>CM033721.1:4217571-5420513 GCA_019671005.1 Hibiscus mutabilis | reverse complement strand
ATACTTAGCATTATAAAAGAAAAAAAAAAAAAAAAAAAAACTTAAAGCAAGAACTAAAGAAGAGAAAAAACTTTATAGAACTTTAAAAGTAAAAACAAAGCTAAGAATGAGAATGTGAGATATGATATATGAGATTTGAGTTTGCCCAAATAGGGTATTTATAGCAGGCTAAAACCCTAAAAAAAACCCTAAAGAGATAAATCCCAAATTATTTTAAATTAATTACAAAAGATAAATCCAAAGTTTAAATTTAAAATCTGGCTGATAAGTTATGTGATATGTGGTTGATAAGCTATCGTTGCTGCTGACATGGCGTCTTCTAGAAGCTGCTGGCGTGGCGTCCAGTCAGACTTTCATGCCCACTAATCCAGCCATGAATCCAGAAAATCAAAAATTGCACAATTTCAGCAGTTTAAGCAATATTCCTGGAATCTACTGTCCTGCATGGAAAATGAACAAAAATGCCCACATTAGCAACTTAAAACAATCAATCAAGGAGTAATTAGAGATAGAATAATGCATATTTTAAGCACTAATCAAATTCCCCCTCACTTATTCAATGCTTGTCCTTAAGCATTTCTCAAGTATCATGCTAAAAACCTTAAGTTGCTAACTCCAATTCCATAGAATTTCCAAGATTTCTAAAGTAAACTAAATCAAGTAAATGTTGAAATTCAAGATCAATCAATCGTGGCATAATCAATTAAGTGTAAATCGACCAAGGCATTTTAATCGTCTACCAATTTCAAAGTATACAAGACTTAGCTCCTCACATTGGTTCACTCATTTCGCTCAAATATTTCCGGTAAGAGAATCGCTCAAGCCTAAACTAATCAACTCATTACCATAGGCTTGGAACTAGATCTAATCTCCACTACTTAATATGAAAATGATGCAAAAATCAAGAGGACTTAAAATGCGTTGTAACGGGGTTAAGGTTCGGGTAGGATAAAAGGCCGAAAATGAGGTTTAAAAAGTCAAGACAAGTAAAATTATTCCAAAGAATTTATTCGAAGAGAGGAGAAGAAATCAATCATTTTTTTTCATTCGAACTGTCCCCTTTTCTATTTTTTTCTCTGCTTTTTTTTCACTGTTTGAACAGCACCGTATATTTGAACTGCACTGCACGGTTTTGCAATTTTTCTGCGCTGTATTTTCCTGCACTGTTCGAACCAAACTGCACTGATTTATTTTTCTGCACAGTGCTTTTTTTTCTGCACAGTTTTTTTCTGCACTGCACTATTTATTTTTCTGCACAGTGTTTTTTTTCGAACTGATTCGAATCTGATTTTTTTTCTCTCTTTTTTTGCTTTGGAATAACCTCAACTTGTCCTGAAAAAGGGTGACAAAAATAATTGAAAGGAAAACAAAAATAAAATAGGCTTGGCTTAATGATACGGTAAACAAATAAAATGATTAAAGGCTCAAAAATGGTTCACTATGTGGAAAATAAATAAAAGGGTAGGCTATTTTGTTTGGTAATAGAAGTTGGTTTAATCCTAATGCCTCTATCATATTAGAGCATCATAATCAAAATGTGTAGTCTCAACAAGCATCGAGTTACAAGTTCTAGAACGCAATCAATTAGTTTGGCACACTCAATTGAAACAAAGAACAAGAATAAAAATATATCCTTATTAGGCTCAAAACTCACACGAAAGGTCTATTGAACTAAGTAATGCATCCAATTCAATCAACAAATTCATGAAACGACCAAGAAAAATTTACATAAATTAGTCATGCCATGCTATCATGCATCCTAAATTCAACAAGAACAAGATTGAATTCACAAAGAAATGCAAAGAAATTAAATCAAACAAGAGACTAGCAACTAAGGTCATCAACAATTCTAATCAAGAAACAACTTAATTTCAATCGCAAAGCATAAGTGATAGTCAAATTGATTTCTAATTCCACCCCTCACTTAATCATAATGTCCCATTATGGAAAAATAAAGTGCAAGAGAGAGAGTGTGTAAATACTCCCCGATTAATGTCGGCCACGCCCACATCCTCGATGAGATGTGCCCGGACGAAGGAAGGATAGGATTTCGGAAATATTGGTTTCAATGGAGTTCAGGCGCTCGTTAACATCCTGCTGTGGATTATTGTCTTGTGCGGGTTGAAGAACAGGCCTCCGAAGGAAAACGCGCTCATTACGAGGTGTACTAGTGCTCGAAGGAACAATATATGGCACATCGGGAGTACCGGCTAGAAGACCCATTGTATCCAAGCACCTCGCATCCAAAGCATCCATGGCAAATGCGTAAGTAAACTGTGAAGGATCAAATGTCAGAGGGAAAAGACGAGATGCAAGGTGTGTGATATAAGGACCAAGAATAAGTGGGCGATTAGTCCGCGCAACACGCTCAAAGGCATAGGCAAACCAAAAGCCTAAATTTACCTTAATGCCGACTTGCATACACCATAAAAAGAAAAGTTTGACCTTACTTAAATTGGAAGAAGAGTCATTATGGCCGGAATAGTTGTACGCAAGGAAGCGATGAATGTAGCGGAGTGCTGGATTATCCTTTCATCGCACGCGGATCGTATACTGAACCCGCCAAGCCAGTAAGAGTTTCATAGCATACGTCACCGTCAAAATCCTGCAGAATATCAAGTAAAGTAGTTAAATACCCAGGATCCGTGGCATATATCACGAATCCCATATAAAAATTAAATTTCGTGATTGACATTGAAAAATACTGACCAAGCAGTCGAAAGGATACAACATCAGGAGAGTGCACAGAAATAATACGATTTTTATCAAATGAAAACGTGGCATAAAACTCAAAAACTAGTTCATAATACGTGTTACATCTAATTTTCTGATAAATTGTCCATCCAATCACATCAAAGAACTGCATGACATACTCGCGCAAGTGCAAACTTTCTAGAGTTTGGGGAGGAATATACTTACAAACTTGAAAGTGACGGTGGCGAATGTGATTAAATCTTTCCAAGTCGTCACAAACAAATTCCAAGTAACCATGTAGAACCTCCTCGGTTGGAACCGAATACTTGCAGCCATGTCGATAGCGTTTGAAAACGCTCTTCCTGATGGGTGTGGTCGTTCGGAACGACACTGTTTCCTGAACTTGCCGCGAATGGTGGGGAATCTGGACATTCGTTGTTCGAGTGGGATAAGGCAGGCTGGTCAGAAGGATATCTATGCTCAAAGTTCGGTTGTTCCATCGATGGGTTGTTCATGTGGAGATTAGCTCTGAGGGTGTCTGTAAAGCCAAAAACCGGATGGAACATTAGTAGAGGGGCAATAGAGATAAAATCAGAATTTACCTCGGGTGTTTGATACGGCAGAAACAGATGCATGGGATGAGAAAACATAGCATTGTCGTGCATGGAATGAAAGGATGGTGACGGCCTCTTTGAGGATCTATGTTGCCATGGCTGGTCAGCATCGGTGGCATTTGGCATCGACCGTGAGGACGCGACAGAAGGCATGGAGTGGAAGGAAGGGGATGACGGTACCGGTTGGCTACGCGATGGTCGAAGGCGTGAAGACCCGACAGCCGCGTTGCTACCCATCGAACGAGCAGACCGGCCAATTGAGTGATCGGGGGCTGGTTCTTGGTCGTTCGGCTGAGTGGTGGCCGCCTGCTGCTGCTGCCTACGGCTGCGACGTGGGGGAGGTGGCAGAGGAGTGGGTTGCGAGTCTGAATCGCTAGGGCACGCCACGAACTGCGATGGTGCCATCTGACGACGACCGTCGGGCATTATGGGTGCAGATGTTTGGGGGAGCCGGCGTGCTTGATCCCTTGTGCGCACCATTGTTGAAGCAAGCGAAGGTTGTCGTGGGTGAGGGCTGGTTGGTTGAGGGAACGACTGATGAAGAAGAAGGGTAATAGTTTAAGTTTGGGAAACATAAAAAAATTGAATTTTGAAGGGATTTTGATATCTTATCACAAGTAAGGCCCACGGAATCTCATAAAGCAACAAGATTGGGTCAAAATTTGATCGATTATGATAAGGAAATTTCGAAATTTGATTCTAATATTTGAATAGGGGCCGGCGATAGTGCATCAATTAAAATGGAGATGCTAACTTGCTTTATGCTTGAAAAACCTGTACATAATCGATGCGAAATACGATCAGCAACAAGGGATAGCAGACGATTTAATGCAAAAATAAAATAGAAAGAAAGAAAATAAATTAAGAAAATTTGTAACAAAAAAGAAATAAACAAAATAAATTAAAAATGGGTTGCCTCCCATCCAACGCTTATTTAACGTCGTTAGCTTGACGAGCTGATTTTTTAAAGCGTAGGTTCTTCTAATTTGATCTCCTCAGCTAATCCTACCAGAGCGTTCTCATAATACAGCTTCAACCTTTGGACGTTTACTTTAAATCGAGCTCTAGAATTGTCTTTTATCTCCACTACGCCATGAGGAAAAATCTAAGTTACCGTAAATGGGCCGAGCCATTTCGATTGAAGTTTGCCTGCAAAAACTTTTAGTTTTGAATTAAACAACAAAACCTTTTGGTTAATTGTAAATGATTTAAAGGATATTCTTCGATCGTGGAATTCTTTCATCTTCTCTTTAAATATTTGAGCGCTATCGTAAGCGTTTCGTCGGATTTCTTCTAATTCTTGGATGTATAGCTTCCGCGCTTCTCCAATTGCTTCCATCTCCAAGTTACATTGCTTAACTGCCCAAAAGGCTCGATGCTCCAATTCAACCGGCAAATGGCATGGCTTACCGAAAATGAGTCGATGTGGCGACATCCCAATAGGACCTTTCTAAGCTGTCCGGTACGCCCACAACGCATCGGTCAACTTGAGACTCCAATCTTTACGATCAGGTTTTACAATCTTTTCAAGAATTGCTTTAATCTTTCAACACTTCTGCTTGTCAGTTGGTCTGTGGATGGTAAGTGATAAGTGTTCAAAAGTACTATTTTTCTTACCCTTTTTACTCATATTATTGTTAGACTTAGGCTCATATTAGTTGCATAATTAGCCATTCATGCATTAATCCATGTTTCCTTCCATCGTTGAGCTTGATTACATAACTTGGTAGTTTTTGTGGGAAAAGATGCTGCTTTGGTATGTTTTGTGTGTATGTGCAGGATCACTTGCCAAAGCAAGGCTAGAGCTAGTTGCCAGGGCAATACATGCCAAGGCAATGAATGAAGGAGACGCCGAGCCAGTTGCCAGGGCAATTGTCGACAAGAGCAAAGGTGATATGGTAGTCGAAATTGATGACTAGACAAGCCCAAGATGACGTGGAGCAAAGCCCAATCCCAAAGGAATTTGATTTCCATGAAGAGATTAAAGAAGAATTAAATTCCAAGAAGATAGGAGAAGTTCTAATAGGAATATAATTATAATAAAGAATTATATTATTTAAAGATAATTTAATTCCAACTTAACTTCCTCCTCAAAGAAGGACTTTGACCTAGCCCTATAAATAAGAGGGAGATTTCGACAACTCCAAGGAAGGCAAGAGAGGGGAATTTCGACAACACCAAGGAAGGCAAGAGGAGAGAATTTTTGACAAACATCTAGGGCAAGGAGGATTTCGACAAGCCTTCTTCTTCATCATTTTCTTTCTTGTTCGATTGGGTTCATGCTAGGGATTATTTATCTTGTGTTTCTTTGGAACCTAGCCATGAACTAAATCTATTTGGCTATGGTTATTGTGTTTTGTGGTTGTGAGAAACTATTGGTTTTTGTTTAGGTAATAAGAGTTTGCACTTTTCTATTCAAGGTTTATTCATTCTTGGTTCTTATTCTTGTTTGCGAGTGTATTGGGAGAGGATCTCGTGATTTCATCTATTTATCTAATATCGGGAGAGTTAGATTCAAGAAACGAATGAATATGATCTTTATTCAATCTATTGATGGTGAAGATTAATCCGGCTTAGGAATAAGTTAAGGATTTCAACGTCTAAGAGGAGCGCAAGATTGGTTGTTGTTCACCCTTGATTCACGCAGGGATGTATTATCAAGGCATGCACAAATAGCTAGAGTTTCGACTTAGGGATAAGAAGAAACCATTGAAGAACGCTCTGCCGAACCTTGAAGATTGTTGCCCAGGCGCCCAAGTAGTTGCCCAACTAGTTGCCCAGGCAACCATCGATTAGTTGCCAAGGCAACCCCGTTGTGCAAGTTGCCACGACAACTGAGTTGCCCGTGCACTATTTTACCAAGACGATCCAATCGGCTATCACACCTCAACTCACGATAACCTGGCCTATCTCTCTCAATTGATCTCATCTTTTCTTTTACTTTATTGCTTTCTTGATTAGTTATTAGTTAAAACTCCTACAATCCTTTATTTGTGTTTTTACTTTTTACAGTGCATGAGACTAGATTCTTGAAATGGCACCAATCCCTGTGGAGACGATATATTTTATACTATAACTTGCAACGTGTATACTTGCACAATTGCGTAGCACTTATTACGCGCAACAAGTTTTTGGCGTCGTTGCGTGGGATTGGCAATAGCGACTTTGTTTTTATTTTCTTGCACTTTCTTTTTACTTTTCTTGTTTAAGATTCAAAGGGCTAACAAACTTTGGTTTTGCATTGGTATATGACCAGGGCGAGACCGACTACACCAGAATATCCCTTTGATCCAGAAATCGAACGAACCTTACAAAGGCTTAGACAAAGGATAAGAGTAGCAATGGCTAATCAAGACGGCAATATGAATCAAGATGTTCCAGCAGGAGGAGGAGTGATTCTTGCACGAAATAGAACTATTCGAGACTATCTTGAAGAAGATCTTGATGGACTTAATCCAGGAGTTGTCACACCTGAAATTGTAGCCGACCACTTTGAGTTAAAACCGGCAATGTTTAATATGATCAACACAATTGGTCAATTTGGCAGCTCAGCAACTGAAGATGCACGGCAACATCTGAAATCTTTCCTCGAGATTTGCAACTCATTCAAAATACACAGAGTCACCTCTGATGTCTTACGATTAAGATTATTTCTCTATTCACTGAGGGATAGGGCGAAAGCATGGTTGAATAGCATTCCTGCCGGATCAATAGCATATTGGACCGATCTTTGTCGTGATTTCCTTGCTCTGTTTAATCCTACAAATTTGACTGATAAGCTTCGTAACGACATTACTTCTTTTCGGCAGGCAGATGATGAATCCATGTACGAGGCTTGGGAGCGATATAGAGAACTTCTACACAAATGCCCCATACACGGATTCCCAGTGTGGACTCAAGTAACAATGTTTTACAACGCCGTGAATACACCAACAAGGATGATGCTAGATGCCTCGGCAAACGGCATACTCCTAGATAAGTCGCCGGGGGAAGCAATGCAAATTTTAAACAGGCTGGCCAAGAATGATTATCAATTCCTATCTACTAGAAGAGGAGGTGTTAGACGCCAAGCCACAATACATGAACTAGGATCATCATATTCAATTTCGGCACAATTGGCCACTTTAACCAAGATGGTCCAGAACATGCAAAAACCAAACAACACACACGAGGTCAAGGTAATGGATTCTTTTTGTGAGTTATGTGGTGATAACCATAATTCTTCTGAATGTATGCAGAATCCGGAATCTAGCTTCTATGTGGGGAATTACAATCGGAACAACAATGTGATGTCCAAAACATACAATCTAGCTTGGAAGAAGCACCCTAATTTTTCATGGAGTAATCCCAACAATGCTCTAAACCAGAACAATTAGAATGCACAAGCATCGGGATTCCAGTAGAATATGCCACTGCAACAGTTGCCGCAGCAACAACCGACAACATCCAGTTCTTTGGAAAATTCTCTAAATGCTTTTATGATGAAAACTGAATCTTATATGGCTGAGAATAGTAACTTCATAAAAAGAACTGATGCTTTTATTAACAGGATCGAGATGAGACTGCAAAACCAAGAGCCGGCAATCAAATCATTGGAAAATCAAGTCGGATAGTTTGCTCAAAATCTGAATACTAGACCGCAAGGAGGTTTACCTAGCGATACTGAAGTCGCAAGAGGAACTGGCCATGAGCAATGTAAGGCAATCACCACTAGAAGTGGCCAACAACTTAGAGAGGTTCAAACTCGCTCGTCAAACAAAACTCCACAAAAAGATCAAGACGAACCTAGCGGCAAAGCCTCAGATGCTGAACCAGGAATTGCCGCGGCAACCGACAATAAGCATGCCTCGACAACCCCAATTGATAATGCCTCGGCAACTTCAGTTGTCCTGGCAATACCATCAATCAGGTTCCAAACCAATGAAAGGATCGAAGATATCCGACTTCCACACCATTCCCACAAAGGTTGAAGCGACAAAAGCAATAATACCAATTCAAGAAGTTTCTTGATATCCTAAAGCAAGTCCACATCAACTTGCCATTGGTGGAAGCAATTGAACAAATGCCAAACTATGCCAAGTTTCTTAAAGACATTGTGTCCAAGAGAACAAGGCTAGGAGAGTTTGAAACTTGATTGCCGCAACAGAGGGATGCATGGCAATGTTGCACAATCGTATGCCACCCAAGTTGAAGGATCCCGGAAGTTTCACAATACCCTGTTCCATTGGAAACCACTATGTCGGGAAAGCATTATGCGACCTTGGGGCTAGCATAAACTTGATGCCTAAATCGGTTTTCCAGAAACTATGAATCGGGAAGGCAAGACCTACAATAGTTATGCTACAGCTAGCCGACAGATCCTATGTGCATCCAGAGGGAAAAATTGAGGACATACTGGTAAAAGTTGATAAATTTATTTTTCCTGCTGACTTTATTATTTTGGATTGTGAAGCAGATGAGCATGCACCCATCATTCTCGGGAGGCCATTCTTAGCAACAGGGAGAACCTTGATCGATGTTGAAAAGGGAGAACTCACAATGAGGGTGAATGACCAGCAAGTTAAACTAGATGTGTTCCAAACACTAAGGCATGCCGATGATCGAAGAATGCCAACTTCTTCATGCCACACGTGAGTTTAACTTTTTGCGAGGAATTTAGTTGCCTCAAGAACTACATTGTCGATCAAGAGGAACTTTGAGGAGTATGAAGAACCGGTCGATGAGGAACAACAAGAAGAGGCAAATTGGCTAGTCAATCGACCAGGTACATACTTTGAACCCTTTGGATTACTCGGGTAAGGAAGGTAAGCTCGAAAAACCCTCTCTTGAACAACCACCGATTCTTGAGTTGAAACAATTGCGAGCAACTAAAATATGCATACTTAGGAACCGATAATACATTGCCTGTAATTATTTCTTCTAAGTTACAACCTGAGCAGGAAAAGAAGCTGATCAAGATGTTGAAGCTACACAAAAAGGCAATAGGGTGGACAATTGCCGACTTGAAGGTAATTAGCCCGGCAGTGTGCATGCACAAGATTTTGTTGGAAGATGATCACAAACCTTCAATTGAGGCCCAGAGGAGACTGAATCATGCCATGAAAGGGGTTGTAATGAAAGAAATCATCAAGTGGCTTGACGCCGGCATTATATACCCTATCTCTGATAGTACATGGGTAAGTCCGGTACAATGTGTACCGAAAAAGGGAGGTATAACAGTGGTAAGTATTGAAAACAATGAACTCATCCCAACCAGGACTGTGACCGGTTGGAGGGTTTGTATGGATTATCGAAAGCTAAACAAAGCCACCAGGAAAGATCACTTCCCATTACCCTTTATTGATCAAATGCTTGACCGTCTTGCAGGTAAACCCTTTTATTGTTTTCTTGATGGTTATTTAGGTTACAATCAAATTGCCATAGCACCAGAAGATCAAGAAAAGACAACCTTCACATGCCCATACGGTACTTATGCCTTCCGAAGGATGCCGTTCGGATTGTGTAACGCACTGGCAACCTTCCAAAGATGCATGATGGCACTCTTTTCAGACATGGTCGAAGACTTCCTTGAGATCTTCATGGATGATTTTTTTGTTTTTGGTAATGACTTCGACAACTGTCTCGGCAATTTAGAGAAGGTGTTGACAAGATGTGAAGAAACTGATTTAGTCCTCAATTGGGAGAAATGCCATCTTATGGTAGATGAAGGAATAGTGCTCGGCCACAAGATTTCATCCAAGGGGATTGAAGTAGACAAAGCCAAGGTGGACGTGATCGAGAGATTACCCCCACCAAGTTCGGTTAAAGGAATTCGAAGCTTTCTTGGACATGCAGGTTTTTACAGGAGGTTCATCCATAATTTTTCTAAAATCACTAAACCCTTGTACAATTTGCTTGAACAGGATAAAGTCTTCGATTTTGATGATTCTTGCACCCAAGCATTCAAAACCCTAAAGCAAAAGCTTGCCTCGGCACCCATTGTCGTTCCACCAGATTGGACGCTACCTTTTGAGCTCATGTGTGATGCAAATGATTTTGCGGTAGGAGCAGTCCTAGGCCAACGCACATGTAAAACCTTCCATGTGATATACTACACTAGTAAAACTCTTAATAATGCTCAAGTGAATTACACAACAACGGAGAAAGAGTTACTAGTTGTAGTTTTCGCATTTGACAAGTTCTGATCTTATTTGATTGGTACAAAGGTAATTGTTCATACGGACCATTCAGCAATCAAATATCTATTTGCTAAAAAGGATGCCAAACCTCGTTTGATTCGTTGGATATTACTTTTACAAGAATTTGATATTGAAATTAAGGACAGGAAAGGAACAGAAAATTAAGTGGCCGATCACTTATCACGTTTAGAATGCAACAGGGAGGAGGACGTGGATCTAGAGATATGCGATGCATTCCCCAATGAACAAATTTTAGTTGCCTCGGCAACCATGGACGTCCATGCCTCGGCAACCCTCGACGCCTCGGCAACCATGGATGCACACGCCTCGGCAACCCTCGATGCCGCAACAGCCTTTAACGCGCACGCCTCAGAAATTTTGGGAGCAGTCGCCACGGTAGCACATGCCTCGGCAATACCCTGGTACGCGGATTTAGTTAATTTCCTTGTTTGTGGTATTTTACCTTATGGCATTACTCACCAAGGGAAGAAGCGGTTCCGCCATGATGCTAAGCATTACTTTTGGGACGAGCCTCTTTTGTTTAAACAATGTGCAGATCAGGTTATACGCCGATGTGTCCCTGAAGAAGAGCAACAGAATGTACTCCGACAATTCCATTCTTCACCCTATGGAGGACATTTTGGAGGAACCCGTACCGCGGCCAAAGTTCTGCAATCCAGTTTGTATTGGCCAACATTGTACAAAGATGCCCAAGATTTTACAAGCAATGTGATCGTTGCCAGAGGACGGGCAATATCTCTAGACGACATGAGATGCCGCTCCAGAACATCATCGATATGGAATTGTTCGATGTATGGGGGATCGATTTTATGGGACCTTTCCCATCTTCATTCGGCAACCTCTACATTCTACTTGCCGTCGACTACGTGTCTAAATGGGTTGAGGCAGCTGCAGTTCCCAACAACGATTCCAAGACCGTACAACGATTCTTGCAGAAAAACATATTTACAAGGTTTGGGATGCCGAGAACAATTATCAGTGACGAAGGCAAGCATTTTGACAACAGACTAATTGCCAAGCTGTTGCAACGCTTCGGCATATCACAGAAGATCGCCACGGCATATCACCCACAAACCAACGGGCAAGCAGAAATTTCCAACCGGGAATTGAAGGGTATACTCGAGAAAGTTGTAAATCCCTCTAGGAATGATTGGTCATTAAGACTAGATGACGCACTTTGGGCATATCGCACTGCATTCAAAACACCCTTAAGTATGTCCCCCTTCCGACTTGTCTATGGCAAAACATGTCATCTACCGATAGAAATCGAACACAAGGCATACTGGGCAATCAAGACCGTGAATATGGATTAGGAAAGTGCCGGACAAAAGTGTTTGTTGGACCTCAATGAGATAGAAGAATTCCGTGCACTCGCCTATAACAATGCACGAATCTACAAGGAGAAAACAAAGCGATGGCATGACAAGAAACTATTGTCGCGGCAATTCATGCCAGGGCAACTAGTTCTCTTATTCAATTCTCGGCTAAAACTTTTCCCGGGAAAGCTTAAATCAAGATGGTCGAGACCATTTGAAGTTGTCAAACCATTCTCCCATGGTGCCGTGATAATCAAGTCCATCGCTGACAAACATGAATTCAAAGTTAATGGACAAAGATTGAAACACTATAATGGTGCCCATGTGGAACGTAACAAAGAAGTGGTCAACTTAGGAGATGCATGAGCATGCTCTCCTTTCAATATTTTCTTTTTCTTTTTATTTTTATTTTTAGGAGATATTTTATTTTTCTTCATTATCTTTAGTTTCCAGGTTTTCTTTGTTTTTTTTTACAACAAGACTTACAACCACTATGCTAAGGAAATTTCCTGCCGAGATCTTTGCCCCGGCACCCAATGAAGTAGTCGACATGGCAACCGCAACAGATGATGCCGCGACAACCTACATCGTGCCTGCACAAGCTGATGCCACGAAAACCAACCCTGAAGATGTCACGACAACCAAAGCTAAAGACATCCCGGCAACCACTGCAAAAGCCAAAGGTAAAGCACCTATGCCCGAATTAACTCCTACGGAATCATTTTCTGATTTTCAGATTCGGACGAGTCCTCCACTGCACCAACAAAGACCGCACCAATTGAATCCTCCAAGCGAAAAGCCAATGACTGATGAAGAGGACGATGAGGACAACCCCGTACGAGGATCGATTCCACCACCGGCAACAAGAAAACAGCCATCGCGTTCAAGCAAGAGATTCAAGACACCGACCAAAAGGAAACTAATCATCTACGATGACGAACTCTCGGAGTAAGTCCTCGTATGCATTTTATTTTTTGTTATTTTTATTTTTCTTTCATGCATGCATTGAGGACAATGCCTCACTCGAGTTTGGGGGGATTGTTATTAGTAGTTACCATGTTTAGTTACATTCATCTTAAGTATTACATTTAGGATACATAAATTGCTTGCCATGCCTTTAGTTGGAACAATAATTGCTTAGATTTGATGAATATCCGATGATGACTTTACCAATGCACTTAATTGATAGAATTTTTACTCATATTATTGTTAGACTTAGGCTCATATTAGTTGCATAACTAGCCATTCATGCATTAATCCATGTTTCCTTCCATCGTTGAGCTTGATTCCATAACTTGGTAGTTTTTGTAGGAAAAGATGTTGCTTTGGTATGTTTTGTGTGTATGTGCAGGATCACTTGCCAAAGCAAGGCTAGAGCTAGTTGCCAGGGCAATACATGAAGGAGATGCCGAGCTAGTTGCCAGGGCAATGCATGAAGGAGACACCGAGCCAGTTGCCAGGGCAATGCATGAAGGAGACACCGAGCCAGTTGCCAGGGCAATTGTCGACAAGAGCAAAGGTGATATGGTAGTCGAAATTGATGACTAGACAAGCCCAAGATGACGTGGAGCAAAGCCCAATCCCAAAGGAATTTGATTTCCATTAAGAGATTAAAGAAGAATTAAATTCCAAGAAGATAGGAGAAGTTCTAGTAGGAATATAATTATAATAAAGAATTATATTCTTTAAAGATAATTTAATTCCAACTTAACTTCCTCCTCAAAGAATGACTTTGACCTAGCCTTATAAATAAAAGGCCATATCGTCAACTTCCAAGGAGACATATTATTAGTCACTCCGAACTTTTTCATGAACGCGTCAATTACCTTGTTGATGAAATGGGTTCCTCGATCGCTAATTATTGCTCGTGGTATGCCAAACCTGGAAAAGATAGAATTTTTCAAAAAATTAACAGTGGTTCTAGCATCATTATTTCGGGTAGCCTTAGCTTCCACCAATTAAGAAACGTAGTCAACTTCAAGAATGATATAAAAATTTCCAAATGAAAAAAAGTAAAGGGACCTATGTAATCGATTCCCCACGGTTTGAGCTAACTGGGTCATTTGTTTGTCCAAATCTTATAGGTGGGCCTCAGTGCGGGTTTGAAACTTCTCTTGGGATATTGCCAACCGTTCAACGATGGATTCTAATGATGACTTCGGTTGTTGATATTGTTGTTGAATGGGCTATCTCTACTGATATGGTTGACTTTGCCTTTGATTTTGAGCATAATTGAAGTTCAGATGATTTTTCCAACCTAGATTATACGAGTTGGCGTTGGGGTTGTATTGTCTTTGTGGAGGTCCTGGGAGATTCCCCATGGCATTCACTTGCGCAGTGTCCTCTTCTTGTATAATCGGACAACAGTCCGTCGGATGCTCTGGACTCGTACATATCCCTCAAAACCTAGCTGTAATTCTTTTATCTGCAACAAGATATTGAACAATATCAGCTAATTTATCAATTTGTTTTCCAGCAAAACTGTACTTACCTCGTGAACCCGTCGAGATGGTTCACTTAAAGGGTGAAATCGTTGGGAGTTGGCGGCCATAGTAGATGTTAACGTTCTTGCCGCCGTTGGAGTCATGTTAACAAGAGCTCCTCCACTTGCTGCGTCTACCACTTTCATGTCCATGGGTGTTAAACCTTCATAAAAATACTAGAGAAGCGTTTGTTCAGACAATTCGTGTTGCCGACAGTTTGCGCATAGCTTTTTGAAATGCTCCCAATAGTCATACAAAGATTCAGTATCCTTTTGTCGGATACTCAAGATGCTTCGCCTTAGCTCGCTTGCCTTAGCTGTTGGGAAAAACCTGTCAAAAAATAGGCGAGCCATGTCAGTCCAAGTTAAAACGTAGTTGGAGGGTAAATCAAATAGCCAATCCTTAGCAGTATCAGTTAGAGAAAAGGGAAAGGCGCGAAGTTTTATTTGATCTTCAGAGACTCCTTGTGGTTTTGTGCTTAAACAGACCATGTCAAATTCCTTTAGATGTTTATGTGGATTTTCACTTAGCAAACCGTGATAGGTTGGTAAAAGGTGTATTAAGCCTTTCTTGAGAGCGAATAGTGTCTCGCCATTCGGGAATGTTATGCACATCGGCTGGTTATCATTAGGGGTTGCAGTCAGTTGTCGAATAGTTTGGTCGTTGTCTCCCATCGGACCTGGTTCTTCGATTGTGTGGTCGAAATGTGATTCTGCTTTAGATGCTATTTCTAGATCACGTTCTAATCGTTGTTGTCATTGTCTTTGCTTCTTTTCCTGAAGTGTTTGGGCGTGTAGTCTTTGGGCGTATGCTTCGATCTCCGGGTTATAATCTGCTTGCTCTCTCGGATTCCTCCTGGTCATAAATCAAACAAAAATAATCAGTAACTTTGTCGTAGTCCCAGGCAACGACGCCAATTTGACACGCATCATTCTCGCGTCAAAATAATTCCTTCTTCTCAAATAATAAATAAAGGAATTCAAACGTAGTAAAAGAGAAGTAAGGTTCGATCCCACAGGGACTAAGAGAACTTCCTGATTTATGTTTGTTCAATCGGTGAGCCAAGAAGAGAGTTGAATAATATTTAAATATGGTGGGGATTTGTGAATTAAGTAAAAATAATAAGAGATTGTAGACAAAATTTAGGAAGTGGATTAAATATGGTAAAGATTAGCCTCGGGCTTTTGCTTTGACTCAGTTTCCTCGGATCATTGGAAAAAGGATTTTTCACTTCGGGGTTCACGTCGGTTACTCATCTTCAAGGATCAATCCTTGTGACTGTGCCTTGTATACCGAATACCCAAGTGCCATCTTTGATATCGATTTTGGAAATTGATCTAATCAACAACAATGTTGTAGATCAAAAATGTTTAAGTAAAACCGACTCGGACTATGTCGTTTCAATAATAACTGATTCCGATCTCAGTTTCCTCTTAGCAAACAATTTTGCTAAGTGTGTTCCCAGGAAGTCGAATGTGCTTCAATAGCTGATCCTTCCTCCCACACATTTAACCAAAACAACATCCTGACCAACGTCAAACTTTGGTTTTGAAATCATTTTGATTTTGAAATTAAGTTTAGAAAACTAAGAGAGATACCCGAAATTGTTTAAGTGCTTTTCAATCCTCGCGTTGGATTTGAGCCATTGCTTTAGCCATTGGCTATGGAGAATTTAGCTAAGTATGATTATGGTAAAAATCATACTTAGCATTATAAAAGAAAAATAAAAAAAAAACTTAAAGCAATAACTAAAGAAGAGAAAGAACTTTATAAAACTTTAAAAGTAAAAACAAAGCTAATAATGAGAATGTGAGATATGAGATTTGAGTTTGCCCAAATGGGGTATTTATAGCAGCCTAAAACCCTAAAAATAACCCTAAAGATATAAGAGATAAATCCCAAATTATTTTAAATTAATTACAAAAGATAAATCCAAAGTTTGAATTTAAAATCTGGGTGATAAGTTATCTGATATGCGACTAATAAGCTATCGTTGCTGCTGACATGGTGTCTTCTAGAAGCTGCTGATGTGGCGTCCAGTCAGACTTTCATGCCCAGATTCATGCCCACTAATCCAGCCATGAATCCAGAAAATAAAAAATTGCACAATTTTAGTAGTTTAAGCAATATTCCTGGAATCTACTGTCATGCATGGAAAATGAACAAAAATGCCCACATTAGAAACTTAAAACAATCAATCAAGGAGTAATTAGAGATAGAATAATACATAATTTAAGCACTAATCAATTAATATCAGAGTTAATTGCACTACATGTCCTCAAACTATGATTCTCCTTTTAAATTGTTGCCTGAACTTTTAAATATTTTAATTTCATCCCCAAACTATGACACTTATTCTAAATTGGTCCTCAAACTACGACTCTCATTTTAAATTGGTCCCCAAACTTTTAGATGTTCTAATTTCATCTACAGATTATCGTTCATGCCGCAACATATTATTATATCACACCCTTTCAGTGTTTACGCAACATTTAAATATTTAATAGTTTTTAGAATTGTTTTATCAATATGGGACATGATTAGCATGCACTCTTAATTTGTGGATGGAAATATTCAAAAGTTTTGGGGGGCAAATTAGAATGAAGCTCGTAGTTTGGGGATGAAAATAGAATGCTCAAATGCTTGAGGACCAATTTAGATTGAGATTAGTTGTTTGAGGATGAAATTGAAATGTTCAAAAGTTTAAGGAGCAATTTAGAATGAGTGTTATAGTTTGGGTGCGTGTTGTGCGGTTAACTCTGAATATCACGATGAATATATTTCAAATAGAATATATTTTTCATTTGCTTGAAATTAAATACTTTCGTATTCGAATGTGCTCGATGATGGGGTTTTTTTATAAATCAGAATTTTTGTAAAATTTAAATTAAGGCAACCGTTAGAGAAGGGCCCAAACAGTCACATTATGAGTTCGAAACCCTATGGGCACACTAGAATTCCATTTCCAAAACTCCTACGTTGAAATGCATAAATTTCATATTTTGATCATTTTCCAAAGTTTGAAGCACACAAATCTATTGATTTAAAATATTGTGTATTCATGTCCATTTGTTTAATTTTCATGAACGTATTCATTTTGTTATTTAATTAAACTTTTGTTACAAATAAGACATTCCATTGTTAAAATTAAAACATAGTATCATATAATAATAGTTTTAAAGCTTAACTACAAAATAAGTATCCCAATTATGTCTCTTTTTTGACTGAAATAGGTGCATAGAGTTTCATTTTTGACTTATTTTAAAGTCTACCGAGGCACCTACTTTGACACATATTTCAACCAAAAATGAAACTTTAGGCATTTATTTCAGCCAAAAAAATACTTTAGGCACATATTTCAACAAAAAATGAAACTTTAGGCACTTATTTCAACAAAAAAAATACTTTAGGCACTTATTGCAGAAAAGAGACATAGTTGAGGAACTTATTTTGTAGTTAAGCATAGTTTTAATCCTTAAACTTATATATTTTATCAATTTGATCCTAATTCAAAAATAGTTTAATAACTTTAACCCTTCATATTTAAATTTTTTTGCACTGCATCCTCTTGACACTCTCTCTCACCACATGTTACTGTCCTACAACTTTATATCTAACATATGTGATAGGTTGATGTACACAATCTCTTCACTAATTGTTGCATGTGCGATGTTATTCTATTTGGAGTAGGGTGGGAGCTTAGTTCGATCTCATGCTTGGTTCAGGTTGGGTAGTTGGCATTTGACAATTTCCATGTCTTCACTAGTAGGGTGTTGGTTCTACTTTATATTGGTTATCTTGATCATGTGTTTGTTTTTTTTTTTGCTCGTTAAAATATAATTTTATTGAAAGTAGAATTATATAAGCTCATCTCCTGAATTGTGAGCCTCGTTAAAAATCTTTCTAAACTTAGATGAAAGAAAAAAAAAAGTACTCACAGTCAAGCATGAAACAATACATAAAAACAAGACTCAAAACAACACAAACAAGGAACCATTTCTGCAAAAACAAACACGCTTGATCCCATGAGATGCCTTCGCGACAGCAACCAAGAAATGCAATAACGTTCAAAAAACAAAATAAACTGGACAAGCTGACTCCATCCATGCTTTCTCCGAATGCTGCCTTCATAACATAAACTCTACAACAATCAAACCCCATCATACACTAAAATATCTACAACCATGCTTTAAACAATCAGCCATATCACTTCATTAGTGGATTTGGTGAAGAATCTTTTTTGCTTGATTATGTCATTAGTGTCTTGGGAGTTTTACTGCTTGTTGTTTATGTACTTTGGATCCAAACTTTTTTAGTGCTACTATTTGCAATAGCCTCTTTATTATTAATAAAAATAAACCTTGATTGAGCAAAGAAATATATGAAAAACCTAAATTCATTTAATTATTTTCAATTAAGACCAAATTGATAGAATATATAAGTTTTGGGGGACTAAAATGGTTATTATACCAAGCTACATGTTTCATTTTTAATGACCAAGTGATCTGTTTGTAACAAAATTTTAATCGAGTGACTAAACTGTAAATTTTAAAGGAAAAGTAACATATTTTTTTATCAAACCTATAGTGTATTTTACTCTTTTCATTAAACAAACTTACAAATGAATTTATTCGACAAATGTCGAAGTTAGAACTCACACGATGGGTGAAACTGATGAGCATCCATGATCACTAAACCAAGTAGTGGATCTCTGCTCAAATATATTAAACAAACATAAAAAACAATAAGCTTATCTATAAAATAAGTTCCTAAATTTTTTTTTTTTTTGCAATAAGTGTTTGTAGTTATTTTTGGCTGAAATAGATGTTTAATGTTTCTTTTTTTTTTTATCTAAAATAGGTGCCTATAATTTTATTTCGTTATTGCTTTAAGGTAATGCTAGTAAAAAAAATTCATCACCTAATTAGAATTTGACACGTGCCTTTCAATTTTATTTTTTATTTTTTCAAATAAAACTGATAAATTTAAATTAATTTAAAAAATCTAAAAACTCCCAAAATCACAAAATAGTCTCAAATCCCTAAAACCTCAAACACCAAAAATCCTAAAATTCACACCATTGTCGTCATCGATAGCCTCACCAGAGGCCCATGCCTATTTCCTCCAATCACCCATCGTCGGTAACCGGCGGGAGGCGTGCCAATCGTCGTCAGACGAAGAGTGCTTTTCACATTCGTCGTTCGATTGACACACCTCCGATTACTGACGATGGATGATTAGGAGAAATGGGCTGGGGCCTCTAACAACATCGGTTATGGGGTTCGGCGAGGCTATGGACGGCGGCAATGATATAAATCTTGAGATTTTAAGGATTTGAGATTGTTTTGTTGTTTTTTAAAATTTCAAGACATTTTTAATTATTTTCTTTTTCAGTTTATTTTTGAAAAATGAAATATAAAATAAAAGTCGTGTGTTAAGCTATAAATGATGATTGATTTTTTTGACAGATTCACTTTAAAACACGCTAAAATAAAATGTTAGTAATCTATTTCAGTAAAAAAATACTTTAAGCGCTTATTGTAAAAAAAAGACATAATTTATATATTTATTTTGTAGTTAAGTCAAAATATTATAAGAATAATTTTCAAGTAAAATTGAATTTAATCATTGCGGTGGTATCTCGAAAGTGTAGGGACCTAGAACTGGAACATCATTGCCACGTGCATGTTTGATGTTACGTTTAAATACGTGGTTGTTATAACAACATTACAAGACTAAACACTTCAATATTTGCTTGTGGTCCACATGTTGAGTTTACTATAATTACTTAATATGGGGTTGTTATAACAATATTGTAAGAATCTAAATATTTCAATATTTTCTTGTGACATGTGTGATTCACATGTTGATTTTACTTTAATTATTTAACATGAGGTTGTTATAGCTAAATTGTTCTCGTCACTGTATTCAAGGTTAGAAATATTTAATATTAGCTTGTCTCACGTGTGATAAGTCAATTTTATTTTTGTTATTTAACTAGAATTACCATTCAGGTGAGATTTTCTTTTCTTTTAATAATTTGTTTAATTAAGCACAAAAAGTTAATTTAAATTAGATTAAAGAAAAGATATTCATAAAAAAACATGCTCAATAATATGTTTTTGGATGTGTTAAAGTTGTAACCTTGTTTTATTTGCAAAGTGCATAGCTTCTTTTTGCAAGAAGTTAGGTTTCAGGGATTTAAGAGGAAAAGAGTGACGGCATGCAATCAACGACGTATCTTGGTGCTATAGTTTATGGGGTTTAATTAATTTTTTTAATAAAAATTTAAAGGTTCAATCAAATTTTTTAAAAATTTTGAGAATTTAATCACATTTTTTTTAAATAATTGAGGGTCTAATTATTTTTTGTTGAGCAAAAAATATCTATTTTTTTAAATGAAGATATTTAATGAAAATTTTAACAATTTAGAGAACTTAATTAAAAATAATCAAAATTTTTAAGATTTAATAAAAAAATTTAACAAATTTGAGGGACCTAATTAATTTTTTAAATATTTGAAAATATAATTTAAATTTTCCCAAACCTTTGGCTGCCAAGGCTCTTACAGGCTCTAATATAAACAGAACTAGATACCTTAACCAGTTTAAGGGTGAGGGCTAATAGAAAAGGATATTTTCATTATTTTGGAGTGTGGATTTTTCGTAAAATCGATCCTCACTCGATGCAAATTGGTTAGTGTGGAAGTTAAATTTGTTGAATCATTTAAAATTAGGATGAAATTGATACAATTTGTAAGTGTTGAAAACTAAATGTGTAAGTAAGAGGGACAAGTTGATATAATTTATAGACTCGGAGACTATTTAAAATTAGAACCAAATGAATAGAACTCGCAAGTGTTGTTGACTAAATGAATAATTATATTTATACCAATTCACTTCTTGTCATCTTCAAGGCTGGAAAGTGGTATATATATGGACACAGAGCACAGCACAACCAAACCAACAGCTAAAAGTATTTCGAAATATCAAATTCAAGTGATGGCTGGCAATGTAGGTGGTACGTCGGGTCCTGTATTTTTTACAGACATTAGTCTTTCCAACAATACCAATGATAATCTCGCTCTGTACGAAAAAATTGATGTGTGTGGATCTGGAGATCCTCCGCAAGTTATTCTGGCAAAATGGCCAGCAAAAATTAAGCACGACTCTAATCCCGAAACCGGAGACTCGAAAGGCGGGGTTGCATATACCATCAGAGGTAACATTAGATGGGTTCTTTTCTGGATTAGCATGAACGGTACAAGCAACGAGGTACGCATCGATTTATTGGTGTTAATTTGATTGCAACAAACAAATGAAACAATCCGATTAACTTTTGTGTAAATCAAATTTCTATCAACTGCAGGTGTATACTGACATTGTTGAAACAGACACCGGAATTGATTGGTCTCAATATCCTCCTCCACCACCACCTCCTCCTCCTCCATCAAAATTTGGATACGCCGCGACCGCCGAGACTGAACCAAGCAGCGATGCTCCACTTGTGAAGGCAATACTCCAGAAAGCTATCACTCCTTGATCTTCTATTCTCCTGGTGATTTAGCTGTCCGAATTATGATAATAACAATGTTGCTTTGCATGCACTAGTAAAATCAAAATAAAGAAGTTGGTGTAATAAAGGATTTGTGTTCAAATCTTCGTTTAATATCGAATTCGATCTTCGAACAATCCCTATCCCCACCACTTCTCCTATTGAAATCTGAGTAGCTTAGTTGATTTGAGATTGTTAGGGAAAAGGTTTGGGATATTTCTAAAACACTAACATCATTTAAGGTTTTATTATAAAATAAGTACTAAAGTTTTATTTTGTTAGAATAGGTGTCTAATGTTTCTTTTTTTGCTTTAGGTGCATGCAGTTAAAAAAATCAACACCCAATCATTATTTGATGCGTGACTTAGTTAGGCACTTATTTTGAAAAAAAAACTTTAAACATTTATTTTGTAAAAAAAATTCAGGACCTTATTTTAACCAAAAAATAAATTTAGGCACCAATTTTGACCATAATATTTTTTCTTGATCAGACCACAATAAATTTTAGGCAGTTATAACAAAAAAGATACAATCTAGACACTTATCTTATAATAAAATCATCACTTAATTATGATTGAGGGCCGATTTGATATTTTATTATTTTTTGACAAATCTTAATCCTACTTAGAGGGAGGAGGGGAAGGTGATGCTCTTAGTGGATTTAGAACCTATGACTTAAGGAAAATTGATAGAACAAAGATGAGCAACTTGGCCAATCGACCAAATATGCTTACTCAGGTTTGAAATTAATTTTGAAAAGTGTGGTTTGAGTGAGTGAGTGAGTTGCTGTAAAAAAGTATTTTTATAGCTAAAATCTTTTATTTTAGATATTGTTTTTGAAAATATAAAATCATGATAATATAAATGAGGACAAACAAATAATTATACTTAAAAATACTTTTGAAAAGCTAAAAATTATAATTTTGGAAATGAACTTCTAAACAAAATTAAAAAACATTTTTGACCTAAAACCGTTATATGTTTTACATTCCTTTTGACCCACAATTTCATTTTAAAAATACTACACACCAATATAAAGCTTTGTTTTAGAGGACAAGGAACAAATAACAACATCATCACATGTGACTGTGGCACCCTAGAAAACATAAATTCTATTGGTCTTCTTCTGACCTTCATCATGAAAAGGGAGCCCATGCTCACATTTAGAACTTCACCTTCAGTTGAGTACATGTACGCCTTTGAGTCAAAGGTATTTAAAAAAAGTAAGATTTCTCTTCAAATTTGGTATGCGTTTTACGACATTGAGGGTTCTGATAATACTATCAAACATCCTGCTTTTGATGGTGCCAACTCAAGCGATTCTACATGAAGCACTATTCCTCATTACTACAACACCTATAGAAACATTCTCCTAGATTGTAAACCATTCTTGGTTGGGACAAATATGGAAGGTACAAGACTGTTGCGCGTAATAAGTGCTCCGCAATTGTGCAAGTGTACACGTCGCAAGTTATTGTATAAAAGATATCGTCTCCACAGGAATGGTGCCACTTCAAGAATCTAATCTCTTGCACTGTAAAAGTAAAAACACAAGTAGGTGATTGTAGGAGTTCTAATTAACAAGTAAACTAAGAGAGCAATAAAAAAGTTTAGATGTTCCAATTTCATCCAAGATTATCGTTCATGCCACAACATTTTATTACGTCGCACCATTTCATTGTTTACCTGACATTTAATAGTTTTTATAATTGTTTTATTAATATGGGACATGTTTAGCATGTAGTGTTAATTTGGGGGTGGAATTAGAATGTTCAAAAGTTTGGGGGGGGATTAGAATGAAGCTCGTAGTATGGGTAAGAAACTAGAATGCTCAAAAGTTTGAGGACCAATTTAGAACGAGATTTATAGTTTGAGGATGAAATTGAAATGCTCAAAAGTTTGAAGAGCAATTTAAAATGAGTGTTATAGTTTGAGGACGTGTTGTGCGGTTAACTCTGAATATCGCGATGAACATATTTCAAATAGAATAAGTTTTTCATTTGCTTGAGATTAAATACTTTCGTAGACATATTCGAATGTGTTGGATGATGGGTTTTTTTTATAAATCATAATTTTTGTAAAATTTTAAATTAAGGTTTAACCGTAGAAAAGTGCCAAAATTATACTTTTTTTTAGTTAGGTGACTGAACTATTTTTCGGGCCAAATAGGTGTCTAACATTTTATTATGTTAATTTTCTTGGTAATCCAAATGAACGCATGCAGAGATTAATATAAAAATCCACAAAGTTCTAAAGGTGACCCAAATTTGCTCACGCTTGAGGAAACTCAAGTCAAATTTAAACGCAATGGGGATTAAGGCATTAATCTTTAAAATTCGAGTATAGTCTTGTATAGGAGTTTTAACCTTTCCCCAACTGCTAGGGGAAAGTCAAATTAACCATACTTGAGAAAATACCTCTTGTTTCATGATGCAAGAAAAAGTTTTAAAATGACCTTTTATGTAATTTATTCCCAAGTCTAGGGTTTTATTTTAAAAGTGCATGTTTAAAGACACTAGTCCTAAAGGCTCTACTTGGATTTTTTAATTGAAGTTACATTAAATTAGCTAAAGGAGATTAACAAATTAATTAAAAGAATAAATTATTTTAGGTAACCTAAACTTATGGTTTTAATTACTAAGCATATTATTGGGAAACTAATTTATCAAAGCTAAGGACCCCGAAAATTTTATTTATTATTAAGAAGGAATATGATCTAATGGTTTATTTAAAATAATTAATTTACCTAAGAGTTTTTATTTATTTTATGAAGGACTAAGAATTATTACCATGTACACTTATTGCCCTAAAATTATTGGTTTTAAAGAGACAAATAACAATCAAATTAGATTTTAAAAAATAAGAAGCATGACAAATAAGGATTAAATTGTAAAAAATAAAATTAGAAAGTTAAATTAAAGTAAAAAGGGATTGAGATGTAAAGAATGCAAATAGTGGGGTCAAAGTGTGAAATTGGCGGAAGAAGGGCGTGAGTCGAGTCTTGGTGCGGGTTAGTCCCCGGGTCGTTTGCAGATCGAACAAAAGCCAAAAAATGAGAAACATGTCTCATTTGTTACCCCTTTGGGATGAAATTAGAATATTTGAAAGTTTAGGCACCAATATTTTTTTGCTCGGAAAATGTATGAATATTATTAGAAGAATCATTCAAGCTCAAGACACTGCCTCAAGCCTCATTAAAAACCTCCCTAAGACTTACATGGAGGAAAAGAGAACTCGAGACAGTGCAACAAAGTACAAACAAACACAAGACAAAACCATACACGCCTCATCAATTTGCCGAAACCACTCCCATAAACTCCAAGGGCGACGCTCCAAATGCAAAATCCAAGAGTCGGCAACGACCGGGTCCAATTCAATAATAAAAGAAGGTGTGGAAACCTACTTTGTCTCACGTATTTAGAAGAGGTATCATAGTTTGAAGACATGTAGTGCAATTAATTCTAATATTAAAATAAAGAGAAATATCCAAAATACATTTAAACCTTGGTCAAATGTGTAATTTGATATATGATATTTGTTTTTGTGCTGTTATACACACGGAACATTGATTTTGGTTCAATTGTAAACATAAAAATTTTATTTTGGTTCAATTACAAACATTTAAAATAAATAAATAAATACACATGTTCAAAAAATAAATAAATAAATACATTCATTTATTTAATTTGTAACGCATAAATATAATTTTCTATACAATATGTACACGTAAAATAATGCTACGTCAATAATGAATTAATTAATTTGAGAAAATTGACTCAAATCAAAGCTTAAAGTATGCAACTATACAAAAGCAATGTATATGCACCAAATTTCACACGTGACGAAAGTTCACGTGTAAATAGTGAACGAGTGAGCCACATTTAGGGTTTCGGGGTGGGTTTATATTGTCTTTACCTTCCGTTGATTTGTGTTTATTGCTTCTAAGTCTACTTTTATTTATAGTGAAGTCGATCATGTCTTTTAACATCTCTAAATTTTTCTCTTTATCTCAAGTCTTTTATTTTCTATAAATTTTAGGGAAAACTACCACAGTGACCACCCAACTATTGTTCGCTACCTGTTTTGACCACCCAGCTAAAAAAATTCAAAATTTGACTATCCAAATATTTAAATAGACCTATTTTGACCACCTGCCGTTAAAAGCTAAGGTGATGTGGCCGTTAAAGTAAAATTTATATAATTACACATTTGGTCCTTGTTAGTTACCTATTATATCAATTTAGTTCTAATTTTAATTTAAATAAATAAAATTAATCAACCAATCTGGTGATGACACTTGTCGTCACCCGATTGGATGATTTTAATCTAATTATTATTTTATTTTTTAATATTTAATATATTTATTTTCCTCCAATCAAGTGGTGACACATGTCACCACCGGATGGAAGGAAAATTCAAGAATAAAGGGGAAGTGCTTGGCATAGGGTTTGAATCCACAATCTCATGGGTGAAACCCCATGACTTTACCATTGCACCAATCTAGTCTTACAGAAATAGATTGCACCAGTTTATATATATCTTATAATGCAATAAATGCTAGAGAATAAAGAATTAAAAGTGGTTGCCAGGGGACTCGAACCTAAATCACTTGAGATGCGTAAAACCATACAAACCACTTGAGAATAATTTAAAATATATTCATATTTAAATTAATTATTTGAATTGGTTAAGTGGTTATAACAACCACATATTTAAAATATATTCATATTTATAATATTTCATAATGACGTTAATAGATTAACGTCAGAGTGATCAAAATAGGTCACTGCATAAAGTTCAGTGAGTAAATTGATCATTTTTAAAGTTTAGTGACCAAAATAGGTTAAAGAGCAAAGTTTAGTGATGGTTTGTGTAATTTACCCAATAATTTATTTTTATTTTAAATTATTTTATATTTAATAATATAAAATATACCACGTCATACCAAATATTAATAAAATAATTTAGAGTGATCAAAATAGGTCAGAAAGTAAAGTTCAATGAGTAAATTGAGCGTTTTGAAAGTTCAGCGACCAAAATAGGTCAGAAAGCAAAGTTGAGTGATAATTTAGGTATTTTACCTTTTTTTATACCACATGCATGGTTGTTATAACAACATTGCAAGAGTGAATATTTAAATATTAGCTTGTGATCCACATGTCGAGTTTACTTTTAAGTATTTAATATGTGGTTGTTATAACTAAATCTCTCTTTTCATTTAAATATTAGCTTGTGATCTACATGTCTAGTTTACTTTTAAGTATTTAATATGTGGTTGTTATAACTAAATCTCTCTTTTCATTATATAAAAGATTGTAAATATTTTAACGTTAGATTGTCTCATGAGGAGGGGTGTTCAGTGGCGGTTAATCGTCATATTGACTTATTGGTACAGTTAACGGTACTATAACAAAATGCATTTTTAGTGACACTGAAAATGATAAGCATTAAATATAGTCTTTTAAATTTATAGTGACAATTTTTTTGAGTTATCATCAATCGTCACTAAGAACTATGTCACTATTATATTAGTGACAACTTTTCATGCATTTCGTCAAAAATTGTAATATTTTTGTGTTTACATATTTTTTGGTTGCCCTATAGTTTCTAGAGTTTCACCCTGACTAATCCAGATCGACCCAGGTCACACACCTGGCTTTGATGGTGTGTCTACATTTTTGACACAAAAGATTAACAACAGTGACTAAAATTTAGACATTAATGTTATTCTTATTAGTGACAGACCTTTTATCACAAACACATATTGAAATAGTGTCTAAAATATGTTGTCACTTTCAATAATAAAAAATTAATTATATAATAATTATATTTTTAGTTGTAACCATCTTATTTATGTCTCTGAAATTTAATGGGTCTTTTGCATTGTAATGAAGAAACGCTTTTAACCTTTTATTAGGTCATTGAACTTTAATTATAAATGATGTGACACTTTTAGATGTCAATTTTAAATAAATAAATAAATACAATGCATGGCTTCAAAGAGGATCAAACCTGGAACTTTTAAGGAGAGAGTGTTATGTTTATCCACTAAGCTAGGCAAGAAATTTAATATTATTTCGAGAAAAAAAATAGTATTTAAGTTAAATTGTAATTAATTTTATTTATTTTTAAAATATGTATTAATTATAACCCTGATATTATCATAATAATACTTTAATTCATTATTCTATGATTTTTATACGAAATATGTTTATTGAAGAAAATATACAAAAATAATTGAGTTCGTTTTAAAATATAAACATGTAAATATTAAGATTTACGCCTAAAGTATTAAATATTATATATTATATTTTTAAATTGATTTATTTTATTTTAATTTAATTTAAATTATTAATAGAATTATTCTTTTTATGTGATAATTATTTGGTATACTGACAATGAGAATTTTAACTCCACGAGCAAAGTTAAAACAAATATTAAGTGTAAAATTTTTTATAAAGTAAAATTTTGCAATCATATATTCATTGCACCACATTTGACATATAACGGCACTTTTGCGGCGTTTGATGAAAAAATGTCACAAAAAAACAGAATTTACGGCGTTTATTTTTAAAACGCTGCTATAAAATAAATTATGGCGGCGTTTATTTGAAAAAACACCACAAAAACTCATACTTTACTGGCGTTGTTAAAATAAACGACGTGACAAAGGTCCCTTTTTGTACTCCTCAGCTGACACTCTCCCTCACTCAAATCAAATTATGACCCAAAATCCCTAATTCATACAGCAATATCATACCTCTCTACCCCTCCTCCCATTCCGGCATCCATTCTCGCTTCATCTAATCTGGCGTTTATTCCCGTCTCCTCGGTCCCAACTCATCCAATATCTGTTCCATTCTTTCATTTCTTCTACTTTGTTTCAACTCCCAAACTTTAAGAGATTCTTTTTTTCCCTACAATCTTAATTTCCAGAACTTCCTCTTTTATGTTTCCCCATGGGTTAATCAAAGAGCTTGATTGTAACTTTTTATTGTTTCAGAAGGAAAGTTGTTCCATAATTGTTTGGTTATCTATGGCTTCTGCTTCTGTTCTGTTTGTAGCCATTGGTTTGGGTTCAGTAGCTCGTGTGAAGTCTCCGAGGCTCTTTGTGAAGTCTTCTCTAGACACCAATGTTTCAGACATGAGTGTTAATGGTAATTGTTTCTCTCCTTTTTCTCATGTATTTTTCATTTTTCATGTTTCTTTCCCTTTTGAGCTCTAATGGATTCTGGGTATTCTTGTTTTTTCTGAAATTTGTGTTCTTTTGGTAGATAACCTAGTGAATTATTTTTAGTTTAGCTGAATTTACAAGGATGCCATATCTCAAGCAAGAGATTTGGAACCTGGAAATGGGGTTTACAGTTTGATTTATCTTATTTGGAAAGTGTTATCTAGTATATTGTATAAATAGCTTGATTTTGCCCTTTTCTATATTTACTCTTTTAATGTGTTCTAATTGTTGGAGGAAGCTATTCTTCTTAATTTTCCCAATTTCTGCTCACATAGATATTTTGCCTCGGTCTTCTTCCTGTTAGTTTTTGACATTTTGTGATTGTACATTTAAAAAAAAAATAGATTTTGTTAGCCTTTGGTCCATCTAGTTTAAGGCTAATTTGGGTTAGTAGTTATACGATTAAAATTTAAATGGCATAGAAACACCCTTTTTTAATATTTTTGTTGTGTATTTAAAAATCAAGGTTGTCTTCTTCGGTGACAATGTGCCCAAGGAAAGAGCTGAAAAAGCCATGGAAGTTGCAAGAGAATGTGATGCTTTCTTGCATTAGGATCATCTTTGATGACCATGTCATCTTTTCGACTTGTCAGGTATATATTTTGGTTGGTAAATGTTACTTCATAATTCACACCCAAAGTCAAGTATTGATCACCGGTGCGTTTTCTGAAATATTTGGTTCACTTATAATGACATCCAAAGTTTTCTTGCAACCAGTTCTCAAGTTTGTTACTTTAGTTTCAGGACTCCGATGTAGCAACTTTCCCTTGTTTTGTGTATTTCGAGTGTCTAAGAACACTACATAGTTTATTTATTTCATTGTTTTTGAAAGAGGATTTCATCTGCAGCTAATGGTATTTGAGTTTGGCAGGGCTGCTCATGAGGCAGGTGCCTCCACTGCAATTGTGAACGTCGGTAAGACCCGTGTCGATGACTTTATATCCTTGAAAATAAATGCTCGATTGAGGGAGGTACTGTTTTGAAGTTTTAACTTTTTTGCTTAGTTTTATTGTTTGATCTTTGGATAGTTAAGTCTCATGTTTACATCTTTCAAACCTTTGCATACTACAGATTTTGCCGCGAGTACTCAAAATTGGCTCTCTCAGTGTTGCTGCTCTGCACTAAAATGATCATGGAAGGTTATGTACCTAAAGTTTTTTTCACAATCATTAAACATAAACAACACTCATTTATGAATTACTGATACACTAGGTAGATCAATTTGAGGGGGGGAAGCATGTTGCTTATATTGCAGATATGTTAAACAACATTTTTGTTTATATAAGTTGATAATAAATATATCAGAATATTATTTTCCCTCATTAATCTGCCATTGATCCATCATATTAATTTTGATAATCAACATTTTTGATTGCTGAGGGTTCAATTGAATCAAGTGCTGCTTTATTTTGCTTTTCTTGAACCTACTTTACTCTCACTGATCATAAGCAAGTATAGTGTTTGATTGCTGAGGGATTTGGAGAGGACGATGATAATGCATATAGTAAATTGAGATCATCTGCTGTAAGTTCATTTGATTCCTGATAATTTAGGATTTGATGATAACTTTAATTTGCCAGGGTTTTGTATCTATTTTCTCACCTATCAATTCAAAGTGACTTTTGTGGTGCAATTTTCACCCGTTTGAATTCATCTGTGGCATTTGTATTCTAGTTTTTTTCTTTTATTTTTTGGTTCTTATGTTTTTAAGTTTGAATGATTTTTCTTTTTTGGGGCTGGTAGTCATATTTGCGCATTCTTAGTGAACCAAACTTGCTATCTGTTTTTCTTCAAGTATGTTGTATCAAGTATTCTTACATGTATAATCGTATTCAACTCTTGTTGGGTAACAAATTTATGGATTGATTGCTATTTCCTCTCTTGATGCAGTGCCAATCTTTAATGGAAGAGTTATTGGCTTCTCACTCAACAGACCTACGAACTGCATGCCTAAATGCGTTAAAATGTGTCAATTAGTTTTATAAAGGATTTAGTTTTCCAGACCTTACCTGTGAAGCCTGAACTGGAAACATGGTGTAAGATTATTTATTTTTAGATTAACTTAGTTCAATTAGTTTGTGCAGTCATTCATAAGATCTTGTAGTTGATTTACGGTATTGATGCTGAATGTAATGCATTTTAGATTATTATATAATATATAGTATGCTTTTAATTATTTGAGTTTTTTTTAGAAACATGGTGTTATTCGCAGCGTTTGTAAAAACAACGCCACTAAAGAATAGTTATTCGCGGCGTTTGTAAAAAGAAATGCCACTAAAAAACAATTTTTCGCGACGTTTGTCAAAACAAACGACACTAAAGAACAGTTTTTTGCCACTATAGAACAGGTTTTTCGCGGCGTTTGCCAACACAAATGCCGCTATAGATCTTGACTTGTTGCGGCGCTGGTTTCAGCGGCACTTCCGTTTTCTAAGCGCCGAGAAAAATTTTAGCGGCACTAAAAAACGCCACTATAGGGCTAAAAAAATGCCGCGAAAGACCTATCTTGCTGTAGTGATTATGTCAAAGATTACATATTAGTCTTTGTACTTTAATTTGTTCACTTTAAGTTTATGTATTTTTTAAATTTTGAAATTTCGATCTTGACATAAAAGTTTGTCTTTAAATATGTTAAGTAAAAAATTTTAGCCCATTTGTTATAAATAAGTTGCATACTTGATTTTTGTTCTTTTATTTGATCATTTTTAATCATTGTAATTTAGTCATGTTGTCGCTGTTCCGTTTGGATTAGTATTGAAGTTTTATATTTAAAAAAAAAGGGATTAAAATTGATCAAAATAAAATGACTAAAACAAGAATTTACACATAGTATAGAGAATAATAGAATTATTTTACCTTTTGACAAATTATTTTGTGGTAACTTCAATTTTTTTATTGTTATTATTACTAGTATTATAAAAATAAATTTATTATTGTAACAATATTTAATTTTCACTAATTTTATTTTTTCAATGGTGACAACTTATCACAACAAAAAGTAAAATTTTAAGTGACAAACAATTTCATTGTCACAAAAAATATTAAATAATAGTGACCACTTTATATATCGTCACTATTATATGTTAAAATTTTAGTGTCAATCTATCACAGTTATAAATTTATAGTAAGAATTTAATTGTGCAAAATGTAATTGTCATAACTACTACTATAACGGTGACCAAATAAAAATACATCACAATTACTCATACTAGTAGTGTCACACAAAAAAATTATCACAAAAAGTTTAATATATGTGACAATATTACTTCTAGACACTGTCAATTTATCGCTAAAACATATATTGTTGTAGTGCGTGACTCTCGATCGGTTAAAATTTTAATAAACTATTATCATTTCGTTTAAATCGGTTACCGTATAAGTGATTAATCGATTCATTTGGTACGGTTATATGGTTAACTACAAATCATTTTACAGAGAGTACTATAAATAATATACCTATTTATTACAAATAATTTTAATAGTTACAAAATATCGATGTAAACAAATTCAATTGAAGTCTTCAATATTAATAGTATTAGGCACGACAAATGCATAAGTAACAATAAAAAAAAGTAGTAACTCGGTGTTTTTCGTAAATTAGTATATAATTACTAAAATTTAGTTTTTAAATTTTTGTTTCGGTTACCGTTTCACCGAAAAAGCGTGACCGCTATAGTTTCATTGAACCACTAGTTATCTACTTTACACACACTCACAAATGAGATAATTCTACACTAAATTACATGTATCGCAATGTACCACTAATTATATGTACCATTAATTATTTTAATTAGTTTTGAATTTTTAGGGATCGAAAGTGTTATTATTTTCTTTTTAGAATAAAATCTTAAAAATAATTTTTATATTATTTTTTTAGATTTTCTTTTATTTTTTAATTCAAAAAATAATTAAACTTTTATTATTATAATAATTCCTACATTCACTTTAATTTAAGGGTAACGTTCATAAATGGTCATTAAGCTTTGATCAATTATTCAATTTGGTAACCAAACTTCTAATTGTTTCAATGTTACCATTAAACTTTTAGTTTTGTTTCAATTTTGTATGTGGCTGTTAAAATATTTTGTATAATAACACATTTAGTCCTCCACGCTTACACATTTAAACAATTTAATCCTAGTTCGAAAGAAATAATAAATTTAACCCTCATTTTTTTCAATTTGACCTTATTTTTAATTAGAGATAATTTAATATTTTATTTTGATCCCTCAATTATAACTAATGTTATCTTATCCCTCTCAATCCAAACTATGCCCAATCCATCCTTTAAAATTTCATAAAGATTAATTAAATTATTACTATTAAAAGGGAAAATTAAGTATATTTTTTTTAAAATTGATACTTGAAATTTTAAAATTATTATTAGGCCACCAAAAACGCATATATTTGTTATTGTAATCGCTAATTTTATTTGGGGAATTAACCCGTTGTTTTTACATTCTTGAATAAGGGCTTCATTAATATTAATAGACTAGTATTACCATTTGCCATTACTATATGTTCCACTTTATAACTAGTATTTTATAATACTACTATTGTCTATCTTAAATATATATGTAAAGAAGGGAAACGAAAGTTTAACATTGTTATTTTGAACTATTAGATGATATTGTTATAATAATTAGTATTACAATTATCAAATAACTAAATATGTAAGCCCAATGTATTTAAACAAAAAAAGAACGGCCCAAGTCTTTATTCAAACAGTCCACTTACAAAATATAATAATTTATAGCTGGCCCAACAAGGCCCTAAATACATAAAAAAGAAACCCTAATCATCTTTATCTATGCGCAGCTGATCCTGGACTATTGGATCCAGGATGATGATCGAACGGCTGAGACACGCGTAGAACGTTCCAGTTAGCCCCACGTGTAGTACGCACGACTGCTCAGAAACCTCCACGCACTCGTGGGAGTCACGCACGACTCCTTCATCTTCCACCCACGAGTCTGATGCCTCGGTTTCCACGCGCGATGAATGATCATCCGCTCCAATCGCCACGCGGACAGATCCAACGACTCTTAGAGGTCCTCGTTCCCTGAGCCCTTTCTCACTCTGGTTCCCTCCCCTCTTCAGTCCGCCACGCCATTCCAAAGGACGAGCACCACACTATCTGACCGTCCTCTTCCATAGCCGGACGTCATGGCTCACGATCAAGGCAAATAAAGGCAGGAGCATTAGAGATAATAGGCCGACAACCAACCAAAAGACAGCAAAAGCATTATCAAACAAGCATCCAATAGGATTTTTATTTTCATTTTCAAACAAATGTAACCCTCGGATATAAAAGGGAACCCAACAGACATGTAACACAGATTCGGAATTCCAACCAGCAATACAAAAAATAGATTCCAAAGGTGCATTTATCTTTCAAAAAAACATGCATATAGATAGATAGATAACTAGGGTTAGATTATACCTTCGAGCCTGTTTTCCCTTCCGATGACAGGCCTTGTAGCGTCGTCCGACGTTACGAACGGTGAGTCGGCAGGGGAAAGGCGTCGCTTCGAGTCTCGTTTCAAAAAGGGGGACTTTTTGTTTCGGCTTTTTGAGGAAGAGAGGGTTTCCGTTTGATTCTGTTGAAACTAGGTTTAGATCGGAGTTTAGGAAGCAGAGAGGAGTGTTTGGGGGTATATCAAAAGTTGCCGACCGTCGGCGAACGTCAGTCGAAGCGGAGGTGCGCGGCCAAATTCTGGAGATTGAGGTGGTTTCTGGGTTTGGGGATGAACACCACGGCGGTGTTCATCCCCGTTCTGAAAAAAAAGAAGAACGGGGAGAGGATTTTAGGGCTGAAAAATATAACCAAAAAGGGAAATTGTTATAAAACGTTATGTTTTATACAAAGCCCGTCCTTTTTTGGGTTATTCACGTTATGAGTCCCTCCGCCTCATTATAATTGAGTTAGGAGGGTATCTGCATGGGTAAATAACCCATTTGATCCCTCCGCATGGTCTAATTACGGGATAGAGGCCATTCCACCTCTTTTAATCACCATTTGGGTCCTCAAACTTTTCACCAGTTCGCAATTGCACCCCTTTTCTTCTTTTTCTTTTTACATTAGTCCCTTGAATTTTGTTTCTTTATAATTCGGTCCCTTCCAGTGTTTAATTTCCTTTTAATGTACATGCACTTTATTTTGATTTGTCTATGTTATCATTTTTATTAACAATTCATTTTACTATTTTGGATGTGGTTATTAGAACCTCTATTTTGTCAATTTGTTACGATATACATATTTGCCCTATGTAAAGTTTATTACGTGTGTATTTTATTGCAATATATGATTACCTCCTTTTAAATGGAAAGATAAAAAAGAAAAAAAAACAACTTAAAGTATGTATTCTTTAGACATATGGACATTGAAAGTTTCTTTTAATTAAGCATGATATGTTTTTCCTTAAAGTGTATGTAGTTAGGTTTTGAAATTCAAATATATGTGGGTTTAGGTGCTTTGGGCCTTTCTTCTTGGACTAAGCTTACAAACTTGGGCTACTTGGCCTGTTGGGCTTTGGGTTTGTTAGATTAGGCCTCTTGGATTATATTAAGCAAAATTAGTTTAATTAATTTAAAAATCGTGTGCTCGTCATATAGGGACACAATTTTTAAATTGATTAAATTAATTTAGGACTAGAATTTTTAGAGCCTTAGTTAGAATTTAGGTTTAAACTAGCTTAATCAACTTAAATTTGTCCTAGTCTTATTGGGATAAATGCTAAGTCAGTTAAGTTAGTTAAACGACTCCATAATTACCTTTAAGATAAAATTAATAAGGAGATTAGATTGGCACTTAATTAAGGCCCTGATTAACTTGGTTAGTTCTTAAATAGTGCTCTCGACTTATTGGAATACTAGTATAGAACCAATCGAATTAATACCATGTTATAAGAAAATCCATAACTTATTAGGGTTTCCTAGATTTTAGGGTTTAATTAATTTAGGCTAACATTAGATTCACTTAGTTAATAATTAGATCACCAATTGAATTTTTCATAATTTGGGCCTTTCAGGTTAGGACTTTTATGGGCTTTGGAGTGTTTATCTTTAAGCCTTTTTGCTTGGCATTCATTTTTAATTGTCATTCATGTGAATCATCTATTTGGAATTAATCACTCTAAATCATAGAAAATGAGGTAGTTATTAATTCCGATATTTGTGTCATAACGGTCTTGCTTTAAGGGACGTTGACCAAATATTTGGGTTAATTCCTACCATCCCGAGGTAAATGATAATCCAAATTGGCAATATCATGACATCACATCTTAAATGTTTGCATCATGCATAAAGGTGACGTACAAAAATTGAATCATAAATTAACACGGCAGTCGGACTTATTCGATTTCGGTTTAATCTATGGTCTGATGTATCGTTAACCTTACTAGTTAAATGTCCAATTAATTTGAATCCACCAATTTGATAAAGCCCGTTCAATTAAAGTCAATTTTCAATTAGGGTCACCAAGTTAAAATTCTTTTCAAATTTCGACAATTTTCTTCAATTGAAAGCAACAAATATTTTCGGTGCCGATTTCTGGGCGTGATGGGGGTGCTAATCCTTCCCCACACGTAACCAACTCCCGGACCCTTTCAAAATGAATATCTAGTTTTGTGGTGTCCGGCCTACCTTATCCAAGTGGCCGGTGGCGACTTCAAGTTTTTATCGATTTTCAAAAGAATAAGTTTTTTTTAAAAGCCAAGATTACAAAGCAATGACTTTGGGGATAACCCGTAGCATCAAACATATAAATTATCTATTTCGCCGAGAAATGTCGCTACAGTTATTTTGCGTATTCAATTATACATAATAAAAAGGAAAAATTAAGTACATTTTTTAAAACTGATACTTAGAGTTTTTTTATGTAAATAATTTAATTAATTTATATCTCATCCATCAACATCCAGTAATTCAACTCTAAATTAATTTAGTACTAAATTGATTCATTTAATTTTTTCTGAAAGATAAAGATTGTATGATTTATTGAGGGGTGATCATACAATACATGGCACAAATATGAGCCTCATTAAAAAAACCTTCTTAAATCTAAATGGGGAAAAAAAGAGTGCACCATATCTATGCCGATAAGGTATCAACCATTACAAGGACAAGCCCAATCATAAAAACCAAAACACCACACTCTACAGCCAAACATGTGCTGCCATTGACTATACACAAATACTACCAAACACATTCACAGAAACAAAAATGCTAGATTAAAAGCTACTAGAGCATTAACGCACCACCCCAATATACTCTAAAGAAAATTACATCTCCAAAATAAACAACCTCGAAAGCAATTACAATCCAAAAACCACACTCTATTGAAACCAGCTTTAGATAGACCCTGCACTTTCTGAAACACTTTCCACCTGTATGAACTCAGATAGGTGACATTGGAAATCAATCTTAACACGAATTCAGCCGTGATAAAAAATGAAGAGGTCTTCAGCTCGAGATATCCCTTTCTTTGCCAATGATTCGGCCACAATTGAGGGATCAAAAGAAAATATTAAATTATCTTTAATTAAAAATATGGTCAAATTGAAATAATGAGGGTAAATTTATTATTTCTTTCGAACAAGGATTAAATTGTTTGAATGTGTAAGCATGAAGGACTAAATGTGTCATTATACAAAATATTTTAACAGCCACGTCACCCTTTTAACAATTGTTAACGGATCAATGACAAAATTGAAACAAAACTAAAAGTTTAATGGAAACATTGAAGCAATTGGAAGCTTGGTTACCAAATTGAATAATTGATCAAAGTTTCGTGACAATTTGTGAACTTTACCCTTAAATTAAAGTGAACGTAGGAATTATTATAGTAATAAAAGTTTAATTATTTTTTAAATTAAAAAATAAAAGAAATTTTGAAAAAATAATATAAAAATTATTTTTTAAGATTTATTCTAAAAGGGGATAATAACACTTTCTATCTCTAAGAATCCAAAACTAATTAAAATAGTTAATGCTTCAAAAAATAATATAAATATCATTTATATAATTTTCACAAATGATATTATTTTTTAAAACTTGTTAATTAGTTTGAAAATTATAATGGGTAATTTCATGACTACGTCCCTAAAATTTATAGAAAATTTCCTAAACTTTCAAAGTTTTTATTTGAAATAAATAAGGTTAATGCTTCATTCAACTTTCACTAAACATATGATTAGTCATACATTTTTACTATTTTGGTATTCGAACATGAAAGTATTTAATTTCAAGCAAATGAAAAATATATTCTATTTGAAATATATTCATCATGATATTCAGAGTTAACCGTGCAACACGTCCCCAAACTATAACACTCATTCTAAATTGTTCCCTAAACTTTTGAACATTCCAATTTCATCCTCAAACAATTAATCTCATTCTAAATTTGTCTTCAAACTTTTGAGCATTCTATTTTCATCCCCAAACTACAAGCTTCATAGCAATTTAGCTCCCAAAACTTTTGAATATTCTAATTTCATCCTCAAATTAAGAGAACATGCTAATCATGTCTCGTATTAATAAAACAATTCTAAAAACTATTAAATGTTGCCTAAACACTGAAAGGGTGTGGCGTAATAATATGTTGCGGCATGAACGATAATCTGGAGATGAAATTGCAACACGTCCCCAAACTATAACACTCATTCTAAATTGTTCCCCAAACTTTTGAACATTCCAATTTCATCCTCAAACAATTAATCTCATTCTAAATTTTTCTTCATACTTTTGAGCTGTAACATCCCAAACCCGGCTTAGAAGATAAACCGAGTAAGGTAGTGTTACGGAACAAACAAATACAAACATTCAAATAAATCAATGATGTTTTATCATTTCTTAACTAAAATGGCAATCAGAAATCAAGGTAATTTAAAACATTTTAGTAACTTCCAAATTCAGACAAGTTTACACATAACACAATTACACACACATAAAAGTCCCAAAGCATATAATTTGCCATTATGAAATTCCCATTTACAAAGCTTACTTAATATTTAAGTAACAACAAGCTTAAACCACGTAGATTAAACAGAACGATATGTAGATAAAGCAAAAAGGTTATTCTAAGGTTGACTATGTTAACCGAATCTTTACCATAGAATTAACATTTTAAATCCATTTAAAGTTTATGCCTACTTCTCGAGGCGATTATGGAGAAGCGACCATAACAAGAATTAGACCATATACCCGATCTAGTGATTTTCCTTTTAGCAAGATAGGAAACTTCTATTATCATGACATATAGGTAACTATATCTGCATCTCATAAACATTTAAACAAGGACATAGGTTTTGTTCGAACCTATTTTATTTCTCATACACAAGCTTTCATGATCTTGATCTTTTAAACATCAAACATTTAGGCAAGTTTTGGCAGTCAGAACATAACCAAGTGCTATAGCTACAAAACTTACCAGATTTAACTCATGATACAAGACGCATATGAACATACATGCATAAACTCAAAGCAAGATGATCTAATTACTTCAAGCATACTCGTCAATCTATTCTATCATACCAGCATCTTAACTATTCTAAATTAGAAGCAAACAACCATAACATAATTAAAGGCCCATTACAAGTTTTAAATTCTCATAAAGCTTATATATACAATAAGCCACAAAGATACTCTACATGCACAATGCATATTTAGCCACTATGTGCCACCATCTAGGAGTACATTAAGAAATTTCAAACATACATCTGGGTCCTTGTGATCTCTTCCAAGCTCTCAAAACAACAAGAAGCGAGTTTGCCCTGGAATGATTGAAGGAATGGAGTAAACATTGACTTAGTAAGGTAGCTTATAAACAACCAAATGTATGAATTGGAACTCTAAATTATAATTCTATAATTCTTAGAACCCAATCAAGTTTGGTAAGTACTAGATTTGATTAAATACTTTTTATCATGTTCATAACGTTCGAACACAACATCAATTCAAAGCTTATTAAATCCGCACAAATGACAAACTTGGTCATATGCAAACCACTATAATATCCAAAAATTCAAACGTAGTAACATTCCTTACTCCGAATTGTAAACACAATTTCCATATTAACACACGTTATCTTTCTATATAAGTTATTAAGGTAATACTTTAGTTTAACTTATCGGTTTCACTAATTTCTTACATATAGTCTCTCACTAATGTCTATTGTTTATCATATAAGTTAACCAACACGACATAAATGTAAATTTCCCCTTATCATATACATTATCAAACTTAACATTCCAAATACACGAAATACTTAATATATAAGATGTCAAACATATCAAATCCTATTTAGGAGTTACTTGGCAAGGAGGATATCAAACGTGTTATTCCGTAAACATAAACTACTTGGCATACAGCATGTCAGACATATCATACCAAAATCATAGGTTTCATAACACTTAAAAAAATATCATTCATAGCTTATCAAGTCCTAGTTTCTTATCACACAAGCTATCCAATATAGCATCATAATAGGTGATACTTATTACTCAAGTTTTCCAATATAGCCTTCTATCTTTATAAATTACTAAGTATGAAATAAGTAAACCTTGTTTGTCATTCAACCAAGTCCTAAATCACACAGAAAAAAAAACTATATATATAGATATATGTGTAGTAAGCCATTCGAATAGCATCATTCAAAACATGAAATTCAACAGCTCAAGATTTAGCAATCCATTAACATACAAATTTTTCAATAGAAATGTGCCTTTTTCAACTAAGGGTTATTCAAGTCTCATTAGATACACCTTTCTTACTAAGTAAGTTATCACAAATCATTCTCATTTTAGCTTATACACTCTTGTTTTCTTATTAACATGGTAAATCATGTTACCTACGTTATCAAACGTAGCATCCCATATACATAATTACTTGCTGCCCAAGACATTATTTATAAAATCTCAAAAACATACATATTATCACATGAATTAGCGAACATGACATCTCATAACAAAGTTACTTGTCGTATAAGTTGTTAAGCATAATCTTTCAGGAAGTGTATACTTGTCATATAAGATAACAACTTAGCTTACCAAAATCATGAATTACTGGTCATTTAAAGAATCAAACATAGCATATCAAATAAGTCCCTAAATTCTCTGGCAAATTTTTATTGTTTAATCTTTATCATAGATCAAGGGTTTATGAACACACAATCAGGTAGCAACCATCCAAATTGTATAAAAAAATGTATACAATTAATCGAACATATAACTTTCCTCAAGAGAATATTCAAGATTTGATAGGATCATTTTACTTGTTAGGCAAGCTTTTACATTGATTTAATAGTTATCTTGTAGTTTTCATTATTTCACATTAACTTAGCCCCACTAATTCGTGATATTCAAACCACATGTGCATGAAAGTATTCCAATCAACCAAACATCATATACTCATAACATTTTACCAAGGCTTTTACCTCTGTTCAAGAAACATTCATTAATCATTAGATTACTTAATATGCATGACATTAGGTAATACATGTCTTAGCCATAGGTTCTTGTCACAAAAACATTAAACATATATATATATATATATATATAAGAATTCGATCAAGATAGATATATTACTTGAGAATTCAAGCTAAACAAAGGCATAAACTTTTATTCATTCAATGTAACCATTGAAAAGAAAACTTATTAACATAGCTTTCCAATTCATATAAAGGCATTTGACAATCAATGGATTCATTTTTACTTGTTATGTAAAATCTTAATGCGGCATGTCAAGGAAGTTCTCTCATTGTTTCATTCTAACATAGCCCCGAGTATAACATACCGTATAATTAACTTACTTGCCACACAAGATATCAATATAGCTTAATCATAGCATATCATGAATAAAGCATATCTTAAACTTAACATATCATATAACAAGTTACTTGTTTCATAAGGCTTTAGGATAACTTTGTATTTAACTTGCAAATCTTATTAATTACTTTTAGCATAGCCTTGAGAATCGAACTTCAGCCTAAGTACACAAAACCCCAACCAACTGTCACCCATAAAATGGTACTCGCAATACCGGCCAATCCCTCCTACTGTCGCCAAGTAACCACAAAACATCCCTCATACTGTCGCCAAATAAGGACTCTTGTGCCAGACCGTAGTCCACCCTAACACTGAGCTCTATGGACTCTATGGTATGCCAACTATACCTAAGACTGACTCGAGACCAAGGCTTTCACATTGTTTCAAGATTGAAACATGGCATATTTATCATAAACATGGCATATTTGATTCAAAACCTTTAGGCCTTTTAAACCTGTTCTAGAGATAAAAGAGGAAGGGGTTGGGTTTGTCCAGGGATCAAACCCGAAACTAATATTAACTCAAGACTTGAAGCCAATCTTTTTATTAAACCACCTTCCTTATTTTAAAATTACTAGTGCGTGCAAAGTAACAATATATATATATAACTGTGTGTATAATGGAAATTTTCATGTCTAGGTCCCTGAAATTTATAGAAATTTTCCTAAACTTTCAAAGTTTTCAATTGGATCCCAAATTTAAGATTATAAATATTGCTCGACCTGATTGATCTAACCTAAATCCCTTGGCGTCGAATTTGGGGTGTGACTTGATCGGCCAAAGAGTTTCTTTACCGAGCTACATAAACAAAAAGCACATTGCTAATTTTTCATGAAAGTTAATCCACGTCAATAAAAGAACTCAGGTGTTTCCGAATTCTTGAACTCGGATTATTAAATAACCCTAAAACAATTTGAGAAACCAACTCCACTATAAATCCGGCGTTGACAATCCAACCTGCCTCATCAAAAACCTCCAACCGTTCCTTATAAACACCGCCAATATTAAAATTAAGACAACTGCAAGCCCTTTCTTGGTCCTTTAAATTAAGGCATAACCATCAAATAAGCCTCCAAAATATACTCTTTTTTTCCAGTTATGTGCCTTAACTATTTTTCGGGTAGAATAGGTGCCTAACGTTTTGTGCTGGTACTCAAAAAAGGTTTTTCGTCAACGACTGTTAAAAAATTCTTGTTATCCGATCAGAAAATGAACTAGCTAAATGGGCACTCACACATTATCCGTTGTCAGGGCTGGGGTGGGCAATAATGGCGAAGGCACAATGCCCACAGGTCATAATTATAAGTACTTAATTTTATAATAATTCAATTTTTTTCCAATATTTATTATTATGGTCTAATTTTTTAATACCTTTTATTAGGGGTCTACTATTAAAATTTAATTATTTTTTATATTTGTTATTACGAACCCAATTTTTTAATATTTGTTATTAGGCATACTTTTAAAATTCAATTTTTTTCAATATTTGTTATTATGGGTCAATTTTTTGCAATACTTGTTATTAGGGGCCTGATTTTTTTAAAAAGCTTGTTATTAGGGGTTTATTTTTAAAATGCATTTTTCAATATTTGTTATTAGGGGCCTAAATTTTTTCAATACTTCTTATTAGGGCCCAATTTTTCTAATATTTGTTAATATTTACAAACTATTAAAATTTAATTTTTTTTCTATTACTTGTTACTAGACTCCCATTAAAAATAAGATTACGAGAAGAATACACAACCCTAAGTGAAGACGGCGCGAGTTCGCAACTCTGTCACCTTAACGCTGCGAGTGTTAAGACCGTTTTTGATTCTGTTAAGGTTTGATGCTTTTGCCACTACGGTAAACTTTAGTTATTTGCATTCGATTGGTTTGCCGTTGTTCCTTTTTGGTGCATTCGATTGGGCTTTCTAGGCAGATTGTTCTATTTGGGCATTTCGATTGGTTTCCTTTGCCGATAATTCTACTATTTTGTTATTATTAATACTTTTAGCAGGAGAGGGATGTTGGTGTATTGGTAGAAAGATAGAATAGGAGAGTAACACTACAGAAATCCTGCGTTTGGACGTTGTTCGTCTCGAATGTCTCATCAACGATTCATTGGAAAGGGTTGTGGCTGGTGTTCGATCGACATGGGGTTGTTCGGGATGTTTTTTTCTAAAGAAACGATTGTGAGATGGGGAAAGATTTGGATTCGTGCGGATGGGATCTGAAGCTGACGCCAAAAGGGTAATTGGGCGATTAAACGGGAGACAGATTTATGGTGCTCGTTTGAGAGTGCAAATGGCGCAAAGAGAAGTTTAATCGTCATTTCGGCAGCGTAAAAAACAAGAAGTAGATATTGTGCGCAATCAAGCAGTTTCAACGGCCCTTAAAAGTAATCCGGGTGTGAAGATCCGAAGAGTGGAAGAGGTTATTGATGATGATAAGGTACACATTCTGAAGAATTATGCAGTGGCTTGGTGCCATAAGCCAATACGTTTGGAGCACTTAGCTAAAGTATTAAGGGATGCAAAGATATAAGGATTAACTATTATGAGATTTGTTGGACCTATGGTTCTTCTTATGTTTGGTGGCAGTGATGAATTCAATAATACAGTCCAGATATTGGATTTGTGTAAATGGTTTTGTCGTGTGGAACAATGGTAATCTACAATAGAGGTGTTAACAAGAAGAGCTTGGGTTTCAATTAGAGGATTACCGATCCAAGCTTGGTCTGAGGGAACATTCTAAAATATTGCGCATTTATGTGGTTATTTTGTGGATACGGATGATGAAACTACGGCATTTAACTCTTTGGAGAGTGGTCGAATGTTGATTGAAACGGAACTGCAAACCAAGATTGATGAGGTTATTAAACTAGGGATTGATGGGAGGAAGTATCGTTTGTGGGTTGTGGAAATAGATAGGCCAAGGGTGTTTGATGTTATTGATACCGTGCGAGATGAATCTGGGAAATCTGCTACATATGCAGCAGATGACTTGGCGGAGCCTGTAAGGGACTTGGACACTCGATATTTGCCCATGGAGGAGGAACTGAGGAGAGTTTCAGACTTTGATGGGAGGGACTCTATTGCTAAAAGTAATTTACAGTGTGATAGTGTATCGTTATTTGCTTCGGGGGAGAAGTGTACTAGGAATCGTATTGTTGGAGATGATAATACGGTGGTCCCTGACTCCATTGATGCTCAAGAATTATCAAATAGTGGAAGTGATGTTCATGTGGAATTGAATCGGAGATTAGATGGTGCCTCTAAACCACAGTATAGCAATTTAAGAGAGTATGTGCGCCGTGAAGATTTGCGGGTGGAGGTGCCTAGTGTCGAGCCTTCCTAGTTATCAGAAGAAACAGTTGCATTGGTAAATCGTGACGAGATAAAACATCAACCAAGCATGGATATTGAGAAATTTGAGAGCCACGCGTGTAGTGCTCAACATGCAAATAACGCCTTGCTTAAGAAGGCGTCGGATACGCAAGTTATAGAGTATAATGGGACCCTGCGTAAGGTTAGAAGTGTTTCAAATTTGGTGTTTAGTTTCATGCTGCCAGAAGAAAGGATTGAGGTAGAAAAGAAATTGAAGAAAAATGGTAGAGAGAGACCGCAGAAAAATCAGCAAAAATTTCATGGTGTTGCGAACAGATCGCTATCTGATTCTGATTTCATTAACTGGAAAAAGGCTATCTTGAGAGAAGTAAAGGAAACAATCGAGTTGAGAAAACTCATTGGGGCCTCTATAGTAGGTAATGAGGAAACAATCATGAAGGATATCGCGCGTCTCATCGAAGCGCACGACAATGCCAAATAAAGAAGTTTTACGCTATCGTTTGGTATGGTGATGATCATTTCTGTGCAGTGTGTGTTGGTGGATGAATGTACAGGTTTGAAATCACTATTGTATGCTACATCATAGCTGTAGTACTTCGCGATTGTGGTCTTCACTGAGAAGTGTATACTATCGTGGATGCTTTGGCTAAAGGTGGTGTCGCGAGTTCGACTTGGTTCCAAGCTAGTGTAGAGTAGTCTTTTGAGATGCCTTCATGGTGTCTTGGGTCAGGCAATTGAGATTTTATTTTCATTGTTTTGTTCGCAACTTGTGTGTGGGTTTCTGTCTTTCTTTTTTAGTGTTATTTGTTTGTTTTATATACTTTTAGGTATACTATTTTCCTCCGACTAGTTTTTTTTTTTTTTGGGGGGGGGTTAATGAGGCCCCTATTATTATTTTCTGTATGATTTTTGTTTAATAAAAACTATATTTGCCGATAAAAAACTTTTTTTCTAATACTTGTTATTAGCAACCTACTCTTAAAATTTATTTTTTTCAATACTTATTATTAGGGGCATAATTTTTAGGTTCGCCTGTAGGCCACAAAAAGCTCAGAAACAAGCATGTCCATTGTACTATTTTGATTTGGAATGTCCTACGTTCCTTGAAAAATTTGTACTCGATGATGACATTTTGAGCTCTTGATAATATAAAAATTATCATTCTTCAAAAAAAGATGTTTGGTTTTTTATAAAACTAAATATTTTTTAATTTTTTAAAAATTAATAATTAGAAAAATAACATAAATAGGACATGTGTCATGTTCTAATTAGGTAACAATTTTTTTTTAAAAGTTGTGACAGAAAACCTTATTTGAGTAATGAAATAAAACGTTAGGCACCTATTTTGCCCGAAAAATAGTCCAGGCACCTAACTGGAAAAAAAGAGTATAGTTTTAGTAGGGATGGCCATGGGTCGGGTTTGGTCGGATTTTTGTTTGATCAGCACCGACCCGAAAATGTAGCACCTCCACCCGAACTCGACCCTACATTTTATGATGTCACACCCAACGGTCCATTTTTGCGTTATAAGAGTTTAATCATGTTTCTATGATTTCTTACTTATATTTTAAGATGATTTCTTAACAAAACAATAAAAATAATGTGTTATAAGAGTTTAATAGTATTTCTATGATTTACTACTTATATTTTAAATTAAAAGTTCAAATTTTCATTCTATAGTGGTGGTCTTTTTTGCGTTTTCGCTCAGGCCCCGAAAATATCCAAGACGGCCATGTGGGTTATAAAGTAGAGTAATAGATGGTGTACGCAAAAGTGGGTTTTTGTTGTGAAGTAATCAATTGTGGGGGTTTAGGGTTGTTTAATGCATTTAGGAGTGGCTCTTTCTTGGTCCTTTAAATTAACTCATATCAAATAAGTCTCCAAAATATACTCTTTTTTTTCAGTTATGTGCCTTAACTATTTTCCGCGTAGAATAGGCAACCACGTTGAAAGCAAGGCACTTGAATTGAAAGCTTGAGAAGCCGGCAGCCATGGCCATGGACTTGAACTGGTACAAAAAAGCAAAATATAAGTGGTACAAAAAATATATCCATACCTTCATCATTATGGCATCTGCTATGGGAACACTAGAGAACATATCTCCTCCAACATGCTCAATGCCTACATGATATCAAACGTCAATTTATTATCTGGTCTGATTCATGAACACCTCCAATTTGAGAAGAAAATAGAAACCTTTTATAGGGTCAGAAGAAAATTTAAAATTGACATTACTTTAAAATAATATTAACACCACTTTAAAAATAATTGACAACATAATTCAATTTTTTGACTCCGACACTACCCGTCATCCTCCTCTAGTTTTGCCCCTATCCATAATCATACGAATTTAGAGTTAGGGTTAGAATGTATAATTACCAGGAAAAGAAGGTGCTCGTTGTACAACATGAGGCAAGTCATAGTTAATGCCTTTAATGGAAGGCTAGTGGGAGATTATGATATTGAGAGTAACCCCATACCCACCACCAACGTCCACCAGCTTCGTTATGCCTTGGAATCCTTTGTATTTCTCAAGTATTTTCCTCACAGTTATCTTCGAAAGATTAGTCATTACCGTGTCGAATCTCTTAGCCTTTTCTGGGTTTGCGCCTGTATATTGATACGAGGGCATGCCATGCACTTTCTCAAAGGGAATCCCACCTTCAAGGACCATATCTTTGAAGTGTAACCTATATTAATCATTTGAAAATTAACCAAAAACTCATAAATTAAAAAAAAAAACAAATTAGGGTACACTATAGCCATGCCCACCCAATTATAGGTCTGATCCTATTCTTACCACCAACCTTTTTATTTTGTTAATCAGACCACTCAACTATTTAAATGGTATCAATTAAGCTACATGTGGTTAAAATCTAACGGGAAAGTGACGTAGTAGTTAACAAAAATCTGTATAACTACAAATTTGGTCCTTGTTACTTGTATATTATATCAACTTGGTCATGGTTTTAATTTAATATGTAGGTAATAGGGACCAAATGTGTAATTATATAGATTTTCATTAATTTTCACGTCACGTCACATTCCCATTAGATTTTAACGGCAAGTAGCTTAATTGATATCATTTAAATAGTTGAGTAGTCTAATTGACAAAATTGAAAGGTTGATGGTCAAAATAGAATCAAACTTATAGTAAGGTGGTCATAGATGTAGTTTACCCAAAAATTTAATGGAACGAATGCCCCTAAATTTTGCTAAATTTATCAATGTGGCGCATCTACTTTCTAAATGTTCAATATGTCTCATGTAGTTATACTTTTTATCATCTACTATGTCTCCTAAGGCTAATGACATTAAATGATGGCGTGGTAGGTACAGAACATTGTACAATACCAAATTAAAAGAATGCATATATTTTAGGGACTATAATTAAGTGGCTGAATTGTTATTTTTAAAAGAAAAATGATTTGTTTTAGAAGAAGAGTGACATGTTTGTTCATGAACCTATAATTGAGTACATGTGGCAAACGGGTTGTTCGAGTCGGTTTCGGTTTGGGTCATTTCGGGGCTGACTACATTCGGTTCAAGTTTGGTTCGGTTTTAGTTTGGGTCTATGGTGATTCGGGTCGGGTATCAGGTCAGTCCTGGTTATATCCGGTTGATTTCGGATCAGGTCAATATGAGATCAATCGGGTTTTTAGGTCGGGTTAGTTTTTACACCCATGTACATGGCTTTATAAAGATGGTATATTTGGTTTTTTGTGAGTATTGTGGCAATTCACATCCCACCTTTCTTTATTTCTTTTAATATATTTTATTTATTTCGGGTTGCCTTCAGTTCAAGTTGCTATTAGTTCGGTTGAAAATCGGTTCAGGTGATTCATTTCGATTCAACTAAAATTCGGGTCGGTTTCGGTTTACTTCGGTTTATTTCAAGTTTTGAATTAAATTTGAATCATCATGTTCGGGTCTATATCGGGTCTCAGATCGGGTAAATCGGTTCATGTCTCGGATCTCAGGTCAAGTTTGTCAGGTCTATAATTGAGTGACTTAATTGTTACTTTTAGAAAAAGAGTGACATGTTTATTACTAAACCTATAACTAAGTGACCTCTAGTGTATTTTACCCATTCATGATAAAAAAAAACCATGTAATTTATTCCATTCTCTTAAAAAAACAAATTGTAACTTGTATAATTAAAATATGAGTTAAACAATCACCACATGACCCGCATCACATTTTATGATTTCGAAAATTAATATTTGAATCCAAATCCTAACTGCGAAATTGATAAATAATTATGAAAAAAATATGAGATGAGACATAAACGTACCAGACTTCCACCTTGTTCTTGTAGACAGTAAAAGCAGCCAAGGATCCTTTATTTTCGTCATTAACAAAAGCTTCACCAGCCAAAGTAAGCCGTACAGTTTCTCATCATCTTCTCCATCAACGGCGCCAGCATCGAGGTTTCTCGAAACGCAGGTAACCAAATCGTAGCAAGTTAGTAGCCGAAGCATTCGATCGAGTAGAGAAGGCGCGTCGGGATTCTTCGCGCGAATCTCAGATGCGATCTGCTTCGTAGACAGCTTCGCATCGGAGCCCGCTTTGCCCAGTACATCGAAGACACCGAGCTGGATTGCCACATCCAAAATGTAAGGAAATATGGCGGAGTTTCCTAGACACAAAGCATAACCGAATGCTTCTTCTTCTTCCGACATGGCGGACGACGAACTCAGCTGATCCACGAGTGAACTCATCCTCTTATTCCTATTTCTTTTGACTCGCTGGGGAATGTGGATTGAAATATTTGCTTTCTTTACTTGTTTGATTGATAATTATACATCTCAACTAATTTATATCATACAAAAGGTTTTTTTTAGTTTTCCCATTATAAGTGTACCTTCGTCCTACTATCATAAAATATTTATTTTAATTATCTAACTTTCATATATTGTAAAACAGACATTAAACTTTAGATGTTGTTACAAAAATATAGACATTGTCATAGTTGTTGTTAAGTATTGTGTTGTTACATGTTAAAATTAATGAAAAATGTCTCATATAATTCCTAAATTGTAACTAACATTCCAAATTTATAATTTTTTCGAATCTAACAAGTGTCTTAGGGAAAAAGCGAGTGATATTTATCTTAGGAGATACGGGTTCAAATTGCTCTGCTTACAAAATGTATGTACATTAAGAATATGTCTAAACATGTCTACCCTATAATCTATATTTCATTTGACCTCTTAATTGTAACTAAAATTTCATTTTTGTATTTTTTTCAAAAATTTTAAGCGATAATTTATTTTAAAAAAGTTAATATATATATTAAAAATTCGAAATTTATTTTTAAAATTATGAAAACATTTTTAAAAAATATTTATCATTTTTTAAAATAATTAAAATAAAATTATGAAAAACACTGTTTTATGTCCAATCAACCTTATAAAGGCTTTTTTTAATTGCCCCCATTATAAGGGTATCTTCGTCGCTGACCGTAGGTATTTGGATTATGATTTAAAATAAGGGTAAAGCTCAAATATGGTCATTAAATTATCATAAAATGGTTATTTTAATCATTTAACTTTCAGATTTACAAAATAGGTATTAAATTTTGTGTCATTGATTATGTTAAGTGATGTGACATAATATTTTAAAATTATTAAAAAATATTTAATCTGACCTCTTATCCGTAATTAAAATATACATTGTATTATTAGTTATCGTTAAGTGATGTAACATAATATTTTAAAATTATTAAAAAATATTTAATCTGACCTTTTATCTGTAATTAAAATTTCATTTTTTATTTTTAAAATTATAAAATATTTTTTAAAAAAATATAATTTTATGAATTTTTAAATAAATAAAATAAACAGTGAAAAACACTTTTTCATGTCTAATCAACCTCAACAAGATTTAACCGATGAGTTTTCTCTGAAATCTCTTACTTTCATGTATGGCACATTTTAGGTGCGGCACTTTTATCGTCGAGTCGGGTATTTTTTATTATAGAATCCAATTCGATGTTTAATAATTTCCGTCCTACCTGACCTTATGTCAAATTTTTTATTAAAAAATTAACACTATAGAATAAGGTCGGATCAGCACCCATCAAATTCAGGTCCATGCCCATCCCTAACTAGAGCCATGATTATATATGTGTGTGATTTGTAAAAGGTAATACGTGTGCTAGGCTACATAATTTGGCCGAAAATATGCTTAACTGATCAAGTGGCGAAAGTTGGTGAAAGTGTTTGGAGGGATCAATTTAAAATTTTAAAAAGATTAGAGGTTTAAACTGAAAATTTTAAAAATTTTGAAGTTTAATTTACATTTTTATTAAAAAATAGGGTCTAATTAAAATTTTTGAAATTTTGGGAGACTTAATGAGAAGTTTTTAAAATTATAGAAGAGATTCAATTAAAAAATTATTCAAAAAATAAACTTAATATGAATTTTTTAAAAATTGGAACCAAAATAATTTTTAAAAAGAAATTGAAGGTCTAAATTCAATTTTCCCAAAACTTTGGGACCACCATTACATTCCACTTTGATCATCATCTTTTTTCTACTATGACCATTATTGGATTCGAACATAAGAAAAGTTGCATTCCTAATATTATGTTTATTGAAATATGCTTATATTGCTTAATGAAGGTAAGATGATAACATTTGGGGAAAGAAGGTAAGATGATAAAGAGAATATTTAGTAGGGCTAAAAAGGACTCAACATACCAACAATCGGTTGGTCTAACAAGATGGGGCATTATATTTCTTAAACAAAGTCAAATATTTGAATTTTAGTGTTGTGAATGAAACAACAGGGTTTAGAAGGTCGCCCCTATAATAGACCTTTGCAGTATCCAATGCAGGTTAATTAGACAATAAATTAGATATTGATTATTAAATAAAAAACTTAATAATTTAATGGTTATATTTTGATACATAACTCTTCATATTTAAGCTATAAAATCTAAAACATAAATCCTTAGCCCTAAAACTTAAACCCTAAATTTTAAATTTTAATCATAAATCTTAAATTCCATATCCTACAACCTAAACCCTAAACTATAATATAAATCTTTAAACCCTAAAACTAAAACGCTTCTAAATTTTTTTATTTATTTTTATAATTTAAATACTTGGTATTTGAAGCATTAATTTATGTTAACATGTGATAAACCTTGGTTGCAATATGTCTTAATGTAGCCATTAAAGAGCACGGATATTGATACTTAGGAAAAGGTATCGAGACTATTCAATTTTCTTTTAATTTTTCAGACATCCAAGTGAAATTTGGTACAGATATCTTGCCTTTGTTATCCATAATTAGCTTATAAATATCGAAGTTAAAAGTGGTACTGATACATTTAAGATTGTGTGCAACTTCAACAAAAGGACAGGAGCATCGATTTAAATTGAATTGTAATTGTGGTGTGTTTATCATAGTTGCGGACATAACAGATGATATTGTAATCATTGCGGTTATTGCAGATGTAAATTATTTTAATAATAAATGTTATTGAGAACATACCAATTGTGGGTATTGCGATTTCAGACAGTACCACTACTATGGATGGAATTAGATTAATTATAAATTTATTCCAGACTTTCTTTTTTATGTTTTACCCCTCAACTTTTAATTTTAATTTCATTCTTTATCACTACTATTGTATAACGGCCGTTATTATAATTGCAGACCGCAATTTAAACCTTGAACAAGAGCAATTTGTCGAGAGCTTTCTATATACCCTATTGTCGTTGTTGTTCAGCCAACCACAGTTGAGCTATCTGAGAAGCTCTATAACTATTCTTGGAGTTGCTTCACCTTTTGTTGCAAGTAGACAAATTGATAAGAGTTGGAGTTGTAATAGAATGTTGGTTAAGGGGTTGTTGGGATTGATATCCGGTTTGGTCAAAATAATCAACAATTTACCAAAACATTTAATTGTATGTAACTTTTAATTGGTCCAATTTATTAGTAGACTAACTAAATTAAATTTTGCAAAAATTTAATATGGAAGCAACCCTGTCAGCGCATTATTTTTTCCATTCACAACGCTAGGATTTGAACCCTTAACCTTACTTAAAAACCTAGCATCTTTACTTTTTAATTTATGTAGGTAGGGTTTAGGGTTAATTAAATTCCCGAAATTTGAGATGTTGTAGACTGCACTAACCTTCAATTTCCAGTTCGATTCTTTACAGTACGAGACTAAACCTTCAAGCCATATATGTTTAATCAGGGAACATCTGAAATCTGTACATTTAACCTCCATTAATGACTGAAACAAGGTTTTTAATGTGTCGACATCCATAAATATTCCCACGCTATAGTAGATTATATACCGAAAATGTTTGCAGTTTCAATCCTGGTCCGATCATTTCCACCACCAAAACTGTCTGAACAAATATGTTTTCCTCATCCGAACATCGTATGCCATGAAGGCCCTTGCTTTGATAGGGTCGGCATTCAAATACTCGAATTCATACATCTGTTTAGCTTCTTCCAGCCCATCGATCTCCATAACTGCATCTAGCAATTCTGAGGCATTGATTGAAGTTTTACTCTGCTCAATGGCATCAGCCAACCGTCGAATGCTGGATGCCACTGCAAGCATTGCCTCTTGAAGGGAATCCGTGCCACGTGGTCGCTTTGGAAGTTGTCTGGGAGGATCCATTGGAGGAAGGTCTTGACTACCATCTTGCAAATACTCCGGTGGCCCGGAATATGATTGTGTTCCATCAGTATCACTTACCTCATCTGAACTTGGTGATACGAAAGAAGCAGAATCTTCTTCAAAGTTCTTATAGCTTGTCGGATGACTTCCATCCTTCATCTTCGCCCAACGACTAGGTGCTTGGTAATTTCCACAAACAATCTTTAGCTCATCATACATCTCAATCGGTTTTCTTCGGAACCCTTTTGCATCAGGATGTGCCTGCTCAACGATGGTAAATGTCAAGTAATTTTAAGATTTCTTCCTTTAGTCATCTGTCTCAAGGAGGAACTAAGAAGACAAACCGCAAATTTATAAACAATTTTTCACACAACTTAGGCCAGTCAGGCATAAAAAGACAAAGTGAAACTGTGTCCCGGATCAAATGATAAAGAAGAGCAGTTTCATCCTTTACAAATTGGGTGCTTATAGCAATGGAAATCATGAGTAAGTAGAGGCTTGGCCCCAATCACAGATATGAAAACTGTCATTAACCATTTAGTAAATGAACACAAGGAATCGCTTAAGATCTAGTAATCTTTAATTAAACAGATTTGTTCTTAAGATAACTTACACAAAACAATAAAAGATAAGAGAAAACCTATACAATCATACTTCATAAAAGCGATAAGATGTGGCTGAAATTTCGTCATTCAAATCCAACAAACTGATAGACCATAACATTCCATGAAGCTCAAATCAAACACTTGACCACTTGAAATATATCTCATTTAGAAGAAAAAAAACAGATTGGAAGGGAGAAAAAAGGACCAAAGTCAACTATCACTGATAATTGCTATGACCAAATGCTCTCTATATTACTTCACTTAAGCATTGATTAACCCTCCATCTTTGATTACTAAAGCTCGTGGTGGTAAAAGAAAAGGTTAAAAGGTTAAGGGTTCACAGTGGATGGTGAAAGGAGTTAGAACAAGCTGGAGGGAGTTTCTAACCGATCTGTACCCTGTCCAACCTCCGGAAATATATACACAAGTAAGATCCAAAACTTGTTGGCAATAACAATCTCCAATAAAACAGTGCATATCATCAACAATACCACTCATCAAAACTGCAGAACGCCTTTCAGACTATAGTAATTACATGTACAAAGGGATTAGATATCTTCCTTTTTGAGAGAATTCATGGACCCCGTGTAAATGCACTAAGAAAATCGAAAGCACTACTATGAAAAATGTTAAAATATTTTAGGCTTAACCATTATGCTTGATTTACATGAAAACAGTACACATGCCCAACCCTTGGACTGTACAGCATCTAGGCTACAGATCAGTACATGCTTCCTAAGACACAGAAGCTAAAATAAAAACAAAACATATAGAGATACAAATAGACATACACACAACAACAGAACTCAATTCAACCTGTAACAGGTTTAGGAAGAACACTACCCTAAGGCCTAAACCATGACAATGCAATTAGCACTTCATAGATAGCCAAGGATTTCCGATGGTGTCCAGCAATCAATATCAGCATACAGTGTTGAGATCCTACGGAATCTGAAAGAAATTATGGGGGGGAAAACAAGACGAAGAAAACACTAAATAGAAGTAAGAAATTGAGTAACATGAGAACACTTTGACACCAAGGCTTCATCATTCTTTGAAAGCAATGTCATGCATGTTATCCAACACTAGTTTTGCAGAACATAAGAACCGGCTCGAAGATCAATCATGAATTTACCATAGATCAAGAAGTTGCTCATACCAAAGGATTCATGAAAACACAGTTTAAACCGACTGAAGCGCAATCTCTCAGGGAAAAAAAAAACTAAGTTTTTATCCCAACAAATAAATTCTCAACACACAATCCCGGTTCGACCCCGATAAAATCGGCATGGCCAAACGGCAAACTATACTCAAGATCAGCACCTAACTTTCACACAATTCTAGCAATTAGAAATCAACATCTTGGCATTGATTTTCAGCTAATTGATTTATATATTACTCTAGAAGAGTCAACTGAGACTAACCCAAACCGCAGCTTCTTTACTAAAATGTATCAAAATAAAACAAACCCATTTCTCCTCTCATTAAAATTAAACCAATAAGTTAGAAGCAGAAAATAATCCACAAAAAAAAACTCAAAACATTCAATGCTTTACACCTCATATAAGCAATCAAATAAACAAATAAAGAGATGGGGAGAGAGGGAAAAAGAAAGAAACCAGGGGATTGCGATTAAGAGTAAAGGTAAACGATCTATCGCCAGTGAGAAGCCTGATCTGATCGCCGAGTGAGGTGAAACGCGAGGTCCTTAGGAAGATGCTACACGCGTTAAGTAAATGTGACGGTGGATTTGTGTTAGGGTTTTCTTTTTAACTTTTTGCTGTTGTTTTTCTTTCCTTTCCTTTCCTTTCCTTCATTCTTTTTAATTATTTCTCGAAGGGAAAAAATAAAAATAAAGGGGAATGGGGTCAAAAATTTTCTCGAGGTGTAGGCACTTTCTCGAAGACCAAACGCATGTTGAGAAAAGTTTCAATAATTGGTAATGTTTTTGCTAAAGTGAAACGGAAGTTTCTCGGGATAATATGAAGGTCCTACCACGAGCTTCCACGTCAGTCCCATACTTCGCAATACGGTTACTTTCCTTTCCTTCAAAATTATAGTTTCAGTTATTTTTGCAGATTGATTTTGAATAAACCTTTTTCTAAAGGGTCAGTTTGTAATAAATATAATGTTTTATTTAATAAAATACAATTATTTAATATATTACAAACTTTAAAAGATTTTATTAAAAAAAACTCATTTAATATATTAGGATTTTAGGGGGAATGATGAATGATAGAAATTTAATTTTTTTAAGGTTTATAGTTTTAGAGGTTTATGGTTTAGTGTTTTTATGGTTTATGGTTTAAAGTTAGTGTTTAGGATTTAGGGTTTAAAGATATAATTATGGTTTAGGGTTATGATTTTAGGGTTTATCAGTACATTGAATGAGTATTTTTTAATAGAATCTTTTAGAGTTTTATAATACATCAAATTATTGTATTTTTTTAAAATAAAATATTATATTTAATGTAAGCTCTTAAATGACCATTAACCTATGCATATATGCATAAGTTAGACAAACGCTTTAAATAATTTTTATATCATTTTAGGTTTGTTAATATGTGCTTTAGAGTTACTCATTGGCACATATCATCTCACGTTCTTGTTATTTAGAACTATTTATTTAAAATTATTTTATGTTCGAGTTATTTTCAGGTTAATCCGATTTTAAGTTATTTAATTGCAAATCATTATTGAATTTGATTGAGATAGTTTAAGATGTTAACCTTTTATGATATTAATTTTGATTTAGATTTAAATTAATAGATAAAGTTCTTAAATGATCACTATACTTTTTTAAAATGTTTATTTTTAGCTATTTAACTTTCAAATATTACAATAGTCTTTTTAATATATGATTTTGTTACAAAATGATCATTGAACTATTAAGTGGGCTTAAGGGTGACGTGATAGCTAAGAAAATTTGTAGAATAGCACCTTTAGTCATCCATATTTATACATTCAATTATTTTAGTTATATTTTGAATAAAATTTAATAAATTTGATCATCATTAATTATACATTCTATCAATTTAGTCTTATTTTTAAATATAATAATATACTAAATTGATGTGTGTCATCATCTAACTAAAAAATAAAAATTAAATTATTTCTAATTAAAAAATATGACCAAAATGAATAAATAACAAGAAAAAATATTAAATTATTTCTATTATTTTAATTCATGTTATAATATATTTTATAAATTATTATTAATTATAACCTAAATTATTATTTTTATAAATATTCTTATAATATTTTATAATTTAAGTTGTAATTAGTATATTATTATATTTATAATCCGTATTATAATTTCAACCACTGTTTAACTTAAATATTATTTTCATCATAAAAATTCAAGTTTTTAACTGTCTTAGTAAATTTAAGTATTTTAATCCGCCTTAGTGGTTGTGCTTCTGGTTTAAATTCAGGAGGTCTCATGTACAAATCTTATAATTTAAATTTAAACCACATACTGTAAGCACAATATTTGAATATGTCATCATTTTATTTGAAGGTATCAAAATATTTATAAAAAAAAACATACCATCATAATACGAGTGATTGCTCTTTTACAAAACAAAAACGTACTCAAACCTTAATAACCATTTTTATAGTTTACCCTTTTTAAGGGTAAGATGTGATTTTCATAATAGCATTTGTTCATTCTTTTTTGATAAATTGCATATCTTACGAACAAACTGCTCGAACTTAAATCTTTCAGAGAATAAAATATTCTTTTTAAGTGACACCATTAGAAGGGTTCCATGATACCCGCGTTTTATTAAAAAAAATAAATCAAAAAGTACAGTTATATCAAATTGTAGTTCCCCTACTATGCACAATCAAATCTAACAAGTGGTCTCAATAAAAAAACAAACGATGTTCATGCTAAGAAGTTCGGGTTTAATCACTTTGTTTGCAAAATATGTGTGCACAGTATCAAAGTGTTAAGAATATATATTAACATATACTACCTTCTAATCACCTTTAGACTATTTAAAAAAACCATGTATCGAATATTCACATATTTTGTAAATGGTATGATTGCATATACCATTATGTATGATATTGCCAATCTAAATTATAAAATATACTGATTGCATGCATTGATTAGTAAAGACTTCAAATCAAGAGAGGCAAGTGAACATAAATGGCACAATAATTGCCAAAACTCCTAATAAATTAGGCTCGTTATAATCAAACACAATGACATGGGAAAAGTTCTGAGATTAAACCATCATAGGCAAACATACCATACATAAAAAAGTTCCATTTTTCTTCTTTTAAAGACAAAGCCAAAACCATGATTTTCATGGACTTGTACACAGGAATACAAATAATGTTCCATCTCACTTTCTAAACATGTCCAGATACCTGGTCATAAGATACCTGGTCATAAGACCAGTCCGACGGATTTCGAAAAAAAAATATTAGGCCTATAATTAAGCATCTATGTTCTATACTAATAATAGAATGATTGACTGAGTTGGTATCATGAATTAACCGAACACCAACTTGGTCAATCAAATTATTAAAATACCCTCAAAAGTAATAAAAATCAATCAATTTCAGGTGAAGATAGTAATTTCATGATTTTTAAAACACTAAAAAATCATTCATTTTAATTGCTCACGCTACCCTTTTTTTCTCTTTTATCCAAAACAAAAGAAAACATCTTATATCCAAAAAATAATCAATACTACTCTTACTGCTACTCATTTTTTTTCTCTGCTATCCAACAAATTTTAAAAAAGTATCCAAAAATACAATGTAATTAAGAACGAACTAATGAAAAACTAACCACTAAATTATTATTTCCCATTTATTTAAACAAATAAATATTTCTAAAATGATCATTCACTTAAAAAACTATTTTTATTATAAAATTTTAATTTATATTTTGTTCCAAATATATCTTTTAATAAAATATTTTTTAACATGAATATAATATGAAATATATGAATTAAACTTAGACTCCAATATTCAAAACCTAATCCAAGCTCAGCCCAACCTTTTTTTCCGATTTATGTCGTAAGAAAATTAAATATATAATACTATATGTAAATATTATAAAATAGGGCAAGCTGTTTGTATTTAAAAATTAAAAAAAAAACAAAATATAAAATTACTAAACCTTAAATAAAAGATGATCTTTTTTGTTTTTTTTTAATTATTTTAAATATATATATAGGTGAACCTAGACTAGCCTGTATGAATCATTTACTATTGATAACTCTAGATTAAAAAGTTAAAACCCATATTTCAGGTCTAAGCGGGTTTAAGCAACTATATACACTGTTGACGTCATACATGGACCCGAACCAAACTCAACCTGACTTGACCTATGGACCCTCGTCTTGTCCGTTTGATGACTATAAATAAAGAAATTGCATCATACAGGTAGATACATTTTCAGGTGCATCACTGCACTGTATCATACACGTACCTACTTTCTAGATTCGCATTAGAATACGACTCCCATTGGAAGAAGACTCAAATACCATGACTACAGAGGCACCGAATTAAGGCCAAAAGTATTACTGCAGAATTCAAGTTCAAGTTACCTTTAAGGGCTGTCTTCGTCGCACGTTGATTGCTTCAATGGTAGGCACATTTTTCCCTGCTCAAAGATCACTGTTAGGATAACGTATCCTCAATATAAGGGAAAAAATACCTTTAAGGGTTGTCTTCGTCTCGATGCCTTATCCGTGAAACACCAAGAATTGAAGGAATAAATTTACCTGCTAAACAACCTGAGATACAACTAAATAGCATATCATTCATTTACATAAGCAAAGAGCATGTCAAAGGATAAGATGACATAAGAATACAAAAGGTAAATGTTTCTTTTAGGATTCTTCAATGCGCAGCATTACAAAAGTCCATATTCAGTTTTCCTCACCGTTGCAGCTACTACAGAGCCCGAATTCATTATAAAAAGAGAAAAGGCTGCCCATTATTCACATCATAATATTAATTTTCTTCACATAAAGGAACCATAAATTCAATTATGCAGTAAAACAATATAGCTATATCACAAAACATGATCCATTTATAGACAAAGCAGAGCACAAAAACAAAGCAATAACCAGTCACGGGGAGCCGTAATGCGAATGTGGAGATCGAGCAGTCACAGTAGCAACATGAGCCTGCATTTGAGCTGCCCTAACTTTAGCAGCAGTAGCCTTATAAAAGAACTGCTCCCTTGACAACAACCTCACATTCCTCAAATATTGATCAAACGGCACCGCCCCTTCTTGTACTGCCTTATCCAATGAATAAACGACGTCTTCCAAGGCTAAGTCCGCCGACGTGCAATCCAACATTTGCTTAGAAAGGGCGTCGGCACAATGAAACACCTCGTCGACTTCGACATTGTCGATGTTGTTCCCTAAGTTCTTGGTTTTCCCTTCGTTATCTCGAACCCAACCATCCAACACATCGCTGCTCATCAAAACAACCTGCAACTGCTGTTCTAAAGCTTCTTTTTCATCTTGCATTTCTTTCAACCCTTTGTTAAGCTCTTCCCCTCGTCTTCTCAACACTGCTTGAGCCGAAAACAGCCCTTCCATTTCAGCTTCCCTTTCTTTTCTCATCTTAATTATATCCCCGTGAACCATTTCCACCAATTTATTCACCGCATTCCTCTTATAAACCTCAGCAGCATCCTCCGTATGTGGCGGCTGTACCCTCCCATAAGGCGAAGGTGGATACCCTGAAGCAGCGGCAGCCACTCTCGGCGGCTGCTGCTGCTGCTGACCATAATTAGGCGGGTTTGGGTTAGGGTTAGGATTGGAGCGACGTTGGGAATAAAGTGGGGGATCAAGCGAAAAGGCGGAGCTTAAATTAGCAACCAAATCAACAAGATTAGAACTTGGGTAAATCCAATTCTGCAAATAAGGGATCGAAACTAACCCAGATGGAGAAACGTGCGGATGGGGGCGTTTGATGATCATGTCGCGCGTGGGATTCACGTAGACGAGGGGAGGGTAACGAGGGTAAGATTCGGTGAGCCAGATTATGAGGGGTATGTTGTAAGTGACGCCTTGGAAAGGCATGAGGATGGTGCCGTCGGTTTGGAGGAGATTGACGGAGCGGCCGTCGTTGTGGATGAAAGTGGCGGTTTTAGGTTGGAGGGAAGGGTAGAGGGAGCTGAGGGAAAGGAGGTGCTGGCGGATTAGCCATTTGGTGTCTTCGGTGTAAGGGAGGGAGGAAGGGCCACGTTGGGAGAGGACGGATAAGAGGAATTGTTGCGGCTCCACCGGCGGTGTTGACGACGGTTGAACCATTGCGCCACGGAGGATCTTGGAAGCAAAATGATGAAAGAGAGAGAAATCTGTGTTTTGGAATTTACTTGGCAAGAGGAGGGGGAACCTTTATCTTCCTTCTGACTAATAAGCTATTTTTAGGGTAAACTAAAGTATTGGTCCTGAACATTTTAAAAACATAAAATTTGGTCACTAAACTTTCAAAACTGACAATACAATCACTAAACGTTAATTTGTTTTCATTACAACTGTTACCGTCTGTTGTCGCTAAAAATGTTAATGGGACACTTTAACCTATAAAGACACAAGTTTTTCTCACGCTCTTTTCTCTCCTTTTCCCATTTTTCTTCCATTTCAACATGAAGTAAAATAGTAAAAATTATGAGCAATGATACAATTCTTGCAAGTAGAATAACATTTTGCGTGGTGCAACAAAAAGCACTAACAAAGCTGTAAAATCTTTTTAGCTTGAAAGGCAGAAGAAGTTAGTTGACGTTGTTAGTAGAAATGGGAATGGGTCGGGTCAAGTTTTTTATCTACCGAAATTTGATTAGAAAATAATTGTTTTAAACTTGTACCTGATCCAACCTTATACTTTAAAAATCTGATTCGACTCGAAAATTATATACCTCAATCTAATTTTACCTATTGAAATATAAAAATTATAAAAATATTAAATGATTTTTGAAAACTTTAAAAATTATTTAAAAATAACAAAACTATTTTAAAAATTTTAATATAAATAACTTTTATTGTTTTAGATATTTTAAAAACTATTTTTTATACTTTTATAATAAAATTTAACATTTTTATAATTTTTAAAATATTTTCTAATATTTTATATTTTAAAATATTTTAATCTTTGAACCATTATTAATTATTATTTATAAATAAATTTAGAAATTAAAAATAATTTATATTTTTAAAAAAGTCCGGTTTTTAAATATTTTTTAAAAATTAAAATTTTTTTGAGAAATAACATGTGGCATTACCTTTTGTGACATGTGATTTTTATTAAATGTTAAAGTTAGTTGTTAATGTTGGTTAAAGAGCCAAATTGATTTGTTTTCTTTAATTTAAGGATTTAATTGAGTGCAAAAATATCAGAGGCTAAATGAACTTTTTTTAAAGTTCATGGGCTTATTGAACCCTTAACTCATTTTTTTATTGAATAAATATTAGATATGTTCAAAAATTAAATTATACGTCCACTCAGTACAAAATTAAAGTCATTTTCGGTTAAATTTGAACCATTATGAAAGATTTTTTATACATATGTTGTGTAAAAGAAAGTTATAGAATTCTAGTTTTTTCTCTCTAGCAACTCTGCGCCGCCTGCAAGTTTCTTCAATTTTTTTGCGTTAGCCGGCGATCGGCAATCACCTAACTATTTGTTGTCAGTCGTCGGTGTTTATTATTTTTCTTGTTTTTCTCTTTTTTATTTTCTAATAAGAATCTCTACTTTTATGGCACGTGTTTTCTTCTGTCCTTATGACATGTTTTCTTTGTTTTTGTGGTTTTGTTTCATCTGTCCTTGTGGCATGGTTCAGCATACCCTAGCGGTCGATCGTTGCTCGCATAGAATTTTTAATCGGCGCTAGTTCTTGATTATGATTTTGTCGGCGATCACGCAAAGTCAAATCTCCACTCGTTGATGGTTGTTTGTCGATGTAATCAATCCTGAGTAGTGAAACATTCTGTCTGATAGTTTGGATCGCTCACTGCTCCTTTTTCATCAGTTATAAGTCCCGATTAGATAGAGACAATGAGATTCAGGAAGCTTCTGAATTTTGATGGTATGCTTATCTCCATAAAACTTTTTACTTTTCTTTGTTTTTTGGTTGTAAGAAATTTGGGTAGATTAGTCTCATTATTTTTCCTTCCTGAATGCGTTGTAATTGTAATATCTTCTATGGTTATAATAAAAATTTAGTGGCCATATTCAAAAAAAAAGTTACAGAATCCTGCGTATTTATTATTTAAAAGCTAAGATTTAAATCTTACCCATTAAATCCTAAATCTTGAATCTAAACCTTAAATTTTAAACACTAAAAATTAAATTCAAACTCTAAATTAAATATTTAATCTCTAAAACACAAATACTTGTTTAGTCTACTACAAATCATATTATTGAATGATTTTCCTTACTAATAAAAAATAAAATTATATCTTAACATTAATAATACAATAATGATTAAAATAAAATTCACTGTCAGAACAGATTTAATAAATAAATATGTTATCAAGCAAATAACTAACACGGAAATGCAATACTTTGAATTTCACAAATCATTCATTTATTTATTTGAAACATAAAATTTTAAACTGTAAACACAACCAATTACAACAATAAACTGAATCAATTAAAAGAAAATAAGCAACAAAAAGCATAATTAAAGCTTAAGGGATAAATCAATTCCTGAACCATCCTTGCATTGATTATCAGTCCCCAAAGATGTGCTTGCACTTGCAGCACCAACCCTGTTTACTACAACATTCGCTTGAGAATTCTCACCAAGGCACCGATTTGCACTGCTCGAAGCCCCTGCGATTCCAACCAGGTCTCCATTGTTAAAGCTTAAACTCGGTTGTGAAAAGCTCATTAGGGGTTGCCTGGCCGGCCAATTTCCATGGGGGAGATGATACGGTCGAGACGATGACAGCCACGGGTGCATCGGTTTATGGATCATGGAGTTGAACTGAACCCCGAGGGATGATCTGTTGAAAGATCCATGAAAAGGGTTGAGCGAATAGGTTGAGAATGGATGATATGCAAAGCTTGGGGGGGCGAAACTGCGCGGTGGGTTCACTTCCATGAGCCCTTGGTGGCGCCGCTTGGCTAATGCACGTTCTTGCTTGTGTGCGTTTTGGTGCCCGCCCAAGGCTTGTGATGTGGAGAAAACTCTCTCGCAGAAGTTGCACGAGAAGCCCTTGCTTTTCTTATCATCACCATGATTGTCATCATGGGAAGAAGTAGGGTTCCTCGGGGCGAAAAGATCGAGTTCGATCTTCGACTCGAACCGCACCTTGTTGTCACCGTCGCCGGCATGGTTCGAGAGCTTCAAATCTAGCAAAACGTCGCGACTCGATTCGATATCGGTACTCGGTTTCGGCTGCTGCTGAACTGATCCTTCCATCTCTGCTGATATGCTTGAAAGTTCTGCAAGATCTTCAACTATTGTAACCATTGTCAAATTATAAATTTCTTGATTTCATGTGAAATATTGAGAGATTGATGTTTATATATATATATATAGGCATATGTTAAGGGCTTAATTTATGTAATATCATGCAATTATGGAAAGAAATCTCACTGAGAAGTTGTTACTTGCATCATTTTAACACAAGATTGAGAAACATGACTAAGCACTGGTTCAGATTTGGTGCCTTTGGAAATTAATATTATTTATTACCATAAAATTCTTCTAAATTAATGTTATGTTCAGAGCATAAACAGGTGGAATTTCTATAAAAGGATCCAAATAAATTTGGTGGACATTCATGCATGAAACTTTTACCAAATTTGATGTTTACATTTAAAATCTTATTTATACTTCACAATTGTACCATTTTCTACAGTAAATGAAAAATATTATGATGTGTAAAATTAAATGATTTTATATAAGTATGATTACGTTCAGAGATATTTACATCATGAATTAACATTTATATAAACTTTGTTCGAAAGTAACAGAGAAATTACCATATATATGTAGTTTATGATAACAACTTACCATATTTCCTCTTTCTAATTTCTCTTTTCATTAACTTACCATGAAAGCTCATGATTTATTTTGAAAAATATCGGATTTTTACAAAGGAGATGTGTGAGTAAAATTTAACTCGACTCGAAAAAAATCGAATTAAGTTATAAAATAAAAATTTTACAAATATCGGGAAAAAATATTGGAAAAAGAACTTGACTCGTTTTCACTCGATCGTAATTTTATAAACTCAACTCGAAAAAATTTTAAATAAAATTTAAGTTATAAAATGAAAATTCAAATAACTCCAATAGCTCGAATTTTTTTAATATTTGGTTGATCATTTTTCAAGTTCGAGTTAAGTCCCTCAATTCTGCCCGATATATATATCTATCACATGCGAAAATATAAAGAAATATATATATGTATATCGTATATAGATATAAAAAGTCGGTTAAATTGGAATTAATCTATATTATAAGTTATAACATTATAAATAATTACGATTAAATTTATACATGAACTCAAAAACTCGACTCGGATCGAAAAAATTTCAAATAAAGTTTAAATTGTAAAATAGGACTCGTAAACTCAACTAACTTAAATTTTTTGACTCGACTCGATCGAAGGCTTAACTTCTATATTGTTCTTAAATTTCAAGAGTATATCTCTAAAAAAAGTTATAAATTGAATTAAATCTCAATTTCCTCCGAGACAAAAAAGTGTCCCTAATTATTAACCCTAAATCTACTAAAATCCACCTTTTATTACATAAATTAACTGCACTAAAACTTGAGTTTTAAGTTAAAATTGGTAATCAGGTTGCTCTAATTTGTGTGATTCACAAGTAAGAAAAAATAATAGTTTGGAAGGTATAAGTTTAGGGGATAGAGATTTGAGGCATTAATTAATTTTACTGTCGTTAAAGATAAGGATGAAGCTGGTTAATATTAAATTATAGTAACATTTCACAGATGTTGCCTAATTTCTTCTAAAACCCTAGTCGGCATCAAGCTGTTCTTCCCCAAAATTAACCAAATATCAATTGGAGTTGGAATCTGATTTTTTTAATAAATATAATGCGTATGTTAATAAATCATAAACCCTAAATTTAGCTATAAGTTGAAACATTAAGTTTAAAATAATGACCGTGTTTGACAATTAGCGGATAGTTGATAGCGGATTATATTAGCTGATAGCGAATTTCATTAGCTGATTTGACTAGCAGGTTGCATTAGTTGATTGTATAGAAGTGTTTCGTAAAAATTAACTGATAGTTATTTGATTATTTAAACAAGCAAAATGACATATAAAAACATGATTATATTTAATACTTGTTTGAATAATTTATTAGTTATTAATATTTTGTATACATTAATATTAATTAGATTATAAAAATTATTTTTTTATATCATTACTAAGCATATATAAAGGATGTATATATTAATTTTTTATTTGTGAAATTATCTTTTTAATATAATTTCAACTATTATTAAATTTAGATGTATATTTTAATTTCTTATTTATGACATTATATTTTGAATATAATTTTAACAATTATTAAATTTAGATGTATATGTTAATTTCTTATTTATGAATTATTTTATTTTGTTAGTTGTTCAAATTTATGTTATTTAGAAGAAAAAGATTATAATTATTAAAGACAAAAGAATCTTTTACAAGTCTTTTATTCAAACCTCTAACTCAAAAAGCTCCCAAAAAGAGCTTTTTCAAAATGAGAAGTTTCACCCCAATCCACTATTATAATCTTTTATTTACCACACATCTAAATTAGCGGATTTGACTGGTCAAACCTACCAAACATGACTAATATCTCTTGAATAGTAATTTGTGTGGATTCAAGTTTAATTAGTGTTGGGTTTAAAATGTATTGAAGTTCCATCCTTAAATTTAAAAGTTCATATAGTCTCACAAAATAGGTTTTCGTGTAGTCAGAATTCATTTTTAGTAATAAAACTTATTTATTTAAATTTAATTATAAAACATTAATTAATATAACATAAAATTTTAATATATTATTTTTTATAGTAAAATGAATTATTATTATTATTATTATTTGCTCTTGTAGTATATATTGTTTTAATTGAAAAATAAAACAAGTCATTACATTAGTCACTCCTTAGGTCCCCGATTGTGTTAACATCCTGGCACCACTGAGCCGTGTAACATTGGCATGCCGTCCCTTCATCAGTGCAATAGAGTGGAAATACTTGGTATTTCTATTTCCGAAGTTGATCTAGTTAGAACGAATTTTTTGTATCTATAAGAGCTTTTGTCGATAAAAGATCTCGAGATTTTATAGTATGTATTTAAATATTTTTTATGAGTTCTATTAATTGATTAAATAATTAAAGATGTTTATGTTATTCTACTGTGTATAAATTCGAATTTTATCATTTATCTTAGAAATATGACTATCTTGTAAAATCTCTTTTATTTATTTCGAGTAAGGAACTGTGGGTTGTCGATGGAAAACCATCTTAACTGTCGGTGGTGTGATGGAGGGAGTGCTCGCTTTCTTTTTGAAATAAATGACAATTAAGAACTTATTCTTTTGGTAAAATTCTGTTAAAATTTGACTCGATTTTATGTAAAAAGAAATTTAAACTCAAAATTTTTTAAATAAAATTTAAATTTTATTTTTTAAAAATATTTTTTTAAGTTTCTGAATTTTTTTAATATTTTTGTATTCTATATTTTTTGTTTTCATACTTTTTTAAATATTTTTTATATTTTTAATTTTTAAGATTTTATAATTTTTTATTTTTTAATGACATAAAACTTATATAATATACTACGTGTGACGTGTTAACATCTTACCAATTATTAATGAGTAAACAGTCAAAATTAATCAACTGTTAAAAAAATTAAATTGAATAATTTAAGCTAATAAGAGTAAAAATTGAATGCAAAATATTTATAATGATTTAATTAATTTTTCGTTGCGGCCAAAAAGAAAAGGTGTAGTTTTCTTGGCAGTAATGCATATGGCTCTTGAAGTGAACTTGTCACGCGTTCAAAATTTATAAACCGGGTAAAATCATTAAAATTATAGGGAAAAAATAGTTTAGTTTAATAAACTAAAATAAATAAAAAATGAGTTTAAAGGGGCCTAATATATTTTTATTAAGATAAAAATATCTTTTATAAAAATCTTATATATTACTAAGACTAAATTAAAAGTATCTCCTTTTAGTAAAGGATACATAGCCTTGTAAATATTTAAATTGTCCTTATTTAAAATCATTATGAAGTATTTGAATTGTCCTTATTTAAAATCATTATAAAGTGTAGATTTTCAAAACATTATTCAAACATCTCTATTTCGTAAAATAAAAAATCAATCATTACATCATAAAAAAAAACTCGTCCTATTCGGAAAGAAAATAACAATTAGTCCAGTAAAAAAATTGTAAATTTAAAATAACCCTAAGCCTTGAACAAAACCATACATCCTAAATTTAAAAACAAAACCATACACCCTAAATCTTAAAAAACAAAACCCCGTAACCAAAAAAAAACATAAACCCTGGACCAAAACCATACACCCTAAATCTTAAAAACAAAACCATACACCCTAGAAACAAAACACTAAACCCTGTAATCAAAAAAATCATAAACCCTAATACATAAAAACCTTGGACCAAAACCTTCAACACTAGACCATAAACCCCAAAAACAAAACCCTAAACTATTTTAAATGAATATCAAAATTTAACATTATGCCTAAAAGAAAATTGTAAATTTTAAACAACCCAAAACACAAAACCCTAAACATTTTAAATGAATATCAAAATTTTAACATTATGCCTAAAAGAAAATTGTAAATTTGAAACAACCCAAGTAAATATACACTAAAAATCTGGAAAGAAAAACACTACAATTCAAGAGATCAATACATAATCCGAAGACATTCATATAAAAATAAACATTCTTACAAACATAGACTTCTTTTTTTTGTTTTTTGAAGGGTACAAAAACATAAACTTCATAGAGTAAAGATGAGCAAATGATACATTCTTACAAACATAAGTTTGACATTGGTGTGATGATGAACACATGATACAAGGTTCAAACTCTTAACAGTTTACCATACCATTAGCTTTCAAGAGTGATCGTGCTCCATGTGGTTCAGATGGTAAGTCCCTTCGTTCTTATGGTGTACCTCTACCTTGAACTTCTCTTCCTTGTCTCCTATCTTCAACTTGAGAAGCATGTTGAGTTTCGCAAAATCTTCCAATACCTATTTGCATATCGAACACTTAGCACCCAAATGAAACAGCAATTGCTTTTGCAAAGAACAGAGTTTCAGATTGTCATTCAACCATGTGTTAGATTGATCGTCAACTAGATTGGATAGTTGAATGAAATCCTGAACACCTTGAAAGGTGAACAACCTTTTCGAGCAAAATCTAGAGTTCCACAATACAAGATGAGCTAGTAGTGAGGTGACCAAAACTGAAATGGCACCATTTTTCTATGTTACTCAGGCTCAGGTATGGGAGCCAGATACATACGTGAATCCGACCACAGGGCAATTTTTCTAACTTTATCCATGTAACTTAAAAGTCTTTGAAGATTCATATTCTCAGACCAATGTTCTGATGTGGGTTGGACACAAGTGTTTTAACAAAGATGAAGAGTCGGAGCGATATAACCATTCCTCATGAAATGTGAAAGAATTAAGCATGTAGAGACGGTTATAAAACAGTTGCCAACAAGAGATATCGTTATAAAACACCACAACACATGCATTTGGAGTCCTTGAAGGATTATGTTCTTATACCCATATCCGGATATGTACAACATATGCTCGACCTATGTAAAGATTCTAAACAGCACATTAAATGGTATGCAGTTCAAATAACCAAATCACATATGTACTCACTTTCGAATACGTTAAACAACCAAACATGTAAAACACTATAACGATACGAGGAAATAGGAATAGTGGTTTGGTGCTTACTTCAGCGTTGGCATGAACAATTTCTGTAAGTTCATAAGGCAGCAGGGAATTGGATCTCTGTTGTATGGTCTTCACAGCATGATTTGCAGCATCCTGAACTACAGGATCGTTTGTGGCCACAGCTTGCAGCATTGGCCCTTGGACATCTGATTATAATTTAAAATACAATGTCAATAATGTTTCAAATGAAACTATATATAAGATCATATTGCTCCAACTTCATTTAAAAAATACCATTTTTTACACATACCATACATACATAGTTTTGGAGATATGACCCTCCAAATACATTGAGAAAGTTGTATACACAGAACTCGCACCCAAGTTTGAATATGAATATAAGAAACTTCATCCTACTAATAAACAAACAATATAATCCTCCAAATAAACAAAGAAACTCAAAAAACCAAAATCGAAACCGAGTCTGATCAACAGATGAGAGATATAATAACTTCATCCTACTACCAATCAAATACAAGACCTCATTAACATAATAATTTCTCTCCTACAAAGTAAGGCAATGTTTGATCGTTGCTTTTGAATTCCATTCTGCCATTTCTTTTTTCATTTTTTGGTTTAAACTTTAAAAACTATAAAAGGAGGAATTAAAAACCAAAAAAGTCAAATACAATTAAAAGTAATTATCTTTAATTTCCTACAAATCAATAAGGATCCTACTTCTTTAAGGTAATAATAAATAATTTAATCTATTCACGAAAAGAAAATTTCCATTTTTAAGGGAAAATCACCTAAAAAATTTCTACACTATTTTAATCCACTTTCAACAATCAATGAATCTTCATTTGAAAGAAAACCCAGTATTTTCCTATAAAAAAAGATGAGAACAAACAACCTTTCTTGACACCAAGATCCGAAGCAGCGAAAGAAGGTGAGTCATCAGCGTCACCAGCATGTTTAAACTCCTGCAATTCTTTAAAGTCCATCCAGGGCTTAACCCAAACTTTAGCCTCATAAAGCTTCTTTTTTCCGTCGTCGATAGTTTCCACCGTCAAATGGTGAAGCGTCCCTGCCACCACTTGCTCGCTTGCTTTTACAACCCTCACAAACTCTACCATCGCATTTTCTTTCTTGTTGTGCTCGTCGACGGCGTAGCGAGCGAGGTTCTCGAGCTCGGCGCTGTTTTGGGATCCCTGGGAAGGGCGTACTCCGCCCAAAGTGGTGGTTGTCGCCATTGGTTCAGAGCAGAAGGATGATGATTCAGCGGAGAAATTGTTGAAGAAGAGAATTGGGATTGCTATCGAAAACAAAAGGGGTAGTAGAAATTTGGGGTTCTGCATTTGGGAACTATTTTTCGCATCAAATTTGAGGAAATTTTTATAGTGATTTGGACCAAAGCTGCGTCCTTTCTGCTTTTGAGATTTGGCATGGGCCAAGGGAACAGAATTTGACACGTGAGAGCACGTGTCAGTTGAACTATACTTGTTTAGTATATAAGCAATGACAATAAATGATGAGGTAATTCGGATATATAAGAAATGACAATTAGTAGATCTCAGTATGTTCAATTTTTAACTTTAAATCAAATTTGTGTATATTTCGCGGATAAAATTATCCAAATCCGAATTCATTAAGAAAAAAAACAATTTTTAATATTTCACGAATAAAATTATCTAAAAACTTATGGATTATATTTTGATACATAAAAGAATTACACAACCTTTCGTATTTAATTTATAAAATCAAAAACTTAAATTTCTAGCCTAATAACCTAAAACCTAAACTTTAAACCTTAAATTCTACACAATACAACTTAAATCCATAAACCTTAAACTACAACCTAAAACCCTAAACCTTAAAATAAAAAAAACTTGTGTATCAAAATATTTTCTAAAACGTATTTTAGACACATATATATTTAAATATCATATACCTATAATTAGGAATAATTTCAAAAATAAATTATAATTTGTTAATATTTCTTTTAGAGATTTAGATTTTTTTGACCTTTTGAAATTATAGTTAATACAATTCTAAAAGTACTAATTTAGTAGTCAAATTAGATATTAACTAATGATTGGAATATCGGAGAGAGAGTCGTGAATCTCAAACATGAGCTATAAATGGGTATGAATTATACCAAAAAAAAACTAATTTGTATAAATCCATAGAATAATCCAAGTGAAATATGAAATATTATCCTTAGGAGACTCGACCGGAACAATTTGTTTACACGGTATATGCATATTAGCAAATAGTTAAGGTTAATGAATATATACTACCGTGTACTCTCTTATCAGAGTGTTAAAAAATGATGATTTTATAGCTTTTTTCATAATTTTAATGACCATATTTTAATTTTTCATAGTAGGTGAAATTAATTGTAGCGTACCCAAAATATATTTAAAAATTGGTAAAATTATTTCATTAAAATTTGAATTTGGTCCCTAGACTCTAATCTAATTAATTTGAGGCAATCGAATTTTAAATTTTTTAAAAGATAGTCCCGACTTAAACAACAAATGAACAATATGACTAAATTATATAGATTTAAAATGATCAAAGTAGAAAATATAAACTAAATTTACACCTCATACATAAGATTGAGACTAATAGTAGAATTTGACTTAAGAGATTTAACTTCTAATGTATGATTTAAGACCGAAATTTCAAATTTTGAAAACTATAAAAAAGCAAAAATCAGAAAATTAGAGTACATGATTAAATACACAACTTATACATAGTACAGGGACTAATAGAAAAGCTTTACCAAAGAACACAAAATTAAATACGAGGCGTGGATTTTCCCGCCAAAACAACTCAAAATTCCGCACGGTTCCTCTTTCTGTTGTATTATTTTCTCACTCTTTCTTTTAGTATTAAAAAAAGGACAAATCATTCCTTAAAATTCAAAACTCCGATTCGTAACATTTCACCCGTTTCTCGATTTCCTTTAATTCTTGGGGTTTCAAGCATTTCTTTGATTTTTCTTGTTCTGGTTTCCTCCCCAAAGTATGACTACGTTGCCGCCGTCTCTTCCTCCCTCTTATTCTCAGACCATTTGCGCTTCTCTCCTTCAAGAATTACAGGTTTTGTTCTCCATCTCTTACTTTTTTTGGGAATTTTTTAAAATTTTTTTGACTAAGAAAGTCAAATTAAGAGTTGTTTCGTTGCTGATTTTGATACTAGGTGATATGGGATGAAATAGGGGAAAGTGACGTCGAAAGGGATAAGATGCTGCTGGAATTGGAGCAAGAATGTTTGGAGATTTATAGAAGAAAAGTGGAAACGACGAGAAAGAGCAAGGCCGATTTGCATCACACTTTGGCACAATTTGAATCTGAAATCGCCAAACTCGTCACCGCCCTTGGAGAGCATTCCTTATCCTTCTCAAGGGTTTGTTCATTTTCCTGTTCTTTTCTTTCTAAATTTGTTATTGTTATGGAATTGCAATTATACTTGCTTTGCAATAAATCACTTTCTCCATTTAGGTATTATTAAGGAGAAAAAATGATGTAGTATTGCATAAAAGGCAGAGGATTTAATGTACTGGCTTCTATTTTGCGCTTTTGACTATCTTCATTGTGACTAAATATCATGGCTGATATTTATCGCAATTGACCCTAGTAGCATTTATTATGTGCACAACTGCCATAAACATGATGGAAATGTGTCTATGAGAGACTGAGACTCGCACTGCAATTTAAATCCATTTATTTTAGGCACTAAAGCTTGCATTATCTAAGCTTATGTTTGGTAGCTGATGTGAATACAGAAGTTAAAAAATTACTATAATTTTTAAATAAAATAGTTATGTTAAGTTTGGTGTTACCTTTTAATTGTGACTTATGTACTTTTATTTACTTCACAATTTTTCTTTTCACTGTCCTTTAAGAAGGAAAACCAAATAGTTAAAGAAAGTAGCTACAGAAACAGCTATTGTTTTTGTTTGTTGCTATTACTTTTCCTGTAGTAGAAAATGTTGCATGTTCGGGTGTGAAATAAATAAATTTATTGTAAGAAACCCGTAGAGTCACCTGAAAAGAATTGCTCTTTTTATTTTTGCATAAATTGGATAGTATATGGATGGAAATTATTAGACAATAGTCCTTATCTTTTACATGCTCTTACAACACTCTGGATTATAATAACCATCTTGGTGAGAAAAGGCTCAGCTTTATTTTGTATAGACAGAAAATTAACTTCTATATACACTACCTTAGGGCATGTATTTGCTTTATGGTTCTCTTTTGAATTCTTCCTCATCATTTTTTTCTTTGGCTCATTTGCATTTGTGCAATCCTTAACTTCTGATTGTGCTATTTGAATAGTAAAATGGCACTCTTAAGCAGCAAGTATCTGCTTTCGGGTCTGTTTGGGTTTCTCTGCTACTAATCTTAAATCTCAAGATATGTTTTTTAGTTATTTGGTTTGGAAAGAAAAAATATCTTAGAAAATTGTTATATCATTGGAAAGATGGTGTTTTATGTGTATTATCATGTGGGACATGGATGGAAACTACTAATGATCTTTGTTTTTACAAGCTTATTGAGGATGTGCCGATGTGGTGGGCTCAGTAGTATATTATAATCTGCATAACCAGCTGTATATTATGTATACCATTCATTATAAGAAAGTATACATTAGCTACTACCTTAGGGTATATCCGCTTTATAGGTGTTTTGCCCTTCATATTGTCTGTTGATTTGGCTTATTTCTGCAATCTGAGAAGGGAAAGGGCACTCTTAAGCAGCAAACCTCTTATATAAGACCTGTTTTGGAGGAGCTGAGGTCGAAGAAGAAGCAAAGAGTGAAGGAATTTACTGAAACCCAGTCACAGATTGCACAGATCTGTGCAGAAATAGCAGGCAATGGTCAGTCTATGTTGCCTTCTGATCCAGAAGTAGATGAGCGTGATTTGACAGTCAAGAAACTTGGGGAGCTTAAGTCTCATCTACAGGAGCTTCAGAATGAAAAGGTTTGTTGATATCTACTGTCTAGATTAATAGTGGTTTGGCTTGTCTATTCTACTGAATTTTACTCTTTTTACTGAATCTCTAGATTATCCGGCTACAGAAAGTTCACAGCAACATTAGTTTGATTCATGAGCTTTCAGTGGTGATGTCCTTTGATTTCTTGAAGACAGTTAGTGACATTCATGCGACCCTGATTGATCCTGAAAACGGTCAATCAAAGAGCATCAGCAATGATACTCTTGCTAAATTGACAGGTGTTGTTAATTCACTGCAGCAAGAGAAGCATAAAAGGTTACAAAAGGTGACATCTTAGGGATTTTATCAATCTTTTTCATCTACTGGCACATTGCATGTCTCCTTAAGTAGATACCCCTAGATGTATTTGTATACTCTAATGCATATGGATGTTTGTACCTGTTGGTGCTTTATATGGATGTCTGTACACCTGTTGAAAATTTTGCAATCATTCATAGTAATGAGCAAATGGTTTTAAAGGATTACAATTATAAAAATTAATTTGCTTTCTGCTCTTTGGTAAAACTTAAGTCTGCTCCAATATTTGGATGCAATTTTTGCTTATTATGTATTGCATAAATTAGTTCAGTGCTAAATTTTATATGCAAGTCAAAATCTCAAGTAGGAGTGGCTTAATTAATAAGGTCTGAGCAGTGTTGTCTAGGTGCATGCTAAAATGCAGTGCCAGACAACAAAAACACCTACGATATTTTCGAGCTAGGTGCACTTGATCAAGTGCCTTTTATTGTAAGGTGATCGGTGCAAAAATAAGTTTGATTGAAGTTCTCTTGCATTTCTTTTATTTCAAGTCTTTTTCATTAATCAAAGAAATTTACATTTTCTCTAGTGTAGGTATATTTGTTGGCTGACCATTCTGGAACTGAGTTTCTTACTAACCTAATACTTTTTTTGGAGCTTTTGTTGAGAGTGGATTTCTAAATGGCAAAGGCCCTAGTGTTTTATAGCATTTTAAAATTTTCAAAAGAGTCTGAGTTGGGATGATATGTTGAGTGTTAACAATTTGTTTTATTTGTACATGGGCCTTAAAACTTTATTTTTTTATATCTTTTTGTTTTACATGTAGCTTCAATGTCTTGGAAGCACTTTGATAGAGCTATGGGATCTCCTTGATACACCACCTGATGAGCGAAAGAGATTTGAGCATGTTACTTCCTTAATCTCTTCATCAGTTGACGAGGTCTTGAGACAAGGATCCCTTGGTCTAGATATCATTGAGCAGGTAGCACTCTTTCATTCTTATTTTAATTAGAACTGTCAATGTTCAAGATTATTGTATTTTTCCCTTAATGTTAAACTTTTTTTATTACATTCAGGTTGAGGTTGAAGTTCAAGGTTTGAATGTGCTGAAGTCTAGTAAAATGAAAGAGTTGGTACTTAAGAGGCAAAATGAACTTGAGGAAATCTATAGAGGAGTCCATCTCGACGTAAACAGTGATGTAGCACGGCAGATTCTTATCAACCTCATAGAATCTGGTTCTACCAAATTATCTCCTTTTTCTAAATTATCTATATCTTATTGGAACTATTTGATGTATTTTTGTTAGTATTGTTATAAACATTCCGTCTTCATATCATATATTAATTTCATTTCTAGTTACCCACAGTTTGTCTTAATAACTATAGGATGAGGTGTTTTTTTTTTTTTTTGCATCTTTGGTGTTATGTGCTTCTTCTTTGGAAAAATATCCTTGTAATAATGGATTCAATTTTGATATGAAAATGTGATTAGTCTTCCAACATGCATATGCAGATAATGTTGATTTGTCTAATCTGCTTTCAAGCATGGATGATCAGATTGCAAAAGCCAAACAGGAAGCTTTAAGCCGGAAGGATATTTTAGACAAGGTAGATAAATGGAAACATGCATCTGAGGAGGAAAAGTGGCTTGATGACTATGAAAAGGTAACTATTGGAATCTTTTCTGCAGCACTCAGTCTTCAAAAGAATTTCTATTTAGAGTTAGAGATCCCTACGTTGCCTACACCAGAGATACTCTACGAAATTCAACCATGATGTTAATTTGCTAACGTCCCAAAACTAGAGAAGCTTTTCAACAGTGTTAAGGTGTGTGCCTAGGCGAATTAGATAACAAAAGCTTCTTTAGATCCTCCTAAGTGAGGAACATTTGATCAAGCACGCTTTTCTGTGAGGCTATGATCACACAAATAAACTTTAAACTTGCATTATTGTGACTCTCTAGTTTATTTTTATTTTTTAAAATTGTTTACCATAACTTTACTGGTAAGAAAAGCGCTTTTCTGTGAGGCTATGATCGCACAAAAAAACTTGCATTATTGTAACTCTCTAGTTTATTTTTATTTTTTAAAATTGTTTACCATAACTTTACTGGTAAGAAAAACTCTTCACTTCTCAATATTTTAGTATTTGACAACAGACAGAATCATAAGGAAATCATGCAAGATGATCAACAAAAGATCTGTTAGCAATAAGCCTGATGTGTCTAGGCATGCTTTTTTTTATCATCTGTACATTTACCAGTAAGAAAGTAGATAATATTAAACTCTACTTAAATGTTTGAGTAATCGGTAACAAACAAGTGAACGGGTACTCATATTGCCCTTTGTCTACGGTCAGTGCTTTTTCTGAACATTGCGTCTCAAGTAAATATAAATGTTTTGATAGTTTGCTATCTGTAAACTCCTCAGAGATGGTGGAAGTTATTGATGTTCAGTTTGGACTTCGGAGCTATAACTTTCATTTTTCTGATGTTCATTTTTATTTTTATTTTTTTTCTTTTGTACAGGATGAAAACCGGTATAGTGCAGGAAGAGGAGTGCACAAAAATCTAAAACGTGCAGAGAAAGCTCGTAGTCTGGTCAGCAAATTGCCATGTAAGCTTACAATTATCTTACATCATGACGTAGGTTTTTGTCACATATAAACTTGAACTGTGTTGACAACATGATAATTAACTAAAGAAAATTACACTGAAAACAGAATTTCATTTGTCATGTGATTATTATTTTGAAAGTTTATGAAACTTTACCAAAAGATAGGTTTGCACTGCTTATTCATATGATTTAAGGTTCAACGGGCATCATATAATAATACTTATTCTTCTTTTTGTTGTATAGCTCTCGTCGAAAATTTGACTGCAAAAGTAAAAGCTTGGGAGCTCGAGAAAGGAAGCCCTTTCCTATATGACAAGGTAATTGGCTCGTGATTCGCATTTTGTTTAAATTTTACGTTGGTTCATAATTGTTGGTCTCAAAACTGGTTTATCATTGCAGGCTTCACTCTTAAACATGTTGGAGGAATATACTGTGTTGCGCCAAGCAAGAGAGGATAAGAAACGTAGATCTCGGGTACCTTGCGAATTTTACTATTTAAGGAAGCTGGAATGAAGAGCTACCGCATCTCATCCTACATCGCTGTTCCTTTTGAGTTTTCATGTTTGAATGAAGAGATACATATATGGACATGGCATTCATCTCCGAGTCCCGAGTCCCGATAACATAGCTTGTCATGAGATCAAATGTTATTTAACTTGCTATGGTGATATGGATAAGACATAGAATTGCCTTAATTACAATTCCCACAATGTGATATTGCTCTATCTTTGCAGGAGCAAAAACGGTTGCAAGAACAATTTGCTGCAGAACAAAGGGTGCTCTTCGGTTCAAGATCGAAGAAGCCGTTGGGTCAGACCAATGCCATGGTTGGAACACCAACCGGTCGCCGGACATCTACTCCGGTGGGTAAGCATCCTGTTTCGAGCTTGAAGGAATGTAGAGAAACTGGTAGGGCTAACAATGCGATACCATTGAATTTCGTTGCCCTTGCTAAGGAAGATCCCGTGTCTCGGGGCAATTAAGGCTGCCTCAACTCCCTGTTGTGGTAGGACACCGTCGTAAATGATGCATAGCAGAAGTTGGAACTCTTTAACCCCAGTCATTTTAGTACATTTTCACATGCGATTGAAGATGTTTAGTTCTATTGTATGACATTCATGCTTTTATATAGAAATGTACATTTTAGTACATTTTGTTTTTGGTTGCATTCATAAATACAAAATACATATCGTGTCAATAACATGGTTAAATTTGATTCGGCTTGATTCGTAAACACTTTTATTGTAGTATGATGTATTCAAGAAGGGTCAAAAAAAATTGAACAAAATTTTAAAAATACATCGTCAAAAGAGATAGTCACGAATTTCGAAAATAGACAAATGATGCATCAATTCTATAAAAAAAATCAGCAAAATCTTGTTCTGTATAACTAATATTAATGTCATCTTGAACCCAAGAGTTAGCGGCGTTGGTTGAAAATTAACAAAAATATATTAATGTCAAGTTTGGTACCTAAGTGTTAATCTTATATAGGTATTTTTTAAAAAAACTACACAATATATATTCATTCAATTTGTTTAAATTAAATCATGTAAGCGACTTAAAATTATCAAGTGAAGTTAATTTATTGCTAATTCATGTATTAAAACATGAGGGGGGCAAAACAATACTTTCCAAAATTTTAACTTAGCTCGACTCATTTTGTATTTAAAGTTTATAAGATGAAAATACCCTTATTTAGATCGCAAAGTGTTAATCGACTGACGATTAATGTTTACTGTTAACTAGACACATTTTGTATTTAAAGTTTATAAGATGAAAACACCCTTATTTAGATCGCAAAATGTTACTCGGCTAACGACTAATGTTGATTGTTAACAAAACAAAATCATGTGAGATGAAATGTTGGTGTGACATTGTCACATGTGATTAATCGATGACGTGACACAATATCATGTTAAAAATATATGAATTAAATAAATTACAACTAATTATTTTTATTAATCTAATGACAACCAATCTAACGATGATCGTGTCATCATTTAACTGATTTAAAATTAAAAAAAAACATTAGTCACTTTGACACCTATTATTTTTTATACACTTTAATCTTTAACATTTCATTTGAGACCAAATTCGCTCTTATTTAAACTAAAAATAAAAGTAAATTAATGATCAACGCTTATTATTGACTAGACTGAATCACAATGTCACGTAAAATAAAATACTAATGTGATATTGTCATATGTGGTAAATTGATGGTGTATCACAATGTCACGTCAACAAAAAATTATTAATTGAATTAATTATTTTTATATAAAAATGTTAATTTAGGAGAGCTCAAGCCCAAGTTTGTGGTTGGGAGTTTGACCCCAACCAATACCATCATACCAAAGAAAGATTTGTCTTTTCGTTGTGATTGAGGCCCTTTTGTAACCGAGCTCTTGTTGAGGCCTACTAAACTTGCATTTGTCTGGGCCTCTGCCCTGGTCAACTGATTCAAGCCCGGATCAAAACATGTTTGTTTATAGTCCAAGCCTGACCCAAATCAGAACCGAGACCTATTTGACTTGACCGTCTGGCCCAACTCGTCTGACTCGTTGACTTTTATTGATCGTTAATCAAAGCTAACTGTTGAATTTTATTGACCAAGGTTGACTATTGACTTATTTGACCTGAATTTCGTTGACTTTGATTGTAAATTGACTTTGACTAGAGAATTGAATTTGATTGAACATTGATATGACTCGTTAACTTTAATCTGTTGACCTCAAATTTTAAATTTATTTTTTACGATTCTAATATGTAGTCGTGTTATTAATTTTGATTTTGTGAAGGTACTGGATCGAATCGTTTGTACTATTTCGGTAAACAAATATGATCATAGTGCTGTTAATTAATTATTAGATTGACTCAAATATTAAATCCGATCATTAACCCATGTGGGTATTTTGTAGTATACTCTGTAATTCATGAATCTCTTAATAGCAAAGTGTGATATTTTTTGTCACGTGAATAATGTATGTTTAGGAGATACGATTAACATACTCTAATATTTGTATACTTTATGTTGCAAGAATAGATATCTAAATGGTTCTGTTATAACATGATTATTAATTTGTTTGTTCAGTGATTGTATAATTTCTAGATGTTTGTTCTGAATCAAGTACGCCCAATGTATGAACATATATCTGATAAACATGCTCCAATCCTTTGAATTTTTTGATTAATCTGTATGTCTTTGATAATTTATAAGTACATACAAATTTCAGGTTAAATTCAGTTCTATACATGAGAAAAAAAGCTTAAAACTGAGGACTGTGGTGACCAAAACAAAAATCGAGAATATTTTAGTGACCAATGGTGTTGTTTACCTTAAAAGTTATTACTAATAAAATTAGGCCAAGAGAGGGAAGAGTTGTCCAGTTGAGTTGGTTTACTTTCCATGTTCCGAAACAATCGTTTATTACTTGGATCACAATTTCAAATAAGCTTCCAAATTGATAGACTTGTGCGTCGGAGAATGATCATGAATGAAATTAGGATCCAACAATAAAAAAGCTTAAGCACCAAGTGAGTATTTAAATTAAAAAATTAAATGATAAATATTTTATTTAATTAATATTTAAATTTAAAAAATCTAAAATATTGTTATATCAAAAAATTTGAGAGGAACAATAATCCCTCTCATTCCATGAAAAACTCCGTCCTATTAAAGTTGAGATTTTATTTGTCAATTTTAACCATAATTATTTTATATATTTTAAATAATTAAAGTTTTATAAAATAGTATATAATTAAATTAATAAAGGACAATGAGACGAGTGGAACAGTATTCATAAGAATGTACTTGAGTGGCAATATGAACATTTATTCTAGAATCAAGAATTTTAAATGGGCTGCTATTCAAAAGAAAGAATTTTAAATGGGCTAAGAAACTTCAAACTTGGCCCATAAATAATAATAATAAGGGTAAACTGCATCAAATACTATTGAACTTTAGGTTTAATATGAATTATACTATTAAAATATATATTGATATTATTTTAATATCGTACTTTAATTTAGACTTCAATTATACTGGTAAACTATTAATATTCATCTACGTTAGTTAAAATTATTTGAGTTATCGATTTTAATGGTTTAATAAAATAATTAAAATTTAAACTAAAATTAAATACTAACATAATATTAATTTTTAATTCAGTGATATAATACTAGATTTAAAGTTCAGTCGTATATTTATAATTTGTTAATAGTAATTTATATCCTTAAATTACGAAATGACGATAATGTTTAAAAATCTGGAATTTGTTCTGTTTAACAATGGTCCAGACCCAACATAATTCTAACTGGTGAAGGTTTAATTATTCAATATTTTTTCTTTATGGGGAAGGTCGTATTCGTTCCGATTCCACGGCCATCTCGGCTAACCTTAAATACCAAAGAAATCAATGGCGTACTCAAAATTCAGTGAAACAACAAGTATGTCTGCGGAGCATTTGCTGTTAACCGTCGATGATGTCGATCATCATGATGGTGGCGGCGGGGTGATGAAATTCGAGATTCGCGATCTCAGGAAAGTATCGGATGCGGGCGTTCCCATACTGAACGGGATCAACGTGGGTATCCCGAAAGGGATGATCATGGGGATCATAGGGCCGAGCGGGAGTGGGAAATCGACGTTTCTCAGAGCACTGAATCGGCTGTGGGAGCCTCCGTCGGATACGGTGTTCCTCGACGGCCATGATATCGTTGACCTTGATGTTCTTGGACTCCGCCGTAAGGTCGGCATGCTTTTCCAGCTCCCCGCTCTCTTTCAAGGTACCAGTTCCGTTTTCATTTTTGGTTAGCTCTCGATTTATTTAGTTTCTTTTTAATCATTTCATTTACTCAAACGTGAACTGCTTAAGCTTAATCGAGTTGATAAACTTAAAAATTTTAATTGTTAGTTCTGGACAAGTGCAATAAGAGCAATTACATGTAGTCGAGGGCTCTAGATGAATTAAATTAAATGTTTGTAAGGAATAACAAAAGATAAATTATGAATTAATCGTAAATTATAGGTGAAAAATAAAATGATGTACTTCATAGATTATCCTCGCATGTAACAAGTTAAAAATATATTTTTTAAAATTTAGCATCCCATTTTAATAAATTGTAGAGGTCCTAAATCTCTGAACCAATCTCTTGAATTTTATATTGATGTAATGCAAAAGTGAAGATGTATGGATCTTTTCTCAGGCACTGTTGCAGATAACATTCGATATGGACCGAACTTGAGAGGGAAGAAGTTAACCGATGTTGAAGTTTCCAAGTTGCTAACACTTGCAGACCTTGATTCCTCCTTTCTCAGTAAAACTGGTGGTGAATTATCTGTTGGTCAAGCTCAAAGGGTTGCACTCGCTCGGACACTTGCTAACGAACCCGAGGTAACCATGTTTCCGTGCTTCAAAGTAACTTGATTTCTTTTGTTGGATATTGACATCTCAAACATTGCTGCATTTTCCATGATTTTTCTGATCTGTTACCTTGAAATAACCTGATTTCTTTGCTATGATATTGACTTGTCGGAATTGCGGTTTGAAGGTTTTGCTGCTGGATGAACCAACAAGTGCCTTGGATCCGATATCGACGCAGAACATAGAGGATGTGATAGTGAAACTGAAGAAGAAAAGGGGGATGACGGTTGTAATGGTTTCTCACAGCATCAAGCAAATCCAAAGGGTTGCAGACATGGTTTGCCTTCTTGTGAATGGTGAAATTGTTGAGGTATTGAAGCCTAATGAACTCTCTGAAGCCAAGCATCCCATGGCACATAGGTTTCTTCAGCTAAGTTCTTAAAAATACTTTCTATCATTGTTGTTATATTTCCCTTTGTTTTTCCATGTTTGGGATTGATGATAATTTGGTTTAAACAATGTTAAGCATTGCAATTTGATATTGAATCTTGATGTTTACCTTAAACTAAACACAAATTGGACACGAGAAAACAATTATAATACAATGTGATAATAAAATATAAGACGAACACGCTACGAGTAGATGAATAATTTGTTTTGATTGCTTGTGCTGAAATTTTGACCAAAATCAAGCTCTTCTCATGGCAAAAAACCAACTTTAATGGCAGGAGAACTGGGGTTCTACCCAGATAAGCCCTTCTATTATCCTTTCATGGCTGCAAAACTATACAATAATTTAAGTACGTGTTTGCCATCGACAAAACTTGATAAATATGATGCACGCCTTGCTCGGGGCTCACAACCCGGTGCAAAGCAAGAAGACCGAGCCGGAGCCAGCACGGGTTGGAAGTAATTTAGCATTGTTCAGAATGGTTGCAAGTTAAAGAGAGAACAAAGAAATAAATTGCAAGAACACACTGCTCAGTCCCATTAGAAAAGCATGGGAAATCAAGCTGTCCCCATCTCATAAGATTATTATACGATAATTTAACCATGTTTTTTAAGCCAAATCCTCACATTTCCGATTTGTTCTCCTGTCAAACAAGTCAGCTTTACACATGTTCGAAGCTCAAATTCATCGGAAGACCGAATGTTACTTTCATGCACGGTCCAGGGCATCTGTGCCGGGCACTAATACGGTGTTTTCCTAGAAGAAGAAGCCTTAGCAAGCAGTTATGCAACTTAAGGTATATGTGCTTCAACGAGGAGACAACCCAATACCATTTTGCTTTTGTACTTTTTTTTTTGCTTTCGTTTTTGTTTTCGTTTTTTTTTTCATTTTCTTACAGGATATCTAAGTAGGGTTTAAGATGCCATCAAGAAAGATGGACAAGCCCTTGAGCATATTTTCGAGTTAGGGAGAAGCCCACTCAAAGTAGTGACAGCGAGCACCTCTGGTGACAGTCCAGTTCCCGCAGCCGAAGAAGACACTTCCTTGCTTTGGCCCGGGCTTCCTAACCATTCCTTTGCTGCTCTTCACCCCACAGAAACAGTAAGGGTGGTACTGGAATAGGGGCATTTGTTGATCCTTAGGCTTGTGGGGATGATGCGGAGAGAAGCCCGTGTTGTCAGGGATCGGGTTCCATGTCACTGGACCATCGCTAGCCTGCCACATCAGTGAGTTTGTGATAGCGAACTTAAAACCCTGGCTCATCAAGAGAGCAAGTAAGCGAGCTGTGTTTTTAGCATCATCAAGACCACAATGTGCACGCCCCTGCCACATCAGACCTGCCATCTCGACTGCCTCTTTCAGATTGCACCTCACACCACCGAAAACCTCACGGAATGGAACTTTTAAGTTAATCCAACTGCCAAAAGGAAACCAGTAAAAATAAATAAATATAAATGTCAATGGTGTCAACATCATCATAAATTTTTTGTAACCCGCAATATGATTTCCAAATAAGCACATATTGAATTCATTTACCGGTTAAAGTAAGGAGGCTTCCGGATCTTCTTAAACTGGCACTCAGATTCCAGCATTACCCGACAATCCCAGTTTGACCATGTCACCACGGCAAAGTTGGTGTTCTTTATGCCCTTCTTCTCAAGCCATTTATCATGCCTAAGGAGAGCCTCGCTCAGAGTAACACCTCTATCTACCTAGTACATGTAAATGCAGATTTAGAATAGGCTATCTAGTTTCCCAATCTTGGTAAAGTCGGAAGGAATTCAGAACTGACCTGAATTTGCTGGATGCCAGTCAGATCCTTGCAGAAATCACTCAGGAGTTGGTTGCATGTTGGTCGGACATATGTCTGAAAACATGCTTCCAGCTGGCCAGTAACACTGCTCACAATGACAGAAGGAAACTCAATTATCTCCTGCGGATGGGGATTTCTCTCCTTGTCGCAGGTAGCCTCAAAGTCTATGACCACAAAGTACTGGAAATCTTGGAACTGAAATTCATATGGGTATCCTTGAGTGACCATATTATATGGGGGATAGTGAAATCGGTTATCCACAGGAAATTGGTAAAACTGGCTCCCAAAAGCATTTGGTGGGTATGGCTGCAACTTATGAGAGTCGGAATAGGTCAGCCAAGAGCCAGACTCATGCTGAAGGGTAGGTTTGTGGTAAAATTCATTTGGAAGCTCCATAAACTGTCCATTCAAAGAGCAAACTGGTTCTACAACATCCCCACCCGGGTGACTAGAAATTTCATCTTTAAGCTCGGGAAGGCCTTCAATTGAATTCCCGGTACATTGCAGGTTGTACGGGAACCCCTTCGTCTGGAGGCATTTTAAGGTTGCCTCACAGTTCTGCATAGTTTCTACATAAAACAAATAAGCATAAACATCAGTATAATTATCAAATTTAATTTATCATCACCAATACAACCCATAGTAATTCCTCTGAATCAAAGAACAAACACAAATGCCAACTGCTGACACAAAGACCAAGAAACAAAGGGAAAAACAATGAATAAACAGAAAGTTCAAGCTATGTTGTTAATTGTGAAGAACAAGTCCGGTATTACGGTTTCAGATATCATAAAAATCCTTCCTAACCCAACTATGTTACTCCGACTCTTCATTTTCAAGCATGAGCATCCCAAGACCCTCCACATGCATGGAAAAGAGAAAAAACTGAAAATACTCATGTCGATAATATAATTGTATTGACACGCCTAAGTCCGACCAACATAGCTTTCAAAAACTAAAACGCACTCGCACATTTGACAACACAAAACACAAGGAAACTCTATGAAGTGGTAACTTTTGAAAACGGTAACGGTAAGCAATAACCAACGCCAGCAGGAGGGGAAACCAATGACAGATAAACCGGTAGCAACAAGGATGGAACACACCACAAAAACAGGTAAAAAATAAGAAGGGACTTGTAGCGCATCTTAAAGACTTTGTCTCACCAGCAGACTTCACACAAGAATAACATATATTAGATTAGATAATATGAATAGCATGCATTACTGCCTCTAGCAATGGCCCGTCACCATTCACTTCTATAGTAGAGCCTCAAACAGTAAATTTAGCCATGTGCAAGAAAATGGTGGGCTAAATAGGGTTCAAGAATGAAAATTTCTAGAAGTTACTAGGAAATATTCCTCCATTAAACTTTTAATTTTAAGGTGAAAGACACGGCTAGGAAGTTGCCATTATTTCTGAACATCATCACAAATCAGATGGAAGCATAATACGGGAAACGAATTTTCCTAGGTATGAAGCCTCAAACAATGGGTATGGTGCGAGGATATATTTCTCTAAATTTTCATTTAGCTCGTTTAAAACCTACATTTGATTTTTGCTGGGAGTTAACACATAGCTAGAGACTGGACCACCATGCAATTAAAAAACGAGTAAAACTAATGCTATCAGTTAACCTAAGCACATTAAAAATACTTGAATTTTAGAGCATCAACAATAATACAACCTCTCTCACCAAAAAGATAGGAAAATTAAACTATCATCTCATTTACAAAAGCCAATCTCATTTAGCCATGGTAGTTGAGGACCTAACTATGTGCGGATTAGACAAATGAAGAAATAAATCCACTTCCTTTTGTTTAGAAGAATGAGCATCAAGCTTCCCCTGAAATAAAGTCAACATAAGACCCATTTTGGTAATATCTTTATTAAACATAAACCTTGTAGCTAACATGCAGGAACTTTACTAGACATGAACGTTTTCATGAATATATACAAATCATACAAGACAAATCTTTTTTTGCTAAATGTTACCCACTGATTGATTTAAGCCCAAATTTATACCTAATTGCTAGTGAAACTGAGCTGAGATGGTAACAGTAAAACCTAAACCCATAACTAAACTCCATGAACTAACAATTTCAGTTGTATTTCAGGGAATCCGAATCCTACTGGCAGCACATTGCAACAAAGATAGAGTAACTTCACCGTGAGTGATGTGTGACAATGAGGCTATTCAAAAGAATAGGGTACCGCAAAACAGCCTAACAAGCAAAAACAGGTTCCAAATTATCTAGAACCAGTACAATACACCATGTAAATCTTCTCCACACAGTACCACTTACTTATGACTAAAGAAGGTAGATTCAGTCGAATAACAGGCAGCTTAGAACAAAACATGTAAAACAATAATTACATACTTCTCTCCCAATCATTCCAATAAACAAACAATAGATTCAATTGATACATCCAATTTAGGGTAACATAAACCAAGTTAATATCAAATTTTCGCGAGTAAGCCGATAGATAATTCTTCGTAAGTCACCAAAAAATAAATTTACATGACCGAGTATAACATAAACTTTCAGTTGGCATTAGTAATGTTCAATGGCAGACCAGAGTTCTAAAAACCATTAAAACACCATGTCCCACACCAGTCCAACAGGAACCCTACTGGAACTCCTAAATTTGATTCAAATCATTCAAAACAAAAATACTCAAAACTAAAGCAACCCAGATGAAGATAAAGCAAAGCGATCTCAACACTAAACAAACAAAGCAGCAAAAAGAACTGGACTTTTAAGAACAAAATCAAAAACCCATCAATACAATGCCAAAAAAATCGTATAAAAACCCCAGGAATCAAAAGACCAGAAAAAACAAACAAATAAAATTCAATCAAAGAAACTAAAACCCATGACTCAAAGCAGATCAAAGTTCAAAACTTTAAACCCAAAAAACCTAGGAAAAATCATATAAGAAAAAGAAATCTAACCTTTATTTTCAAGGGCCATCATGATCTTGTGTATAATTAAGATCAACCAGCAAGTACATCAGATACTGGTCTGTTTTCACTCGCCTGTAACAACAAATAGTAAAAATAAATAACCCAGAAAAGAAAATTTTAGAACAAAAACGAAACTGAGAAATTGCATAGAAGAGAAGAGAACGACCTGTTGATGCTACAGAGAATGACAAAGGGGAGTTATGTATAATATTGAGAAGAGAAGTCGTTTTTCTCTTTTAAATTCTTTAATATTTGTGCTTTTATTTATTTGATATATGATTTTTGGAATAACTCTGCTCACACCCCCTATAATTTCACATTTTTTGCAATTAAGCCCATGTGTCTTTTCATTTTCTTCTGTTACAAATATATTTTTAATCGTGTTAATATATGCACATTATATTTTTAGTGACTTTTATAATGAATTTGATATTGATTTAATGTTATCGTATTTATTTTATCTTGCTTCACATTATTTCGTTAAAAATAATTTTTTATTGTTATAATCAATGTGTAGATTTTGATTAAGAAAATCAATTTTGTTTGATAAGTTATTGAGAAGTTATCAATTTATACTACTTCAATTTTAAAAAATAATTAAAATTAAAATAATACTCACAAAATTCAATAAAATTAGAATGTCAAGACGAAATGCTCAATTTAAAAACTCACCTTTTATTTCGATATCCAATGATATGTAAATATTATGATATTAGAAATAAAAAAAAAATTAAGTAACAAAGGTTGTCTCATTATAAACTTCTGTAGTATTTAAAATAAATTAATCGACTAATAAATTAAATATCAATATTTTTAGAAGATTTTAATAGTGATTAATATATATTTTTTGAATAGATAATTGATATAATTTTTAAAAATATTATACGGTGATTTAATTATCATCGCAGATAAGATCACAAAAGATTTCATCAATAATTATCTTAGATTATAACGTTTTGTAAAATATTATATTTTATCAATAATTATTATACATAAAAAAACAGTTGAACGTATAATAAAAATTAGATTAAATCAATAAATATCGAGTTTGAATTTATTCTAATATTTTTTATGAGTTATGAGTTTTAACATTTTTTTGACAAATTTAACATTTTATTCTTATATTAAAGACTATATCATTAATATTAGCTAAAAGCTAGATCATTAAACTTCAATATAAAAAAGACTATTATTTCTTTATTAGAATCCCAACTAATTCAACCTTTAATACGATTCTTTTAATTATTGCCATAAAAATAATTTTGGGGATTTATTTCGATATATATCTTACGCTAGTTTTACAATTTATGTTTAAGGGTTCATAACTTCATTTATAATCAGGAAAGGACAAATAATTTTATGTTATGAGTATAAATTTTTATATTTAGTAAAATTATATGAGAATTTAAAATTTTCAGGGGCTGTAATACTAAATCATCAATATAAAATACAAAGCAAAATGCTAATATATGAAAATTTAAAAGTTTTAGGGATTCATCCTCACTTATTGCAATTAATGTCTTTTCATGCTCGTTTTAATGTTTAATAAATTGATGTTTTCGTGTATATTTTGCATATTATGCAACTTATAAAACAAAATTTTACTAATTAATGAGTGATTTTCTTACCCTAATTGTCTAAGGACAATTACTACTATCAAAATCTTAAAAATGGTTTAGAAAAATCACAAGGTGTTATTTGGAAGGGGAAAAAATGAATTCTATACGGTGGGGACGTAATTCTAGTTTATTCTATTTTTCAGGGACCAAAAGTATAAAATGGGAAGTCTTTGCGCCTCTCTGATTCACACAGAAAGAAGGATGGAGGTAGCGTGGGCCCAAGCCAAGTTAAACAAAATGATAAAACTTTAATACACAAGCAGTGTAAAATTAATTTTATATAAATTTATGTATTTACACTATAAAACTTAAATTTTAATTTCTAACCCTAATCCTAAAAAATTAAACCCCACACTCTAAACTTTAAACCCTAAATTCTAAATTCTAAACACTAACCTTAAATTCTAAACCCTACAACCTAAACCCATAAACTTTAAACCTTAAATTAAAACTTTAATCCTTAAAACTAAAAAACACCTAAATTAAAGTTTACACGTATATAAAAGTTTTTTCCTAAACAAAAACAATGAGTTTTTTTAACGTTTCTTCTCGTGCTACTTTTTACTACAACTGCATTCACATGTGGTTTAGAGTTGAAAATGACACGTGGTTGACAGTGGTTGGCTCGTGGGGACAGTGGTGTAGTGGACACAGCGGGTTATTTTAGATATTTTCTTTTTTGTCTCTAGCAAAATTACCGTTCTTATCCCTGGTTCGGACCGTGAGTTCGGTTCGACTAGAGTCGAATTTGTGTTTATATAATTTGTTTTAAAAAATAGATAAAATATTAATATAAAATTATATTTTTATTATTTTTATAATATAAATGTGATATTTAGGTTAGACAAGTTTGGCATAGATGTTTTTGAATCAAATTCGGACCCGACCTAAGTATTGAAAATATTTATAACCTGGTGTATGTTACAATTAATTTTTGTCGCGTAATATTGTGGGGGTTAGTTATTTTTGGAGTTAACTATGACGTTTTTTCTCTTTTTGTTTGTTGGAGTAATTCAATGATCTGCGTTCTTCCAGTGAGCACTCCAAGATTTGGCTATAGTGTTAGATTTGAAGAACATGATACAAATTTTATGAGAAGATTTAAATTTGCTATTCATATTTGCATACTCTTTGTTTTTTTACGTTTTTTTGTATTTTAAAGTATATTTATCTATGTATTTCTTCTCTTTATTTTAATAAAACATGGTGTTTGATTAAAAAAAGTACACACATAGTTGGATAAAGTAAAATATATTACATTATTTCTGTATTCCATACACTGACTGTAAAAATAAAAAAATTTACAAGTATTTTAGCTTTAGGGTTTCAATTTAGAGTTTAATGGTTTAAGTTTATGTGTTTAGAATTTAGAGTTTATAGTATAGATACGTTAAGGCTTTAAGTTTTAACCTATAAACTTTAAACTATAACCTTGAACCCTAAATTATAATCTTTTAACCCCCTAAACTATAAACTAAAGGCTTAATAGGTGCCCAAACTATGCTTTTTTTTCCAATTAGGTGCCCAAACTATTTTTCGGGCCAAATTGGAACCTAAAGTTTCATTCCGTGACCCATTTAAGGTTCATCGTTAATTTTTTTCTGTTAAAGGACACATGTCATCTCCTGAAAATTCTAAAAATTATATTAAAATAAATAAAATTAATAAAACAAAATAAAAATATATCCTAAAATTTTCAAATAGTCCCAAAATAGTCCTCAAATCCTTAAACCCTATAAATCTGATCACTCTCGTCGGCGTTGGCCGCATTGCCGGCGAAGGAATAAAGCGCCCTCCCCTCGTGAACAACCCACACGTCGTTCGTCGCGAATCGTTCGAAAGAATCATTCGACAATTTCGGCGACTTGCACGTCGGTCCATTTTCGGCGATGGGGTGGTGGGGGAAATGGTCGTGATGGTCCGACGACCGATGTGGTGGGGGCGGCGTGACAATCGGTGGTGGAATCGGCCAAAATCGAAATTTAGATTTTAGAGAGTTAGAGATTTTGGAATTTGGGGGCTGTTTTGTGAAATTTGTAAAACTTAAAGAATTTCTGAAAATTAAGTAATTTTATTTATTTTTAATATAATTTTTGGAATTTCAGGAGATGACATTTGTCCTTTAACGGTGAAAATTTACGGAAGCTTAAATGGGTCACAGAATGAAACTTTAGGTCCCAATTTGGCCCGAAAAATTGTTTGGACACCTAACTGGAAAAAAGGGCATAGTTTGGGGACCTATTTGACGGTTAAGCCTAAACTAAATCTATAAACTGTAAATACACTTGTAGAATTTTTTTGTTCCCGCAACTAGTACATGGTATAATCACTCTTTACTAAAATATGATATGTTTTTAACCACAAGGCTTAGGTAAAATGGTATTGGTCTCTCCTACCTTAATCAGTGATCGAGGTTCGATCCTCGCCCTAAGCATGGAGCAACTTTAAAATTTGTGGTCAGTGTCTGCCCCTTATATGAGCCAATAGAACGTCAAAAGATTTGACACCAATGAAAATAATAAGAATTAAAGTGATCATCTTTTTTTTGTGCTTAAGTAGAAAAATAATTACAATCTCAAAATTAATATCAAACTCTAACAAGATGCGACAAAATAAGCATTCTTAACACTAAACAATTACTGAATCTCATTAAAGCGAGTATCTGATCAAACTTTTTTGCTTCCCAAAATAGTACTTAATCAGAATCGAATCGGTTCGACCCGATCCATAAAACACATTTCAGCCCATGGAGTCGGCCCAATCCAGCCGAATGTAGCTTCCTTCCCGTTAGTTTAAAAAACCTTAAACCCCTGGCAGTTTTCCCCCTGCCATCCCCAAAACCCCTTTCTTCCCAATTCTTAACGATACAGAAAACAAGGAGGAGAAAAAGCGATGGAACCGCCGACGAAACAGGAACCGGTGCAGCTGCCGAGCATTAAACAGCTGGAGGAGCTATTCAAACACCATATCGAGTCTTTCGATTACATGATCGATTTAGGCTTAGAAACTATGCTTAAACACGTCAAGCCTGTGCAAATCTTTGATCCCGTCTCCACCAAAACCCTTACAAGTATCCTTTTTTTAGTTGGAATTTATTTGAATGGATTTTTCTTTCAAATTTTAGTTCCGTTCTGGTTTTTGTTTCTATTACTTGATTTTTAAATTGAAAGAAACGAGTGATTGACGAGTCATATACTGAGAATTAGTGTTACAAGTTTGATAACCAAACATGATTTTCTTTTCAGTGCAGGTGTAAAGTGTTTGATGTTTATTCTTGACTTTGTATCTTACTCTCCTTTGATCATCCCGAAGTATTTCCACCACAAAAGGAATGCTCTTCGAAGATTTCAGCAGGAGCGTTGCTTCCATTTGAAGTAAAGTTTTACACTATAATTTCTGGATATTTATTCTTGACCTTTTTGTTTCATGCTAATGGAACTAATATCATTCATATGTTTAGAATAGAATTCTAAATCTATTGTCAAATGATGCTTATGGTTTTTTATTCTAAAATAAGCTATAATATATGCATTTCAATTTAATTTATGCTTGCAGGATACAGGGGAGGGAATACATGCTTCCTGTAGGCATTGTACTTAAGGTGTTGTAACTGACTCTATTACATGCATTCTCTTGCAATGTATTTCTCTTCAAGCCTTTCTTAAGTGATCCACTCCTCTGCCACGCTTTCAATAGCAAGATTTGTCCTTGATTCTTATGCTTGCTCTAAGCCTATTGTCCTGACATGTTCTTCTTAGCTCCGTTTATTTTCTTGTTCTAATTCTGATTGTTCTTAGTCGGCTCTGATTGACACTAATGATCATGAAATTTATACAAAATTATCATGCTGCTATACTGAGAAAGATGGCGAAGTAAAGGGGTCTGTCAGTACTCAACTTGGTGAAAGAGCCAAGATTATTCTTGATGAAGTTCGGCACTTGGCGCTTTTTACTAAGGAGCAGTGTCTACAACATATTGGTGCTTACTATGATACTTGTCTTATTATCATTTCATTTCATATCTTAAGGATCTATATTTATATCCTTTTTTGTCAATATTGGGAACATTTCCAACCTGTTATGGAGGGAATGGAAACCGAGAGTTATTCTTCTGTAAGTTGTATTTGTCGTCTATAAAATGTTCCCTTTTATAGTGTAAGAATAACAGAGGCTAGTTGGTTCCCTTAAGTTATTTTTAGCGTGAATTCTGAGACATTTGATGCTCTATTCAATGTTTTATTTATTTCTTCTTCATTATTATTATTTTATATGTAGGTTGCTGATGCAGTGCTGAGGAATTACATATTTGTTCACTTGGATAAAAACAATGACAAGTTTAATTTGCTTATGTAAGTTATAGAGGTTCTCTCTAGGGTGAAACCGTTAATTTAGGGCTAAAGTGAGGCTAACCTATTGTACATGTAGTTTGTGTATAATTTTTTACAAAGTTTGTACATAAATTCTTACGAAGTCTGTACATAAATGTTTACAATAAGTGTAATAAAAACGGTATCTACATAAAATCTTACGACGTAAGGATTTGTGTACAAACATAAATGTTATAAGAAAAACGTATTTTCTTACAAGAATGATTAGAATTTTAGTAGGTACAAAAATTATAACAAAATATACATAAATTGCTACATAAAAGGTAATAAAAAAGGTAGGCACTGAAATTCTTACTTGAGAGCACCAAAACAAAAAGTAAATCAACTAAGGGTAAGCATTTGTGTACATACAAATTGACCTACGATAATATCTATTTTCTTAAAAGAACGATTAGAATTTTAGTAGGTACATAAATTATTACAAATTATACATAACTTCTTATAGAAACTATATAAAAACGTAGGTACCGAAATCTTTACCCGAGCTCACCAAAACAAAAAAGAGATCAAATTAGGATAAGCATTTATGTACATACATATTTTCCTACGAGAAAACCTATTTTATTACAAGAACAATGAGAATTTCAGTAAGTATAGAAATTATACATAATTTCTTACAAAAACTGTAAGAAAAAAGGTAGGCACGAAAATCATTATCCGAGATCACCAAAACCAAAAGGAGCTCAACTTAGGGTAAGCATTTATGTACATACATATTTTTCTACGAAAAAACCTATTTTATTACAAGAACGATGAGAATTTCAATAGGTACAGAAATTATTACAAATTATACATAACTTCTTACATAAATCGTAAGAAAAAAGGTAGTACGAAAATTCTTATCCGAGATCACCAAAACAAAAAGGAGCTCAACTTAAGGTAAGCATTTGTGTACATACATATTTTCCTACGAGCAAACCTATTTTATTACAAGAATGATGAAAATTTCAGTAGGTACATAAATTATTACAAATTATACATAACTTCTTACAGAAACCGTATAAAAAAGGTAGGTACCGAAATTCTTACCCGAGATCACCAAAACTAAAAGGAGCTCAACTTAGGGTAAGAATTTGTATACATACATATTTTCCTACAAGAAAACCTATTTTATTAAAAGAACGATGAGAATTTCAGCAGGTACAAAAATTATTACAAAATATACATAACTTCATACAGAAACTATAAAAAATGGTAGGTATCGAAATCCTTACACGAGATCACCAAAACTAAAAAGAGCTCAACTTAGGTTAAGCATTTGTGTACATACATCCTTACTCGAGATCACCAAAACCAAAATGAGCTCAACTTAGGGTAACCATTTGTGTACATACATATTTTCTTACACGAAAACGTATTTTATTACAAGAACGATTAAAATTTTTGTACGTACAGAAAGTACTACAAAATTAACATAAATTGTTACAGTGTTGGTAAAATAAATGTTCATACAAAAGTCCTTACCTAAGATCACCCAATCGAAGTGGATGTATATAAGTATGTAGGGGTTTCGAAACCACCCAAATCTGGTATCGAAACTGGCTTGTCAGTAGCGTTTTTGGCCAGGTGGTTTAGAAGCCACCTAATTTGTTTCAAAACCAAAAGGTACCCCTCATATTTATTGATGAGCGTGCTAGCTTGTTAACCCTAAATAGTATATTTTAAAACTCAAAATTTGATTCTTCCCCTCTTACAAACGGTAAACACTCAAAATAGTTTGAAAATCCTCTCAAGTGTTTTGCCTTAATCTTGCAAAATCTCTCAAGTATTTGGATTGCTTCATCATCTTTATCAATTTCTCAAGGTAAATTTATCTAAAACTGATATTTATCGAAACTTGAAAGTATCGATATTTGAGCGAATCTTCAGTACAAAGTTGTTTTTAATGCTTAAAATCTTTATTTCTCATGTATTTTGTTCATGCTTTAGTTTCCTAAACATGATTTTAACAACACCTATAGTTTTTCAAATAATTTCATGTTTATGGGTATTTCGAAATTCATTTAATTTTTTAAAGAATTTATGCTTGAAATTGATGAATGGGGATTGATTTTATATGCTATATGTTTCTTATATTGCAGGAGGTTATATCCGATCCTTCCTAATATCCTTGGAAAATTTAGTTCTAACCCTTGCCTACCAAGTATTTGATAAAATTCTTCAACCAAAATTTTCAAGGCAAAATCTTTGTTATTGTCATGCCTCCTAGAGCTAAACGTCTGCGTAGAGAAATGGGTAAATCCTCTCGTGCCATTCCAACTCAACTTCAAAATCCAAATTTATTGAATCTTTGTTTTATAGATGATGAAAATCTTGATCATTTTCATTAAATTTACAAAACCAAAGATGTTAGAGCTGAGCGAACTATAGATTTAAACTTTTTAACCTCTGAGCTTTATAATTTCGAATTTTTTCCTTTGTTTGTTGAATGGGAATGGATGGAGTTTCTAGATATTAAACCTCGTGTTTTTCATAACATAGTCAAAAAATTTTATGCCAATGCTAGGCTTGTTCATGGCAGTTTTTATTTATTTTCTTTTAATATGTTAAGTATGATTTCTACCATAATCATGTTTAGTTAATTTCCCAATTAGCCAAAGGCTTAAAGCGATGCCTCAATTCATTTTGTGAGAATTGAAAAGCACTTAATATCTTCGGATAACATTCTCAATTTTCTGAAAATTTAGATCGGCAATCGGTCTTTTTTTTTTAAAATCTTTACACTTTCATCTCAAATAGCGCGCGTTAGTTTGAATGTTGTTCAGATTTTGAATGTTGTTCTGATTTAAAGTTGGGAGTAAGGATCGACTTGTAGCATATTCGACTTCCTATGAACACACTTAGCGACGAATTTGCTAAGAGAAATTGAGATTGGATTCGATTCTCATCGAGACAATATAATCCGAGTCGAACTTTTCTAACACTTAACTACATTGACGCTAGTGTCACGGAGCCATTATTCTCTTCCCAAAAGACATTTCTGATAGGATGTGCAGCGCCACCGTATTTATATCCCAAGACCTCCCTTTTCCTTTCCGATGTGGGATTAATGACCCGCCTCTTCTCAGGCGTGACATTCTCCCCCACTCAACCTCGTGACGCCCTCGTCACGAGCTTTCGCTCTCGTGATGGGCCACCTTGTCACAATTGTCCACCCTGCCTACCCCACTCATGGGCGTTCGGCGTGAAATCGGGCAGTCAAAGGGTCGCTTTAATACCACTTGTCACGGGGCCATTACTCTCTTCCCAAAAGACATGTCTTTTGGGAAGAGGGTAATGGCCCCGTGACACTAGCGACGACTAGTCCAAGTAAGAACCGAATTCCAAAGATTGCCTTTGGATTGTTGGTTACAAAAGTGAAAGGTAAGTTACAAGGGTTGGGCCTTGTAGATTGTAACTGTCATGTATCCGGTGTAAAATCTTTTTCTATGATCAATTTTGAATTTGAGGCTAAGCTGAGCCTGAGGCTATTTTGTTAAATTAATTTAATTCTTGAGATTTACTTCCATCATTCTTGCTTTTACTCTATATTTATTTTCTAGCTCTCTTGATCAATCCCTATTTACTTTATTTTCTCGCAACAGTCAGAATCAAAACCTCCAAATATCAAAAGCTCCTTATTTATTACGTCCTTATTTATTTATTTTGAGAATAAGAAATATTTATTTGATAATATACGACGCTTGTCACCCTAACTTGAAACATCCCAACATTTATCTCTAGTGGGACATTGGACAACATCTTATATCTAGCATTCATGCTTTTGCCTTTTCATTTGGGCTTCCGAGGGCATTCTTGAATTTCAGGTGGTTGTTTCAAGTGTTCAGTAGGTACATCTTTTATGTCATGCTCCTATAAGGACAATCCGTGTTCCAAATCTGTAATATTCATTTTTTGTACCTAAGAAATAAAAAGAATCTCCATCCCAGTACTGTTGTTATCTTTGAAAAAGCTTAAAAATCAACAAAAGACATGAAATGCACAAGTGTTGGGATTTTCATGCTTAAGGTACTCAGCACTGTTTTGTATCTGTTAGTGACATTAAGTTTTCTAATTCCCCCTTTGTACTGCCATGGAGTAGCATCTTTATCATTCTTTTAATCGATCGATCCTTTCTCTTCAAAGCATGAAACTGGTAAGCAAATTTCTAATCATAATTTAGCCTGCATCTTGTCCTAATTTGATGCTTAAGATGACTGGTGTTAGATTTGCCATTTGCAAAGATTATGCCTGCTTGTTTTCTTGTAGATTGATGTTTCTTGTGCGATGATGCAGTAAAAGAGGTCAAGAAGGTGATGGAAAAAAATTCTCCGAAGCAAATTGGTGCAGCAATTGAGAATTTGTTGCAAACTGGAAGATTGATAACACAAACTGGTTTAGATTTACAGCAGGTCAGCTCTTCCATTCATATATTTATTTATAGCTTTGAACTATATGTGCGGATGTCAAATTAGAAAAATCTTTTGGTACTAAATAGGGGCAGTTAACACTTCAAATAAAAATATTTGGGTTTTAAGATAATATCCAATTAATTTATTAGTGAAAGGTAATGCCAATTGGCTTACATAAGGTGATTTGGATGCTGAGATGATGTCATGTGGCAACAACTGTAAGGCTTGGCTTGATGGAAATACCGACTGCAAAAAAAATATGGGGTGGGGGAGAGAGAGAGAGAGAGAGAGAGAGAGAGAGAGAGAGAGAGAGAGAGAGAGAGAGAGAGAGAGAGAGCCAATTAGCAGTTGATTTAGAAGCATATTTTGAGTGTGTTCATGCACATGTAAAGGTTGGAAAATCATTAATAAGCTTTCTTTTGTTTCATTAGAGGGCTGGTTTCACGGTTCATTTTGTTTTTTCTGTCTTTTCATCGTGGGGGCTTCATTTGCTGGACTCCGTACGACCAGTGTTCGGAAGTTGCTACCTGAGTAGGTATCTGCTTCTCAACATAGTCACCTATTTGTTTTTTTGTTTACTTCAATCTATTGCATTCATGGGGCTTTTCTATTTTTTTTCCTGATCAAAACACTCTTTTGATTTATAGATCTTGGGGATTTATAAATAATAATTATTTTTTATTAATTTAATTAGATGTTAACATGCGACATCATCCGATTTGATGTTGACATGTGACATCATCTGATTTGTTTAAAATTAAAAATTTTAAAAATTAGTTTTAACAGGATTCAAACCCATATTTGAGATCGAGTCGGGTTTAGGGTGAAAAATATCTAACTCAACCCGAGACTAATAGCGTAATTTTCACCTATATTATTTTTAGAGATATTTGCAATAATGCTCTCTCTTTATATATATTTTTATAATTAAATCCTTACAATTGATTTTTTTATAATTATGTCCTCAAAATTAAATTTTTTACAGTTGAGTCCCTAATTTTTTTATAATTACGTTCTTAAAATTAATTTTTTAATATAGATTGGGTTCGGGTTGAGGTATTAATTTTTGGGTCGGGTTCGGGTTAGCCAAAAACCTGACATGACCCGTGCCCTCCCCAGTCAGATAACTAATCCCTTAATCACTAGACCAAGCTGCTTGCTTTGTTTTTTTTTTATATGATGTTTTATATAACTGAAGATGGGGATTCATTAATTTAAAAAAAATAAAACATAAAAGTGCCATCATCAATGGTGCTGTTCCGATTATACTCGGATGAGTCAAACCCGGAAATCTCACCCCTTCAATTTCTGAATGACAATAGAAATGAAGGAAAGTGTTTAAAAAGCTTATAACTAGTGGGAATGGATAAAAAATTCAACCGGTATATGTGGAGAGTAAGCATAAATTCCTTCAAAATACCAAATAGCTTTAGTTTAACATTGAAAATGGTCTGTCAAAAACCTTCCACCATTTTCCCCGTCAAAAGTCGTTGTATAACACCATTCATCACCCAACAAGTATTAAAATGGATAAAACATGGGGTTGAAATTTCTATTATGTTGAATAAAATCTAGATTCCATTTAAAACAAGTATTAAAAGTGTTGGTTAATGTTGGCTTCTACTCTCATGGTGAATCTTTTTTCCTCTCTTTTCTAGCCTTAAAGGAGAAGGAGCGAACTATATGTACATGCTCATGCTTTTTATTTCTTATCAACAAATTGCTAAATACTACATGTATTATTCTAATGTATTTGACATGTAATTTCTTTGTTTAATTTCATGCCAGGAATTACATCGTACTACAACTCGCAGGGAATTATTAGAGATTTTTTTGAAATAAGAAACTTGATTCTTGATGCTCTAGTTCGGGTTGGAATGACAACTTCATGGTCAAAAGTTGATCATACTGGGCCTCCTCAAGCTCTTCCTGTTCTTTTGATGGTCGTGTTATTGGCTCTCTGGCATCTAGTGGAGCTGACAAAGTTGTTGCCAGGTTTTTTACCATGTTCTTAAAATGACATTGTGTTCAATATTTACTCTCCATTACATTTGGTTTTGTAGATGGCAAAATAAACAATGGCCTTTTCTGTACAAGCACTTCATTCACGTGCAGATCAAAAGCTGTATCATCTTCAGGTCCTTCCACTTTCATTCTTTGTTCCTTTCTGGGAAGTTGTACATGATTGTGTGCTAGCCTCGTAGTTTTTTTTCCTCCAGAATTTTCCTTGGTGTTCTGAATTTTTTTAGCTTCTGTTATGTGTTTCGGCATTGCTCCTGTTCAGGAGAGTAATTGACACAATTCATGTTAGTGTAATTTTCTCATGCGAGATACTTTGGATTTAATTAGAAAAGATTTTGGTTTTCGGGGTTATGTGCAGTGCACTGGCATTTGACCATAAGTATGGCTGGTAGGGATTGGTAATATACTAATTCATTCACTGTTTGATAAAATAATTTCTTTAATTATAACATATATTCTAAAAATCCTTTTGTGCAGTATGAAGACAACAGTCCTTTTTTGCTGCACCATTAGGAAGTTTTGAATAGAAATCCTTGTCCTTTTTTATACTTATTTATGCACGCACACTAAAAAAAATAGGTTTAGGGTTATGATTTAGAATTTAGGAAATTTAAGATTTAGGATTTAAAATTTAGAATTTAGGGTTAAAACTTATAATTTAATTTTTTAGTGTTGGAGTACAAAAAAGTGGCAAAGGATTTTTATTATGTTGTCATTCTTAAATATTAATTATTTGGTTTTAGAGAATGGTTTGTTTAGTTTTCCTAATATTCTCTCATTACCAAATGTTTTTCCTGAATTTTTAAAAGCTACTTAATGTATTCAATCAATCTTATTGAAAGATTTTTTAAGAGAAAAAGTTTGATACACAGTCCGTGTAAATTAAAGTTTACACGTGCTTCTCAAATTTAGGGGTTAGGAGTTTAGTTTAGGAGTTTATGTTCTAAGGTTTAGAATTTAAGGTTTAGGGTTTAGTGTTTAGAATCTAGGGTGTTAGGGTTAGGGTTTTAGATTTTGGATTTCATAGAAGGGTTGTGTAAAAATATTTTACACGGGCTATGTATCAAAATATAACCCTTTTTTAGTACTTACTTAACCTTGTATCCTTTCCATTTTAATTATTATTTTCCTTTTAAACTTTTACTGATGTATAATACTTAAAGAGAAATTATTTAGTTGAACCCATCAAGTGGTCCCAGTGAAAAAGGAAATAATATTATCCCTAGGTTCGTGCAGTTTGTCTGTACAGTGTGTGCATTATTAAAAGGCTAGGATTAATGAACATATATTATATCTTATAATGACATTAGACAATTCAAAAAAAAGAGAAATCATTTAGTTGAATATACATATCTAGTATTTAATTTTATGTATAGTGAACGGTTTTTATAGTAAAAGTTTAGTACTTAATTTTCAAAACTAAAAAATTAGTATTTGATTTTTCAATGTTGATTTTTTTTCTTTCAATTTATTGAACGGTAGACGGAAACTATTGAGTTGTGTGATGGACAAAGAATTTTTAAAAGAGAACATTCTGATAAAGCAATATCTTCTTTTGTTGATTCGGATGGACTTCCATACATTGGTCAGGTTAGATTCTTTTATGTAATTTACTCCTGTCATTATTCAAATAAGAAAACGAGCTAAGCTCAAGCTCTTCTGATACATGGAAACGAGCCTTATTGTAGTACCGTTAATCAGGTTCAGGTGACAAATTCAAAGAAAACCTACAACCGTAAGGGTTCAGAAATGGCTATTGTTTTCATGGATTTTAATATGTTTTGTATCACAGGGAGGGAGCTTACACGGGAAATTTGTGGATGTAACACCGTTTTCTGATGCAGTCAAGCGAAGGGATGGAGTCTGTTGCAATGCCTTATGTTTTTAGATATCTGGCTGCTGAGTTGGCCGCTATGAACATAAAAATGACCCTGCGACTCAGTAGCCGAGCTGGAGCTTGAAGCCCATTGCTGTTCTCAGGGTTTTGGCTATGCAGGGAGTGACGGGACGGTGATAAGTTTGATTTCAGGTGAAAACTGTTCCGAGACCGAGACCGAGACCGATCCCGATCCCGGTGAAGTTGGTTTTGTTTATATATAATGTATTTTTTATTTTTATTCTGCAATTAATCGAGTTTACGAGGCTATTTTGGAAATAATTACTACATTAATAGTACAACAATCCTGACATATTTATTGTCTCCTAAATAAAAATGAATAGTATTGTTTTAATTATGATCTGATTATGACGAGGTCTATGGCTAACTGATGATTTTGGTGGACTTTGTAGATATGGTTTTGTTTGAAGTGATTAATTGAATGACAACAATTACAAATACTTCGAAAACGCTATTAAGAAAAACGTAAACCCCGAAAAGTAAATAAAATGATAAAATATTTACGCTGTTCGGATCAATTGATCCTACTTCGAACAAAAGATATTATAACCTTAACTCAATTCTTTGCTACTGTAAGCACTCACAATACAATAAATTAATATCATGCTTACGCTTGATACTTTTTTTATTTAGTTGTTCTTTCAGTTCTAGAGGGTTTTATCCAGACTAATTCTGAACAATTTTTTTTTTATGTATATAAAACTTCGAATTTATAACTTGCTTAAACAATACTAAATTGTTTACTACTTGAATCAATCCCATAGAGTTGGTATGGATACAATACCCTTAGATATCGATATCAAATTTGGCTTCAATGTTATGAAAATTAAAATCTTAGACTAATTATTGATATATAGCTGGAGGTGTTGATACCCTGAGACAGGTGCCGATACCTTAAACAAGACAAAGATGCTCCTATTCAAACTTGTAAACAGGCATATTCAACTAGTGCATTACACAAGCGTTTTTAAAATAATCAACTTGTTGCAATTAACAATTATAATGAACACAACATAATCAAAAACACTTTTGCAATTGCAAATTAAATAAATCATTGCCACAAAATACATTAACAAATTTTAATAATGTATAATAAAAGAATAAAAAAAAATTCTCAATTGGTGAGGACCAATACAAAGAGTACTTATTGGGAATATAAAATCCAACAAATAAAGAAGGACAAATTTGACACACAATAAAAGTAAAACCAAACAGTCTTGAAACATAGACTACATAAGGCTGCAAATGTATTCAGTGGGGACTCTTCTTCCACAGTTGTTGAGAAAGAGATTCAAGGAAATAGGAAGGTTGATGTTAATGCCTAACAAATTGGCTCTCACAGCACTGCATAGGCAAACTGCAGCTTCAAGATCGACCAAACCTTCGATGAGGCTACAACACGGTTTTGTAGGTACGTTACCGAGCTCGACATCCACCAAGCTCAGTAGGTTAAGACACACACCGAGGTTCAAGGGATTGCATGTACCCTGACCATTTGGGAGCACATCTCCGGGACGAATAACAACAGGGTTTGTTGTGCAAGAGGAACCATTGGAATTATTATCAACATTCTGAGAGCTTACTAAAGCAAAGAAAACAAGATTGAGGGAAAGGAATAGAGCAGTTGATGCGTAGACACTGGAAGCCATTTCCGAAAAGAAAATGATCTTCAGAAGTGATTGAGGAAACAGTTTTTTTATGAACTCGAAGCTGCTTCTAAGACGATGGCAGATGATGTTGGTGAAGTGAGCAAAGGGTTTTTATAGCTCACATAGATGAACTCAAAGCTGCTTTAGAACATGAAAATGGGAGCCACTAAGTCTGATTATTTGGAGAATTCGGATCAACATAGGAGATATTTGTTTCGTTGGCTAAAATAATAAAATGTGTGCGTGTATTATTATATTTCCAAATCTCCCAAGTCCATGATGCATAATATAAAACCCAAAATCATGCTTAATTTATTTAATTAATAAAATGACTGTAACGTTAAAGTTGTTTATGTGTGTATATATATTATATGCAGACATGCATGCGACCAAGGCAAATTGATTTTGCTCCAGCCTTGTCCAGGCGCATTGTCTCCTCTCCTTCCTTCGTCTAATATACGGTTATTTGCCTCAAGTCTATACGAATAAACAACTTGAAACAGCCACAATCATCTTCATCTTTGTGTTTGGTGTTTTTTTATTTTAACATCAACAATTGGTAGGGTGAATATAAAAAATTTGAGCCAGATAATCAGCCACAGTGGCTCTTCTGGTGGCACTCCTAACATATAAGATATCTACAACCGATGATGTCAATGATCAAATCAATGACTGTAATAGACACAAAAAACGTCATAATCGTCATGCAAAGCTTCCTTCCTGAATTTCAACCAAAAGAAAGTAAAGAAGATAGTTTGACAACTTATCGTCGCACATCTCTGAGTTACGTCGAGGTGTTAACAAGATGACAAATTTTCGCTAGATTTACTGGTGAAAGTTTGCTATCTAGTGAAACATCACAATGATCTAGAATAAGTTATGTCTTACTGTGAAAGCCTACGAGTTCGTCTCGCCACCACGAAACACCGCAATGATGAAGATAGAACACCTCTCATATACTTGTCAACAATACCCCACCATGGCATACATATCATAAAATACACGAAATTTCACTTTTAAGTATTTTATAAAACTAAAAAATAAATCTCTTCTTGAAAGCTCGTCATCCAAACATACTCTAAGAGATGTATAGTTCATGAAATATAAGTTTACTTTTGATAATACAATTCACATAATATTTACCTCTAAAAATATGGTCACCAAATTAAAATGTAAGATTAGTTGACATATCAATAAGAATGTTATGTTATATTATTTGTTTCATTTGAACATAATGTAATATTATAATACTTTATTGACATAATATAAGATTATCTATATTTTACTAAAAGGTATTTTACACCACAGGTTACTTTGTTATATATTTAGTAACAAACAAATTATTCTTACTCTAAAAGTAACAATTGTGCCACTCAATTATAAGTTTAGGAACAAATATGTCACTTGATTAAAATTTTGTGATGAACAAGTTATACCATCATTAAAATTAAAATAAGGGCTTGGTAGAATAACAATTTTAGTCTCCAAAACTTATGTATTCTATTAATTTGGTCTTAATTTAAAATAATTCAATAACTGAACCCATCATATTTAAAAATTCCAGTAGTGAAGTGATTATATCTTCTAACAAGGAGTGTTAAGATAATAATGAATATATGTAACGACCTAATATGCGGGTTAACGAATCGAGTCTCGAACTCGGATTATAGGTCTTTATTTTAGAAGTCTATGTTAAGGATATTTAGGTTGGGTCCATTATTTTGGAAGATAAAGAGTTTAAATTTTAAATAGGAGGAGAAAAGAGAAAGATAAGGTGGGAAGAAAAAAGAAAAGGTGAAAAGTGAATGGTGAGAGAGAAGAGGAAAAAAGAGAAAAATTGAAGGATGAGTTTTTAAACTCTGATCTACCGAGATTCGACTATCCATTATTGACACCTTTATCATTATTGTGTTTATCTCGTCGAGATGAGTTCGTCAGTACCAGCAATGTTGCCATTAGAGGGGATGAGAGAAAAATATTCGGGTTGTTGAGTTGGGGTAGTTCGAGTGCTCAAATCGAGAAATTGAGGCCTTTATCGTGTCCATCAACGTCAAGACAATCGATCTAGGCGTTTCGTCGCCGTTCGACCATCAAAAGCCGTCGCACACGCCGCCGCCTGCGCATAGGCGACGTCCGGACGAGCAGGCTGTTATAACAGTTAGGCTCCAACTGTTGGACCGAGCCGAGCCGGCTTGCTGAGCCAGCCCAAGCCACAGGCCGATCCGAGCCACCAGTCGAGCCGTTGGCTTTTTTCAGGGGACCCTACCTAGGAGTTTCTCGACTTTCTGAGTCCATTGGCATAGTTCGTTTCGCCAAATTCGAACCCGGTAAGTTGTTTTTACGTGTTTGACCTTGTAGTTTAGTTAGTGAATGAGGTTAAGTAATAATTGTGGTATTCGTATATTTATGAGGATTGTTCGGGCTTAAATACCGAATCAATAGGAGAGTTTGAGGAGCTCGAGTAAGAATTTATTGATAATCGCTTAAGGTTAGTACACCTTGAATTCCTATTGTTTCATGACCATCATAAATGTAATTGTCTTGCGTGTTAGTATCTGCAAAATAGGTAGAAGGTGAATATGCATGGTTGGAGACTGATAGTTAGAGACTTGATGTCTATGAGATGCATGATGATGTTATGAATATGATAGACTCGTAGAGGCTTTAGAGACTTTGTGGGGACGTTCGAGATGCTCGTATGATTATTTGATTGATTGATATAATCGTGATGCCTTGTATGCTTGTACGAATAGTTTGGCGTGATTTGATGAGAATTATGTTTAAGGGATAAATATTCGATTAAATGATTATGAAGCCGATAATTAATATTAATTGATTGAATGTGTTAGTAAACGAACTTTAAGGACTTTCATAAGCTTTAGGCAGCGAGTAAGGCCTCGTGAATCCCGAATTATGCTAATACGTTATAAGCTAGTGATTAGGGTATTGGTACGGGCTTCGGTTGTGCCGGTATGTTATTCAACGTTGTATCTGTACGGGTCGACTCGTATCGGTATTCGGAGAAATTAATATTTCCAAAAAGTAGGTTTAGTATCGGTACGCGTGTGAGTATCGATACCTGTGTGTACCGTATCGATACTCGTATTCGAGTACAGATACCCGATATGCTAAATAATCTATAAATACAAATTAAGGATGGAAATTGATGTATATATTAATAACTGATTTATGCCCTGATAAATGAGATAACATGGATTAATGAAGACAATAAATGCGATTAGTTATATACTTCTCTATAATGTATTAACATCTCGGTAATGTAAAATAAATGATGTGATGATGATTAGCAACAATAGGGAGATCCTTGGGATCACGTTGCTGATATGCTGAGTAGGCATTTGATTGGTTGAGTCATTTGATTGATGGGATTTGGATACCAGAGAAAGAGTGTTGCAACACCATGGTTAGAGATACCTAATGAAGGTTACTGATGTTATGCGACCCGGGCCTCATTCGAAGATGCTCGATGGGGATTCCAAGTATGGGTGTATGTTCCGATGCTATGTGACCCGGCCTCACCTAGAGTGTATGTTTCATGCTATGTGATCCAGTCTCACTCAGAGTATATATTATGATACTGCGGTACCCGGTCTCACTCTAGAGTTGTTGTTGATATGTGTTTTTGCCTAAATGATATGATGAGATCTCAGGTATGATTGGGCCATGAGTGCCTTGTATGATGATTGCTATGATGAGAACATGTGTTTGGGCGACTAGGGATAGTGCCACATGTTTATTTATCTCTCCTTATTGCTCGTACTATCTTGAATGCCCATGTTTATGATTAGCATGAAGTATAGTAGAGTAGATGTGTACGACTAAACTTTGTAAGCTCAATGTTCATAATCGTTGTTTTCGTGTGTAGGTTGATCATCAGATCGTGGGATCGATGGGCACTATTAGTACGGGATTCCAACATGGGTGTTTGATGGGTTGTGCACTCATAGGACTTTACGTGGTGGAGTTTGTAATTCTTACTTTTGAAATTGTATTAATCGAGTTGAATGTTTAAATGTTTTAAATTAAAGTAGAGCTCTTTTGTAACAATTAAATTGTTTATCTATATTTTCAACTATTGAATTTAATATTTTTTGAAAAATACCTTGTTGGGCTAAACCGAGTTGAAAATTTTATTAAAATGGGTTGGACTTAAAGTCCAAATGTGACATCCGAATTTATGGTGTTACAATATATTTCTTCAGTCTGTCAGTTGTCCAGTAGTAACGTGATTGTGTCTGTCAAACTATCACATCTGTTAATTACTAAACTGATGAATAACAATAGGAAAAGTGATAAGTAGTCGAAACTGATGAATAACAATAGGAAATGTGATAAGTAGTCGAAAGATGTGTCGAGATTATAATTATCAAAATTCTTAAATGTAAAAAGTTAAATTTATTGAATTGTTTCACATTACAACTAAATTATAAAATAAATACGTTTCAAAGACTAAAATTGTTTCAAATATTAAAATTGTGATTATACCAAACCCTTGTTTCAAATTTAGTGATAGAATGATTTGTTTAGCACATAATTTTAATTGAGTAGCTTATTTATTCCTAAACCTATAATTCAGTAATTGAATTATTATTTTTAGGAAAAAAAAATTGATATGTTGGTTTTAAAACCTATATAAGCTACCTCGATTCAATCGATCCGACTGATCCATCGCACCATAACGAAGATGCATAAATAACTTTAAGGCAGTTTTAGTAAAGGTTAAATCTTAGTAATTCATAAATCTGCAAAAATGGGGTTCTAAAATCTGACAAAACACAGGTTCTAAAGAGCCAGGTAGCCTTGAATAATGTCAACAACTCGGTCTCAAGTAGAAAAGATTTGTTGCTAAAACTAAACCTACAATTCATGTCTCGAGCACCATAGAAAAACTAGCATTGTCCTTTTTCAAGATCTGCAAAGTGGATCCAAGCAGAGGGATCGATCCTTACCACCTGTTATTTGGCGGTTTAACTTTATAAATACGAACTATCCAGTTTGATGTCGTAAATGCCTCTTCCAAGTGCTCCAGTTTAATGTCTTTATTCCCAATTTCAACGCCTCGCGCACGATCATAGCTGCAATATTAGAATAGAGTTGTAAAGATTTGCTAAATCTATAATCGTATACACCTTTCTCATACAGATCTATAGATATACCCCAATACAATAAAAAAACAAGACCAGAAGCCAATGGGACAAATGATATATTTATATATATACACCAAAACTTAAAAGTCAAACTTTGGTCCGATTCTTTTAACATTATATACAGATATACCTATGTATATAGGTGTTGACATGTTTACTATCAATAGGTTGAAAATGACACACTTACCCAGGAGGTTTGCCATATTCCGTCAACATCTCTCCAAACCGATAGTAACATAGCTTGTACCTAACCAAAGAGATAAATGTGTTTAAACAAAGATTACCAAAGAATGAATATGTATGTTATATACCAAAAGATAGAAATGATAACTTTGAAAACTTACATGAGGCAGTTCAACATTTTAGGAGCAGCGCCTTTATCAACACGATATTCACCATTAACAAGGTAATCGGGTTCCTTAATTACAGGGAATACTCCACCTCCGATTCTCACCATCCACAAAAATCTATTTGCCAATAATATATAATTAGTGTACGATAATTACACTTCACAAGATCAGGACAAAGAAAAGCAAAACTTGGGAAACCCAAAACAAAAGATTATGATGACAGCATTAGCATAGAGATGGTAGAGAAGAACTTCCATAAGACCGAGACAAGCATGATTTCCTATTTCTTTTTTGTCCGCTTTGTTCTGCTCTTGTTGGGGAGGAAGGGCTTGGGTTACATGTAAAAGTAAGGCATACAGTAGCGATTTGCAAAGAATGATTAAATACATCCACCAATCGAAGTCCAGAAATGCATCATTTTTTTCATAATTTCAAGAAAAAAAGCAGCAATAATCATTAAATAACCGAGCAAGATTTTCATACCATTTCTTATGTTTTGCATACCATGCATACACAGAAAGACCCTATGTTGATTGATTATCATGCTTTAAAAGTACAGATGAAGATTAATCATTTAATCAGATTAAACCTACCAATCCCACTACCCAAGTATGAACAAAATGAGTTTCCATGATCTGAAGAAAAGAATGACGAGCATTAACCATTCAAGGCACCTTTCAAACAATGCGGGAAGTGACAGTATACAGACACAGAAATAATGGATAAAATAAGAGAATTTTGGGGTCTTACTTGTTAATGTCATCAGAAGAATAGCCTGTAACACCACCAAATACAACTAATACATAATTCACGTCAAGGGATCTCATTATCTCAATTGCCTCGTCTTCATAAGATGACATCGCACGCCCAACCGTGGCGATATGCGTATTATTCCAAGTGTTGTTGTCAACAATAACAGTTCTGTTTCCCATGGCAGTGATTTGATACCCGTAATCCCACCAAGACATCACCTTAGCATCTGGAGGAGTATTTTGCCGAAGCCAAAAGTATGCTTCACGATAATCATCAAAAATAACTCTATTCCCATGGGCACCTCTCGCAGCCAGCACAATTGAAGGAGATGAGTAAGCTTCTGATGTGACCCATGTACAGTGGGTAGCGTACTTACTGAGCAAGTAAAAGGCACCAAAGAGCAGTGCAATCGCCCCATTTTTCTGGAAAGGCTGGGATTGATCGAGTAAAGCCTGCTTGGAAAATAATGAAGATACATTATTTATTGGGTTTACCCCCAAACTAATCAAAAAGAACCTGATATTATGGCAAGAAACAAAAATATTAAAATATTTGCAATGTCTACTCCTAGTTGACATGATTTAGGAATTTCTTCAATACCGCTAGAATGGTAAGTTGCTATCATCAATGCAGTACAATGCATTCCAATAAACACAGAGTATTAACAATAACACCAAACAAAATTTTGCAACAAGCATTAGCTCCTTTAGCAAAAACAAAAGCACCAATACAAAGTATTATACTACAAGTTCTAAGAAATGATTTATTAGGCAAACTGGCAAAGGACCACAAGTATTATCAGTGCAGTACCATCAGCTCAAATCTGAAGGAATAGTCGGCCCGTGTCAGACTCGGGTTTGGGTGCCAGACACAAGTACTTAAAGAAATTGATGAGTTAGAGCAAAGAAGGCAAAATGTTGCCAAACAACTAAGGAATTATATGGACGGTAAAACTGAAGCACATCAACATGTGAGAGTGAGAGAGAACAGCAGGGAGATGTTACCTTAGAAGAGGCCCTTGAGCTGCTACTTCCCTTAGTTGAACCGGTTTGGACACCCTTGTTCTTTGACCTCAACAGCACAGTCAAGTTCTTCACAGTGGCGGAAACAGCAATGGCACTAATAAGGCAAACAGCAGGTGTAGCAACAAGAATCAACCGAACCATAACACCAGCAAAATACATGCTTGTGAGACCATACATAACGATAAATATGGTGGCATCTGACAACCGCTTGAAGCAGAAATAAAGACCAGCTGGGAAAAGGAAAAGCAGGATATGGAAATCAAACATGAAAGATGACCACGCCGTTGGCTGATGCTCGGAGACAGATGCAATAATGGGGATGTGATCCTTGGCGTAGGTTGGATCCAGCAAAGAGTAAAACCTTCCTGTCCAAGGAGAAATATAACCAGATAACATCCCTAAGCCCAAAGCAATGGTGCCCACAGCGACTGCACAAGTCACAGTAATCCTCAAAAAAGCTTGAAACAATTTTGTGTCACTTAGCATGTGCTTCACCCAATCTAAAAAGTAGAAAACCTGCGCCAGCAGTCCAAATATGATTAATGCAACTTTCATTACCATCTCAAAGCTCAGACAAATAATCGCTGAACAACTTTCAGCAAATCAATTCCATCTCATCATATGTGGATAAAATTAATTTTTTTTTCTACTTGCAGTGATCTTTGAATAACTAGAAGGAACACAAAGCCAAATTATCCCAGTCAAAAACAGTTTCCATAAAAAACAGAAGTACCTTATATTTGATTTAAGATAACTTATATTTAAATAGATTTTGATAAATAAATAATTCATATTATATAGGTTTAAAAAATATTCATGTATCACTTTCATGCTTTGATTCTGTTTTAGTTATGTTTTCATCGCGTAAGCTCAAATATACCCGATTTCAAGCACCAATCGCTTCAACTACTACAATATTACCAAAAATTCATTATACTTGAAAAAAGAACAGCTTGAAATAATGTGCCAAACCTGCATCAAGAAGAAGACTCCCATGGCGGCCATATGTTCACCAGATTGCACGTGTTGAAACCCGACAAACCGAATCTGCATCGCAAGCAACATTCCCAAAACATACATACAATTATACGCAACATATAATCTCATTGAATACCTCCCAGTAATCAGAAGAACCAGCACATATAATGGGATCAAGTTAATAATAAAAACATATCCTCCCCAAGCTGAAACCATGTAAAAATAACCAAACGCCGAAGCCAAACTCCAAGCCAACGATCCCGAGTTAACCGCCTTCACGAATAAGTAAAACGTGAAAAGCAAAGCGAAAATGGCGACACCTTCATTATCATAAGAACCAGCGACGGACCTCGATATGTAACCAGGACAAACGGCGATCAGAATGGCGGCGACGAGCCCGGCGCCGGTATCCCAGATTTCTTTACCGAAGAAATAAGCGACGAGGGTCGTATTCGAAGCGAAAAACGGGGCTGTTAAAACGCAGACCTCGCGGATATGGACGGCGAAACGAAGGAAATGGAGGATGCGATAAATGAGAGCGGCGGTCACCATGAGGCCCGGGTAAAGGGTGCCGCCGACGATTCGGCCTAAAGGGTACCAGCTTTCGTAGTCGAACCAGTTCCAGAAATCGTAAAACCCATTTTGGGTAAGGTACAGAGTGGTACGATAATTGAAGTAGGGGTCGAATTCATGGATCATGGATTCATAACGGAGGACGGAGAAAAGACGGGTGACAAAGGCCAAAATGTAGACGAGACAGAGGATCGAGACACGGATCAAGAGTTCTTGCTGCTTGGTTTTGAGTTTGAAGGACTTTAACAGATCTGATACGGGCATGGTCGCCACGGCCGCCATGGTTGATTTGCTGAGAAATTCTGGGTTTGGTTTGATTTGGGTTTTCAAAGGATCACATCGGGGAACTGGGGGATGAAAATGGGAGATTTGAGAGCTCAAAACTCTTGAGAAACACTGGGATTTTCAGTGATGGAAATTGTGAAGTCGTTGAATTTTTCAGTCTATAGTTTCTGAGTTCTCATAGGACTGCTTCTCTGGTCTCAAAAGTTATTCCGTGTTTGGGTCTGTTCATGTTCGATTGGGCTTTTGTAATTTTGTTTTGGCCCAAATTTTAGTTCTCGTCTGGTTCACTTAGAATTTTTTAGAATCCGTACACATTCTTAACCTTTAATAATACACATACATCAATTTAAACCCGAGTCTCTTCGAATAGTTATCATCTGCTATTCGATTGGGACTACTTGTTAGATTCTTATTCACCTACGACTTAAATATACATTATTAGAACCTTTTTTTAAGAATAACGAGCAAATATTTAATACACTGTCAGCGTAAAAAGTACACAATTATATCTATCTTCAAATTAAATTATAAAATTTAATCCTCAAACCCTAAAACTCTAACCTTACATCTTAAATTCTAAACCCTACAACCTAAACTCGAAACTCTTAAATAACCCTATTTGTAAAAACCATTTTTCTACTGTCAGTATATAAGATAATAATCCTAACATATTCACAAATTTATTGTTTAAATATACTTTATCGTGGAAGGTATAAATTCGAATTTTGATCTTCAATTTCATTCTACATCTATGGTAAATTTTATTTACGAAATAGGTATATTTACTTAATTCAGATAACCGATAGATAATATTATTTAATTCGTATTTGGATATTAATACTTAAATTTAATAAGGATGATAAACACTTTTGGATTTCAAAGAACTTATATGGCTTCAAATATTATTGGTGTAAATACATGACCTATTAAAATTTATATAGTGTAAATTATTGGTGTATAAATTTTATATAAAGTCCGTGATTCTGCTATTATATATATATATTGTTTATTAAAATTCTAACTGAGTTTGGTTTAATGAATTATTTCGGACCTCGATTAGAAATTACAAATAATAATAAATATTATTATACAAGATATTTTATAAATCTTAAACAAAATAAATAAAAACCGTTATTTGATTTGAATACATGTCGAATAACTTTTACCACTCCACCTATAATCATTTGTTAATTTGATTTTTCATTCGTAAAATACTTCGTTTATCATCCAACTATTTTTTTACTCTTATTTTGGTCACTCAACTTTCAAACTTTTTAATTTACTAATTGAACTTTCAGATTGTTACTGTTTTGGTCATTCTAGAATATTTTATTATTATTTTTAAAATTTTTAATATTATTAAGTATAAAAATAATTTAAAATAAATAATAAAATCATATTTCCTTATTATTAAATTTAAAGATATGAAAAAAAATCACCACCACCGTTGGTCTTAGAGTTGATGAGCGTTTGATCTCAAATTACACTGGTGGACTCGTTTTGACACGCTGAGTTCGAATCTGGTGTCTGTTTTACCGAAAAATGTCTTGAAACTCGTAAACCTTGTTTGAAACTTTTCGGTTTCCTAACTTTCGATCTCTTTTTTTTTTGGAATTCAGAGCATTTTTCGGCAAGATAAAGGTCAGATTCAGACCCAGGGAGCCGAGACGAAGCGGCCTGTAAAATCTAGAGTGGAACGACCATCATCTACAGCCTTCGGCGATGGCGTCTGACAACGACAAATGGTGGTCGACGAATAGTTGGATTTAATTTTATATTTTATATTTAAATTATTTTATATTAAATAATAATAAAATGCTAAAAAAATCAAAAATAATAATAAAATAATTGAGAGTGACCAAAATAGGAATAATTCAAAAGTTCAATTAGTAAATGAAAATTTTAAAAGTTGAATGACCAAAATAGGAACGAGAAGATAATTGAGTGATGATCTATGTATTTTACCTTTTTTCATATGTAATTTTTACATAAAACATTTATTTTCTATTATTAATGTGTATATTTTTAAGTGTTTGATTAAGCTTTGTGTCCGTTCCTCAAAACTATTTGACAAAAAGGACTTGCATAAACTCAATTAAAAACTGCACAAAAATCAAAATGTTAAATAAAAAGTGCAGGATTATAAGATTACAATAATAATTCAATTTAATTTGTACAACTAAATAATTATCATTGGACATGAATAATTTTTTATTTTTAATATTTTATTAATTTGTTTTTACAAGATTATAATAATCTATATATAATATTTTAAAGTTATTTCACAAATTTTAAGTATAAATATTTATTTCTTATATTATAAAATAATAAAATTAATTACAAATTAAATAAAATCTCAAATTTGATTCAATTCAAATAACCATGATCTTCAAATTTATGAACCATAAATCGTTTAAACACTACATTAGATCGATTTTCATTTTTTGTTGTTCATCCCTAATTGGACCACATCAGCCTTTTGAAAAAGAAAATTTTTATGAGATTCACATAATAGCATAATAAAATTTCAAAGAGTAAACCGACTGAAAAATAGTAAGGTGTCAAAGTTAAAAAATTTTATTATAATAGAGAACCATATTAAGTATTTTTTATTAGTTCAAAAATAATTACAAGCTAGTATCTGCTCATATATATTTTTAACTCTTTGACAATGTACATACACCTTGTATATAAAACAATTGAACCATGTTCTATTAAGACCGTGTTTGGCAATTAGCGGGTAGCTGATTTGACTAGCGGACTACATTAGCTGATTGTATAAAAGTGTTTGGTAAAATTAATGGATAGCTGATAGATGTTTAATTATTTGAACAAGTAAAATGACATATAATTATATTAGATATTTGTTTTAATAATTTATTAGTTATTAACATTATGTATATATTAAAATTAATTAGATTATGAAAATTATTTTTTTTATATCATTACTGAGCATATATGAATGTACACATTAACTTTTATTTGTGAAATTATTTTTTAATATAATTTTAATAATTACTTAATTTAGATGCATATATTATTATCTTATCTATGAAATTATATTTTGAATATAATTTTATTAATTATTAAATTTATATGTATTTATTAATTTATATATTTAATTTTTTATTTATAAAATTATTTATAAAATTTTATTAATTAATCAAATTTATGTTATTTAGGAAAAATTTATAATTACCAAGGACAAAATAGTATTTACAAGTATTTTATTTAAACTTCTAACTCAAAAAGCTCCATTTTAAAACTAAAAATTTTACATCAATCTGTTATTACAATATTTTATTTACCAAACATGTTTCTGATATGAGATACGACGAATTCAGCAAGCGAGAATGGGCGTTTATAGGTAAATGAAGTACTCCCTGATGAATTATAACAGTCATAGCCTATGGAATGCACAAGCAAAAGGGTATGGGATGGATGCTGATATTTCCTCAGTGGCTTTGGCACCCTGGTTTTGGTTGAGCTGCTAATGAACTGAAGTTTTTTTTTTTTCTTAATAAAAAACGAGGCCGAAGCCGGTACATCAGTATCTTTTTACACGCATCTAAGGAGGGCCATGAGCATTACGGAGCAGTACATCAGCTAGGCCATCAGGAGGGGATTCAAAGACCGTGAAAATGTCATCCATGGGTGTCACAGCCTTTGCCATAGCATCGGTGGCTACGTTCGCTTCTCTCCGAATCAAGGTGAAGTCTATGGAAGCTACTGAACTGAAATTGCTATAGCCTTAAACATATAACCTGATCCCATCACCCTTGGAGAATAGCTCGTTATTTGTCTTAAATAAGGTCAAAAATTAAATTTGATACTCAAATTTTTATAATTTAAACTATTCAGGTTTAAACTTTATTTGTTAATAATCAAACCAAACTCAAAAGTTTTAATATAAGACACAAAATAATCAAGGATAAACTACTTATTTAGTCACTAAATTATATGGTCGATTTTATTATGACCGCTAAAAACTTTCATCAATTAAATTATTTAATTTTTAATTTAATGTCAATCAAGTTAATTATTGAAATGATTTAATTGGATTAGTGACGTCTTTTCTATTAGCACAACAATTGTCTTCTTTTTTCGAAGCCTTTGGATGAAATGTTTATTTGGATCTTTGATTTAAAAAAAAAAACTATTGCTTCGAAGTAAGATAGAGCTGGCATTGTGTTATAAACTAAAATAAATTTAAAGAGAAACAAAAAAGAAATAAAATAATGAAGGAAAGAGAATAAATAGATTTATAATAAAAAGCATTTAATTCTGATGTGCGCTTCTCTAAGCGGCCTTTTCAAAGTTAAATGTAAGCATTTAAAAATTGCTGGCTGTGGGGTTCGAACCCACGCGCACTTCAGTGCAGCAGATCTTAAGTCTGCCCCCTTAACCTCTCGGGCAAACCAGCTAGTTTGTTACGTACATTTCACATAGCAGTAATAAACTAATAATATTTTTCACTGTTAAATATAGAGTATCCTATTCATCTTCTTTGATTAATTTACCTTGGTCGCATGCATGTCTGCATATAATATATATACACACATAAACAACTTTAACGTTACAGTCATTTTATTAATTAAATAAATTAAGCATGATTTTGGGTTTTATATTATGCATCATGGACTTGGGAGATTTGGAAATATAATAATACACGCACACATTTTATTATTTTAGCCAACGAAACAAATATCTCCTATGTTGATTCGAGTTCTCCAAATAATCAGACTTAGTGGTTCCCATTTTCATGTTCTAAAACAGCTTTGAGTTCATCTATGTGAGCTATAAAAACCCTTTGCTCACTTCACCAACATCATCTGCCATCGTCTTAGAAGCAGCTTTGAGTTCATAAAAAACTGTTTCCTCAATCACTTCAGAAGATCATTTTCTTTTCGGAAATGGCTTCCAGTGTCTACGCATCAACTGCTCTATTCCTTTCCCTCAACCTTGTTTTCTTTGCTTTAGTAAGCTCTCAGAATGTTGATAATAATTCCAATGGTTCCTCTTGCACAACAAACCCTGTTGTTATTCATCCCGGAGATGTGCTCCCAAATGGTCAGGGTACATGCAATCCCTTGAACCTCGGTGTGTGTCTTAACCTACTGAGCTTGGTGGATGTCGAGCTCGGTAACGTACCTACAAAACCGTGTTGTAGCCTCATCGAAGGTTGGGTCGATCTTGAAGCTGCAGTTTGCCTATGCAGTGCTGTGAGAGCCAATTTGTTAGGCATTAACATCAACCTTCCCATTTCCTTGAATCTCTTTCTCAACAACTGTGGAAGAAGAGTCCCCACTGAATACATTTGCAGCCTTATGTAGTATATGTTTCAAGACTGTTTGGTTTTACTTTTATTGTGTGTCAAATTTGTCCTTCTTTATTTGTTGGATTTTATATTCCCATTTCCAATATGTCTTTGTATTGTTCCTCACTAATTGTGATTGCTTTTCAAACTCCTTTTTTCATTGTAACAGACCACATCAGAATGAGAACGAAATAAAAATTAAGAGATCCGAATGAAAGTTTTAAAAGTCCAGTGACCAAAATAAAAGCACTCTAAAAGTTTAGTGTATAAAAATTGAATGATCCAAATGAAAGTTTTAAAAGTTCAATTACCAAAATAAAAGGGTTAATTGATGTACTTTACCCTTAGTTTTTCATTATTTTGCTAATTATTTTTCTTTTATCGATAATAAACGTGGAATTAATGATAAAATCATTAATGAGACATAAAAAACAAAAAAGAGCAAATAACTTCTATCCTATACTAATAGAGGACAACCCTTGTTTTATTTTTCCATTCACTTAATTCATATATTTATACTACAGAAGCAGGATAAAGGTAATGTTAGATATATGCCCTAGTACCGGAATGCTATCAAATTCGAAGACATTTTATAATACATTTGAAAGATAAATAGAAAATATTTAAAATATTTATATTCTTGACCAAAATATTGTATAAATATTTTTCATTTTGTCCCTTGTTTATATTCTTTTTGTTTCTTGACCAAAAGCAAAACATGCAATGCCTTAAATATCCTTCAAATGTTAATTAAATCTTAGGCATACTTGTTATTATACCATGAATCTTCAATTGCTCTTGCAGATGTTCCAAGAAGAAAACACAAAGTTTGATTTGCCAATTTTCAAGGAGTATAATACACTACTCTGAACAGCAATTCACCAGAATTCAAGCATGCATTTCCATGAATTAATGAAAACCAACACGAATAAAATCGGTGGAATTTACCAATTCAAAAGGCACAGATAGGAACATTTATTATCAAGTGAAGGACTCGATAGCAATACCTAGGAGCTGTCCATGAAAACCGAGTGTTTAAAAGTAGTTGCTTTTATAGAAATTCTTGAGAAAATCGGACGTGCCTTCGTCCTTGGTGTCCGAATCCTGAGCCAGCCCTTGACGACCCAGCACATACTGCCCGATAATGTGGTGCCGTTGTTTTGCATGTTCGACGATGTTGTTCAGCTCTTCCATACCCTTAAACAGCAGCATATCAATTACCTGCAGATTTCTAACTATTAAACAACTGAAAACAGTGTTCCAAAATCACGCTCAGCCAAACATTTGCAGCGTAAAGATTCAAGAATCCTTTCCATAATTTCAGTTCCTATACAAACTCGTTCGTAAGCAGAAAATATAAAAACTATACACCAATGTATCGAAGAAACAAACCCGTATTGCAATTGAATTGTCATCTAGAACAAATCAGCTCTGCCAAATGACCGCAGTTCGATATCAATTACCAACAATAAGGCAGCAAAAGAGAGAATGCATCATGTATCGTAAAGAATGTTTCTGGGAAAACCAAATATCCACCAATGAGGCTCTTCTACAATCAATTCTGTAAGTACTACCTCCTATAAGTTGCAGTTCTTAATGTATGCTGAAGCCATTAAATCTTAACATTAGGTAGCTAATGAGATATTAAGCGATTCATTTTCAGGGTAAAGCAGCACTTCTGGGTAAACATAACTTAGGATTGCTGCCCGCAATATTAATGCAACTAAAACATATATTGAAGACTAGAGCATGCGAAATAAAAGGGAACTTTCCTATGGCACACAGAATCCAACAATTCATTTTTCTAAAGTGCTCGTGTCCAAGACCATATTCAACGCATATTAGGACAAGGGTATGGAGACAAGAAAAAAAAATTAGAGAATGTAGCATCAACTATGTCATCAGTTTTCTCCCGAGAAAACCTACAATAGACTGGTAGCAAGAACAATTGATCAATTTCCAAACAGAGAACCCCAGAATTGGCTTTTGAACATCATTTCCAGTGTTAAAAACAGTAATTTATTTGCAGCAAAAATTGCATATGACCAATACACAATCATTTTGATCTGCAAAATAATCTCCCTTTCACCATCAACAACCACAGTATCATCTGGTGGAAGTAAACGTGTTATTGAAGATGAAAGAACAAGAGACTACGACCTTAGCTTTACTCGGACTCGGGTGTAAGTGTCAGACACGGCTATGTATCTGACACAGGTATGGTTACATTTTTTCTAAGTTTTTCCAAATATTTGAAGGATCTTTGGAGGTCATGTCACCATATCCAAGTGTCGGTTACGGGTACTTCATGAAAAATGAAGTTTGAGCAACATAGGCTTTCTCTATACCATTCAAAGGACATCAAACTTAAAGCATCTTATGCGAAGATTACATCAACTGGCATTCAGAAAATTAAGCTGTTCCATTCAAAAGAAAATAGCCGCATACAGCTCATGCAGGAGTAAATCATAAGAAGTACATCTCAGAGAAATCACGGGCGAAGCAAACATAGGTTGAAACAGTTATTCACAAAGCTATAGATATCCCAGATTAATCCAAACAATTTGTCTCAACAAAATCCATTAGCTTTTTACAGAATAAATCTTCACAATCTACGATTTACAATGGAGCGACACATCAAACAAATTTGATTCTACATCATAATTTAGCATTCCCGTTAAACACAAAGGTATTGCAAATCTAAACATACATCTCCAATTCAATTAAAAATAGAAATATCCCAACGTTTTCACTGACAATCCCACATCAACTAAGCTAAGCTTAAATTCAGTTTTCAATAGGATAATCACCATTCTTGGATTATCTTATTTTTCATTATTTTCTTCCCTTCATTCAAATTGCCATAAATCTAAAAATTTACAGATATCCTTCCTTAAAAAATTTAATTAGTATCACCCGCGCTTAAAAAATGAAAAAAAAAAAGAAATTCCCAAATACTAACAAATCAAAACAAATAAATAAAATGATCTAAAACGGAGGGAGTGGGAGGCGGACCTTAGGGTTAGTAACATGGGTGTTCTTACGCATCTCAGAGGCGATGGTGGAACGGAGCTGGGATTTCGTGACGACGTCGTCTAGGTTATAGATATCCATAACAGTCGGGATCGATCGACAAGCTTGTCTGAAGAAATCGAAGACTCGGCCCCTTGCTTCTTCCAAACTCGCAGAGTTCGGTGGTACTTTCACGCTCCTCAGTGTAAACGCCATTTAGGTAATCTGAGTTCGAGCTCGACTCGTTCAGTAACTCTGAGTCAGAGGGTAGGAGGGATAATCGAAAGGAAATGAACTTTGCAACTATAGTCAATCTGAAACCTCCGAAGGAGAAAACGATGCCGTCTGTACAGTAGATCGGTCCATTGGTGGACTGGGGTTTTCGAGCCGGGCTTGACTCAAGATTTTCATTCCAAACTCTAAATCCGGTCCAGACCCAACTCAAATTCATCAGTTTATATTACATAAATAGTTTATAAATTTATGAGTTAATTGCACCATACGTCCCTATATTATGACCATCATTTTAAATTGGTCCCCAAACTTTCAAAAACTTCAATTTAATCCTCAAATTATAACCCTCAAATGGTCCCCCAAACTTCTAAACTTTCCATTTTCACCATCAAACTATGACTTTCATTCTAAATTGGCCCCCAAACTTTTGAACATTCTAATTTCATCCCCAAATTATCAGTATATGCTAATTGTATCCCATGCTAATAAAATTGTGCTAAAAATTGTTAATTGTCATGTAAGCATTTATGTGTATTATGCAATAATATGATGCGACATGAACGATAATTTGAGAATAAACATTTAAAAGTTTGATGACCAAATTAGGACAAGGGCCGTAATTTAAGTATAAAATTGAAATATGTAGAAGATTGAGGACTAATTTAAAATGGAAACCATAACTTGAAGATAAAATTGAAATGTTCAAAAGCTTAAGGATTAATTTAGAATAAAAATCATACTTTAGGGAGAGATGGTGCACAATCGACTGTAAATTCATCTATTTGGTTTAAAATATATTTTTACCAACTACGAAATGTGACTTGATTATTCATCTCATCCAATCCAGGGATTCAATCCTCATCCATAAGAATCGAAGTACATTTCATGACCAATTATTTATTTTTAGATACATTTCACGACCAATTATTTATTTTTAGATAAGAGCGTTGCGAAAGTATTAGTCACTAAACCTGCTACTGATACCTGGGTATATTACCAAACCATGCAAATAACGATTCCAAGTTCGTTCAACCGCTCCGGTTAGGTTTTTTATTCCATGCTCCTAATCCGATTTATAATTGCTGATGCAAATTTCCTCATCAAAGCTTTGTTAGGTGTTCATTTGTTCATGTTAAAACGGTTAAACGAAACACACATTTAATCCATAATGCAAACATTGTCACATCTCGAAAATCGAGAACCATAACCTGATCCAACAGGGAAATCTATGTACTAAAGTCAAACAGATCTTGGGCGTAAATGAATTCTAAAATGTTTACAGCAATCTCATTTTATGGTTAGATCCCAGCGGATGCGTTAAATGGATATCAAGTTTTACATTTCGCCACACTCTGCGATAATGCATGGTAGTTTCGGCCTGTTGTTTGGTCCGGTAGCCACATTCTCAATCTTCCGAACAACAAGAAGACTATCGCCAAGCACCCTCTACGTGATCACAGACGGAGTATTCTTTGTCATTTCAAGAATAGTATTCAACTTTAAAAATCAGGGAAATCTGGATGTATTCTGAACTAAATGGCTAGAGAACATACCCCGAATACAACATGCTTATTATCAAGCCACTCGCATTTCGCACATGTTAAAAAGAACTGCAGTCAATAAACAGCGAATCAATATACAGAAGGTTTCGTAACAGTAAACAAGATGGTTTACCAAGAAGATTTTACAAATAGTTATTAAACTAGACAGTGCTCAAAGAATTTGAGACAGCCATATTTCCATCAAATCCCCGTTCACCTAGCTGGGAGTGTGCAGCCAGAGAAATGTCCCTAAGCTTAGATGTGGAAGAAATAGCAGCATTCTACATTCTCGCCTTTAATAGAGGAGGCACTTGAACATTTACTCATGCTGTGTGCACGAATGGAATCAGAATTTCTTTTAACATGCATCGGATTGCATACGTGTGTTTGTATGTGTACAAGTACAAGTGAGAAAGAGAAATCGAGTAAGTTACCTGACAACCATTGGTGTTTGGTCCACTGTTTGCCTGCAACGTAAAAGGCAAAAAAAAACATATACAACTTTAGTCAAGTTTCACTGAACTTTTTCATACCCTATTTCCTCCACAAGTCTCTATATACTTCTCTGTCCCTTCTGTGTAAACTATGTTACTCGGGCTTGACTGGGAGTGTAAACTATGTGTATGTTCGACTATTTTATAAGTTTTTCCAAGTATTTGGAAGATCATATCACTATAACCATGTCCGAATATGCATAGAACATGAGTGTCAAACACGGATACTTCAAGAAAATTGAATACTTCGAGCAACATAAGTATGAAAGTTTAAAAATCAGAGAAAGGTAATTATATACTATATATTGCCACTCAAGATGACATTAGAAGCAGCATACCATTGATAGCAGGCCAGGACCAGTGTGTTTGGCAATGAAATTTTCATCTTCAAACTTAAGACCATAAATGGAAGTGCATCCGCTTCCATCACCCTGCAAGGCAAGATTTTAATGCAACTATTATACAAAATCGGAGCAAAATCGATCACAAATAGCTTTATGTTATTGAAAAACACGTATCCTTTCGTGCATAGTTTAAACTACACGAATCAAACCAATCATCTAAGTTACTGAAACATTGTTCCTCTGACAAACACCGCCCTCCATTTTGAGGAAAAACTATCCTTAATAAGAATTTGACTTGACAATCAACGAAGAACATAACAGCAAAACGACTACTTCAATCATATACTCAAAGTCGATATTCCAAAACAAACGAAGAATTCATAATCTACAAGACACTCGAGAAACTGAAGCTGGGTACTCAAGATTAATATGACTGAGCAGATTAGCTAAGGTTGCAAATGTAAAATGAAAGCTCAGATAATAATAAACTACCAACCTTGAGAAAATCTCCGGCTTGAATCATAAAATCTTTAATAACCCTATGAAATTGGCAACCCTTGTAACCAACAGGCAGCCCTGCTTTCCTGATATTCAATCCAATTAATAAAATGGGTAAGTATGAATTACTCATGAAGAAACGGGAAATTGAAGCTTAAAAAGAGGGGGGAACCTGTATTCGCCGGTGCATAGCTGCCTGCAAATGGGGAAACAATCAAACTTTAAACAGAAATTCAAGGAGTGCAAAATAATCGCAGAAAAAGAAGAAGAATAGGAAGTAGAAATACCTGAAATTTTCGGCGGTTTTAGGAGCAATATCAGCAAAGAGTTCCATTTTGACACGACCGGCGGGGATAGAGCCGATAGTTATATCGAAAAACACGATTGGGTTTTTGGGATTCGGTGGCCTAATGTGCCACTCCATACTTCCGCTGCCGCCGCCAACTCCGGACGCCATCACCGCCGTACGCGGTGCTCCTTTTTCCTCTCGGAACTTCGGTTCTAGAAGGTTCTGCTTGCAGTCTTGTTTTCCTTTACCAATTTTTAATGGTAAAAAGCTGATTCACCCGAAAAACCCAACTGAGCTCGAGTCATAATCTAAAGTCTATCGATCGTTGTTAACCTAAAATCGAGTTGGATCTAATATTGTAATAACCACCTGAATTTAACTGCGAACGACTTGAACTCGAATTAAACATATTACTATAATAACGGAACTCAACTTACACCCATCTGAAAAGAACTCGAATTCGAGACCGATCTTACAAATAATCAATATAATCCGACTGAAATGACCTGAAATTCGATTTTACCAACATGTTTTGAACTCGACCTGTTAATTGACTCGAGTTATTTTAAATCTGACCAATTGTTAATCTGAACTGATATTGATTTGATTTGATATTTACTTGACCTATAATCGATAAAGTATATGATTTGATAATTTAAAAAAATAAAATATTTGAGAGGTTATAAATTTATTATATTATAATGTGAGAAATTAGTTTTTTATTTAAATTATTAATTTTTTTAAACAAATGATTAATAATTTTATTATTGATTATTAATTTATTAAATTATATATATAAATATATATATAATCAATTTAAAGCGCTAATAAATGTAAATTATATTTATTTTTATTTTCTAAACAATCAAGTAAATTTATCTTAAATGAAAAACATTAAAAAAAGAAGGTTGAAATTTAATTTATCAAATAAAAATTTAACCCGACTTTATCATCTCATCTTCCACTACAATATTACCATACGAATAGAAATTCATTTGTTTTTTTATTGTTTTTGACTAAATTTTATTGTGAAAGATTTAAAAGTATTTGTTGATTTGATAAAATCAAATATTAAAAGGTTAACTATTTATAATATTTTAAATTCATAATTATAATTAAAGTATCATAATTTTTAATTATCATACGCAAATTTATACCACTAATAAATAATTTTGGTGAAAATAAAATTTTAATTGATACTAAAGTATCATTTTTCATTGAGGTTAGATAACACTTTTATGCCTAAAAGTAATGTAGAATGTAATTTTAAGTTATTTTTTTATACTTACTATCATATTAGATTACAAATGTACAAATTAAAATTAAAAAATAAGATAATATTAAATTTATTACAACTTAATAAACTCAAAAATTATAAATAAATAAAGTAATTTTTTTTTGTAAAAATTTAAGCTCTCTGTGTACACATTAAATTTTGATTGATTACTGAATATTGAACACATACCCAAAAATAAAAACCCAAAGTCCAAACAAACCAAAACTCAAACTTAACCCTAACTGTTGCAGCCCTACTTTTTCTTCACCGCCAAAAGCAGCCGGCAGAGTCCTTTTTCGATTAAGACTCTGCCATTCTATGACTAGTCCCTAAAAATTCGGCCACATACCCCCATAACAGATAAAATATTCATAAAAAAATAAAAAAAAATCTGAAATCTATTTTTTAATGTTTGAGTTGAACTCAAACATTATCTTATCTCCTGGAATCCCACAAAATTCGGTCTTCATCCCATCACCTATAACCTGATCTAGCCCTATATAAACCCTTCTTCATCTTCGTTTGAGGGGAGATTATTTTACAAATAGAGGAGAAATCGAAAAAACCTGCAAGAATAGAGTAAGTTTTCAGTTCTGGAAAACGAGAAGAATAAGATATAAAACCGAAACATATTACCTTTATTCTCCGGTGACCAAGGCTTCCGGTTGTAAGACTGAGCAGTGGGTATTTATAATACGATGAACGAACTCACGTTTTTCAAGGTCAACGCGATCCAACCGTGGATTGTAAAATTCTTGTTGTTAATTCACGCCGATTGATGCAATTTGAGAGGGAAATTACCCGCTTTTTTTAGTTTAGGGGTTATTTGGGAGGTAAATTATCTGGGCGACCATTTAATTATTGGATTTAACTTGCTTTGACCATCAAATTATAAAAATTTAAAATTTGATCACTCAATTAATTAAATGGATCTATTTTGATCGCCAGTAGTAAAAATCTAACAAAAGGATCTTGGTGTTGACGTAGATTAGTTTTACAGGTTTTCGGTCGTATCCAACCCAAAATGACCGATGGCAGCTCCAAACGTTTATGCACCGAACGTGATGAGATTTTAGATTTATTTGTGGTTAAATTCAAATAATTTAAATTGGTTAAATTTTAATTTTAGGTTATATTGTATGGTAAATATATTAAATTGGTCACTGGATTCTCCAATTTATTCACTTTTAAATTGTCAAATTAGTCTATACTTTCATATTTATGTTATATTTTTATGGTAAAATTGTGGTTTAGGGTGTATGTTGTAGTTTAAGGTTATTGGTTTATAAAATTAATTTTTATGACTTAAGGTTTATGGTTTAGGCCTTAGTGATGATGGTTTAGGGTATATGTTGTAGTTTTGGGTTATTGATTTATTAGATGAATTTCTATTACTTTAAGGTTTATGGTTTATGATTTAGGGATTAGTGTTAATGCTTTAGAGTGTATGGTGTAGTTTAGTGTTCAATTAATTCCCTACAAATCTTTATTTATTTTATGATTTGTGTAATTTAGTCCAATGTTATATTTTTGTTTATTTTTGTCCCTAAAAATTGTTTTTAACTAAAATTTACTCATTTTTATTTCTAATTTTTATAATTTAGTCTAATAAAGTAAAGATGTGTTATTGGTTTATGTGATTAATTTGGATTTCTTAAGGTTTAGGGTTTAGTATCAATGATTTATGGTTTAGTACCAATGGTTTATGTTTTAGCTTACGGTTATTGGTTTAGGAAATTAATTTTGATCCCTTAAGATTTATGGTTTTGGGTTTAGTATTAACGGTTTATTGATTAGTTTAGGGTTATTGATTATGAGATTATTTCCGATTCAACCTTCTAATTTATGCATTTGAATTTGAAATCAAAGCTTCATGTGTACAATTGAACTAAATTAAAGTTTAAACTTTCATGTGTATAATTACATGTTTACATCTAAATCAAAATTTTGTGTATAATTATATTAAATCAAAATTTATATGGTATAATAATAATAATAATAATAATAATAATAATAATAATAATAATGGAATTAACTTATTAAACTCAGGATCTAGTTTACCTAAATTAAAACCTAGAAGCACAAATCACAGACATAATTAAAAGAATTCTAAAACTAAATGTGGAATTTTAATTAAATTAATCTAAATGTGGACTCAATTGAATTAAATTAAAACTTAAAATTAAAAATTTAGACTTAAATGAAAAACATCTAAAGTTTGAAGTGCTAAAAAATAATTCCCCTAACCAAAAAAATAAGTGGGTTCTTTCCCTAATTAAAAAAATAGATAATTGGTAAAAAAAGGGAAAAAGATAAAATTTTAGAGAGAAATAAGTTGCCTATTATTTATGCATTTTAGTTCTAATATTCATTTTTAAATTTTAGTTTAATTCAATTTAATCATAAGTAACCCTAATTTAATTTAGTCACAAATATCCTTAAATATGTGTGGGTAAATGTGTCAAGTTAAGTGTTTTGGGCTATGAGCTTAGTTTAAGGATTAGGGGATAAGGCTTGCACTTTTAGTTATTAGTGAATAGTGATTATAAGATTTAGGGGTTTATATTAGGCGTTTAGAGATAAATGTTTTAAGTGGAATGTTTGGGGTAATGAGATTAGTTTAGGGATTTGAGTTTATTTTTGTTTATATTAGTCCCTAATTTTTAACCGTGTTTCAAAATTTTATAATATAGTCCAATATTTTTAATATGATGATATTTTTGTTCATTATTGTCCCTAAAACTTTATTTTTAGCTGAAATTGACCCATATATATTTTTATTTTTGGTAATTTAGTCTAATAATATTTTTTATTCTAGTCCCTTCAATTTAATTTTTAGTCAAAATTGTCCCATATTTATTTATATTTTTGGCAATTTAGTCCAATAATATTTTTGTATATTCTAGTAGCTAAAATTTAATTTTTAACCCTATTCGTTTTTTGTAATTTAGTCCAATATTTTTAATATGATGATATTTTTCATGTTAGTCTCTAAATTTTTTTTACCAAAATTGACCCTTATTTATTTCTAAGTTTTGTAATTTACTCTAATATTTTAAATAACGATGATATTTTTGTTCATTCTAGTGCTTAATATTTATTTTTAATGTGATTCATGTTCGTGAAAGGCGTTAAATAATTCACTCGAAATGACCCAACACAAAGTCTATCGACTATTTGTACCAAACTCAAACTTAAAACGAATTCGAAACTCGAATTAACTCGACCTGAAATAAAACCGACTTGAAATTACCCGACCTGAAGTCTACCCAAGCCCGAATTAACCCGTCAATTAACTGATTCGTACTTGAACCGTTTTGACTTGACCTGAAATGAACCCGACCTGAAATAAGCCCGACTTGAAATGAACTGGAACTGAAATGAACCTGACCTGAAACTGACACGCACCCGACCCGAATTGAGTCGAAACATCAAAATGACTTAAAATGACATGTATTCAATTTAACCCGGCCTGAAACCCATCCGATTACCTGTTTTTACATCCGTAAGCATCTCTGAGTCTTTGCTTTGTATGAAGATTCAAGGATGAAAAATTTTTAGGGTTAAATTCTTGTATTCGTCCTTGTACTACGTGTAAATTATGTATTCCATAAGTATATTTTAATCTGATCATTTTTAATCTTTATTTTTTAAAATTTTAAAATTCCAGTCCTAGCCCAAACAATCATTGTCAAATCTAATAAGTTTAATCTTGCTATTATCTCATGCATTACGAGTATGTTGTAGCTTTAATGTTTACTTTTCTAATTTTATCATTATATTGTTCGTATATCGTTTTGAGTAGATTTGATAAATTTGACTCGAGATACGAACTCATTTATCCGATCTAAAATTTGATATGAACCTGAACATGATAGTTTAAATTTAATCCGAATTCGAAGTGAACTGAAACGAACCGAATTTTAGTTGAACTGAGAATAACCTGAACCAAAAGCAACCCAAAAATTTGACTATCAATTCGACCAATCATGAAAAAGCAACAATCTCAACTCGTTTAATTTGAACTTAAAATTAACTTAAGTCTGAAAATGATTCGAACCTAAAACAATCTATACATGAAATAAATCAAATATAAATGAATCGAGTAAATAACTTGAAATTATCTAAATTTGTAATCAACCAGCCTTAAATTAATCTAAACAAAAGACTAAAGTCTAAACCAAACAGCTATCCGCTATCAGCTAATGTAATATGCTATCCGCTATCAGCTATCAGCTAATTGTCGAACAATATAATGTTTTATTTCACGAACTAAAGATAATGTCACAGTAATAATAAAGTGGCCAAAATTGTATGACGACTTCAATGCAATTTCTAGGGATGTCAATTGGACAAGGAGGGTACGAAGGGTACTTTTCCCACATCCATCACCGTCAAGAATTTTCATCTTTATCCTCGCCTCACGACCCGTTGCGAATACAAAATCTAAAACCATTTCTGCCCTACAACCCACAAGACTAAAACTATCTCAGCCTCATTACCCACGTGGGTCTTGAGACCCACCTAATCCCTTCTTTACCCGCCCCGTAACCCTTTCATATAATATTTTTATAATTATTAGTTAAAAATATAAATCAAAATTGTTATGAAAAAGTATTAGATACCCGTCATTCGGACTCCCATCACATAGTGAAATTATTCTAATTGTCACATTTTTTTAAAAAAATAATAATATACGAAATTAAAATTTCACAACAAAAAAGTTTAGACCAAAAAGATACTAAACTTTATTGTAAAGGATCGAAAATAGCACAAATAACATGTAAAATAATATTTCAATTGCTTAACAAATAAACCTTACACAGATAACTAAAAAAGTATAACAATTAAAAAGCAACCTTAAAAAATAAGAACAAATACCGATAGATCTAAATAACATACAATATTAGGAAAATAAAATTAAAAAAGTAGAAGAATAACATATATATAGTGAGAACTGGAGAGAAAAAAATCTTAAAAAGGCATAACGACATACAACAATAAAGAACAAACCAATAAACATAATAAATGTTATATATATATATTCATAAATATTTTAAAATAAATTAATGTAAATTATTTTAAATTTGACTCTGATTTAATTTGATATATTAAAAAATATTTATAAATTTGATATGATCAATTTCAAACTCAATTATAATATATATATATTGAATTTTTTATTAATATCCCAAGAAAAAGTCAATATAAATTATTTTAAATTTGATTATGATTCAAACCGGTATGTATTTTTAGTAACATTTATAATAACATTTTATAAGATTTGTTGAGGCGGGTAGGGACGATGAAGAGCGGGTGAGGATGATGTGAGGCGGGTACAAAGACATATTCACGCCTTCCCCGCCAACCACGACAAATCTAGTACAAAGACATATTCACGCCTTCCCCACCATCCACGACGAATCTAATTTTTATCTTCATCTCGCCCCACAATCCGTAAAATTTGTAAACATCTCTATCCAATTAAATGTGAAGTGGGGCGAATTCCAGCAAAACCCACACCATCGACGTTCTAGCAATTTCCCTACATAATCATCAGTTGCATGCATTCATGGAAAGAAAAAATCGTTTGAATTTCACAACTTCTAGAAAATATCCCCAATTCACAACATAATCTAAATACATCCTTATCTCAAACCCCAACTAAAAAATTAAACTCTTCGGCAACGCTTTTAGATGCATTTTTGGGAGAAAATTACGTTCTAAACGCAGAATCATTGTCAAACAGATGGAATTGGAGAACACTTATGTTTTTGGAACTGAGTTTTTAACCCAGTGGAAAAGTTGGGTTAGAAAAAAAAACAATTTCTAACTTTATGTATTTTCCCACAGTAATCTGCCACCTTCTTCCTCAAGGATTCATCTTCTGCTCCTTCCTTCAAGGTATGTAATTATTATTATTTTTTCTCCTAATTTTGGTGAGTGGGTACATTATGGATGGGATTTGGGGGGGTTTTGCACATCATTGTTGAAATTAAATTGATTTTTTTGATGATAAATTATAATTTTAGTCCCTCCAATGGTGATGAAGTTGAAGGTAATTATCTTCTTCATTCCTTGATTTGTTTGTTCTTTTGTTTGATTTTCTTTTCCCTATTTGCTTTGAACGGATGAATTTGTTGATTTGGTTTATTGTTTTTAGTTTAGGGGTTATTTGGGAGGTAAATTATTTGGGTAACCATCTAATTATTGGGTATGACTTGTTTTGACCACCAAACTATAAAAATTCAAAATTCGACCACTCAATTATTTAATTAGATCTATTTTGACCACCAACAGTTAAAATCTAACAAAAATATTTTGGTGTTGACCCGACCCGGCAATGATCTTGGTGTTGACGTAGACTAGTTTTACAGGTTTTCGGTCGTACACAACCCAAAATGACCGATGGCAACTCCAAACGTTTATGCACCGAATGTGATGAGATTTCAGATTTATTTGTGGTTAAATTCAAATAATTTAAATTGGTTAAATTTTAATTTTAGGTTATATTGTATGTTAAATTTGTTAAATTGGTCAATGGACTCTCAAATTTATTCACTTTTAAATTGTCAAATTAGTCCATACTTTCATATTTATGCTATGTTTTTATGGTAAAATTGTCAACTCGATTTCTAATTTAGGTTTTATTCTATATTTTTATGTTTGAATTGTCAAAATGATCCCTAATTTTAGTTTATAGTTTAGGGTTTAGGCCTTAGTGTTAATGGTTTAGGGTGTATGTTGTAGTTTAAGGTTATTGGTTTATGAGATTATTTTTTATTACTTAAGGTTTGTGCTTTAGGCCTTAGTGATGATGGTTTAGGGTATATGTTGTAGTTTAGGGTTATTGATTTATTAGATGAATTTCTATTACTTTAAGGTTGATGGTTTATGATTTAGGGGTTAGTGTTAATGCTTTAGAGTGTATGGTGTAGTTTAGTGTTCAATTAATTCCCTACAAATCTTTATTTATTTTTTAGTTTGTGTAATTTAGTATAATATTTTAATATGATGATATTTTTGTTCATTTTAGTCCCTAAAAATTTATTTTTAACTAAAATTTACCCATTTTATTTCTAATTTTTATAATTTAGTCTAATAAAGTAAAGATGTGTTATTGGTTTATGTGATTAATTTGGATTCCCTAAGGTTTAGGGTTTAGTATCAATGATTTATGGTTTAGTATCAATGGTTTATGGTTTAGCTTATGGTTATTGGTTTATGAAATTAATTTCGCCCCCTTAAGGTTTATGGTTTTGAGTTTAGCATTAACGATTTATTGATTAGTTTAGGGTTATTGATTATGAGATTATTTTCGATTCAACCTTTTAATTTATGCATTTGAATTTGAAATCAAAGCTTATGTGTACAATTGAACTAAATTAAAGTTTCAACTTTTATGTGTACAATTACATGTTTACATCCAAATCAAAATTTTGTGTATAATTATATTAAATCAAAATTTATATGGTATGATAATAATAATAATAATAATAATAATAATAATAATAATAATAATGTCTGAATTGAATTAACTTATTAAACTCAGGATCTAGTTGAGCTAAATTAAAACTTAGAAGCACAAATCACATCACAGACATAACTAAAAGAATACTAAAACTAAATGTGAAATTTCAATTAAATTAATATAAATATGGACTCAATTGAATTAAATTAAAACCTAAAATTAAAAATTTGGGACTTAAATAAAAAACATCTATAGTCGGAAGTGCTAAAAAATAATTTTCCCTAACCAAAAAAGATAAGTGGGCTATTTCCCTCTGCATTTCATTTTAGGGTCTGTTTGTTTCACTGTAATTGATTTTTCAAAAAATCAATTTTGGAAAACGAACTACATTTCTGAAAAACAAGCTACGAAAAGTATTTTTTGGTGTTTGAATGTTGTTGTGTAATTCAATTTCCGCTGTTTGGTAAATTTTACTGAAAACATTTTAAAAAATCTGTTTTTAGTAGAACAAACACAATTTTTCTATACAACATTTTTGTAAAGATCTAAAATCCAGTCAAATATAATTTTTTTATAACAAGATTTTCCGGAATTACACCATTATAATACGAAGTTAATGACATGTGTTGATTTTCTTTCTCCAGTCAAATATACAACATTTACTCTAAGCCTCTTGTCCAACATATTTCTTAGAAAAAATTCACATTTTTACCAGATTTGCCTACAACCAGTTTTGAGTTATGCATTGCGGGAAGCAAACACTATTTCTTTTTTCATTCTCGAGTTCTCCTATCAGGCACAAAGATCTAACATGTATTCTTCTCCACAGGCACATTTAATCACATGAAAAATGCTTTTATTATTAGAAAGTGATATCTCCTGTTGTTTTTAATTATAATTTTGATAAAATTAGGTTTTTGATAGAACAATAATCTAAAATACTATTTGCGTAAACAGATTAAGATAACTGAAAATAAAAAAAGAAATTATGCATTTCAAATACATGATCGATAATAAAGAAATTGACAAAAACGAAACATGATAGAGAGCAAAAATTCAACAGCAACACTAACTAAAAAAAGCAAAAAACAAAGATAATATCAAAATCTGTGGGAATTGAAGGTTAAGGTTCTCAAAATAAAAGAAATTAAATTTGCAAACGTTTGGATTTTCAAAAGAATATCTCATGACAAAATAGGAAAAATCTGATAAATGAGAAAGAACAAAAGCAAATATATCTATTCTTACTTGAGTATAGGGAGGAACACCGACGCTATTGAAGGTCCTGAAACGAGAGATTTGAGGGAAATTTTGTTGGGTGCTAGTGTTTTGAAAAGGTGAAGTTTGTAAAATGATTTATGGGACCGAGAACGGTGTGTCATTTTACTGAGTGGAGAGACGTCAGTCCCGACGCCGGTGTCGGTATAGACAAGGGAGGCCGGTGCAGTCGAAAGATAAGTGTTGGTGTCGACCAGGGAGGTGAGCCAAGAGAGAGGTTGATTTTGTGTTGAAGAGACTCAGAGAGAATGCAATTTGTTTTACCGAAAATTAGACGGTAAAATAAACTGCGAAAAAGACGAAAGGAAATAGGTTGACCCGAAATTGAAATTGTGTTGATTTTTTTCTTTTACGCGATTCAAACACCAGAAAATACGAAAAATGAATTCCAAAAAATGATTTACATCAAACAAACGAACCCCTAATTAAAAAATAAATAATTGGTAAAAAAGAGAGAGAGAAAAGACAACATTTTAGAGAAAAATAAGTTGCCTATTATTTAGGTTAGAGATTAATTACTTTTTAAGTCTTGATATGTTTTAAATGTTGCATTTTAGTTTTAATATTTACTTTTAAATTTTAGTTTAATTTAATTTAGTCACAAGTATCTCTAATTTAATTTAGTCACAATTATTCCCAAACATGTGTGGGTAGATGTGTCAACTTAAGTGTTTGGGGCTATGAGATTAGTTTAGGGATTAGATGATTAGGCTTGCACTTTTAGTTATTAGAGAATAGTGATTGTAAAATTTAGGGGTTCATGTTAGGCGTTTAGGGATAAATGTTTTAAGTGGAATGTTTGGGATAATGAGATTAGTTTAGGGATTTGAGTTTATTTTTGTTCATATTAGTCCCTAATTTTTAACCGAATTGACCCCTATTTATTTCAAAATTTTCTAATCTAGTCTAATATTTTTAATATGATGATATTTTTGTTCATTATACTCTCTAAAACTTTATTTTTAGCAGAAATTAACCCATATATATTTCTATTTATGGTAATTTAGTCAAACAATATTTTTTATTCTAGTCCCAACAATTTAATTTTTAGTCAAAATTGCCTCATATTTATATTTTTTTGGCAATTTAGTCCAATAATATTTTTGTATATTCTAGTAGCTAAAGTTTAATTTTTAGTCCAAATTGACCCCTATTCATTTTTTTTGTAATTTAGTCTAATATTTTTAATATGATGATATTTTTTCATGCTAGTCCCTAAAATTTTATTTTCCACCAAAATTGACCCTTATTTATTTCTATTTTTTTGTAATTTACTCCAATATTTTAAATAACGATGATATTTTTGTTAATTCTAGTGCTTAATATTTATTTTTTAATGTGATTTATTTTCGTGAAAGGCGTTAAATAATTCACTCGAAATGGCCCAACCCAAAGTCTACCGACTATTTGTACCAAACTCAAACTTAATATGAATTCGAAACCTGAATTAACTAGACCTGAAATGAAACCAACTTGAAATTACCCGACCTGAAGTCTACCCGAGCCCGAATTAACCCGTCAATTAACTGATTCGGACCCGAACCGTTTTGACCTGAAATGAACTCGGCCCGAAATAAACCCGACTTGAAATGAACTCTACCTGAAACCGACATGCACCTGACCCGAATCGAGTCGAATCATCAAATTGACTTGAAATGACTTGTATCCAATTTGACCCGATCTGACAGGACCGAACCTAAAACTCATTCGATTACCTGTTTTTACATCCCTAAACAGCTACCAGTCTGTGCTTTGTATGAAGGTTTAAGGATGAAAAATTTTAGGGTTAAATTCCTGTATTCGTCCTTGTACTATTTGTAAATTATGTATTCCATAAGTATATTTTAATCTCATCATTTTTAATCTTTGTTTTTTAAAAACTTAAAATTTCAGTGCTAACCCAAACAATCATCGTCAAATCTAATAAGTTTAATCTTGCTATTATCTCATGCATTATGAGTATGTTGTAGCTTTAATGTTTACTTTTCTAATTTTATTATTATATTGTCCGTATATCGTTTTGAGTAGATTTGACAAATTTGACTCAAGATACGAACTCATTTATTGATCTGAGATTTGATATGAACCCGAACATAATGGTTTAAATTTGACCCGAATCCGAAGTAAACCGAAACAAACCCATGGAAAAGTTGGGTTAGAAAAAAAAAACAATTTCTAACTTCATGTATTTTTCCCACAGTAATCTGTCATCTTCTTCCTCAAGGATTCATCTTCTGCCCCTTCCTTCAAGGTATGTTATTATTATTTTTTGTTTTTTTCTCCTAATTTTGGTGAGTAGGTACACTATGGATGGGATTTGAGGTTTTTGCACATCATTGTTGAAATTAAACTGATTTTTTTGATGATAAATTATAATTTTAATCCCTCCAATGGTGATGAAGTTGAAGGTAATTATCTTCTTCATTCCTTGATTTGTTTGTTCTTTTGTTTGATTTTCTTTTCCCTATTTGTTTTGAACTGATGAATTTATTGATTTGGTATATTGTTTTTGTGTTTTTGCAGTGCATTATATTGAAAATTTGCTTGATGGAATCAAGTTTAATTCTAGCCGCGATAGAGACTCTTTTTAAGTCCAGGTTTGGCCTAGGTAAATAATTGGGTAAAGTTCAAAAATAATGACCGAACTTTGTTAAAAAAAATAAAATGTTAACCAAACTTTCAAATGTTATAAAGTGGCAATTAAACTTTGTGTTTTTGTTATAAGATGGTAACGTGACAGTTAAATAACTTTGTATAATAGCACATTTAGTCTTTTATATTTACACAAAAAATAAAATGTTAACCAAACTTTCAAATGTTATAAAGTGGCAATTAAACTTTGTGTTTTTGTTATAAAATGGTAACGTGACTGTTAAATAACTTTGTATAATAGCACATTTAGTATTTTATATTTACACATTCAATTAATTTAGTCCCAATTCAATAAATTTGACCCTCATAATTTAAACATTCTTTCAATTTGGTCCTGAAATAATAAATTGGTTTTTGTTAAAGCTAGGTTGGTCACTACATTGAACTCTATGCATATTTTGCCAAGTTATAAATTTACTTATTTCATGCATTATTGATGATGTTCTCGTCTTAATTTCTATTTGTTTACTGGTATGCTGTCAGATCTTTATTGCCATGTTGCTTTCCACTTGGATACCTTAGGCTTGTGTTTATAATCTTATTTCTAGTTCATCATTTATTTTAGCTTTCATGTAAAGTGTGTCCTTTGGTGTTGCTGCTTCAATGATTTCCCTTGTTTTATTTGGTATGATTCTGATATGACTTTGTTATGTCATATGTGCCTCTCAGTAGCTTAGGGAGTTGGGTGATCTTAGATCGCAGCTTACAGCCACTCAAGCCACTGCTGATGTTAGTGCAGCATCAGCTCAGTCAGCGCAAGTGCAGTGTTTAGCGTTGTTAAAGGAGTTGGACGAGAAGAATAGTTCATTGAAAGAGCACGAGGATTGTGTGAGCAACTAGATCATTTGCAGAGGGACTGTTCCCAAAAGCAGCTGAAAGATGAGGTCTTGAGAATTGAACATGATATCATGCTAGCTGTTGCTAAGGACTGAGAGCTTAGGAAACTTTTGGATGAGATTTCTCCCAAGAATTTTGAAAGGATCAATAAGCTTTTGACAGCCAAGGATGAAGAAATCAGGATTATGTCGGCCCACTGGAAGTTCAAAACCAAAGAATTGGAATCACAGCTTTTTTGTGTGTGTGTATGCATTAGTTGCCTTTGAAAAAAATCCTTTGAATTTTAGGCCAAAGTTGGAGGTTGCACAGTTGCTTTGTACAATTCATTACCATTTCAGACTCCACGTCTTCTCTGGTTGGATGATCCTGTGATTTTTATGGGTGCCGACGTGACTCTCTTGCATATTTTATTCCTGAAATGAAATGAAATGAAATGAAGTTTGGGCAAATTTTAATATTTAATATTATTTTCAATTATAAATAAGACCAAATTGAAAAAATGTATAAATTATGAGGGTCAAATTTATTAATTTTTTTTAAATTAGGACTAAGTTAATTGAATGTATAAATATAAAAGACTATATGTGCTATTATATAAAATTATTTAACAGAAATATTAAATACTTAACAGCCGAGTTATTATTTTATAACAAAACACAAAACTTAGTTACCATTTTGTTATATTTAAAAGTTTGATTACCATTTTATTTCTTTTAACAAAATTCAGTGACCATTTCTGAACTTTACCCTAAATAACTTTTATGTTCATCTTTATTTCTTAATTTAGTTACTTTCACCGTTAAAACTGGTGTTTTTATAATAATAACAATACAGTGAACTTGATAAAGCCTGTTGAATTTCGTAATAATGATAAAAAAATAATGGTTTGATAATACGAAAAATCCATAGTTTAGAAGCTATTTTTTATTTAATTTAATAATTTATATTAATTATTTAAAAATATTTAAAATTTATATTTTACATATGAAAAATTACTAATAAATTGTTATGGCTTTTATATTTTTGTTATAATTTTAAGCTAACTAATTCGAACATATTTATGTTATTTTATTTTTATTTTACAATATCTTGTTTAAAATGAAGATTTTTTTAATAACAATATTAAAAACTAAAATTTTACTATCTAATTTTTTAAAATTATTATTTGACAACACTCCTAAAAATATTTTTTTAAGAACAATGCGAAACTGTAGGGCCTACTGTTAGAAACCCCACCCACCAACCAACATGATAGTTTGTGTGTGGAGACTGGAGCGGAGGCAAACGGATAAGTGGATATGGCAGCATCTGCTGGTAATGGCGAAAGACAATCCACAAAAATCCCATTTCTCACCTGCCTTCACCTTATCTCAAATCCAAACAACTTTCTTTATCAATTATCATCCATCACAACTCCAAAAACCGAAAAAAGACATCCTTTCTTCATCAAAACCATCAATATTCCCAAACTCACATAACTTGTTTTCCCAGCTAAACCATACCGGCAATGGCAACTCTTAGGCTTCACTCTCTGCCAGCAGCCAGGGAAGAGATCCCAACACCACCATCATCTGTTTCAAATCCAAGGGTGTTGTTTTCACCTTCATTTCACTGCAACAAAAAAAGGGTTTCAAGAAGAATGACTGTAAACGCCATGGGAGTAGGAGGAGCCAAGTATAAAGGGACTCTTATGAGGGAGAAACAGTTGACTGAGATGATTGAGAAGAAAGTGACAGAAGCCAAGCAAGTATGTGAAGGAGATGAGACATCTGATGAATGCAAAGTGGCTTGGGATGAAGTTGAAGAGGTGAGTCAAGCCAAAGCTGATCTCAGGCTCAGGCTTGAAGTTGAAAAGAAAGATCCTTTAGAATCTTTCTGTCAGGAAAACCCTGAGACTAAAGAGTGTAAGGTCTTTGAAGATTGATGAACAAAATCCTAGGTTTTTTGTTGTTATGAATCTGTATCTGTCAAGCTATTTTCTTTTCCAAGCTTCTGTTATGTTGTAAAAACCTTGTTGCATTGACTTGGGATTTGAGTTTTAGTCCAACTAAAACATGAAGATCAATTCATGTTTAGATTTCCATCAAAATCTGCTAATTTTTTGGCATAATCATATCATAGAAGAAAGCTCCATTTATAAGCTAAAAGAGAGTAATACGATGGAGATCAAAAGACATAAGCAATACATTGAAGATCAGAACTACTGGAAAATTATAAAATCCAAGTAATTGGTTCGGTTCATGAAAAAATAGACAAATACGAGCTTACTATCAGCCACTATCTTCGTCAGGGCCGGCAGCTTCCTTGATATCGACATTGAAGCTATACTCCTGGTCACAACCTAGGTAAGAATCACACATCTCTGCAGCTTCTGTGGGAGCAGCGAATTCGAGTTTCACCTTTGCTTTCCTCTGAAGAGACACCCTTTTTATAGCAAGGAGCTGGTTACTCTTGGCGTCACCAAGAACCAACCACCACCTTCGTCTTTTGCTTTTGGTACCTGGGAGCATCACTGGTCCAACCTCTGTTTTCCCCTCTAGATCCCTTTTGAGGGTGACGTATTCCCCAGCCCTCACAATATCGCTGTCGATCAGCTCATATGATAAATCAATGTTGGGGAAACGATTGCAGAACTTTGCAATGTCCAGCAGCTGCAAATCGGACATCTGTAACAGCTCACGCCTCTTGTCATCTTCCATCTCTACCAAATCAAAAACGGTCTCTATGTTCTTCTCAGGGTTCTCTTGGCTAGTTCCTTAGTGAAGTGTGGGAGCTGTAGAAGCATTGAATCTCGCTCCCACATACCTTGTGTCACCATTTGGCTCACCTCCATAGCAAGAAGAGCAAGGCTCAACCAGCTATTGCTCGAAATAACATCAACCATAGCTTGAAGCAGCCTAGTAGCATACAACAGCACCTCTCGCTGGTCCAGTGATAGGTTCCCACCCACATGCCGCCTACAGAAGTGGGCTTGAAGCAGAGCATTTGCTTTGACATGCGGATCAGTGAACCTGGGATTTTCGAAGGAAAACCTCTGGCAATTAATTAACCTCCGAAGAACCTCTTCTTCCCCAGGTCGAATAGGAAGATTTGCATACTCAGAAGCTGAGGCCAGAATCTCCAGAAGACCCTTCATCTTCATTTTGGAAGTCAAAGACGAATTGAAGAGCTCAATGGTAGTGTAACTGATGTAATAATAAGAGGCTATCATGCCAAGATTCAAAGGAGAAAGATCCATGTGTTCTCAACAAGCTCCGAAAGGTGATCAGAGAGATGCCTGACTTACTCCCTGGAGATTATAGTAATTTGGATTTTGAGTGAGCCTCCTATACATGAAAGTCCATGTAATACTCTTTGCGAGGGGCATGACAGAGGATGACACATTTGCCAGAGTTATCAAGAAGAGGACGACTTGCATGGCCCACCATCTGCAACAAATCTGTAACAGGGTAATCAGTGTGAGCATTCTCCCTCCCATCATAATACTGAGTACCCATTACAACCACCAAGTGTGCTGATAACGGCACTCCCCAACATAACGCACTGCTCATAACACAAACCTGAATCCACCCAGCTTCAAAGAGCTGGGAAACAACTTCTTGATCTAAACTGCTTAAACCCTCATGCAAGTAGCCAACTCCTTGTTCTAGAGTGGCTCTCAAAGTTTCTTCGCTAATCTTGTCAATTAAAGGCTTAAGTTCTTCAGCAGATCGCGAGCGGAAAGCTGGCTCCTCTTCATTATCCACCTTGGAGTAACTCATTAGGTCCACAGCAGTGAGTCTAACATGCTTCCTTGTAGGAACAAACACAATAGCTGGCTTGCCCCCTTTGGCATGTTGGACAATGGCAGCGTAAGTGGGTTTAGTCATAGCTTGCATCCTTGCTTCAAAATTGGCTATATCCACCCCTTGAATGTGTATTTCTAGTGATACAGGACGAACTCCAGGAGGGAAATTGAAAAGACCATGAGAAGTAGCTCCGATCCATTCTCCAAGGTCCTTAGCATTTGCAAGAGAAGTTGAAAGAGCCACAATCCGGATCTTCTTCTCAACTTGACTAGCAATATATCTCATCCTGGAGACAATCACCTCTAACACAGGACCACCTTGACCACCAATCAAGTGAAGCCCATCAACAATGAAAAGACTGACCTGCTGAACATATTTCCTCTGTTTCCAGGACAGAAAGAGCATCCCATTTCTCAGGAGTACTGATGATCACTTGACCTTTCTCAAGCAACTTCAGGTCCATTGTCAGTTCCCCAGTCAACTCAACCACCCGCATCCCAAGACCCTTGCCAAACTTCCTCCCCCAATCACGGTATCGCTTCTTGGCAATAGCTTCAAGAGGTGCAATATACACTACTCGCATGGGACAGTCAGGTCCTTTTTGATGATTCCTTAATATAGCAAACTCGGCACAGATGGTCTTCCCACTCCCTGTTGGTGCAGCCACTAAAACATTGTCATCCGTATTATACAGAACAGTGAAGACTTGAGTTTGAACTGGATTAAAATACTTAAAAACTTGATATAGAGCCTCGTAAGATGGATTCCTCAATGCAGTAACAGGCAGGGGCTGTAAATCCAATAGCTCAGTTGGCGGAGGGTACTTTTCTGGTAAAATAAGATGCCTGAAAGAGATGAGTAAAACAGTCTGTGACCCCAACCATTTATCTGAGACAACACGTATGACATATTGAGGTGGCAATGGTTCATAAATCGGCACTGTGAAGTTCAAAGTGTGATCCTCATCAATATACTGTTTCTTCAGCAAAAAGTACTCATGGTGAAGAATATACTCACCATCATTATCCTCAATAATCACCCAAAATGGCTCCACATACCCATGAACCTTATCCTCCCACTGAAAATCTGGTGTAAATGTAAGTTCAAACCTCAAGACAGTACGTGTAATTGGCTGAACATGGGCCGCAAGGTTTAGCTTAGGGAACTGGTGAATGAACCTGTGAAGTGTTCTTCCCATTTTAGGGAAATGAATCAGCTCTCCGATCTCCTGTGATGACAGGTCATAATATCTATCCCAGGCCAAATCTTTCTTCTCCAACTTCATTAGAATTTCATTAGGGATGCCATTGAATTGCAGCAAAAGTGTCAGAACATTCCACATCCCCTTGGTAACCATTTTGCACAAGTTTAAAGCCTTCTCAGCCAACTGCACCCAACCTCTTTTCAAGACAATCTCAAAAAGTGCTCGGATAAGACGTCCAGCACTCTGAGTTATGTACACCATGTTAGATGTCAATGAAAGCCCTTCAAGCTTTAACTGTGAGATATATGCTTGCAATAAAACATTGATTTTTGCACTGGGCTCCTCCAAGTTTTCCTTTACTGGAATTGGAACACGGTCCAAAAGTTTTGCCAGCTCCATCTTTTCATCTTGTCTGACTGTCACATACTTGAACTCTTCACTGAGTGAAAACAGCCTGCAGAGCTCTATATCCCCCATGGTTGGCTTTAAATGCTCATTATATGTGGAGATTGTTCCGTGACTTATATAGTAGTAGCTAGCAATGCGGCCCAAATCAGTCCCTTGGAAGTACCCACTTTTTCTATCATACTTCACCAAATTATTCTTGTCCAAGATAGCTGCAGCAGAATGGATCTGCCAAAGAAAGGAAATGGAAAGAAAATAAATAACAATACAAAAACAGACTTCACAGTAAATTGAAACAACGAATTTTGAAGATTCAAACTATATGATGATATTTTCTGTTTATTTTTCATATCTTAATAACAAATTTATTAGCCAACAATTTCAACAGTTCAAAGAATCTGCATATTCTCAGTCAAGAATCATGAACACTAAAACTATAGGATGATATTTTCTGTTTATTTTTCATATCTTAATAACAGATTTATTAGCTAACAATTTCTCCAGTTCAAAGAATTTGCATATTCTCAGTCAAGAATCACGAATACTGAAACCAAATGCGGCAGTAATCAAAACTATCAACAAATAGTGAACTTTACAAGTCACATGGAAAAAATTCTATAAACAAAGAGATTAAATATAAATGTCACTCTAAACTCACCAAGTAAAAGACAAAGTTAAATGAAGAAAAAGTAACAGGCTGTTCAACTAAACCAAATGTGCATGCAAGCCGACAAAAAAAGAGAATTAATTGTTAGTAGCATGCTCGTTTTAAAATAAGTATCTACTAGAAAGATGCATGCTTACCAAATCAGCCCTCCTCTCCTCCAAAGTCAAATCTCTTGAAAGTACATCAGCTGGTAACCCATAAAGTGTGGGATTCCGCAACATGCGAATATACAAATATGTATATCCAATCCAATTGCAGGCTTCTCTTGCATTCTGAACAGTTCCAAGAACGATTTCTGCATTCAACTGATCAGCCAGTTTGGACACAAACTGACTTTCAATAGGAAGCTGCTGATTCATCAATGAAAGGTAGTACTGAAGTTCACTGTGGCCAGTGATGATGATCCCTTCACCATATGAATCATATTGAGGCCTCCCAGCACGTCCCAGCATCTGCATCACATCTAGAGGACTTAGCTCAGTCCATGCTCCTTTTTCTGGGCTGTAAATCTGGTCCCTTCAATAATGACGGTATGAGCAGGCAAGTTCACACCCCAAGCAAGCGTTGCGGTTGATACCAACACTTGAACATGTCAATCTGCAAAGAGTTCTTCAACAATTTGACGATCAGTCCTTGCCAACCCAGCATGATGGATTGCAAAACCATAAGGCAGTAGATCCTTGAGATCATTGCTTTTAACCATATCTGTATGACTCTGGAGAATCTCACGACTAGCAGCATCCTCTTTCAAGAATCTACTAAGGGTGTCATTAGCAAGAGCAGTGTCTCGTACAGCACGAGCTGTTTTAGTAGTTTCCTTCCTTGAATGAACAAAAATAAGGACTTGATGCTTACCTGCCACTGCCATTACCTTTTCATAACAAATATCATTCATGAACTGGAATCTCTGCAGTGGCTTCTTCACAGTGATTCCAATATACTGTTGAGAGAGGGGGACAGGTCTGTAGCTATTGTCAAAATGAAAGTGTCCCTTTTCAAGATTAACCCGCAAAAATAATGCTACATCTTCAAAGTTTGGAAGTGTAGCTGACAGCCCGACCAACCGGATATGCTTGTTCGAGGTTTCAATTTGCCGAACAGTCCTGGCAACAATACTTTCAAGCACAGGCCCTCTGTTATCATGAAGAAGGTGAATCTCATCAATAATAAGAAGTTTCACCAGCTGAGTGTATGTACGATCTCCAGACTTCCTGGTAATAATATCCCATTTTTCAGGAGTTGTCACAATAATCTGAGTCTCCTCAATTTGTTGGCGAGTCAGCGCCTGGTCTCCACTAAGCTCCCTCATAGTCACACCACATGCCTCTAAACGATGTGAAAGATTACCAACAACTTCAGCAACCAAGGCTTTCATAGGTGCTACATACACAATCTTGTAGTCGCTATGGTTAATTGAACCATCAGAATCCATATTCAAGGCAAGTTGTTGCAGTACGGTGAGAACAGCAACATTAGTTTTCCCAGCCCCAGTAGGAGCACAGAGTAGGATGTTATCAGCAGAAAAAAGGGCAGTTTCATACACTCTGCTCTGAACCCTGTTCAACTGTTGCATCCCTTTGAATGCCGGTTGAGCCCAGTCTGGCATCTCAGATATCTTTACAAGCCTCTTGTTCGATTCCAATGGTTTCGCCTTCAGTGCTGGGACATGGACTTCCTCATACCCCTTGCTATGATGCCTGTAAGAACCCACAGGGAGATCACATTTTTTTATTCGCCATCAAAAGACCACCCTGTTCAAAAGCAAGACCGCCCAGATCAAGCAGCTGGCGCTGAACCTTCAGCCAACCGCCCTCAGCATCTCTATCAGCGAGGCCTCTCCCCTCCCTCTCGCCATCTCCGCCACTTTCATCCTTTAATCAACGAGCCTCTTCTCTAATACTCTTCTCCAAGTTCTTCTGCCTCTCTTTTGCAGTTGCCCTGGTGGCATGCAACTGCTCAAGAATTGCAGCCAAATCCGGACTCAAGTTCACCATTTCATCCTCAATTTTCTTCCTCTCATCTTGGTCTTCAGCCCTAGCCAAGCGAGTCCACCATACGACCTTAAGCCAATTCCGCAGAAGATACCTGATAAGGCTGAACTTATCGAACTGGAGATGCACCAATAGCTTGGTATAGCTTGGTCTCAACCTCCCTGTCATCACCTTCGGCAAGAATCTTAAGCACCTCTTCAGCAAGCTTTTGACACTGTTGTGGGTCAATTTGTTGACCATAAGCCTGGGAGATCTTCCTCTGAAGCCAATAAGCATCAATGTCCTGGACATTCAGATTCATCCCCTCATTAGCCTCATGCATATCATCATCATCAATCCCACCACCCATCTGCATAGCCCCGGTACCATTGTCTACCCCATCATCCTACCCCATCATCATCATCATAATCCTCGTCCTCCTGCACCATATCGAGATCACTTTCCTCTTCCTAATCTTCATTTTCTTCAAACTCAACCGCCACCCCCACATCATCATCAAGACCTTCATCCCCGTTCACAGCCGAACCCCCAGCTCCATCACCACCATCTTGATAATCCGTAATCAACTTCCCAATTGAAACAAGTTGATCAAAAACCTGACTCGGGATTGGATTCAACAACTTCTCAGTCTCCTTCTTCTTATCCGGATTCTTAATCCCCTCGTTCTTAAGCACAGCCAAAATCTCATCCGCGGCACCACGAACAATATTAAGAGGCTGTCCGCCCAACTGCTGCTGAATCAAACTCAACATAGCCTCGTAAGCAGCCCTAGTCTCCTTCGTTTTTGGCTGATAAACCCCTTCCTCCGTAACAGTCAAAACACTTTCCTCACGTAACTTACGCCTCTTACTCTGCCTAACCGGAGCCGGCTCCGCAAGCGGGTCACGCTCTTTCTTCTTCTTAGACTTCCTAAGCTTCTCATCCAACTCCGGCGGCCTACCTTTATAAACACGGTCACCAAATGACCTAGGGTCAATCTTTCCCCAGAGAGATTCAGGCTCTCCGGTCGGCTCATGAGTATCACGAGGCCGAGAATCAATTGTAAGAACTAAACTATTATTTGCCCTATATTCATACTGCTTGAAACGGGCGTGTGCCTCAGCACCGCCTCCGAGATTGGCCATTAACACAAACTCCGAGAACCCTAAAAATCAATTGAAAATGAATTCAGAAAACGAAAAGACCCCAACTAGGATTGAAACTGAGAAATGCAAAGTGAAAGAAACACTTACAAACGACACCGCTTCTGAGATTTCAGTTCCCGGCTGGGCTGCAAGATTCAAACTTTCTGCTCTTCCGGTATTTTTAGCGCATTTCGACAGTGTTGGGTTATATAGAGTGATTAGATCGAGCGGACCGGACCGGACCGACTGTAAAATGGCAAGGCAGGGATTTTTGAAGGGTTTTTCATTGGTTCGGGCCGATTTTATTGTTATTGGTTTGGGGTTTAAGAGCTTAAAGTTGAAAAGTTTATATATATATATATAGGATTTTGTAATTGAATTTGAAAATTAAGTTTTTGTTTGAAATGTTATTCGAATGAATTTTTATTAAAAAATCGTCAAATAAATTGTGAAATTACATTAAATATATACGAACGCTGCCCAATTAATTCTTTTGAGTTTTATTCTCCGAACATACTATGGGATACTTAACTATGGTTTATATACAAATCGATTGACAAATTTGATATTTTTTAATTTAGTATCTAATTTATTGTTTGTATCGAATTGATACCTAAATTTGGAGCAAAAATTTTCAAATTGTACATTTGTTGACTTGACATTTTAACAATTGATCGGATTGTTAACGTGATATTGAGTATTGACCGTCAAATACTGAAGTCATTAAATGTCAAGTGTCACAACTTAATTAATTTATAAAATGCCATATCAATGTTAACACTATGTACCAATTTGATTTTTTTTTCAAATTTAAGTTCTAATTTGATCTTAAAAAAAACTCAGTCACTAAATTGAGAAATTTTACAAAATCAGTATCGTAAAATAATAAGCCAAAAACTAAATTTTTTTATTAAGGGTAAATTACTCAAAAGACCACCTAAAGGGTATTTTCGATTTGACCACCATACTTTAACTTATGTCAATAACATCACTTAATTATTTAAATTATATCAATCAAATTGCTTGCCGTTAAAACATAACATAGAAATGATGGGACGGTTAATAAAAATTTATATAATTACAAATTTAATCCATATTATTTACCTACTATATAATATTAATTTAATTTAATAAATCGATTATACTTCCACGTAAACACATTTTCCTTTCATTTTTTCTTTATCAAGTAAATTATACCGTGAACTTCTTAGATTAAAATAAAACAAAATTCGGATCACAAATTCTATTTGGACAGGGTGGTTTTCGGGTAATATTAAGATGCCTTGATAATGATGGATTGTGGAAATATAATATGTAAATGACAAATTCAACTTCCCAGAACAGTTTGACGAAAATGAACATATAATTTACAACCATTTCACAAAGGGCAGTACAACATATCACAAGGATTACGACTGACAGACGAGTTAATTAGGCCTAGTTTTCCTGCCGTGCGTTGCCGGATCAAAAAACAATTATGCTAATGTTGTTGAGTTTCCGGCAGGAACAGTATCAGTTAAACACGACAGGGACATTTTCACTCTCGTGGTCGGGCGAGCCAGAGGGAACTGAGGGCCCGTAATCTCGAGAAATAATCATGTATCGCAAGCAGTGCTCGGGCTGACTGGCGGGTTGTCAATATCCGGTGCATTTGTTGTAGCGTTTGCTGCCGAAGATTGTCAGCCTGGTGATGTTGTAACTTATTAGAAACAAGAAAGGACACTTTAGGTAGATTTTAGTTTATGAGATTGATGAATGGATCAGAAAACTTCCATATCAGACTTTCGGAACACGAAAGACTGGTTTTTGAATTTGCAATATATACCAAAATTCTCTGCAGATCCGATCAAAAATAAAAAAGTCCATATTGTCTAGCAAAAACTAATATAATATAAGCCTTCAAAGTTTGTATCCGAAATCGTAACCAACTCAAAAGAATCCTTCGGCATCGATCAACCAATGTCAGCCAATACTAGTAAGTTCTGTACATAAGGTAAAAGAAACAAAAGAGAATGAAAAACAATAGTTACCTGACGGATAAACCCCTCGAGGATCCCAAGCTTCCCCATGGCCATGGCCATCTGACCCATGTAGTTTGCCACATTCCCAGATGATCCCGACGAGCCTAAAGATCCGGTTGACAATGTCTCGGCTAGAGACTGCTGCAACGCCTCCATCCCTTGAGATAATGCATCTTCAGCCTGTTGGGAGGATTGCTGCAAGTTGCCAATTCCAGCCAACTGTTGCTCTGTCAAAGGCTCCAATTGGATTACGAGAAGCTGCGAAAATAAACATTGAATTCAATGATGATGATGAGTTATGAAGAAACCAATTACAAACAGAATACGCATGGATAGGATTCATGTATAGACGTCTCGAATTTGAAAAGCAGGAAATTTTCAGACAAAACTCTATCATTTATTGCACCCGATATTACTTTATCTTCATCGAGCAATACTCGAGATAAGGATATAATGATCCTACAAAAGTTGTACTGTTGTCTTCAATACGGTCCTTCAATTGTGTCGACAGGAACTCATGTTTTAATTATTATGTAATAGAGATGATGAGATATAATTGTCTCATATTCACTGCATATTGAAATATGAAAAGCAACAAGATACGGTGTATAAACATAACACATAATCCCTAAGTTATTTTCTTCGTATTTTTCAAAAAATCATACTTTATCGTAATCTTGATTTCGAGATATCCATAAGTTATTGCATAATTATTTTCTAAACCTAAACGGCTAAACCTGGTATGGGATTCTTCTGAATATTCCTACTTTATACCATACTGATTGCCAAGTTGTTCCAGACAGAAATTCAGACAATGTACAAATCAATATAACAGTATCCGAACCAACAATCTAAAGTGAAAGAACAGAAAGAAAAAATATGAAGTTTGTCACTGCCATTGTTAAGAAATTTAGCAGCAAACTTGGATGAACTACCTTTAGAAGCTCAGATGAACGGAAACCACCAAGCCATAAGAAACACCGCTCGGCCGGTGTTTTCCACATGCCTGACAACAAATGGAAAACATCAGCCTTAGCAGCATTGCTCTTCAACCTGAAAATTTCATCATAGTGAGCCATTACACCATCAACAATAATACGAAGTTCTGCATCGCTTGCATGAGAATTTACAGCCGTTCTCAGCTCATTAATCTGCCGTTTTTCTCTTCCAACCATCGTGCATATTCTACGTCAAATGCCATGGCACCTACAAAGAAAATAAGCAGACAAAATGCATAGAGCAACCAATAAATACATGATTATATTGGAAATCTTAGTCTAACATGCTAGTTAGCATGCAAACAAAAAATTTATGTACAATACCCAATACAACAACACTCCACAAATTCGAAATGTGCATTTTTGTGATATAGGAGATGTCACATGTTAGTTTGTGATTATATATTCCCGGGTAAAGCCTTGTACACTAACCTGTCCTATTTAATTGACTGCATACCACTTATCAACTATGCTACTCAGACCGGGTCAGTGTATATCTCTGATACAGGTATGTGTCCAAGATAGGAATGTTTAAATTTTCCAAGTTTTTCCTTGTATTTTGAGGGGTTTTGGAGTGATATATCCCCATGCCGATGTCCAAATATGTTCTGAACATGGGTGTCCGGCATGGGTATTTCAAGAAAAAATGAAGAGCCAAAGCAACATGGTCAGGTCTTAGAAAATGAACATGGTTCTATGCCTCCTGCCTTTAGAATTTTGGATAAAGTAGCCATTCAAAGGACTCATCATACACAAGCATTCCGTTACTTCAATGAGCCACTCCATAAAACAAGACTCATACTACAATCACTAGAAGAAAAGTTAACAAAGAACTAGATTCAAAAACCAGAACCATTACCATTTCCACCCGTTGAATGGCTTTGATCTCCAGAGCTTGATATGAAGATACCCTGTATGTTACAGTATCATGTGCTTGAATAAGAAAATTAATAAACAACTGCATACACAGTCCATGCAGTGATGGGCAAGTCAAACCTGCTGCCTTGCCCGCTGAAGCTCCTGCTCTAGTTGTGTCAACTTCAAACGACTACTCTCCAGCTGTTGCACATACGCCTGTGGGAGAAAAATTGATAATATGCCTCAATATAGGAGATTCAATTTGATATCCGTGTAAAATATAACATATCAGATGATCTCAAAGACGAACAAGAAGCAGGAGAATTTGAGAGCAAAAGCATAAAACAAAAGTTTAAAACATTTTAAAAGGTTTAAAATATATTAAAGGGAAAATACATACTTTCTTTCTCAATCGACTTTTTCTAGCAGCCTCACGATTTTGAGCAAGTCTACGAAGAGTCTGTAGAATACAATATTATCAACAAAAGGCCATCAATATGACCAAATCATTACTAGCTATTATCCATGCAAATAAGAGAAATTATCTGACCTTTTGATCCAAATTACCCTTGGATCTATCACTAGAATCAGAAGCCGCCACAAGAGCACTAGAATTTCCTCTATCGAACTGCAAGCAGTAAAATGTCAGATTCACAACAAGTCAATTAACAACAGAAACAAAAACGAGTCCCACTACATGAGCTAGGGCCAACAATACCATTTAAACTATCCAAAAAAAAGATTTATTAAATTAAAAGTGTAGGGATACAAAATAAAGCATACCCTCTGACTTTTTTCATTGATATCTGCATCTGTTGAGATATCAGTCTTTGGACTGCCATCAGCCATATTGGATTCTCCCCAGTTCTCCGTATTACCACTAAGTATTGAGACCAGATTTCTTTGTTGATCTTTTTCTAACTGCAACCTTGGAGATTCAACTTGGTTGGTGGACGGAGTAAATGAAGTTGGAGTCTGTTTGAGGCAATAAGGAGAAGGAAATTATATTACTGAATACTGAACACTACAAAAAGCTAATTACATGATTAAGACAAACAGAATCCACCTTATCCAAATTGCCAATAAGGTTACGATCAGATGGAACTTCTTGGCGATTTATTTTTGCTGAATTAAAAGCAGTGTCTGCATAGCCACATTTCATGTCAAATCCTTTATGGAGATATAAAACAAAAATGCCTTTCCACTCATTACTGTTGTCTTTAAAAAATTTATGGGAAAACTAGATCAACACTACTGCTACTTAGGAGATCATTAAGGAGAGGAAGAATGATATGTTTTGCATATTGATACAAGGTGATAAATGGATTTAAAACTCATGAAAGATACCGGTGGTGCGACCAAGAAATCATACTTATGCTGTTACATACTACCGTTCATGTGACATCACGTTTTTGTATTTCATGTGTCATTATATAAGACTATTCGAGGGTATATGAAATCTAACTTATTTCTCCTAAAAAAACAAAAATATTTTTAAAAAATGATTGGTCCAACTGATCTTTAAGGATTAGATTACTGAATGCATACTTGCACTCAGGTTAACAGCATCTTCTGGGCGAAATCCAACAGACTGGTCAAATGTCCCGAAATTTGAAACAGGGAGCGGATGGATTGTGCTTCCCTCTGTGCAGCTGAAAATCAGATTCACAAGATGTAAGTAACCAGAAAAGCAATGACAAGCAAGAAAATTGTCCAAACACCTAATTTGAGCTTTCTTTATTTTATAAGCAGTTATTAGGCTTGCATTGCACAGAAAAGTTACTTAAGGCACATAGGGGAGAACATTCGGTATTTTCTGTTGGTTTGATCGAGTTTTTTTTATTGAACCGACACAACAGGCCATATTCCAAATTAATCGATCCAACTGAATTACATAGCCTAAACCGACCCAACCAAACCGACTTAATGTCATTGGTTAGGTCGGGACTTAATTTTTTTAAAATAAACACATTTTAATTATATATGTTTATTATTATTATTATAAATATATGTCATTTAATTATATTTAAAATTGAAAAAATAACCAAAAAATATATAAGTCGAGCCTCCAACCTAATAAACCGATTGGCTCAGTTTTATTAGGTTTTTGTTAGAATAGAGAATTGTTCTCCCCACATCAGAACATTAAACCAATACCACGCAATGCCATCTAACATTCATTTCACAGTTGTAGAGAGGGGGAGCTAATTCTCATTTCTCGACAAAACTCAAATCTGGGTTAAAAGATCCGTTGTATTATTATTATAAATATATGTCATTTAATTTGGTCAGTTTGGTTATGAAATTTCATAACCAAAAAACCCAACTTAACCGAGCCTCCAACTGACTAAACAGATTGGCTCAGTTTTATCAGGTTTTTTGTTAGAATAGAGAATTGTTCTCCCCATATCAGAACATTAAACCAATACCAAGCAATGCCATCAAACATTCATTTCACAGTTGTAGAGGGGGAGAGCTAATTCTCATTTCTTGACAAAACTCAAATCTGGGTTAAAAGATCCATTGTTCCAAAATAAATTCATTAAAACACATAATAGTATTAGAATATAGTTCTTATCCTAGAAACTCTTTTCTCATGGCAATCACCAAAGCCGAACATCTCTAGCTACCAAATCAATAACTATCTACACTACCTTGCCACACATCAAAAGAAAACCCTACCTACTACTGAATGTTCGAATCTATAATGTTAAGATTTGGTGTTGATAGAATACTATATAAAATGAATGGAAGATTTATTATAAGAACTCCCGTGAAACTTAGAGGTAACAACATTTGAATACAAAATATGAAATTCTGAGAAGATAAAGGCAATCGAATACGGGAAGATAAGAATATAACTGCGAAAATTGATCATTTTTAGGGAAAACAGGTGGAAGTCAACCATAAGTTGATAGATGATCGAAACCATAATTAGAGGGAGTAGCTAGGGAATTTACAATATGTTGGTAATTGATAATGGTGAATCAAAACCTGGCATCCCTTTTGCTGCTTTGTTCTCATCTTTTGCACCAGTTACCACTGTTCTACACTCCATACATCATTATCGCACTTCTATAGTACCCCTAAAACAAATTAAAACGGCCAACACTCAGCGTTGAAATGAACTGAAAGAAGTATAACCACCTTCCTTTAGTAAAGATAGTAGTAACAGAACAATATGAAGGAAAAAATAAACAGGGGCAGACACCATTAAAATCAATCCAGTTATAGTTAAAAATACGACTGACCAGGAGAGAAAATCCATGTCAACAGTTTCCTATCCAAAATGACAGCGAAAAGCTCTCTAGTAACCAAAGGATGCCAAGAAAACTACCAAAGAAATTACCTAGTCGCTGGAAGCTAAAAATAATGTCAATCATGTTATCAAAAAAAATCTACCAATCCCCAAGCCAACCAAAAGTACCAACCGGATGAAACTAACAAAAGAACACATAGAGCCAAAATTATCCACCAGATGAAGCTAAAAATATAATGTCAATCATGTTATAGAGTTCTCAGAAACTGCAGGCATCCGAGAAAGCGAAACAGTTTCCCATTTAGATAATCCTTTTAGAATATGTCCATCTTATTTAGGTTCAGATACACAACCAATCAACAATAAAGAAGACAGTCTCAACACGAACATGGATAAGATTATCTAGCATTCCACGAAAAAGGATAGTACTACTTGTTAACAAGAAAACTATTATATTTTTCGGGGGGTTTCTTCCTTGTGTCGACACTGACCCAACAATTCTCAAACCAGAATTTGACAAATTAAAGAGAACAACACAAGTAAACAGAGAAAGTATGAACAAGTTGCCTAATCAAGTCAACAAAAAAACATGCACATTTCAATACCAGAATTCTAGACCATTTGAATAGTACATGAATTCAACAGTCGAAAGCACCAGAAATAAAAACAATAATAAGACAAACTTAAAATCGAAGATCATCACATTTTCATAAAGCAACTCACACTAAAATGTTCTGAGTAAAGAATAAATCAAGATGGCAAAGCAAAACTTCCCAAGAGTGAATGTGCAAGCAAAGAATACAAAACCCGAAGTTCATAAGCTTCAATATATTAACAATTTTCAAAACTTGTCCCCAGCAATGCAAAAGAACAAGCAAAAATCCTAGAGAAAGTAGATCTAGATAGCACAAGCAAAGAATAAAACTTGAAGGACATTGAATAGTAAATTCAACTTTTCTGAAAACTCAACCATTTTCTAAACCAAAAACGCCCCAATACCCATCATATTGCACCGAAATTAATGGCATAGAACCTAAATCATAGGGAGGGGGGGATCACAAAAACCCTAAAATATAAAGCCTTGAAGAAAGAAATACACGCAAACTTGCCAAAAATAGTATTTTACCAACCCAGGGTTTTAGCAAACAATTTTTTAGACAAAAAGATGAACTTCTAAAGATCAAACACTAACCTAAAAATACCCAGAAGCCAAAATCACTCATGGAAACTCTGAAAAGATCCAAATTGACTTTACCCCAACAAAAACCACACAATCTCGATTTAAAAACACCTAATCCCATAAGCAAAAACCCAGAAAATGCATAAAAATGGCAAAGAGAAACAATTTTTTCTCACTCCCATGCTAATAAAAGGTTAAAAACCAACTCATTACCTACCTTTCTTTTATATTTTTCAAACTCAAAACAATAAACGTCCCATAATAATAATTGGAAATGATTATTTTAAAACAGAGCAGAATTTGAAAGATCAGAACCAGAAAAACTCACCCAGTGAAATAAATTTTTGATAAAGATGAAAAAATGTATTCGAAGGAGTTGTTAATGTTGATATTTACTTGGTTAGATAATGAAATTCCAATCTCTAGACGCCCCCTTGACCTTTTTCTGCGAGAAATCTGTCCACTTTCCAAAGGAGTAATGTTATTTTAATTGCTTTTTTGTTTTGAGGGTAACTTTAATGAGGTTTGACATGAATTTTTTAAACCTACTCTTTTCTTTCTCCAACTTTTGCTATAAAAACTGTCAGATAATGCAGACACAGTATCAATGAGGCGGCCAATCTTTGATGAACTGTGTTATGTAAGAAACCAGCTTTGGGTTTGAAATAATTCGATTTATTTATCCGATTATCGAATATGAAAATCTGGATATCTGATTTGTTTTTAGAAATTTAGATAATTTGAATCATAAATCTAAAGAAAAATGGATAATCAAATCAGATACAAATTATGATATTTTGAGTTTTCAATTATCCGAAAATTTAACAAAAAGGTTTTTTTATATTGAGATTAATTGTTATTTTAGTCTTTTCTCTTGAGATTGTAGTCTAAATTACTTATTATTTTGACTATATTAAGCTCGTATTTTACTCAATTTAATCCCCTAGCATGTTTATTTTTATTTTTCTTATTTTTGTCATTTATTTATTACATTGCGTATTTTAATTTTGTTATTATAAATTATTACTATTATTTCTCGATAATTAGTATTTTACTATTACTATTATTTTATTATTTTTTTGATAATTATTTTTTGAAAAAATAAGTTCACTATTAATAATTTAAAAATCAAATATCCAATTTAAAAATTGAATATTTAATTTTTTTCGAATCAAATATGGATCATTATTTTGTCAATCTAAAAAACAGATATTTAATTTTTTTTTCCGAATCCGAAAATGAACATTCATAGTTCTTACACCGCTCTATTTATTTTCTAGTTACTATTTTTAAAAAATATACGTTTCAAAAGTTAAATAAAAAAATATTATACACCCCCTATTTAGGAATAATCTTTTGACTCAAACCTTATGTATTCCGATTCGACTCTATAAGATTAGATTTTTTAAAAACTCTGGTTTGAATCAGATTTTTTATAATGAATTAGAGTTGAGTTCAGATCAATGATAAAAAACACTTGACCCGAAATAATAATATAATTTTATTCTAAATATTTAGGGATAATTTTTATAATTTTTCTCCTTTTATCTTTTTTCTAATAAAAATAGAATAACTATTGTAGTGTCCCTCAATATATATTTTCAATTAACTCACTATTTTATGAAGAGAGAAAAAATAATTATGTAAGGCCAAATTCAAAATTTTACTCTAAAATTTGAGTCATATTAAGGTTGGTGGAGCATCATCAAATGTTAATTCGAGTTTGAGTTGAGGCTTTGAATTTTCAGATTAAGTACGAGTCACCGAAAATCATACTCGACACATGATCACTCTTTACCTATCTATTTTGATTCGGTCTTAATATAAATAAAAAAATTTGAACCAACTTTCTTCAAAAATAAGTATTTGAATAATTTAATTTGATCATAACAAAATCTGGATGGTCCAATCTGAATCCGAAAGTAGCACATCTACTATGTTCAATCGGGTTTTTCAAATATTTTGAACTATCCATGATATTTTTTTCGGTTCGATTCTTTTTTTATATTACTTTTAGGCTTTAACCTTTTAGAATTTATTTTTGGGTCCTTTTCATAAATATTTTTTAAAAAATTAAGTAAATAAAAAATAAATAACTAGTATTTTTAAGTTCTTTTTACTATTCTAAATATAAAGTAAGTATTTTACCTTATAAAATAATTGAAATTAATTATAAATGGAAACATCAATATCCACATAGCATATCAATATTCAGGAATGGACCGGATATTAAAGAGGACAGTTACATTTTTAAAATTTTTATATTTTCATATAATTTATATATTTTTTATTTATGATCTAAATTCGCACTTTTTAAAATCTTATAATTTCTCATCTTTTACATTTCTCATATAACTCTTTCTAATAGTTTACATTCACTGACATAAAATATTGTGTCTGTCCGAGACAATACTTGTTTATAGTGTATCCATAACATCTTTTTGTATTATTACTATGTTTAGGTTTGGTGTTTGGTTTTTTAAAGCAAATAGTCTAAGTATTAATATCATCCCAAAGGTATCGAGACATTTACCCAAGTATCGAGACGTTTACTCAATAGAACAATTACCAAAAATTTAAATAAATATATTTATTATAAGACTTAACCTTTAAGTAAGTGCTCAAATAATATTTTATTTTTAGATAAGTGCTCGACCTATATTTTAGGTTAAATAGGTATATGATGTTTTAATGTTGTTATTTTATATGCACGTTGTTAGCATTCATTAATTTTTACCGTTATCCGACGGATATTTTTTTTAAAATTTTTAAAATTATATCTAAAAATAAATAAAATTAAGAAAATATTCTCAAATACTGAAATTTCCATCATCGCTCGTATCTTTCATGGCACAAAATAGATTCTAAACCGGTTCAAGAGCCCACATATTAGAAACACGAAACTTTCATTTTTTATTTTCAAGTTCAATAACGTTCTATTTGGTTACTGAGAAAATAATTTTCTTTTCAATTGAAATTTAAAAAGGTAAGTTCAATGTAAAAGGTGAAAGAAATATATTACATTGATTTTTAAGGAAAAAACAGAAATGATCTTAGAAAGCAAACGATCAAAAAAATTATGATTCATAATATAAAATAAAATCAGAAACAAGCAGCAGCAGGCAATCACAATAAATCATTTTTTTTGCTTGTACAAAAGTTTTTGTTTTCTCTTTCGTTTTCTCATGAAAACGCTTTCCTTTGCAGGTTCCTCCTCGAACGCGTTACTGAATCCAGACAGAGTTCAGGTACAAGTCGAAAGTGGAAGGAGACCTAGATAGCTCGAAATTGAAAAAGCTGAAGCTACTTGCTTTAACCTCATCAAAAAATCTTTAATTCTTGTGTGGAGGATTATGGGTGAGAAAATTTCTTGTTTGGTTGCTGAGAAAATTTACGGTTAGGTGAAAAACGCATCAAACCCAAAATATGAATCTCAAACTGGCTGAAACTTAAAATTAAAAAAATAGAAAATAATTTTAACTTGAAAGTGATCTTGAGAAATTCAAATGTCCAATTAGATGACAAATCGAATTGTATTTAGTCCTTCCAATTTTGAAGAAAAAAAATCAATTTTCCCCTATAAAAAATTTAAACTTTTTTCATTATGTTCAGAATTTTTAAATATTTTTTTATTAAATACCCTTCTTAAAATTTTTAAAAATCTCATAAAGTATTATGTTTTAAAAAAATAGTTACACCCTAATTTTTTTAAAGTTTTAAATTAATTCCTTTAAAATCTTAAAAAAATTAATTTAAACCTTCAAATATTTAAAAAAAAAATAGATAGGCCACTCGAACTTCGTTATCAATATCTGTTCCTGCATCTCATGTTGGAACGTTAATTGGAACAAACAACACGGTTTATGGCTAAAACAGATTCTAAGCAACAAAACGAAAATAAAGTGAATACCATAAGATTTGGTAATACCAACTTCTCTGAGATCTTACCCAGAAAATAAAAGCCACTATATAATTTTCAGTTAAACCAAAGGATAACAATTCAATCTAAGTTCGAGTCGAGCTCCCAAACTCTGTTTTGGTATATGTATATTGTATATAAATTTTTTGAAGAAATATGTATATGAATATGGCATATGGTTATAAAAATCGTTTAAATTGAAACCATCTAGTATCATAATATTATAATTATTTACAATTAAATTTGAACATAAACTCGAACAACTCAACTTGATTAAAAAAAATTCTACATAAAATTTGAGTTATAAAACAAGACTTGTCAATTCAACTAACTCGAATCTTTTAACTCCACTCGATCGAATACTTACCTCTAATAGGGAGATGTAATGTTTTAGTGACGGTGAATTGGTTCAAAGGTTAGAGAATTTTAATGAAGCTGTGCTTTTAGAACTGTTTTGAATTTGTCCCATGAAATATTTTGAATTAGGAGATTTGAAAAAAATGTGTAAATGACCCCCTAAGATTTGAATGTAAAGAATTAAATTATATTAAATTAAGAATTAGTCGAACAAATATATAAATAATAAGGATCAACTATGTTATTATACAAATTTAATAAATTGTCACATTATTTATTTTATTAACATTCAATGGCCAGTGACTTGATTGCTCACAAATCAAAATGTTAGCGACTTAATTGATCACAAATCAAAATGTTAGTGACTTTATTGACATTATTTTTTTGTCTAATTGTTAAAATAAAAAATAATGGCAAAAAATATTACTAACGTTTGATGAATAGTTATTTTATTCTTATTCTTTTTTAAACTAATTTAACATTCAATGTTTTATTTTAAGTCAAAATGACCCTATGTGGATGAAATTGTTAGTCAACAACGACAAACAACTTGACAAAATGAAACGTTAGCAGAGAAAATAATTTTATATTTTATATAATTATTATTTTTTAACTAAAATGATATTATTTCAAGTCAACATTCTTGTCTATATGACACTAACATGTCTGCGTGCACTACTATATAAGTTTGTCAAATTATTTCAAACTATTCATAATTAATTAGCTAACAATTTTCATCCGTAGAGTAACTATTTTGATCCAAAATAAAAAATTAAAATTTAATTAATTCAAAAAATAAGCTAAAATAACTACTCACTTAAGCTAAAATAGCGTTAAATATATTTCTTTTGACCTAATGCTTAAAATAAAACCAAAAATTTAGAAACAAGAAGGGTCCCACAGTTGTCGCTTACCTCGACCTGGAAGGTCGAGAACGTTTTATTTCAACGTGAAAATGACCTCCAACGACGTCGTTGAGTATGTCAGCATGAAATATTCTGACGACTATTCCCAAGATCGAACGGTTGATATGATGCCAGGTGTTCAGTATAAGTTTCTGGGGTGGAGTTTAATTTCCAGAATGAATGAAGCAATAATAGATTAAAATAGTAAAAAAACCATAATATTGTAGTTGATTTTTTTTCTTCAAAATATGGTTTATGGTAGATTATTTTCAGAATTATGGTTGTTTACTATTTAAGTCAGAAGTTGGAGGGAAAGCAATCAAACTTTAAACAGTATTTTGTCGAAAAAATAATAAACAAATAAACTCAGAGGGAAAGCAATCAGATTTTAAACGGTGCCTAAATTTTTTTAATATTTTCTGATAAAATACTGTTCAAAATGGGAGAAATCACTTCGATTTCTAATTTCTACAGTAAACATCAATAGTTTGAAAAATAATTTAGTGGGAACCATATTTTGGGGAAAAAAATTAAACCACAATATCATAGTCTTTTTTTCATTAATTTTTGACTTTGAAAGATTAAGCAGACTCTTTTTTTTTTTGCAGCACGTTTCGTTTGCTAAGTGCAGGACTCTTAATAAAAATCTGAATCGATATATTGTACCGATAAATCTAAAAATAGTACTAAACAATAAATCTGAAAATTTTAATTATATTAATATAGTAATTATATTAATAAAATTAACGATTAAATGAAACGATTATAATTATAATTTTTGGTGAAACGATTAATCAAAAAATCATATCGACAGAGCATTGTGCCCGTTGTCTCCATTTTTTCCTTGCTTTCATAAAAAAAAAGTAAAAGTCAATTCATCTCTTTTGACATATTTTGGTTATTCGTTTGAGCCAACACAAAATAATACTTAATCTAAAATAGTTTGAATCCCGAGCAAATCAAACCTAAAATAGCATAAACTTAAAACAACGCAAATAAAAAATAACTCTAACTTAAAAATTGATTTTGAGAAAGCCGAACGTACAATTAGAAAAACAAACTAAATTTTTAATAAATTTTGAGTTATAAAATGATAATCGAACGATTTAAAATTTTTAATAATTAGTAAAACGATTTTTAAGCTCGGGTCGAGCCTTTCAACTCTGTTTAATATATGTATATTGTATATAAAAATATGAAAAAATATATATGTATATCGTATATGGTTATAAAAAATCGTTTGAATTATAATCAATTAATATCATAAATATTTTTTTTACAATTAAATTTGAACATGAACATGGACAACTCTACTAGACTAAAAAAATCTAAATAAAATTTAAATTATAAAATATGAATCATCAATTCGACAAGCTCTAAAATTTTTTACTAGACTCGACTTAATCGAATACTCATCTTCAAAGATTATCTATGGTTGAATTAGACGGTGAAGAAGGGGCCCAAAAATGGAAATCTCGATTTTTATCTTTAAAATTTTTGAAAAATATAATTTAGCCCCTCAAATTTTTTAAAAATTTATGTTAAAGTCAAAATTTCATATATTTTAATTAAATATCTTCTTAAATAGTATTTTATTTTATAAAATCATTCAAAATTATAAAAAATAATTAAACCTTCATTTTTAAAAAATTATTTAATCCTCCAAATTTTTACACCAAATTTGACCATCATTCTCGCTCCGGATGTAATGTTTAGTGACGATGAATTGGTACAAAGGTTAGAGAATCTTGATGAAGTTATCCTTAAAAATACGTAAATAATGAGAATTGAATATATTATTATATAAATATAATAGTATATATATAGATAGATAAATAAATAATTTTCAATAATATTTTAATGACTATTGACTTATTGACACAAATCAAAATGTTTGTAGCTTTACTGACAGGATTTTTTTTGTCTAATTATTAAAATAAAACCAAAAGTTTAAAAACAAGAAGGGGTCCCACAGTTGTCGTTTTTCACCTTTGACCTGGAAGGTCGATAACGTTTGATTTCAACGTGAAAATGATGCCAACGACGTCATTGCGTATGTCAGCATGAAATTTTCTGACGACTATTTCCAAGATCAAACGGTTGATATGATGCCACGTGTTAATTGCTATGTGTTTAGTCACAATGAAAATTTGTTCGATAAGGATAATCATACTTTCTAAAATAAAATAAAAAAATCAATCTGAAATAAATAGTCTTGTATTCCTCTATTGATAAAAAAAATCAGTTAATATTACTTTCGAATTCGATTACATTTCTCCTTTATAGTACTTAATTATTAATTATTTTGGTTGATATTAATTTTAAAATAATTTAGTGAAATTCTATGCTAAGTTTTTCAGGGTTTTTTTTTAAATACATAGTCACGAGAGTCTGCGCACGTGTTTTTATCCACTTTTTCACTATATTTAGTTAGTACACAAAAAACATCAAATCAACGTCCCTTTCAATCTTTAATTTAATATATACCCTAAATTTCTTTTGTTCATTCATCTTTACCCTAATTATTACCATGTAATTCCTATAGATTCATTTTAATACATTTATATATTCGTTTCAAACTCATATTAATAAACCTAGTTCGACTCAAAATATAATTTGAGCGTTAATTTTTAAATTTAAATAAAAATAAAATTTGAGTCAAGACTTAATTTGACATCAAAAGAGGAAAAAAAGAGGGTTTTGGGGGCGGTGAGGCTCAAACCCAAGACATTTCCCACACTAAGCTGTGTGTTAACCATTGGGCTAAGTCCCATTTATAATATAAGATTACAACATATATCATTTGAGTATTTCTGACTAAAGAAATATGGTATTTAATATACCAACCAAATCCATATACCACATTTATTCTAGCTTTTATTATAGCCCTTCTCTCTTTCATCTCTCGATCTCTCCCCAAATTTCATCCGACCACCGTGCTTCGTCCCTCACCGTCGCGCCGTAAGGCTCACCACTGACACCAGGAGAACCGCCTTCTTCTCCAAAGCGTTTCCCCTCCATCCACGCTCATCCACTAGTTGTCGTTCGTCGCAGGGAACAGTGAGAAGGTTCGGCAGAACCCTAAAGGCTACCATTGTCGATTCAGCCACCGTCCGTCCTCTTTAGCCGACGATCAAGGTCCCATCGTGTTCTCCTCCTCAATACGAGTATAACCGTAATCACCGATTATCGTTTAGCCACCGGGAGAGGCTTCATCGGAGTTACGCTATTTTCCGGTAAAGTCGTGACCTTATAGGTCATTTCCGTTATGTTTTCGACTTGTTATTAGTGTGGATGGTTTGATTGGTTTAGTAATGAATTGAGCTTCATTTTCAGGTCGGGATCGCCGTCATTATATGTCGTTTGAGCGTTTTCCGGTGATTGGAGTCTAGAACGAGAGAGTGGGCCGGTCTATTATTACTAGGCCAAACCGGTTGAGCCGACCCAGGTCCAGTGGTTCAAATCGGTTCAAGCCCAGGCAGGATATAGCCCAAACCCAGTCGGCCCAAACCGTTAAACTTGATCCATAACTGACCCGACCCTTTAACCCGAGATTTAATCGGTCCAACCCGAGTCAACCGTTGACCGCTGACCACCATGTCAGCATGCCACGTAGGCATGCCAAGTTAGCTGCCATGTCATTGTTGACTTCCACGTTAGCGTTGACTGCTGACATCAGCATGCCATGTTAACGTTGACTTTTGACCAAAAAGTCACTTTTTTTAAAAGGGTCATATTTTATGTTTTTCGACGTCCTAAACCCGTTTTTGAAGCATGTTTTATGAAATTTCAACCCTAAGGCCTCCAAAATCGAACCCAAAATGCAAGCATTATTATTTGTAATAAGTTAACTTGTTGATATTTATTAATGGTTTATGAGAGGTCTAATTAAGGATATTTTGTGGTTGTTATCGAGATTCTCCTGATTGTGCCGCAGATCAACCCAGCTCGTCCCGGTCAATCCAGCCGCGAGACCCTGTTATTACTCGTTCCCACACTGTTGAGCAAGACGTTAGTGGAATTTAGAACGCTCAGACGCCACTTTTTAAGGTGTGTTCCTTTTTATGCGCTATATACGATTTTAAATCTGAAATAATTATTTTATAAGTATGCGTAAAAAAAGTTACCATGATTATAACATGTTTGTATATGCATATCGTGTATGACTTCGCATGACATGCAACATGCATCATACATATATGGTTAACATGAATATGACATGCAATATGGTTGATCATGATATGATGTTAATGATATGGACATGATACATAGGGACATATACGGGATATTATATGGAGTGTATGCAGGTGCAGCCTGATCAAGCTGGTAAATCATTATGGGCCCAAGGTATCCCCTTGGGTAGGTGTCGTGGCTACGGGCCGAGTAAATCCTTACGGGCTCAAGGTATCCCCTTGGGTAAGTGTCATGGCTACGGCCCGAGTAAATCCTTACGGGCTCAAGGTACCTCATTGGGTAGGTGTCGCGGCTTTGGCCCGAGTAAATCCTTACGGACCTAAGGTATCCCCTTAGGGCGACTCCTAATGCCATCGGGCTTAGGGTAAGTCCTTACGGATGTAGCTCAGTGAGGAGCTGCATATTGGTGTACGGTTGGAGGGTAGATAGGTTGCATGTATACCTTTGGTTGCCCTTTTTATGATGATACTTTTATGCATACTTGATGTATTGAAAATGTTTTTATTGTTGCACTTTTATGAGCACACTGAGCTCTATAGTTCACTTCCAAACTTCTCATTTCAGATTGTTGTTGATAGACCACCTGGTACCCGACACTTGGAGGATCGGCACATTGGATTCTACTAGATTGTAATGTTCTTATCCACCATTTATTACTAGGGTGACATGTGCCATTTATTTTGGATGTATAACTTATTTTGGTTGAGTTTGTTTTGTTAACTTTTATTGCTTGGCGATACTTCAATATTTCTATTTGACGATTACTGTTATCCATTTTCACTCATGGTCATTTTATTAAACTTTAAATTATGGCTAAATTCTTGAAAAGTCCAAAAATTTTCTATAATCGATATAAGAAAGGTTTTGAAAAGGAAAATATGATCTATTATGCCGTGTCTTCCGCATAGGCCGGTGTAGGGGGTTACAAAATTAATATCCAATATTTTGGGAGAGTATTGATCGAGTTGAGTAAAATAAGTTTCAAAATAGTTGAGTTGACAAGTCATATTTTATAGCTCGAACTTTGTTTGAAAATATTTATAATGTTATGGTACTAATTTGTTTCAATTTAAATTATTTTCCATAACTATATATGCTATACAAATATATATTTCTTCATATTTTTTCATATGTGATATACATATATCAGACATAGTTGAGCGATTCGACTGAAACCTGAAAACTGATCCACTAATTACTAATTTTTTTAATTATTCAAGTCTTATTTTATAACTCAAACTTTATTTATTTATTTTTAAATCAAATTTATAAAATTACAAATGAAATTAAGTAGCATCGATTTTTTTCACATCTAATCAATTTGAACAATTCAAAATTTTTAATCGATTTTTGCTACCTTGAATCCAATAATTTTTTTAGAATATCTTCCTTTCTTTTTTTCTATAAATTTTCCATTCCTTTACTTCTCGTAACCTTCCTATTGCTTTATCAAATAATTATTTTTTTCTTCTTCATATTTTCTCTTTCCAAGAAAAATCATTGCTTACTAAAAAAAGCTGATTTCATTCCCCTATATAAACCTTAAAACCCTAATTAAAGTTATTTTTTATTTTCGTCATCAAATCTTATCTTCTTCACTCACAATTTTTCCATTTCCATTTCCATTTATTGCCAAAAAGAGCACCTTAAATCTTTTTTTAATTCTTTTCCTGTTTTTTCCCTAGTTTTCTTCCATGGATGCACTCGGTGTTCATCAAGCGAAAATAACTAAAAAGAATACGAAGAGGAACAATTCCAAGAAAAGTTTGAAAGTCGTTTATATCTCGAGTCCCATGAAGGTCAAGACATGTGCCTCGCAGTTTCGAGCTTTGGTTCAAGAACTCACCGGCAAGGACTCCAATGTTGCTGATCGGTGCATGGAGAACTCTAACTACGACGATGCCACTCTCAAGTACTCTTCGACTCCGACCAATTGCAACACGACGAGAATTGTTGCTGCGGATGATGGTGGTGTTATTGGTCGGCTGCCTTCGTTTGATTCTAACGTCCATGAATCAGTGTTTAGTCTATTTGATGACGGACTTATGTCGGAAGTGAGCTTCTTGGAAATGTTTACGTCAAATTATTTTTATGATCCATCTCAATTGGACGTTATTACAAGCTTTGGTTCAGTCTGATTAATTCCAAATCATGAACCCATCGATTGATTACAATAATAAAAGATGACGTTGCTCCTCCTAAGTGATTTGAATTCGGGAGTAATATGCACGATGTGTGTGCGTTTTTAAAAAGTTAAGAGTAAATAACATATACTACCATATAATTACACAAAAATATTTAATATATATATGATCTATCTTTTACTGTGTTGATATAATTTTTACTCTAGTTAAGCACAATAAAAATTGAAAATTTTGTACTTTTAGTGTAAAACCTGTAACTCCCTTGTCCCAGTTATTAACTTTTCACAGAATTTTAGGAAGAAAAAGTTATGTAGTGTAAAATAGTTTAAATGACAAGATTATCCTTAATAATTTAACTTTTATTTTTGTTGGAAAACTAAAATATGATAGAAAAGTAAATTTGTGTTAAAAAAGTTGATTGAATTTTTTAAAGTGACAATTTAAGTGAGACAATTTTAAAACACAAAAGTGACAAATTTACTAGGACGGATAGTAGTTCTTGTACCATGCCTTTCTAGGTTTAATTAGTGTTTTTGATTTGATTTTTTTAATAAAGTACATGTTTATTTTATGGTTTATTTTCGGGATTCGTGGCTCTCTTTCTTAATAATGCCATCTTCAAGGTTCGAACTTGAATTCTCTCTTTAGGAGAGCAATGTGCCTTGTCATTACACGCAATCTATGTTAGTTTTAATTTGATCATTTTAAATCATTGTACTTTCATTAGTCTTTGTTGATTAATTGAATTTTTAATTCCTATACTTTTAAATTTTAATCGGACTCAAACAATAACTCATTAACTCAAATTCTATTGTTAATTATTGTAATATGCATAAGCTGTACACTTAGTTTCAATTTTTAATTTGATCATTCTCAATCCTTATAGTTTAGTCAAATTATAATAATTGTACCGTTGGTGGTAGAACAGAAATTTCAAAGTAGAAAAGCATAAGAACTAAGATTGACAAATTAAAATATAAAAATTATATCCACAATATTTAAAATATTTTTAAAAATATATTTTAAATATCGACAGTAAGATCAAGCATTCGATCAAGTCGAGTAAAAAAATTTGAGTTATTCGAGTTTATAAGTCTTATTTTACAATTCAAACTCTATTTAAATTTTTTTCGAATCGAGTCAAGTTTATGAAATTTGAGTTGAGCCGAATTTTCGTATAAATTTAATTGTAATTATTTATAATATTATAATATATATTGACTCTAATTTAAATGGCTTTCTATGTTCATATACAATATACATGTATATTTCTTTATATCTTCACATGTGATATACATAATATATCTGTCAAAATTGACAGATTTGACTTGAACTTGAAAACTAATCAACTAATTACTAAAAGTTTCGAGTTATTTAATTATTTGAATTTCTATTTTATAACTCAAACTTTATTTAAATTTTTCTCGAATCGAGTTTATAAAATTACGAGTCAAATCAAAGAGTCGAGTTTTTCCCACCCAATCGTCAATGTGCCAAATGCACAATTACTCCAATACTTTAAGAATTTCAATCTGAAAAGTATAGGACCTTTGGTAATAAACTTACCTACATCTGACATTTATCCAGACATAAATATATGATTCTCCAATATATTTGGAGGAAAAAAATGTTTCAGACAACTGAATCCAACACTCGTATTCAATACCCGAATCTGAACCCAAAACTTGCATTGAGTAACATAAATCAAAACACATTAAGAATGTAATCCACAAATGCCAATGTCTTCTAATCCATAAGAGAGAAAGAAGTTAACACAAAGTAAACACTAGTGAGTGTACATCTCTAATTTTTGTTTTATGCAGATGCTTCATTTAAGTTGATTCCGATTGAAACGTTGAGGGCTTTTTACTTCTCTTGTTCAAGCCACTTGCAGAAGTCGTTCTCTAAAGCGTCTTTCATCCATTCATGCCTGCAACTTTGCAGTGCTTTCGGAATCGTAAGCCAATTCCTTGTTCGAGTGCTCTGCTCCGGCCACAAACTCAGTTCCTCCTTCACCAACAATGCGAACATTGCGGCTTTACACAAGCCTTCTGGACTGAATTCATCTTGATGAGTTTTGCTCTTGAATTGATAAAATCCTATGAAATCCTAAATCCCATAAGAAATATTAGAGCACTTTTAATTTATGTTGCACTGATAGGGGTATGAAAATGGTAATTTGTAAAATTATAGGGCATAAGTACGGCAAATATAAAATAAATTTTAAATTCTAAAAAAATATAAAAATAATCATAAAAGATTATGTGAGCATGACATTACACGTACTTCTATACCTACAGTTGAATCATGTGAGCAAAAGAAAAGAAAGAAGAAAAAGAGTGAGAGAATAGAAAAAGAAAAAAATATAGGAGAAAAAATATTTACAGGTACCCAAGCTGTACCTAATATATACTCAGTACGGCTTTAGACAGAAGTACTCATGCTTCATAGCTTTTATCCTAGAATAAAGAGCTAAAGGCAACAATCTTATAAATAATAAATAATTTGTGCAATTCTCATGGCGTAAAGGCAACCGGATGAATAATTGAAATCTTCCGACGACCGTGTTTTTGGAATTAAAGGAAATAGTTGGAATAAAGAAGTGGCTAATTTCTTGCAGGAATAAGAGATTACAAAGCAAAACTCGACTCGAAAAAATTGAAATCTTCGACTCGACTCGAGGCGAAAAAACTCGACTCGTTCTGACTTGACTTAAATCGAAAAAATTTCAAATAAAGTTTGAGTTGTAAAATGGAAATTTGAATAACTCAAAAATTTTAATAATTAGTGGATTGATTTTTAAGTTTGAGTCGAGTTCCTCAATTTTTCCTGATATATATATATATACCAATGTAAAAAAATGTGAAAATATATGCCACATATGAAACAATATGATGAAATATATATATATATATGATTAGAGAAAGTCGTTTAAATTAGAATTAAACTATACTATAACATGATAAATAATTATAATTAAATTTGTATACGAACTCGAAAACTCAATTCAACTCGAACTCGGCTCAAATTTCATAAACTCGACTCGAACTCGACTCAAATTTCATAAACTCGACTCGAATCGGAAAAATTTCAAATAAAGTTTAAGTTGTAAAATATGACGCCCTTCAACTCAAATAACTTAAATTTTTTTTACTCGACTTGATCAAACGCTCACCCCTACCCAAAACTATATGAGTATTTGAAGGAAAACAAAAGGTGAGAGCAACAAGGTGAGAAACGTAGAACTAGTTAGATTCAAGAGCATAAAGCAATGCAATCCGTTCAATGACATGTAAAAAATATACCAGATCTATGCCACTTAAACCATTCTACTTGAATTTGGGTACATGTATATCTACGACATAGGTATACTTAACTAATTTCTTTGTGTGTATCAGGTACGTGTATATGTACGTGTATACTTAACTAATCTTACTCAAAAGTTGACGATGACAATGTCGACCTATGTTACTTGAACTCAGGTGAGAGTATCAGGTACGTTTATATGTACGGCATAGGTATATTTAACTATTTTCTTAGTGTATGTGTGCGTGTGTATAAAGGGTCATAATATGTATTGGTCACTGATGTCAAATTGAGGCATTCAAGAAATATGAAGAGTTAGAGCCAGCATGTTTGTTGACAAAATTAAGGTCGGTATTAGAGATCTATGCTGAAAACATGAAGAGATGAACTAATGTTAGAAAATATGTTAATAGTTTTTCACAAACTCAAAAGACAACAATATAAAACGCATAAATAAAAGCGAGGAAGAAAATTCACCATTAAATCCCCTCAAACTCCAGCTTCTTCAATAGCTTCCCTCACTGCAGCCTCCTCGACCGTTTCATCATTCTCCCAACCTCCCTAAAATCAGAGAGCAAGATATCCATAACAAATGTTACTCTAAAAATACTCTTTTCTTCAGAATGTAGCTAATAAGAAAACACAAACACATCTATTTCCGACACTTGCACCAGAGTTTGAATAACATAGGTATTATCAAAATACTAAGTAAACAGGCTATACTGTTGTACATGTTAATAAGAAATTTGAATGTTGTACACTGGATTAATTAGATAAAAATCTGCAAGAAACAAGAAATAAGAGTTAAAGGCCAATAATGAGTAATCCAGAATGCAATCCAATATTACCGGATATTGCAACATAACTAAGGTTGGATGCATGTGTTTTTACAGAACTTTTTTATGCTTATTCCTATCAACAGTAATGCATATACGGGGGAAAATAAATGGAACCTTATTATACCGCAGAATGGACTTAAGCAGGTTTGTAATGGTTGGGAAGCACGAGGAAAGAAAGTACGAATTACAATGTATGCCTGAACAAAACACGATTTTGTACCTTTGGAAACAAAAGACCTGGTCCACTAGTTGAGTTAATCATTAGTACCTCAACCACCTTATCAAAATTTACGTCATCTGCCTCGGTTGAGCATCTATACCTAAATGGAATACATCTGTCAAAAGAGAAGCGAATTTAGCACATAAAGCTCAATCATGAATAGAATTTTTCACAAAACTTCAAAATTGAAGTGTTCATACAAGTCGATGCCTATCTCTTTATATTCAGAATGAAACAATTCAATCTCAATCCAAAATAGCAAGCAAAGAGGGAAAAGAAAAGAACAAAGAAAAGATTGAAGACCTAACATTCTTCAAAAATGGTATCCATAAAAATCCAGTCACAAAATTACCGTCAAAGCAGAAAAAAATAAGCCATAAACAGGAATCCGATTCATTGGCATCTTGAATAGCATGTCTCATTAATATTGAAGGACTATGTTACCGTGGCTTTTCATTTTTCTTGAAGTAACCATTTCTGACACCCATGTACAAATATTCCGGACATGGGGTATGGAATATGACCTTCTAAGAACACTCGGGTGTGGAATATGACCTTCTAAGAACACTTCAAGTACATGAAAAAACTTTCAAAAAAATTAACATACCCCCTCCCTTTGGATGTACTCATATTTGACACTCATTTGAATCCCAGTAACAAATTAAAGTATGTCCTACCCCCCAAGGCAAATTCTTTTGATTTAGTTCCAACGTTAAAGTCAGCATAACTTCAACTGTCAATCATAGTTATATATTAAACTACTTGATCAACCACTAACAAAGGATATGTTGGGAAAATTTCTCTCTAAGATCGTTCATAATCTTCCCCAGTTTTTCTTTCTTTCTTTCGTTACTTGTTTCTTTTCTTAATTTTTTCCTTTCCCTTTTCTTTTTTGAGAAACCATAAAGACTCTTTAAAGGATTGTATAATTGTTTGACTACGGAGAAACCTACCCGTCATCATCATCAATACTAAATAATCAAACCAATAGCCACTACTATGCAACACAAGAAATTTCCTAGAAGAACTCACTATCTCTTTTGGTCATATATCATATCTGGCAAAAGTCACACCCAAGGTTAAGTTGATATGCTAACCGTTCCACCTCATGAATCGTACATGAAATTTCAATATCATTTCTCTCTTGGAATATCTCTCACTTCGTAATTAACATGGACCGACCCTACTTCCAATGCAATAATCATTATCCATTAAGCAGACATTATTGACATTTCTCTTAGAAACAAGAAAATAGAGAAAAACAAAAACAGGGAACATCCCCTTGCAAATTTCATGTCGAGAATGCAATAAACCATTTCAAAATGAAAAATGTGCCCTTTTAGACCATTAAAAACAAAACATAATCAATCTATGCACAGAAAAATTAAAATATATCCATCTTCTATTTTCATGCCAAGAATGAAAAGAACCCATCGAAACCTCAAATGAACAATTCCTATAAACATAAAAAGAAAACCCCATTTCCCATCTTCATCTGAAAAATGTAATAAACCCCTCAAACCTTAAATGAACCATCTAAAAAAACCAAACCAAAAATCTAAAAGAAAAAGGGAACCCAATTGCTATAGCCTATACGTATAAAAAAATGTTCTTAATAAATACCATTCCCAACCTTCAAACGCCCCCATTCATGATTCCATATGCCAATGCAATCAATACATGGATATCAAGATATACACAAATTTGCCAATATCCCAGAGCTGACATAAACCATTCAAAGCTTTGGCATTCATGAACACAAAAAATAAAACAAACCCATTCTCCTAAATCCTTTTTTTTTTTAAATCTAACTGATCAGTCAAAATAAACTAATAAATATCTCAAACCCAGTAATCAAAATTCTCAAAAGCCACATGCAAACATATTTTCCACATCTACATTATACGGATTAAGCGAAGTAATCATAAACAAAAGAACATACCCAGCGACAAGACGAAAACCAGCCTCGTACCTTTGCTGAAGCCGACCTGTACGGGCCACCAAATCCGACAATAATATGAAGAAGAAGAAGAAAAACCCAGTTTTTTTTTCTTTTTCAAATCTCAAATTCTTTTAATTTGAACAAAAGCGATCATGGTTGGTATTTTGTCTCTCCTTTTTTGGGTGGGTTTACAGAAAATGCTCAGGCTTGTACCGGATTACGGTTCATCCATTGCTGCTGGCATAGGATTTTGACGGTGGTGATGAATTCTACAAAGCATCATTCAATGGTTGTGATTTTCTTGGCTTTTTTGGGTGTTCTTTTAAAATTATAAATCGTAATGAATGCCAAGAAATTTTCAGTTTTTGGGAAGAAAGAAAGAAAGAGAGAAAAGGGAAGCGCTAAGAACGGATCGAGCGGTGGAGTGGTCAAAAAGCCATGTGAGCTGAGCTGGTTAATATGTGGGTTCATAAAATTACAATTTCCATCTACTATATCAAAATTATTTATTTCCCGTGCCTTCACAACAAATAATTACTTTGGTTAATTGTGCTATAAGTCCATGTACTATTTAAAATTTAAAATTTTAGTCCCTTAGTTGTCGAATTTGTTGTTTGTTCTTCTCCCTATATTGTTTTCTTGGTATAAGAATAACAATTTAACATTACCTTGTTACTTTATGGTAGAATGTTATTATTCAACTATCGTTTTAATTCGATGAACTTGTTTGCTTTGACAGTATCGTAAAAAGATTGAATTGATGAAATTTTTAAATACGAAGGGTTAATTTCAGTTAGGGCAAAAGCTGCAAAACTGATAAAATGTATAAATTTCATAGACTAAAATTATTATTCTATCATGCTATATTAAACATTAAACGTTAATTTCAATTTTAACGACAAAATAACTTGTTTGTAATGATATTTTAGTTTAATGACCTATTTATAACTTCTATTATCAAACTCGTAATAAATTGGCATTAAAATGCAGTTTATCCAAAAAAAAATAATTTTCTTTTAATAAAACCTTTTCCACTATGGTCGTTAGCTCGATATTATTTTGTGAACTCTAAATGGGCGAAGGATTCCAACAAAAATATTTGGAATAAAATATTAATAATTTTAGTTGCTTTAATGGTATGATATATTTTGTTTTTAAAAAAAAGTTAGAATTTAAATTATAACATTATGAATTAAGTAAATTAAATTAAAAAATTATCTTATAATTGATCTATGTAATATTTGATATGAATTAAATACTAATAATTACAAAAAATAAGTAATAAATAAATAGATTTCAAATATCATACAAACATAAATGAATAAATATTTAATATCATCCAAAATTGCACATTTGGCTCTCCTTTTATTCATTAATCAAGTATATGGAGATTTATTTATTTATTTTTTGAATGAATAATTTTTATACTCTATTTAACTATTTCAAGAGTAAGAAAAAGATTGCGACTATACTAACGCTAATGTCGTGAATTGTTTTAAAACTTTGAAATTAATCGTGTTTGAACGAGAGTAGTACTATAATGAATGACATGTATTTGCATTGGATTTCTATTTTTTATAAAAAATTTAAAAAGAAGCTAAATATTGTTGACTGATAAAATAAACAAGAGTTGAAGACGATGGTATAACGGTAGTTCTTGGTCGAAAATTTGGTCTATTATTCTTCGTTGGTTCGAAGGTGAAAGATCGTATCTTCTTCATTGTTGTATGTTGTTTTCTATCTTACTTTGACATGTGTCATCATAGGGTTATTGTGGCGTTATAATAAAACCAGCTACAAAGTGACCTCCTAGATTTGTTTTGGCATCATAAGCGGTCACGTACACTAACATGTGGCCGCTAGACAACGTTCGCTTAGGTATGTCTACAGGTTGTTTTTATTCGTTCGCTTAAGTGGAGGGTTCACAGAAATAAGTTATTGTTGTTCGCTCTCACCCGTGGTATGTGCCCACTAACTATAACTTCCCAACACGTGACTATAGACGTTCGTAAGTACTATCAAATATATAAATGTTTGGGGTTGCTAGTAGTTGGTATGGGCTTTTTGCCAGAAACTATGAACATGTCTATGGGATATGGCCCAATTCTATTTAACTATACAACCGCTTTTGCCGTGGTCTTGGGCACAGTCACTCCATGTCCATGTTTAAGGACGGCTACGAGTCGGGACGGATCAAATTTTTAGTCGTCATAACTTTGATAATTTTATATTCAAATTCAAAGTTAGATTTAATTTTTAATATATTGATGTGATTACATAATAATATATGTTTATATTTTTTTTCTTAACTTTTTGACAACACGCACATCTTGTACACATTAATACTCGAATTCGGGTCTCTTAGAATGAACAAAATCATTTTTTCTATTGGAACAACTCTTTGGGTTTAATCTGATTCAGTTTAAAAAGTATTTTTGTCTTGAATCTGATTTTAACATTTTATAATAAATTTGATCTTGAAACACCAGATTTCACCCACAACTCAACCTTTAGAATCAAGACTTTCCCATGAAAACCACGGTATCTTCTCATCATTCACTTTGATTCATTCCCCCCCTCTCCATCTACTTCACCATCAAAAGAAATAAAATCAAAACCCAAAGCTAAATAAACTTGTAAGCTTTTGATTGTTGCTACTCTATTTTTATAATGCCAAACAAATTGGAATTTTGTGAAAGAGCTTGAAGGACCAATTTAAAATTTTAAATAATTTAGAGGCTTAAATTAAATTTTTCAAAAAAATTAAGAGTTTAACTAATTTTTTTTAATAATTTAAAAAATTTTAATGAAAACTTTTAAAATTAGTCGGGACAAAATTTCAATTTCCTAAAATTTTATACATGGTCCCTGGAAATGAAGGAATGTGTAAGTTGCTTGAAACTAGGAAGATTGGGCATGCCCGCCCACACACTTTCTAAAATTCTAATGCTAAAAAAAATTGTAAAATTTTATTTTATTTTTATCACTTTTTTAAAATAAAAATCTATTAATAATTTTTTTGTTGCCTTTCGGTTTCCCGGATTTTGCCTTGATTAATCCAGATCGACTTGCGTCGCATATTTAATTTTAATGGACAAGTCTTTCAACGGCGGCTTTTGCATATACAAGGTCCCAAACTCGAAAAAATTTCAAAACAGACACATCCAAATTTCGATTTCGAAAGTAACCTCAACCGTATCGAATTATATTTGGTTGAAACTCATTAAGTTCGATTATTTTACCCATTCCTACTCCATCTCCATGTGCATCATGATGCAATGCACGAAACACTACATTTAGGGACGGAACTGGGAGGTTAAGGTGGGGTAATTGTTTCCCAACCCCAACATTTTTTAACCTTTGTTTTTATGTATAAAAAATTGAGTTATTTATGAATTTACTCTCATTTTCAAAGATTTATGTTTGACTTAAACATATTCTAATTCCTTCGTTGACTACATTCGATGGGTTTTCAAAGAAATGTAACCCCAAACTTAAACCCGTCATCATATTTTCTATTGCATCAACTATTCTATTATATTTAGATATGATGTAAAAAATATAACTCTAATGTTCACTACCATTTTCGCTCCTACTAATTTTTAGAGCATGATTTTTTAGGGTTGGAATGTGTTGTCTTCTCTCTAGTCGTCAATTATTTGGTTATTTTGTTGATCTACCATACTTTAGACCCTCGAACAGTTCTCACATAATAACAGGTGCTTACAATCACCCTAAATATGTCACGCTTTAGTTGTAATAAAACCAGTTGTCAACGTGATGTCATGTTCTATTAATATATTAGTGTTGATACAGTGATATTTATTTGTATCTTTTTATATTTTTCGAGTTACTTGGTTATGTTTTTAAATATTTTTTATCCTACGATTTTATTTTCATTATTTAGTGATTAGTTCTTTTTCTCTTTGATATTTTCATTATTTAGGATTTGAATATTGAAAGAATTGAATCATCTTTTCAGTGACTCTATTTATGCCTCACATTAAAAAAATTAGGTTTAGAGTTTAGGGTTAAGGTTTAAAGTTAAGATTTAGGGAATTACGTGTAATGTATATTTTTAGAGTTTATGATTTAGAATTAAGGCTTCGTTTTTGGTTGAGTTTCGTCACCAAAACGAGCATTTGTCCCAAATTTCTTCGCAAAACAAATGTCGGTTAGACACCCAACGGACGTTTGCCCAAAGCTAAATTTTTCAACTTTTGACAACCGGCATTAAGTCTCAATGACTGTTTACCTACAACGACAGAAAATGAAACCTAAAGCTCAAAATTAAAATTTTTTGGTGTTGGAACGTAAAAATAGCAAAAAAAATTAAAAGATTTTTGTCCAAAAGAATTCATGGTTAGGATGCATCTTTGATTGTTGAAGGATAGAATAGAAAGCAGAGTGGGGAGTAGAGAGTGGACCGACGTGTATGAATGAGAAAAGGAAATTGAACATCACCCATCGTTGTCTGCGTGTACGAAAGCCGCGCCTGCTTTCGTTGTCTTCGGTCCCTCCACACTCTATTCGTTGAACTCGGACGTCTCGTTTTCTCACGATTCCGCTGTCGTCTCAACTCCACCAAACACTAAACCGATCCGCAAGGTTTGCGTGATTTCAACCATTGTTCTACTAATCACATCGATGGTCGAATTCGAATCGATTAAATTATCATAATTTTTTTAGTTTTTTTTTCTATAATAATTTTATTTATTTCACGATTTCATTCTGATCTAATCAACTAATCTACCCATTCTTGATTTAACTGGTCGATTCAATCCCGTTCTATCAACTGTGAATTGAACTAATCTTTGACAAAAAAAAATGAATTTGAGTGAAATTGTTTTTTTAATAGTAATATTTCTTTTCACATCTTTCTTTTTCTATTTTCCTCTTTGGGACATATAATTGCATCCCAACCTTGAATCCTTTGTGTTTTTGTGAGCATGTGCATGTGGGTGGGAATGAGATTTAGCCCCCCCCCCCCCCCAACTTTTTCTCTCTCTTTGAAACATATAGTTGTATTTTTGGTGAGTTGATTTGTTGGACCATATCATATTTTATTTATTATTTATTATTTTTAATATTATTCAGGTAATTTTTTAATTCAATTTGTGTTACAAATTAATCGGATACTAACACATTTGAAAAAAACTAAAAAAATATTTATTTACATGTTAAAATAGTATTATAATGATATTTTGTCTTTTTATACTTTTATATCAATTTTTTTATAAAATATATTTTTACATAAAATATTTTATTTCACATGCATCATATATGTATCATGTATAGCTAATCTAATAAGAATTACCTATTTGTTCTATGTGAAAGATAATCAAACTTTTAATGTAGTTTTATTATTTATTTTTTAACTCCCTCTTTGCACCATAATGCATTATAATTTATATTGAATTAATGGCTATATTTTGATACATAAGTCCTGTAAAAAATTTATATAATTCTTTATAATTAAACTGTAAAATCTAAACTATGTACCATAAACTCTAAAATATAATTACCACATCTTAAATCTCTAAGCTCTAAACCTTAAATTAAACCTCCCAACCTTTAAAATTGATAAGCTTTACACAAATTTGTGTATCCAATTTTTCCCTTAAGTTGAAATATTTAATTACTTTCAAATAAAAAAGCTCAACAACTATGAATCTATGATAATTTATCAAAATTTATGAACATCAGGGATGCAATTAAATTGTTAAAATAAATTATGTATTTTTAACTATTGTTTGTGTAAAAAAATAGAAAAGTATAAAACTAATTAATCTTGGACTAATGATTTGATATATCTCATATGTATTGTCACGTCTGAAAAGAGGAGGGATCGTTAATTCTACATCGGAAAAAAATGGATGTCTTGGATATATAAGCGATGGCGTTGCACATTCTATCAGACATGTCTTTTGAGAAAATGATAATGGCCCCGTGACAAGTGGTATTAGAGCGACCCTTTGACTGCCTGATTTCACGCCGAACGCCTATGAGTGGGCTAGGCAGAGTGGACAACTGTAACAATTGGCCAATCACGAGAGCAGAAGCTCGTGACGAGGGCGTCACGAGGTTTAGTGGGGGAGAATCTCACATCTGAGAAGAGGCAATGTCATTAGTCTCACATTGAAAAGAAAAATAGAGATCTTAAGATATATAACTAGTGACACTGCACGTCCTATCAAACATATCTTTTGGGAAGATAATAATGGCCTCATGACAATATACGCATCTTGATTGTCATTTTATTAGTCAGATCATAACTAGAAAAGTTAAAAGTACAATTGTATAATCACAAATAATATAATATATGAATAATTATAATTATAATCAATTATTAGAATGCACCATTAAATTCGTAATTGAAATATATTTAGAATTCATGCCTAATAAATCTTATTAAATCAAAATAAATGTAAAAAATATACATAATTTATAGAATATGATTGGAAAATTAAATTTAAAATTACAAAAATTAAACATTCTCATTAAATCGAACACGTTTACAAATTTGTTCTTATAATATTTGTCTAGGACGAACGTTCGTGGCTACCATGCCCCATGTGACAAATGAGTTTTTAGAATTAAAATATTTAGTAAAGGTAGGGAGAACAAAAGGGACAGAACATAGAAAATAGTAAAATATTTCAAAGAATTTCCACACATGATTATGGTGGCTAAATTATGTGGTAAGAGCCGTTTTGGACTGTTAAATTGACCCAAGGCATGACAGCTATAATTTTCCAAAACAACCCAACATTGTCAAATTGCTGGAATAAATACATTTCATATCGATTTCTTTTATATAATTGTTGATATCTAATTCATTAGACGACTGATTCATATCAAGCGTTGCAGAGATTTATTATGGGACGATTTTTTAATGCAATTCACTTCATTTACAACATCAACATTTGAACATTTGATATTGCTTAAGAGACAGAGACAGATCCTTTAAAGGACTTGGGGCCATGCCCCTAAAAATTTTAAATTTTTTGAATTTTACCCTAAAATTTTTGAAATATTGAATTTGCCCCCTTAAAACTTTTAAAAGTTTATATTAAACTTTAAACTTTTAAATATTTTTAATTAAATCTCCTCTCAAAATTTTTAAAAGTTCTTATTAAACATCTCAAGATTATTACAATTTTTAGTTAAACCCTCAAAATTTTTAAAATTTTTCGTTTAAGCCTCCAAATTATTTCAAAATTTAAGTTGACACTCTCAAACTTTTACCTCAAGTTCCACCACGATTAAGAGACCTAATAATTTATTCCGTAAGTTAATTAGTAATCTATTAATATTGATTTTCCATTTTCATAAGAATTCAGTCGTGTTTGGTTGATCAAATAAATCTTTTCAATATCTTTCATGTGCAATAAGAAAAAAGAAAAGCTCAAAATATTGGGAGTTTCCACATTTTTGTTGTGTTTTAGGTCTTATCTCCTTCTTGGCAATTGCCGATTTCTATTCAATTTGGTCGATTTTAGATTTGTGAATCACTTTTATTGACGTAAAAGAGTTGAATGAATAATTTAAAGGGGTCCCGACGGTAAATGATGGTATATTCTAATTAGGTGACATGTGTTCAAACAATTTAGTATGTAGATATATTTATTCAAATTTTAAACCGAACACATTATCTTGTACTTGAATATAATTATAAAAAAGTTAACTAAATTTGGTGTCTAAACTTTTTTTTGAATACACCTATGTGACTATATCGTATTATATGTTCATATTTTTTTAATCATTTGATAACACACATTTTGCACACAAATATTTAAACTCGAGTCTTCTAAAATAAACATTTTCTTCTTTTTTTCACTAGAGACACTTGTTAAATTCTGATATTTAAAATTATTCTTAAATTAACTTTATTCTTAAAACTAGATTCCGTCACAATTATGATATAAACGAAGTAAAATATTTATGTAGGAGTGATAAATTTTAAGTTTTGTATTTAATATTTTCCAACTTAATTATTTAATTAAATAAATTTTTTGAAAGATATTTTTACATACGTAGTGAGACAAAACCTAATATATTTAAAATTTGACATATAATACATTTTCATATTTTATTAATTGTACATTTTGGGTTATATGTCAATTAATTAAGATCGAGTACTCTAGAGTTTCATCATATGAACAATTATCTAACCCAATTTGATCCCTACAAAACGTCATGATTTAAATATTTTACATTGTTTAATGAATTATCTCACTAGACCAGCCAGTAAAATTGATATGATAGGTATGTTATATATGAAAAATTGGTAAAGTTGGATCAATGAAGTTTTAACATAATCACAGTTGAGATAAACTAAACGGCCGAGTGGTCAAGGATGTTTATGCTGTATCATTTCGTATGAGTTTGAATCTCGACATTTGTAATTTTTCTTGAAAATGTAATATCTCTCTACTTAATTAAAAAACATAATCACAAAGTTGAGATTTTGAGAATTATGATATATCGTGTATGGATTTTGAGATGACATCGAGTTTAGTTTAGGGTTTAGAGTTTAAAATTTAGATTGTATAGTTTAAATTAAAATGATTGTATAATTTTTTATACATATTATATATTAATATATTACCCATTAAAAATTATTTTTATAATAAATATTTATTAAATTTAATATAAATTATTAAATTAATAAATTAAATACGAGTTTTATATAAAAAAATGTCGATAATTACCTTTGGCTAAAAATAAATCGCATGAAATACATGGCGGTCCAGATTTTCTAGTCCAAAAGAACCAACAACAGCAAACTCTCTATCAACGGCTGAGATTCGACGCAGCCATCATACAACTTCACATTATATATATACACACAATGCATCTCTAATCCATTCTCACTTCAAAATTTTCTCAAGAATCATTCCGTCGTTATTAATTTCATCACTCTCCCAAGAACACCAAACCCAGAATCCTTTGAAATTTGATTCTTCTTTCGAGAAATTTCGAATAAATTTTCAGACAAGTTTCGTCGCTAAAAGTATTCATTCCGTCGCCTTTTTTGGCGAGATATGATCAGAGTATTGACGACGATAACAAGATCCGAAGAAAACAGCGATTGTACGATGGCCAAGTATTTTGGGGATTCTTTCGGATTTGGAATCGGGGGGTTACTGTTGCTGGCGGCGTTGGCGGCGTCGATGGCGGTTCTTCCGTTGATGTTGCCGCCTTTGCCGCCTCCTCCATTGGTGCTTATGTTCTTTCCGGTTGGGATCATGGCGGCTCTCATGTTCTTGGCGTTTTCTCCGGCGGAGGTTGTCAGCAACGCGGTTTCTCATACTGTATGACTTCCGGTGTTCAAACGCGGCTTTCATTGGAAAGTGTCCGGCAGCTGGCGGCTTTGCGGAGTATAAAAATCAAGGGGTAGCTGATTATTTTATTACTCTTCTTTTGTATTACATTAACATTATTTTGTTACATACGAATTATACACTAATTTATTGAGAAATGAATGAAAAAATGCGTAGAAAATAAATTTAACTGTGAATATTCCCTCCATTTTAGTGCTTTTATTTTTGTTTGTTTTCTAAATTTCAACTAAAGTTTGATTTACATAATGTAAGAAATATGATGATCAAATATATTATATTATTTTATTTATTTGATTTTTTGGTAAAAAACTAAAAAATTAAAGAAACACAATAAAAACTGTTGAGATAATTAATCAATAGTGGAAGGTCAAGAGTGGTGAATTGACAATTAAAAATTTGAAGGGAACAAATAGAAAATGAAAATTTTGTAATACAATGATTTATAGAGTACTTAAAGCTTAAGGATTTACATCCACTATCTTAGCTCTCCACTAATGATATCAAACAATTCACTATTGAATTTTTTCATTTTCTAGGCTAAGGAGGCAACCGTTACAAATCGATCAAAACTTTCTACCCAAAGCTTGATCAAGGTTCACTCTTTTACAAAAAGTGATTTGCAAACAAAAAATTTCTCTCAAAGGTGATATGTTTGTCCAATTACAAGTACTCACAACCTCAAACTTGAAACTAAGGATTACAAATTGGAATACACAAGTTAGGTACAAAAATTTGACTCTAAAAGCTCAAAGTAGTTGGATTTGCTTGAATGCTTGATAGTTGTTCAATGAATGTTCAATAGTTTTTGTTGCAGCTTTGGAGTCTTGAATTTATACCATTTTATTGATTTCTAGCCGTTTGTGTGGTTGAGATCATCAATAAAGTTGTTGGAGACCATTTTTCCCGCAATAAATGTTGTTTAGTGACCAACCGTATCGGTACACGAAAAGTCGTATCAGTACTTATCAAAAGAAGAGTCGTTGTGTAATAGCATATTGATACGCTTGAGGGCGTATCGAAACAATTATAGAGTAAAAATAGGGGTATATCGATACGGTATATCCGTATCGGTACATGTTTTGCTCACTAGAATCTGAAGTGAAAAATTACATCAGTACGCTTAAGGGGCGAATCGATACGGGTTAACTGGTTTTTGAAAATCATTGATTCCTATAACTAACAAGGTAATGGTAACAAAATTTAATGTAAAGATTTGAAAATCTCAACATACTGTATCGATATGGTGAAGGCCGTATCGATACGTGTAAGCAAGAACTTAAATCCAGATGAATGTCATATCGAAATGAACATAGTCGTATCGATGTTGATAACCTAAAATACAAGTCTAGATGAAATCTGTATCGATACGGGGACAACCGATCGGTACATTTTGGCGATAAAAATTTCAGTAGTAAAAATCCGTATCAAAACACCTAAGGTGTATCGATACGCCAGCGTGTATTTGTTTAATTTGACTTTGAAATACTTAGAAAAATATTTTGAGTTTAAGTCTTAGATTTAGAAAAACTTTCATTGTCATTTTGTGAGACTTTTAAATACTTAAAAATTTATTTTCTTTTTACAATTTAGTCCTTAAACAATTTGTTATATCAAAATTGAATATAGATTTTACAAAAACCAAAGAATTAAATGAGCACATTAATAATGATATGGTAATAAAAAGAAGTCATTATGCCAATTAACATTTTCACAAGAATAGAATCTAACGAGTGACTTTATTAGAAAAGATGATGAGATTTAGATCCGAATTTGAACATATGTGTGTAAGGTATATATCTCTTGTCAAAAGATTAAAAATTACGAACAAATACTATCAAATAATTACATTAATTTATTAAAAAACATTCCCATAAAAATATAACATTAGCTAAGAAATAGGAGGGAGTAACTAAACTTCTACCTCTAAATTCTTCATGTATGTCGCAATAATATTCCCTTGCTATATTCTTAAATAGTCGTAAAAAATAGTGTCAACTATCGAGAATCTCAACATCACCGTCAACAAATAATTTTGTTAAACTAAACAAGATCATTCTAAAACCTGATTAACAAAATAATTTTAGATTATTTCAACCAAACACACTTCAATAATTATATTAAAATGAGCAAGTATATTTGGTAGGTTGGTCAATCTGTTCCTTTTTATTCCCTTATTTCTCATATGTCATGAGTTCTAGGCCCACTAGGGAGCACCATTTTCCTTTTCATCCCCTAGAGTTCTCTTTCCCCTCTCCTCTAGATAGAATTAAGATTAGATTTAATATTTGTCAAAAAAATAATTATATTAAAATGAATTAAATAATAACTAATTTTATTATAATCAAATAATACGTATATCTTAAATAATTCATTAAATGGGTTTTGAATCAACGTAGATATAAATTGTTTGATAAAGGAGTAAATTTTTTATTCATAATCATTTGTTTAATTGTTGTCACAATTCACGACTTATTCATTCAACATTGCAAGTAGCAGCCATATGAAAACATCTTGGACAAAAAAGAAGTAAAAAGACATCAATTTTGAAAACATTAGTACCTCATTTTGTAATACTAAACAAAGAGTGACATTTCACTTTTCAAAAAGTTGAACTTCAACTACACTGATTTTGGAAGCCAATTTGATCTCATGGCAGATGTAAAGACCCACACATATTGGTTCTTATAGTCACTTTTTAAAAAATAATTCAATCTTATTTTTTATTCAATTATGCATTTAAACTTAGAAAACTAACCAATGATATCATTTGACCGACAAAACTCGTCGTTGATTGTTACGATGATAAGACGGCGATTTATTATGAATGATATCAGAGTAACATGATTTTTGAGGTTATGCCCAATATTTTTTTTATAACCATAATCTTGGCATAGAACCTACAAAAAAAAAAGTTGACTAATCACATTCACCCATTTTTGTTCCTAAAACCATAAAATAGCACAAATGACTACTAAATAATGAAAATAATATCATACATGGAAGAGTTAAAAAAACTTAACAACTAAAAAAAAATAGAAGATATGAACAAATATTATTATTGACGACGAATGATAAACACCAATAACATTGACTATCGTAACTCAAGTGCAACTTATCTAGGCTGATTGCAAGCACCTATCAATATGAGAAAAACAATTCAATAGTCCAAACTAAAGGTACATCATCAAAATAATAGAACAAACGCCAACAGTAGAGACGAAGTAAAACCCAACATTGAAAGGAGAAAAAAATGCGTTACAAGAGCAAAAATGTTTTCACCGTTTTCATTAGAAATGAGAAAGACTTATTAAATAAAATAACACAATAGTTCAAATATGCAAAAGAGAAAGAACTGAAAAAAAAGAACACTAGAAAAGTTATGATAAAACATGTTTGTTAATTATTATCCGCACATTAATATAAATTTTAGTTCTTAAACATAAAACATTTATAAAACTGAATGGTCCTAAAGATTGAACCAAAACTAAACAATGTGTGGTCGTTTGTCTCAGCATATGCTTTGTCGCCACAATGATTGTTGTAGCAGCCTAACATAATCTCCACACCAATGTTGTATAACATACCTTGCAACATACCTTAAAACACCAATTATAATACAACAAAATACATGAATTGCCATATATAATATAATATAATATAATATAATATAATATAATATAATATAATATAATATAATATAATATAATATAATATAATATAATATAATATAATATAATATAATATAATCATTCCATTAGTGATGGTCAAAATAAGAATGAAATTACAATGCATTTCCCACAATTAAAGGTATAACTACTCCTACTACTAATATAATATGGTCAATTCCATTAGCAGTGATGGTCAAAAAGATGATGAAATTCCAATGCATTTCCCTCAATTACTAGTTTAGATTCTAGAATCCTTTGACAAAGAAAAGGTCCCTGCCATGCCATCTAGACAATGACAAGAACATAAATTTGTTCAACTTCATCCGAAGTTTGCTACAAGATCATATGGCTTCGGAACTACATTGAGAATCAAATCGGCACAGAAAAATACGTATTAACACTTTGAAGCAAAATCTGGTACTTTAATCCTGTTTCACAGTAAATAATCAGTCTTCTTCTTCTCACATCTCGTTGTCTAGTATATCGTGCATCATTTGTATCGGAATGAGGCCTTCGGTCCGAATTGCCTCTTTGTTTGTGTCAGGGCTGATGAAGAACAAAGTAGGCAACCCTCTAACCTGGTACAGCAGAATTTCTTCAGTTTCTACTATACTAAACCCGGTATACATGTTCATTTTTTCTTTTTAAGTTTTTTCATATATTTGGAGGGTTCTCGGAAGGTAATGTCCCAAAACTCATGTTCGAATGTGTTAGACATGGGTACTTTAAGAAACATGAAGTGTTGGAGCAACATAAGTAGAATTCAGTGGAAAGGAGAGAACTCGAGGAATAAATATTACTTGCAAATTACCTGCATATTGTGTGCAAATTCATACTCGTCATCAGTATCAACTTTGACAATAATTGCATTTTTCTCATACTCCACAGCTAGCTGTGATTAAAAAGAAAATTTAAAAATAAGATAATACTTGAGTTAATCTCCAAACTGGATCAAACAAATCAAGCTGGTCCTAAATGTTAATCTGTATAAACTTTGGCGAGTTCACGAAAATCACGAAATCTGGTTGATTCCCAAAACGTTTTAATGCTAAGCAACCAAATATGTAAAGCAAACCCCAGTTTAATGCAGCCAAATGCCTGAATTTAATTTGAGAAGAAATCGGGGAAGTGTTACTTAAGTTCTGCATGGTGATTCATAGACTTTGATCTAGCACATTACATAGTTAAGAGCAGTGTTTACATCACTTCACTGGAAATCGGCATCCCAAAATATTTAGAAAATATAGAACCTATTCTTCAAAACTGTGTTCAAAATGCGAACTACAAGAAACCATCTTACTTGAGCATTGAGCGCAAAACTTCAGAATTTTTCAACGCCATTCCAAAGGACCTACTGACAACATTACCTGATGCTACGTTAACAAATGATATACCAGGAAATGTTTGCGGAAACTCCTGATAACATCACTTCAAAATGTCAAGAAAGTCATTCTCGTTTAGTTCTACCATAAAGGCTGCTCTCCGGGAGATAAATGAGCGTCACAAACCTTCCTGAAGTTCTGGAAGAAAAACGGAAGTCCCATACTATACTCATCCTATTTTACAAAACTATTTCAATAACATACAGTGCAACTATAAATCGAAATTTTGCTGCCCCTCTTCAGTATTCAGCTACGGTCTAGCGCAAGGGATTGTTTTTAGTCCTTCTAAGATCGATCAAAAGAAAATCTATTATGTGATCTGAAAATATAATTCCCCACAGATAACTTGTACAATGAATCTAATCTATATCAGGCTGGTTTCAGCTTCAACTTTATTGCATTAGTATGATTGCAGTTGGCTTATTTCGGTAAATTTTTATTGCAAAATTGTAAAACAAGGATCAATATTTTCAGACTTTTTAACTGTAAACATTGGCGAAATAGAAGATAAGGTAAGATACAAACCACACCGTACTTAATTCTTCAGATAGCAACCAATGCTCAGTTTGGACTACAAGTGAACTTAACACAAGTTCCAGGACAGTCGGAAGATTCTTTTAGAACGATTCTAAATGCCTAGGACTTAATTGTATATTCATGATAGGCTTATGTTAATCAGATTGGATACGGGTAGTATCAAACATAAGCAAGTTTTTTTCCATGTATTTGGAGGTTCTTTGGAGAGTTATATCTCTAAACCCATATCCGAATATGTACCGAACACCAAAGAGTCAAAGAAACAGAGGGATAGCTTACCTTCTATATGAATCCTAATCTTGAGGAGAAGAGAAAATAAATGTAAACTCAGTCGTGTGTGTGTGTGTGTGTATTTGCAGTCTGCAAGGTTACACACTGGAAAATAAGTTCGAAACTGAAAGAATCTCAACCAACTCAAACAAAACATTAAATTTATCAATAGAGCAGAAAAGCATAAATTGAGTAAACAGAGCTTACCATTTCAAGTTCTTGAGCCATTAAAATACAAGGACCACACCATGTTGCATAGAAATCAATAATTATGGGCACTGTTCTCTCCCCTCTTACTAGCCCCTCAATTTCTTGAGCTGACATCTTTTTCTGCTCACCCAAAATGACAATATCAAGTCATCAAATTTCAATACTTCATAAAAAACACCATTACCATAAGAAGAACAACAAATTAATTCTATTTCTCAGTAGCAAAGGCAATTATGTGAGTACACCAAGTCAACAATAATCAGTTTCACTTAATCTTTCCAGTAATGAATAACCTAAAAAGATGAAACAAAATTCATAAAAGCACTTTGTTTTTCTTCCAATTTTTACAGCAACCCAATAGTGCAAATGGAAAAACAAAACAAACCCAGAAATTAAAAACAACAAAGAAAGGGGAATTACCACAAGATAGTCTTCCCTGACATATTTGCCGAGTGGGGGTTTGCAAAGCAGCTTTCTGGGTTGTGTTGAAAGATAGAAAGGTCTGGCCTTTGTTGTATGGAGGAAGAGTGAATTTTGGGAATGGGGTTTTGATGACGAGGAAACGGGTGAAAGCAAAGGAATCGGGCGTGTAAGGGTGTGGATTTGGAGGAGAGCCATATTTGAGAAGAACAGAGAGTTTTAAGCCTTGAGCTTGAAGGATTTGCAGTTGGGGTTAAGCGAGCAAACAATAGATATTTTAGCGGATATGTTTGGCTGCTTGAATACAAGAATAATTTTTGTAATCATTTGATAACTTTTCTAGAGATAAATTACTCGGATTTGAGTCTTTTAAAAATAGTAATATATATATTTTTTATCAAATGTAATTATAAGATAATATTTTGTTACAAATTGGTTTAAGTGGTAACCAGTTTGATATTGCTTAGCATATTTCAAATTCGAGACATTGTATATGTAAAAACTCCTGCAGGAAGACTTACCCACCATAACTAAGTGTGCATGCGGGTTAGTCCGGATTAGTAAGGGTGAAGCCCTAAAAATCGGAAGGACAAAAAAATAATATTTTGTTCATTAATCTTAACTCTTTAACAACCTACACGTATCATACATACAAATTGCTTTGTTGAGATGTTTACTTTAATATAACAAAGTGAAAAATATTTTTTGACTAAATTTAAATATTGCAAAAATATTTCAAAGTCAACAAAACTTGAAAAATATATTTAAAATGTTTTGACCTTGTTCCTATATCGAATATATCTTTTAAAGTCAATTTTTAGTCGGTTTTACAAGTTTTTAATGCAGGTTTCAAAACCCCCTATAAGTAGTTTCGAAACTAGTGAGGTAGTAAGGCCTGGAAACCAAACCTGAGAAACAGGTTTCGAAACCCCCTTCCTGGTTTCTATATCAGGCCCCTGTAACAGCTAGTTTTTCATTTGAAAACCCCTAATTGTTTCGACCCCTGCAATGGTTTTGAAACTTCTGTGCAGATGAGCATTTAATGCTCAGTTTTAATGGCTTTCAACGGCTCTAAAACATCCCCAATGGTCATAAACGGCTAGAATATCATTCCACACTATAAAAGCAAGCTTAAGACACTTGAAGATGGTTAGAGACAACATCCAAGCTTCATGATCAAGAGAAATAGCTTTTAAGTCTTTTATTCTTCATTTCTCTTGTATATATTGTATAAAGAGTGTTTTTCATTGTTTTATTCTTTACACTCTTGTGAGCTTAATTCTTGTAAACAACCCACCTTGTGAGGTTTCATTGTTTACACAAATTACCTTGTAAAAGGGAGATGTTCTAATTTAGCCTAAGTAAAAACTAGAGTGGTTTTATCTTAGCCATTGAAAAGATAAGGTTGTAACAGTTGCCTCTTAATCCTAGAAAAGGAGAAGAATTCATAGTGAATTGGGAAATCCTTAGTGGTGTGCTAAGGTAGTGGATGTAGAACTTGATTAGAAGCTCGAACCACTCTAAAATCCTTGTGTAAATTGCCTACCATCTTTATTGGTTTTAGCTAATTCTTTTGGGAGTTCAATTCAACCCTCTTGACGATTTTCGAAGATCGATTTGGGCATGCTACAAGCCTAACAATTGGTATTAGAGCCTCATCTCTATCGAAGGACTAACATCCGCGAGTAAAGATCATTTGCTAGAAGTCTACCGTTCAAGAAAATGACAAGATTTGAAGAAGGCCGTTATATCTCGTGTCCTCCGCTCTTCGAAGGAGAAGCATACTTCTAATGATGCAATGTCATGAAGTACTTCATCAAATCTCTTGATTTGAGATTTGAGATTTGAGATATCATTGAAGATGGATACTTGGAAGCTCCTAAGAAGAAGAAGAAAAAGCAAATGAGTGAAAATGACACGAAGGCTAAGCTAAACGCAAAGGCGATGCACATTCTTCTTTGTGGCCTAAATGAAGAGAATTCCAAGGTCTTCCCATCCAAAAGTGCCAAAAATTTGAGAGAAGCTTGAAAATTTTTATGGGAAATAAGAGAAGAAAAATGGAGTGCTATCATGTGCTAGCCTCCTCTCATCTACAAAGGTGGATGGTGTTTTGGCTCTCGATGAGCCCGAGGTATATTCTAACTCTAGTAGTTCAAATTTATATACATTTGACGAGTTACAAGATGCTTTCGATGAATTATTTTTGAAATTTGAGACCATGAATTTCAAATTTTAAAAAATGATTTCTAAACTTGAGTTTGAAAATGATTTTCTTTTGAAAACAAAATTAGATTTTGAAAACCAAAATGAGACTTTGAAAAATGATTTAGAGTTTTCAAAAACAAGCAATATAGTTTTAGAAAAAGAAAATCTTGATTTGAAAGTTAAGCTTGAATGCTTAACAAACGAAAAAGAAATTGTTTCTAATAATTCATCTCATCCCATAATGACAAATTACTCATATTGTCATTATCATGGTCATTCCTTGCATACTTGTCCTATAAAGAAGAGAAAATCTTATAGGATTATACACGGTATGAGTTCCTAAGGGAACTAGAGACATTGAGATTAATGTTAATGGATCCAAAGCAATTTAGATACCAAAATCCAAGTAAATGTCTCTTATAGGTGTGTTGGAGCAATGGCAAGCAAAGCAAAGATATGGAAATGCTCTAGTCACACAAGAAAAAGATGGATAACCTCTAATCATATTCTTTTGATTACTTATTTTTGGTTGCCTATTTTTGCTTTTGATTGCTCTATGCATATATGCTTTATTTTTTCTCATATGATTGCATAAAGATTTTTAAAGTTTTGGATAAATTGAATTTCATGTGATTTTAGATTGATTTGATCCAATACTGAAATTCAATCTTTTAAGTGTCAAGTATTTGAGCTAAAATTTCAAATGGAATGCTTTGATTAAGGGGAGCTTTTAATTTTAAAAAGATTTATCTCATTCTCCATTGTTATTTTACACCAACAATTGATATATCTTATCAATTGAAACCATATTTCCAAAGATTGGTTTCAACCTTTCAACATTTGGTGTTTTGAACTTAAATGTGATTTCAAACTTTGTTTTGAAATTATTTTTGATATAACAAAAAGGGGAGAGATATGTTTGAAAAATTAACTTTCAAAAAGAAAAAAAGGGAAACTTTAAATATTTTATAAAATATTTATCTTTTTTTCTAAAATTATTTAATTAAAGGGGAGATTTTCAAAAATAATTTTTCAAGTAGTTTCGTTATATAAAAAATGAGGAGATTGTTGAGAAGTTTATTTTCATATAACAAAGTGAAAAATATTTTTGGACTAAATTTAAATATTGCAAAAATATTTCAAAGTCCACAAAACTTGAAAAATATGTTTAAAATATTTTGAATTTGTTCCTATATCGAATATATCTCTTAAAATCAATATTTAGCCGGTTTTACAAGTTTTTAATGCAGGTTTCGAAACCCTCTATAGGTGGTTTTGAAATTAGTAAGGCAGTAAGGCCTGGAAACCAAACCTGAGAAACAAGTTTCGAAACCCCTTCATAGGTTTCTAGACCTACTGGCTGCGAAACCCCCTGCCTGGTTTCTATACTAGGTCTCTATAACGACTAGTTTTTCATTTGAAAACCCCTAATGGTTTTGAAGCCCCTGTAATGGTTTCGAAGCCCCTGTAATGGTTTTGAATTAGGATCAAATTGATAGAATTTATAAATTTTGGGACTAAATATGTTAATAAAAGTATCGAAATAGTGGATGGAATTAAAGTTTAGGTACCAAAAATGGGAGCAAAAATTCTTTAGGTGTCAACTTGGGAGAAAGTGTCTAGTTCAGGCGTCGGCTTGGTAGCAAAAATTCTTTGGGTACCAACTTGAGAGAAAGAGTATAGTTCATGTACCAAATGCATATTTAAGCCTTATTTAAATTATATTAACAAATCAATAAATTCGTTGTAGTCTAAGACTCTAGTGATTAGAATATTTTTTAACCTCTAATTATTTAATTTCGATCTTGACCAAATCATGTTTATTTTTCCCTTCTATTAATCTATTAATAAATGAATTGTATTAATAGATTAATAATCATGTTGTAGTTTAGTGGTTACTTTGGTAGTATGCTTATCGAGTCTTGTGAAGGACCTAAATCGAATAATAAATATTGTTTATCATGTTCTAGTTTAATGATTATTTGTTTATCTTGTGAAGTGGTTATTGATATAGAATATTTTGATGTTTAAGCATATTTTTTTTCTCAACAAATGAAATTTTATTAATAAAAAAATTAAATCATAATTTACATTAAAAATTTTCTTAAATTAAATAGGAGGAAAAAAATACACACAAACAAGGTAAATATACAAAACAAAACACCATCACAAAGAACAGTCCAAACATCGCCTAACCCAATTAACACTTACACGATATCACTCGGTCAACACACAAAACTCCAACCATGCACCCTAACAGAACATAATTAAATACCTTAACAAATACAGACAGCAACTGACGGATAAATAGAACCCCCGCACATAATACATAGCCATAAACCGCCAAGGCAAAAAGTGTCCACAAAACACATAGCAGGAACAAGAAGAAACAAGACCATGTAAGCAGCCCAACAAACTCTCCACCTTATCACCATCGAGAGAGCCAGTGGTCCATTCCCCTTATTAACACCAAACGCACCAAAGTTCTAGAATATAAACCTATGCACGAATTGAACTCTCCAATAAAATATTAAAATTCAAATTTTGATTAATTTTTCTGCAGTTCAAGCCTAACCATTTCTTCCACTACTTCATCTTCATTACCAACAATCTGCACCCCCAACTTCTTTCTTAAAGCAAGAGCTTCCCTTGCCTCAATATACAGCTCCTCATCGCTCAATTTTTTATCGGCTTTTTTCCGCTCAAGCTTTTTTTTAACTGCTTTTGTAATGATCTTGTTTCTCGCTATATCTGAATCCGTAGGGACGTGAATGTCTGAAGTTCTATCTTCATCAACTTGACAAGGCTTCTTACATCTTTTCAAGGCCTTATCCCTCTATTTTTTTTCTTTGGCCGAGAGATACTTATCTTATATTTCGGCTAAAGAAATAAATATAACATGAGCATAATGTTGTTTAGTAGAAAATATGCTCTAAAATTTATTTATAAGTTTTCAACATAAAAGGTGTGTCTCATCTATAAAAGGTGCGCGCCTATGCCTAACGTCTCTGCTCCACGTACTCATTGTTAGGGATGCAGGGGCAGGTCGTATGCGGTTCACTATCTCTTCAGGTAAAAGAGATCAAGGTTCCACTCGCCATCTTCAAAGTCCTTCACAAGCATCTCAACAACACCAAATATTCTCTAACAATGGAAAATCAACCAAAAATAATTCTATTTCATCATCATCATCAGAAAACATACAAAGGAGGCTCTCTCAAACAAGGATAGCTTAGATCATAACCAAATTAAACAACAGCAAGAGAAAAAACCACAGTAAGTGCACACAAAAGCAAAGGTCAAACCTTCCGCCAGAAGTAAGGCCAATCGGTCACCAACAAAACAAACACGATTGATGAAATTGGAATTAAACCAAAGAATCCACAGCCGTCCCGAAATTGAAACGATTCTACAGTTCATCGATGACTTCAATGGAATCTGGATCAGGGAACGTCTTTTAAGAGACCTCCAAGGTTCGATGTGAGAAGCAACAACGCTCTACCCGTTACCATGGCTCCCGAGAATATGCCATAAGGTGTCAGGAGGGAGAACCTCCATCGAACAACCAAAGGGATCCTCAAGGAAACGTCAATGACCACCAAGTCTAGGAGACGGGAGAAGAGATCATCGAAGAGGAAGTCTTCGGTATTGCAAAACGAAAGAGAAAAAAACTCAATGACCGAAAGAGTTGTGCAAAACTAAATGGAGTAATATGCAGATAAGAAGATTTTCTTTTTCAGGTATTTCTATGTTTAGTTCTGCAGCTGAATGCTTGGTGTTGAGATACATTACAATACGACATGTCACTCAATAATGTCAAATTTACATGTATCTTATAAGTAGTTTTTTTTCCTAATATGATGGAACTATAATAAAAATTCTTAATTCAAACATCGAGATTTAATGAAAGCAAATGTGTATCCTTGATCACTCAACCAATTAACAGATTCTCTTATAAGTAGTTTTCCAAGATACAATTACAATTAACCTTGAAAAAAATATAATGAGCAGTCAATATATACACGTTCAAGAACAATTAGTTCTATTCAAAAAAAAAAAATAGTTCCATCAATACAATGCACAATCAGAATTATAATTGCACTCGATATGTCATTATATAACTAAGATCATAATCAAGCATTACAAAGCTCAAACTACTTATAAATAACAAGAATATAAAAGCGGTCAGTAAAACTTTCCCCTAAGCAGGCTTTGTTAATAACTTGAGGTTTGGGCAAGGATGAGAATTATGACAAGTGAGTTTATGCTGGATTATTTGCTTACAAATGTTGCAGTTTACGTATGACAATGATTTTATTAATAATTAAGCACAGTTAATGATTTGAAACAAGGATTCTACATTCGATATAATTCCTCTACTTAGTTGATGGAGTAATTATTATATTAAATTAATGTATTTAAAGCGGTTGAAATTTATTTAAACCAGGATTACTTCTCCAACTAGAAATCATTTTCTTAGCCTCTCTCTCTCTCTCTATATATAACTTTGAAATCAATCTTTGGAAGTAATCAGCCTTCATCTCTCACAATTTTCAATGTTAATTTTGTGTTTTCTTCTCTCCATACTTGCTCTGCTTCGGCTTTCAACATGGGACTTGCTCACACTATCGTCGGTGTTTTCTTCTCTCTCTCTATATATAGCATGTTTTGCTCGTTGGTTATTGAATTTGAAATTGTGACTAACAACTGGTTTTTGTGAATAAATGAAATAGGCCAACGTTTTATCAAATCTATAAAAGGAAGGCAGTGGAGGAGTTTCAGCCATATCCGTACCTGTGCACAGTTATCAACTGTATTATCTGGATGTTCTATGGTCTCCCTATTATTAAAAAAGACAATATTTTAGTGTTGACCATCAATAGCATCGGTCTTGGCATTGAGCTTTTCTACTTAAGCGTATATGTCGTTTACACTAATGATAAGAAGAAAAGGGTACGTATGAATGATTAATCTCTCGAAAATCGCCCTTGTTTATATGAATCGCAACTTGAATGAAAAGTGTACAAATTTCAGGCTCGTGTTGGGTACTTCCTAGTTCTGGAAGCAACTTTCGCAGCGGTCGTCGTTGTCGTGGCTTTGCTCGCTTTGTACAGCCATTGAACTCTTTTCGTTGGAATTATAGCAGATTTTTTCAACGTCATCATGTATGCCTCACCTCTGGCCATACGGAGAAAAGTGATCAAAACAAGGAGTGTGGAGTACATGCCTTTCTGGCTCTCACTTGCTGGCTTGCCTAATGGAATCTGTTGGACCATTTATGGCCTCCTCCAATTTGACATCTTCATCCTGGTAAGTAAAATAGTTAATTCGAATGGATGATATTTATTATTATATGGAGTAAGTAATATTGGTATTGGGGAATTTTGCAGGTTTCCAATGGACTAGGAGCCATGTTTGGGGCACTTCAGTTGGGATTATATGCCTACTTTTACTTCTTTGGAAACCACAAAACTAAAGACCAAGTGAAGAAGCCAGCACAGCTTCAGCTCTCCCATCTGCCTGTTGGAGCTGCCTGACTTTTCTGTTTTCAGTTCCAAAGGGAACCACTTACTTTAGGCCATAGTTTTTTTTCCTTAGGTTTAGGGTTTATTATGAATTGGCTTAAATTCCTCTCTCTTTTTCTATTATGCTTTATTAAGATATTTTTCTATTGGCTTAAATTCCTCCCCTTTTTAATTTTGTTTTTTTTTCCCATTCTCATCTTTTATTTATTTATTTTACACAAACAAAATTTAAACCAATTATTCCTTTTAATATATTAACATGTGTTCCACTTAAATTTCTTTAATAAATAAACTTCGAAACCCAATAATAAAAAGGATAAATTACGTAAGTCATCACTTAACTTTACTACTAAACCTATTTTGGTCACTGAAGTTTCAAATCGTTTAATTTACTCATTGAAGATTAGATATTGAAAGTTTTCATAAACCCAAAACAATCTTAAATGGTGACTGTTCGTTGCCAATTTTTCACCGGTCACTTCTTCTCGGCCCATTGAGTATGAGTTCGACTTCTATTTTGTCGGAAAGTGTTATGAAGTTCACGAATTCGGCGAAAACCTTTTGGTTTCTCTCTCATTGATCTTCTTTCTTTACCGTTGGATGGAACCTGTTTCTCAGTATGATATTTCTCTCGTGCCAATGAAGTTTTCCACCATTTGGATCTTGGAGGAGTTCCTCCGTTCGCTGGTAAATTGAAGTCCTCAAAATGTTAACGAAGGAGTGGCAAAAAATGTTCAATGTCTAAACTTAAGTGAGTAAATTAAATATTTTGAAACTTCAATGACCAAAATAGGTTTGAGAGTAAAGTTTATTGATGATTTACGAAATTTACCCTAATAAAAAAACACGATTAGAATATGTTCCATTTTTATGACAAAAATTTCCTAATAATCCTTAATTTATGTTGATTTTTTTAATAGTCCAAAAGTGATTACAAGGTAGTATCTGCTCATATATATTATTAATCATTTGAAAAGGCATGCACCTTGTAGACAACGTGATTGAACACGAATCTCTTAAGATGAACATCATCCGCTTTTCTACTAAAACTATTTGTTGGATTCAATTTATGCTGATTTTTTTCTTATTTTGTAGAAAAATGTTTACATTCCACTTAAATCATTGTTAGAAACTACTATCACCAAGTTTGTACGCATACAAAGAATTTTAATTATTTTTATTTAATTCATATCATTTATTTTTCACCCTGATTAGTGAAAAATAATTAATATGTAAATAGTCAGGCCGCTACCACCACTCCAAATACATTTGGTTATAATGATCATACTTCATTATATATCTTAAGTATAAGTAATGTCAGGAAAAATAAAATAAAGGTGGTTAAAATAGGACTCGAATCCAATATACTTAGGATATAAAAAACAATCTAGAACATATATATATTAAAGCAACAAAACCGAATAAGATTTTAATAAAATGGTTAAAGACAGTATGGCTGGAGCGGTAAGAGAAAGGGAGGAGGGCTGGAGTGACGAGAGGGTAACATTGTTTGTGTTTAATCCACCTGAGAAACTTCACTGGAAGGGGCTATGGCATTTGTTTAGCTATCATGGAGAAATGGTAGATTCATGTATTCCGAAGAAGAGAAGTCAAGGAGAGCAGAGAGGTATGTTTTGTCAGATTTGCCAATATGACTGATGCCTTGAGAGCTCAAGAGAGATTAGATGGCTTCTCAATATATGGATTTCGGGTTAGAGTTCACTTGGCAAGGCATGACCCGCATCGAACACATGGAAGAAAATCAGAATCAAGGAGAAGTCAGGTGGAGAAATCAGAAAGTCCCCGAATAGAGAAGAAGGATATGGTTCATAACGTCAATGGTGTCATAGATCCTGCAAAAAGAAATATATTGAAGAACTGCCTTGTTGGATGGTGCACAGATTTGGTACTTGTTAATCGAGCAAAACTCTACTCGAGTCAAAGAAATTGGTTTATGGGCCGTGTGACATTACGATATCGAAAGGGAAATAAATCAATGCTATGGGCTGTATGAAAATGAAATTCAAAACGCTAGAAGGAGGGCTTGAACCTCCGACCTTGTGGTTAACAGCCACACGCTCTAACCAACTGAGCTATTCCAGCACGTTAGCAATATATTCAAATAGATCTAATATATTATTTTTCATTTCAATGCAAGCAGAGCTTATCCTAATTAAGCGAGGTACATAGAATGAAGCTTAATTATCCCTTCGTATTTGAATCTTCTGTTGTCAAATGCTAACAGGTTAAGTAGTGTTAATAGTTGTGAAGGTGAGATTACCAGCACCACTAATCGAAAATAATTCGAGCTTTTCCTGCATTGAAACAAAAGTCGCTGTCTATTCGAATGGATTTTTCGATCTTAATGGCATACAGGGGGGCCTGGAACTGGTGAAGGGAACATGTGTTTGTTTCCATTCTGCAATATCAGAAAATAACCCCTCAGCCTCTTGTTAAAGCAAGTTGCCATGGGATTTAAAAGCTCGAAAAAGGGTTGTTGGTATATCATTTATAATGTTGCTTAAATGCCAGTTTACTCCTATTGTTAAGCCGTCTCCTTCACAAACCCCTCTTGATGATTTCCAAATCAATCACTGTAAATACATAACTCTGCCTTAAACTATAACCAACAAGTGATTCCAAAACAAGGTAAAGAAAATCGAGAATTTCCAACTACGGAGAATGACTTTCAGGTTGAAGATCTGCAAGCTACCCTAGCCCAAATCCTTTCTAATTGGTTCAACTGATGCAATGTAGTTGGTCAATCAAAGATATGTAATGCAACTATGAATTCGAATATCCTAATGCTTCAACTTAAGTAGCTTGCAAGCTTAATTAAATTTCTTTAATTAGAAATGAAAAATGTCAATTCAAACTAAAACCGTCTGAAATGGATAAAACTACACAAGTGGAGTAATGAAACAAACACACAGAAAATACAGCAGTCCCCGTTTATAAACCTGATTTCTTACTCTGGACACTGAAGGAGAGTAGTCCCCTACTCCATGCTATCAGTCATATTCATCATAATCATCACAATCGGAGGGGTTGTACCAGGTATCAAGATCTTCTGCAACGAACTTGTAATCATGGATTGGATCGGAAGGGTTCCTCAAGTTTTTTACGTGTTCAACACACCTTTTCTCCAAGTTCCCCACCAGACGAACACTGAAACATTGTCGCAAGTCGAGATATTCAAGGTGAGGACAACCGTCAAGAATGGCCTGCAAGCCTTCATTTGTCAACCCATTCCCCAAAAGTTGGAGGTGGCGTAATTCAGGCATAGTTTGTGCAATAGCTAGTGCCTCATCATCACAGACATAGCCCTTGCATCGCCGAAGATTGTATTTGAATGATTTCAAGAGAGGGCAACTGCGACCAATAGTTTCCACAGCTTGTTTCGAAATGGGACCTATGAAAATTTCAAGCTCTTCCAGAAACGGAAGCTTTAAAGCTGATTTGCTTAGTCCTTCATCTGAAATGTAAAAGCATGAAAAAAGTCGAAGTCGCTTCAGATGAACAGACCTGTGAAAAAACATCATTTAAAGAGAAAAATATGAACATCAATAGGCAACAGCAGCCGCAAACAAATTAGTACTGTAATATAATAAAACAAGCAGCGATTGAAAACTATAAATGGAAACAATCAACCATATTTCTATCGAATGTTCATGCTGAAACATCATTCTGAAATTCTTCAATAATCAATTGCAGTTTAATCAGCAAAAACTAAACTATGAAGCCGTACCACGTGCTCGATATGTCCCCGTACCGGAACATATTGAGTATGGCTTGATACCAAATACTTCTCTCTATTTTTTCTTTTATTCTCTCACCTTTTTTTTTCTTTTCGACTTTCTGTCATGCTCACATGATTTTTAATTGACTTTAGAATTTAAAATTTATTTTATATTTGCCTAATTTTTGCCGTACCTATACCATATAATTTTGAAAATTGTAGTTTCTAGTCCCCATTTCCATCTCCGTACCCGAATATGTACCCGTATCAGTGCAACATAAAAGCTAAAGGCAAGGCTATGGACACATCTCCGAGTAAACACCACATACCGATTGAAAATTCACTACTAAACTAAGAAACAAAAGCTATAAAACGTTGTATAAATCCTAAATCTAAGAAATTCCTGGAGTTTAACTTTAATAAAGTAAACGATTAAGATTATAAAACACTCTATTAACATTAAAGAACGAAAATTGATGATTGATAATTAGTAGTACAACCTAAAAGAAAGAATCAGAGATTATAAAAAGAAAAGAAAAAAAAATACCGTTCAGAGATGTAAAACAGAAGTTCATCGGTACCGAAATATTCGATATTGATATCAAGCAAGTGGCCGCAGCTGCGATCGACGGCGAGGAGGCACATCGACTCGAGGTCAAAGTCCATGTGATGTAAATCGCCCGAGTTGCGCATATCAATGGATCTCCACATTGATGGCTCTTTGCAGATGTTTCGCCACTGAGAACACACGTTTTGGGCGCTGCTAAGGATCTCGATCGCGCCTAGCCGAAAGAGAATCGACGCCGTAACGTCCGGCGGCAGTTCAAGCCAATTGCGGGTTTCGGCAGCGGCGCTCATCTTTCGTTTCCGCGTTTGGAGAAAATGGTAAATTTCCTCTTCACTTCCCAGTTAAATGCCGCAATTGGTATAGGAAGGTGTTGTTTTTGGGTTACATACTCAAACAGGCATCAACTTTCTTGCTTTTTCGAATAGAAGGGACCAACTTTTCTTTTTTAACATTCTTGTTGATTTATATGATAGTATTTTACACTTGACCCTTTGAAAACGTATACACACTGACAAATTGCTCAAATCTAAATCTCCTAAGAGAACAATGCTCCCTTTTTCACTATGACTACTCAATGAATTCGAAGGGATCAATCTTTTAAATACAAAGTTACAAAGTGTTTAATTTTTTAAAATTTGCTCTGTATAGACATTTGTAATACACACCGGATGAGAGAGCTATTTTTTAAATTAAGTTCAAGCGGTACATTTAAATGATTATACATATTTCTAAAAAATAATAATTGAAATATCAACTTGAAATTTATAATAAATTAAATAAAAAGATAAAGTACACAAATGGTCACCAAAACTATACAGAGCTTTTTGATCACTGAATTTTTGGAGATTACAAAATGGTCATTAGGCTTTTGTTTCGTTTATAAGTTTGTCATTAAATTTTTTAAATGTTATAAATTGATCATTCAACTTATCGAACTATTACAAAATAATTCTTAAATTTATCAAAATATATCACTAATAGGGACCATTTTGTAACTAAATAAAAAGTTTAATAATTATTTTGTAACTTTTAAAAATTTAGTGGCCAAAAAGATCACATCATTGTAGTTTAAAGATCATTTGTGTATTTTACAATAATAATAATAATAATAATAATAATAATAATAATAATAATAATAATAATAATAACGAAAATCCACTTTTTTCGATCATAAAATATTGGTAAAATTGGAGGAATAATGTATTTAGAAAAAGGGTAAATTAAAAATTTAGTCACTCAACATTCTTCTTATTACTATTTGGTCACTCAAGTTTAAAATGTTCTATTTAATAGATGAACTTTCGATTTGCTTGTATTTTGGTCACTCTATACTTACTAATATCTATCTTTTCAAAAATATGAAACGTCCCAAAACTTTTTTATTTTTTGTGAAAAAAACTTTGATTTTATATTTTTTTATTTCTCAACGATAAAGTATTTTCTTCCAAATCCCAAAAATGAGAAAGTGGAAAATGAGGAAGTGAGCAGTATGTCCTGAATCTATGTCGATCGAATGGTGGATATTGTAAATTGGAATAATTTCAGGTTTTGTGCATTTTAGATTTTAAGTTGAGTTTTCTAAGTTCTTAAGTGATTTTGATAAAATCTAAAACAATAAAATGGTAGGAGACGATGAAGCGAGTTTATTAGTGCTTTGAGTGGTCGGAGAACATTTTAGAGAATGGTTATTTCAGTGCTAGCACGACAGAGATATGAAACAATAAAACTTTTATATTTGTGGAAAAATATAAAATAAATAAGAAAGAAAGAAAAATGGGGAAATGATATTGATGATATGCAGTTGTCATGCCAGAAAAAAGCAGCTCACGTCAGCAAACGTAGTTATCGTGTCACTTTTTTATTTTTGATTTAATGCTCGAGTGATCAAAATAAGAGCAAATTAAAAGTTCAACGACTAAATTGAAGTTTCTAATAATAATTTTTTTCTAAAATAATTATTTAACAAAACAAATTAATAAAAATTATTAACATTTTGAAAATATCCAAATGTTTAAAAATTCTATCATCAAAACACACCCTTAAATAGGGGTGTTCGTTGTTCGGTTAAAATTAAATTAACCGACCAAACTGAAATTTCAGTCGGTTAATTAGATGCTAAATCGTTACCGGTTAATTTTTTTTAAAAAATTTGGTTATTGGTTAATTCGGTTCGAAACAAGTTAATTAACCGAATTAAATATAATATACATTAAAATATATATTAAGTGAAAATTAACCATATATATATATAGATATTAACCTAAAATTTAGGTGTTCTATAGTTATTTCGGTTAATTTAAAAATTAAGCGAATTAATCGAACAAAGTTCGGTTCAGTTATTTTTTTTAAAAAATGTTCAGTTCGGTTAATAGTTAAGGGTTAAAATTTTTGGTTAATTATATTTTGCTAATTCAGTTCGGCTGGATAACCAAATTAACTGATTGATCACCTCTACCCTTAAAGTTAGTTAACTTTAGCTTCAATCCCTTAAAGTTTCTATTCGATTACCTGTTAGATCTCATTTAGTTTTGAAATTATTCAAATTAAACTTTGAGTCTTTATTTTCTATTTAATTACTTATTAAATTCTTATAAGTTTAAAATTTAAACTCTAACCACTGCTTTTCAATTATTATTTAATTACAATTATTAGAACTTACAATCTAACAGTATACCAATGAGTAAAAAATGAATTAAAATATAAATTAATGTCATAGGAAGTAGCAAATTTTTTTTTACAAATACTAATTTTAATCATAATTTCACCTAAAGGAAAGAAAAGAGAATTCTAAGAGAAGAAAAAGAGTGCTTCTGTTGGGTCTAGAACATATGACATAATGAAATTCAAAAAGACAAAAATGAGCAGCTTGACCAATCGGCCAAATATACTTGCCTAAGTCGTAACAATTTGAATTAGAAGAGAAAAGGATAACAAAATTAGTATTACTTAATTTGAAAGGCAAGGGGTATCTAATTGAATAAATTAGAAATAGAATAATAAATATTATGCATGAAATTACAACAAGGTACATATACATAAGTCAACAAATATGCCATATTAGGATACAAGGCAAAAGAGTTCTCCTAGTTTTATGGTGGAGAAAGGGCTCGGCAATGGCAGGGATTCACGACTAAGAGCTTGAGCAACTTGTTGCATGGTTGGCCGAAGTTGGGGATTGCCTTTCAAGCATGCAAATGCTACCCATGTAGCAGTGACTACATCCTGCGCAGCTCGGCTTCACGGTGGTGAGAGACGATGGTCGATCACATCTTTAAGTAAAATTTGTTGATCATTCGGCACCGATGGTGACGTGGATGTCGACTCCGATGCCGATGATGACAAATACGAAAGATCTCCGGGATGCTTCCCCATAACAACTTCTATTGTTAGCACTCAAAAACTGTAGACATCGCATTTCTCATCTGTAATTACTCGTTTTTGCCCGAGTTAATCCAAACCTACCCGGATCCAACCCAAACCCGGTTCAAGCCCAAAACCCATTTACACCCAAACCAAAACCAAAACCAAACCCCAAATCATTTAACCAAACCCGACCCAGTTCAGCCCATGACCCGACCCAAACCATAAAAACCTAACCTTAATCCCCTTTAACCCTTCAGCCGCCGCCGATCTTCTCCCTTTCCACCGTCGTCGAGCCTTTGCTGGCCGTCATTTCGAACTGGAAGTCCAGTCCAAATTAACCCCAAAAATAAACCCTAAACCCCAAATTTGGTTCAAATCCAGAAACCCCAAAAAAAGAATAAATAAACCTAAAATCTATCCATCACCAAATCCCTGCAGCATCCATACCCTGTCATACCCTAAACCCATACCCTGGCTTCACCATACCCACAAAATCCGGTCCCCCAGATCTACAATCAACAAAAGAAATTATTTATTTATTTTATTTGTAAAAGACCGGTTATAAAAGAAATCGAAAGGAAAATGTAAAGAGGTCGGTTAAAAAATTGTAAGGGGTCTTCCGTTCAAAATTTTGTAAAAGGGGAGAATAAAAAGCAAAATTTTCAGAGGTAAACTCTTTTTTTAGTTCAAATTTTTTTTAATTTGAAATTGAAGCAAAAAAGGAGTTTCGATCTTACTTGGTCGCTTGGGAGTGTTGAAAGCCTCGTCGTGACGCCATGGCTCCTCGCCGCCGGTAAACGACGCGCAATGGAGGGCCGAGCGCGGCAGCTCCCTGGTGCAACACCGTTCAAATTTGAGAGAAAAGATGATGAAGTAGTCTGTTAGGGTTTCTTTTTAGGTTTATTAAACTGTTTTTAACCAAAAATAATAACCTAGATCATATTTTAAACCAATTAAGCAAAACGACGCCGTTTAAAGCTATCAGACCCGCGGTGACCCGTTAATCCGAGGAGGATCCGCGTTTTTGTTTAATGGGTAAATTACGCCCTTGGTCCCTATACTCATTCCCGCATTGTTTTTCGGTATGGGCTAATTCCAGTTTTGATCCATCCCCCTTTTAGTTTCTTTTATTTTCGCTTTTCTTTCTTTTAATTTAAGCTTGTGATTTTAATTTCAGTTTTGTTTGGTCACCTTTTTTATGTTTATTTAATTTTAGTGCTTTAGTTTTAAGTTGTTAATTTCCAGTTCATGCATTTTGCATTTGTTCCGTTTTAGTCCTATTTTTATGTTTTTGCCATGTAATTCAATATTCATGCATTTTAGCCCTTAGTCTTTAATTTCATAGTGTTTTATATGTTTTAGTCAGAATCATGCTTACATATCATAATTATTATTGTTATTAGTATTATTATTATATTTTTATGTGTTAGATTAATATTCATGTATGTTTCAAATTAGTTTTTTATGTTAGATTAATATTTTATTATGCTCTTATTTTTTTATATTTTTATCACATTATATTTATTTATGTTTGCCATGTTTTAAGTTGCATTTCAGATATATATATTATTGTCAATGCGGTGCCCTTTTATCCCAACGTAAACGAGGCCAGTATCAGGCGTAGTGATGGTTGGGCGTTTACTCTCGGATAACGAGGCTTTTAAAATTTACTCGTACATATAACCAAATTTTAAATTAATCGTCACTTTAATCCGGAAAGTTTAATATTAATAAAGCGGTAATTATTAAAGTACCAATTTTGGGCGGTGTGGGGGTGCTAATCTTTCCCCATCCGTAACCGACTCCCGAACCCGACATTTCGAAATCTCTGGTTTTTACGGTGTCCGGTCCACCTTGAGTGGTCATCAGCGACTCCATTTTTAAATAAACACGGGTTTTATAAAACTCAACGCGGAAGATATTATTTAAAAAAAACAAAATAAAAAACACGTTTTTTTAGCGAGAGGGACATCACTATAGATGGCGACTCTGCTGGGGAATTTTTTGTTTTTCAAAAATAAATGAGAGTCGAGCTTTTTTCAAATAATTACCGCTTTATTAATATTGGAAATCCCGGATTAAAGTGACTATTAAAGTAACATTCAGTTATAATTGCGCGTTTATTTTAACGTATTTAAAATTTAGCATATAAACCCGTCCTTTTTAAGTGGGGGAAAACGCTAATGCTTTCGCGAGGATATCGTTCCTACGTGTAGGCCTAGCAAGTACCTTCGGGGCTCGAGTACCTTATGCTTTCGTAAGGATATCGTTCCTTCGTGCAGGCATAAGTGAATGAGTCCCCCTGAATTGAACCCAGTTGAAAGGAGCTTATAATGGGTGATGACCGGGGGCCTTGCTACTCTTAGTGGAGGACAGCAAGGACAATTCGGGTACCTCTTAGCACCAAAACTGCATATAGTGAGCCGTAGGAGCCAACCCTTTAGAGCCATGTAAAACTCTGCCCAATTAGTGGTCACCCTATTTAGGCTTTGGTGCCTTATTTCTTGTTTATGTACAGTTTTTTTATTACTCTATTTTTGTTATATTTATTATTTGTCTTATTTAATCATTTTATTTGGTAATAACTCGTTTCATCTTTATTTTATTCTCATCACATTAATTTCATTTGCATCATTACACAACATCATCACAATCTTAATTTTGCATTGCATTCACATAAATCATTTTGCATTCAAGACACATTTTGCATATAGATGCATCAATTTTAAAATCGGTCCTCGAGATGTCCCGCGTCATTAATACCAGAGAAAACAAAGTCGGCCAATTCAGCACCGTTACCAAACCTCCACAAGAACTCAGTCTAGGGGCATTCTTTGCCAAGGTCCAGCCTTCATTGCCGAGTCAAACCCTTGCACCCCTGAAAAGTCTACATTGACCACAGTCTGTAAAACTGCACCCAATCCAAAAAATAATGAGCTACCATGAACCAACACAATTTATGAACCAAACTTAGGGGGCAACAGAATTCACCCTAAAGTTTCAAATTTTTCTACAAGAGTAGTGTTAGATGATGTCATGTAATGAACAAAATTTTGGGGTATTCACACAGATGAAAGCTGATCGAACCCAGGATAAGGTGGGGCACCGCCGCATGAAAAAAACCAAGATCCTGACGGGACCAGTAAGGAGTCAAGGGCATCCTTTTGAGGATCGAAAAAAATCATGTCACATTCATGCATTTATCTTGCATGGAATCATTTTTGTATATGTCATACATTTAGATTAAGTGCATACACCAAAATCACCATGCATTTAGGGTAGACACATTTAGACATAAAATTAGATACATTCATGCAATCTTGCTTGTACATAATAGGTCTACGAAAAAGACTGAGTACCCTCAACATGAGGGCAATGACAAGAGGGCCAACCCTAGTCTTGAAGGAGGTCAAACACGAAGAAGATGCTGAAACACCCAAAATAAAAGGTATGAGCGACAAAATCTTTGACAATTACTGACCAATGTTTTTTCTTTTCAGGATTTGATTCCTCCAACGATGGCGTGACGGACGCTAACAATTTCTCGACTATCACCTCTGCCAATAGAAATTCTTTTCAGATCATGCCCTCTGTCGATAGAGAAACATAGAAAATTTTTTCCAGACATCGTCTCGCCGTCAATTCAACATCTTGCAAATCATGCCTCCATCAGTGATGGTACACCAACTTAATGTAGATCTTGCTTCCGTCGGTGGTGTTGCAGATCAGATTTTCCATCCAGATCATGTTTCTCCGTCAGTGGTGTAGCAGGTCTCACATTTTGCTGATCTAGTCTCTCCGGTAGTGGTGTAGCAGATCAAATCCTATCCAGATCTTACCTCCGTCGGTGGTGTTGCAAACCAAAATTTCCATCCGGATCTTGTCTCTCTGTCAGTGGTGTAGCGGGTCTCACATTTTGCTGATCTAGTCTCTCCGTTAGTGGTAGCAGATAAAAAAAACTATATAGATCTCGTCTTCGTCGATGTTGCAGATCAAAGTTTCCATTCGGTCATATCTCTCCATCAGTGGTAGCAGATAAAAAAAACTATCCAGATCTCGTCTTCGTCGGTGTTGCAGATTAAAGTTTCCATTCGCTCCTACCTCTCCGTCGGTGGTGTAGTGGGTCCCACATTTTGCTGATCTAGTCTCTTCGTCAGTGGTGTGACAGATCAAATCCTCTCCAGATCTTGCCTCTTCGACGATGTTGTAGCTAGACCTAAATTTTACTCGAAATTTACCTTTTTATTATAATTGTAGCTAAAAAAATCAATAAAAAAATTTAAAAAAATTAAAAAGAGAGAAAAAAATAAAAAAAAATAAAAAAAAGAAGAAAAGAAAAAGAAAAAAAATCAAAGAATAAAAAAAATTCGAAAAATAAAAAATCAAATCAAAATGGAAATCAAGTTGTTATAGTTTGCCGATCTTGCTCCTCCGTTGATGGTATAGTAAGATCTGTGTTGCTGAAATCTGATTTTACCCCTCCGTTGATGGCGTAGATAGATCCAACTTTATAAATTTAAGGTTTTGCCGCTTCGTCGGTGTTGCAGCTGAACCAAATTTGCCAAAGTCTGATCATGCCTCTTCGTCGGTGTTGTAGCTTGGTCAAACTTAACTTCCGGTTCTGCCTCATCGTCGGTGTTGTAGCTAGACCAAATTCACTAACTCTTGATCCTGCCTCTTCGTCGGTGTCGTAGTTGGATTAACATTACTAACTTTAGACCATGCCTCTTCGTCAGTGTTGTAGCTTGGTCAAAATTTACTAATTTTCAAATTTTATCAATGTTGTTTCTTGAAAAAATGAAGAAAAAAGTAAGAAAATAGAAAAAATGAAAAAAGCAAAAATGAAATTCAAAAAAAGAGAAAAAAGAAAAAAGAAAAAAGAAAAAGAAAAAAGAAAGAGAAAAAAGAAAAAAAAGAAGAAAGAGAGAAAACGAAAATGAAAAAGAAAAAAAGGAAAAAAGAAAGAAAATCAAAATGAGCTTTCAAACCTCTAATCCTGCCTCTTCGTTGGTGTCGTAGCTGGATCAAATCTTCAGACCTTGCCTCTTCGTCGGTGTTGTAGCTTGGTCAAATTTAACTTCCGGTTCTGCCTCCTCGTCGGTGTTGTAGCTGAACCAAATCTACTAACTTTCGGTCTTGTCTCTTTGTCGGTGTTGTAGCTAGACCAAATCCACTAACTCTTGATCTTGCCTCTTCGTCGGTGTCGTAGCTGGATCAACATTACTAACTTTAGACCATGCCTCTTCGTCGGTGTTGTAACTTGGTCAAAATTTACCAACTTTCAAGTTTTATCAATGTTGTTTCCAATAAAAAGAAAAAAAAAGAAAAAAGAAAAGAAAAATGAAGAAAAAATGAAAAAAGGAGAGCAAAATGAAAAAAGTTGAAAAAAAGCAAAAAGAAAAGGAAAACAAAGAAGAAAAAGAAAATGAAGAAGTTGTCAGTTTTCTGGTCTTGTCTCTTCGTCAGAGTTGTAGCTGGATCAGACATCGGAACTTTCATCCACCAGTTTTGCCTCCTCATTAGTGTTGTAGCTGGATCGAATTTTGTAGACCCTGCCTCTTCGTCGGTGTTGCAGCTGGGTCGAACTCTCTTTAGGTATTAGCTTATTATCAATAATGTAGCAAGTTGGACTCATTTTGCTTCCCCAACAGACAATCCCCTATTTTGAAGATTTTGCTTCCCAAGAGTGACAAGGTGGATCAACCAAGAAAAGAAAGAAGACCTGCATCAAAGAGCAAGAAGATCTACAGAAGAACGAAGACATACATCAAGAGAAGACGCTCAGCCGAACCGGGCAAAACAGGCCATTTTTAGTCTTTGCTCTATTGCTGTTACACAACAATGAGCAAAGACGGGCAACTGTAATTACCCGTTTTTGCCCGGGTTATCCAAACCTACCCGGATCCAACCCAAACCCTGTTCAAGCCCAAAACCCATTTACACCCAAACCAAAACCTAAACCAAACCCCAAACTATTTAACCAAACCCAACCCAGTTCAGCCCATGACCCGACCTGAACTATAAAAACCCTAACCTTAATCCCCTTTAACCCTTCAGCCGCCGCCGATCTTCTCCCTTTCCACCGCCGTCGAGCCTTTGCCGGTCGTCATTTCGAACTGGAAGTCCAGTCCAAATTAACCCCAAAAATGAACCCTAAACCCCAAATTTGGTTCAAATCCAAACCCCCCCCCCCCAAAAAAAGAATAAATAAACCTAAAATCTACCCATCACCAAATCCCTGCAGCATCCATACCCTGTCGTACCTTAAACCCATACCCTATCTTCACCATACCCACAAAATCCGATCCCCCATATCTGCAATCAACATAAGAAATTATTTATTTATTTTGTTTGTAAATGATCAGTTATAAAAGAAACCGAAAGGAAAATGTAAAGGGGGTCGGTTCAAAAATTGTAAGGGGTCGGTTCAAAAATTGTAAGGGGTCTTTCGTTCAAAAATTCGTAAAAGGGGAGAATAAAAAGCAAAATTTTTAGAGGTAAACTCTTTTTTTAGTTCAAAATTTTTTTAATCTGAAATCGAAGCAAAAAAAGAGTTTCGATCTTACTTGGTCGCTTGGGAGTGTTGAAAGCCTCGCTGTGACGCCATGGCTCCTCGTCCCCGGTAAACGACGCGCAATGGAGGGTCGAGCGCGGTAGCTCCCTGGTGCAGCACCGTTCAAGTTTGAGAGAAGAGATGATGAAGTAGTCTGCTAGGGTTTCTTTTTAGGTTTATTAAACCGTTTTTAACCAAAAATAATAACCTAGATCATATTTTAAACCAATTAAGCAAAACGACGCCGTTTAAAGCTATCCGACCCGCGGTGACCCGTTAACCCGGGGAGGATCCGCGTTTTTTTAATGGGCAAATTACGCCCTTGGTCCCTATACTCCTTCCCGCATTGTTTTTCGGTATGGGCTAATTCCAGTTTTGATCCCTCCCCTTTTTAGTTTCTTTTATTTTTGCTTTTCTTTCTTTTAATTTAATCTTGTGATTTTAATTTCAATTTTGTTTGGTCACCTGGTTTGTGTTTATTTAATTTTAGTACTTTAGTTTTAAGTTGTTAATTTCCAGTTCATGCATTTTGCATTTGTTCCGTTTTAGTCCTATTTTTATGTTTTTGCCATGTAATTCAATATTCATGCATTTTAGCCCTTAGTCTTTAATTTCATAGTGTTTCATATGTTTTAGTCAGAATCATGCTTACATATCATAATTATTATTGTTATTAGTATTATTATTATTATATTTTTATGTGTTAGATTAATATTCATGCATGTTTCAAATTAGTTTTTTATGTTAGATTAATATTTTATTATGCTCTTATTTATTTATATTTTTATCACATTATATTTATTTATGTTTGCCATGTTTTAAGTTGCATTTCGGATATATATATATATTATTGTCAATGCGGTGCCCTTTTATCCGAATGTAAACGGGGCCAATATCAGGCGTAGTGATGGTGGTTGGACGTTTACTCTCGGATAACGGGGCTTTTAAAATTTACTCGCACATATAACCAAATTTTAAATTAATCGTCACTTTAATCCGAAAAGTTTAATATTAATAAAGCGGTAATTATTAAAGTACCAATTTTGGCCTGTGTGGGGTGCTAATCCTTCCCCATCCGTAACCGACTCTCGAACCCGACATTTCGAAATCTCTGGTTTTTACGGTGTCCGGTCCACCTTGAGTGGCCGGTGGCGACTCCATTTTTAAATAAAACACGGGTTTTATAAAACTCCAAGCGAAAGACATTATTTAAAAAAAAAACAAAATAAAAAAATACTTTTTTTTAGCGAGAGGGACATCGCTACATCATCTACTTGTATAAGCCAACTCTGCAACAAAAAAATGTACTAATTTGAACTATTTCTATAATCAAATGGATGATTCTAGGAAAGGAAGATATGAACTAATACCTGGAGCTATATACCCGTAGGTGCCTGCAAGTGAAGTCCAATGCGAGGAGTCGGGGGTTAAAATCCTAGCGGTGCCGAAATCGGAGACACGAGCTTCATAGTCCGAATCCAGGAGAACATTGTTGCTCGAAATGTCCCGATGAACAATAGGTTGTGAATGGTCGTGATTCATATAAGACAAGGAATTGGCCAATCCTTTAACAACATTTAGCCTCTTCTTCCAATCCAACTCCTTGGCCCCTTCATTGTTGCTTAACACCATTTTCAAGCTCCCTCTTTCTACAAATTCATAAACCAGAAAAGAATGCTTTGGATGTGAACAAAAACCATACATCCGCACAATGTTGCGATGCCTTGGTTCGGATAAAGCAACAATCTCGCTTCTAAAGTCTTTCGAGTTGTCGATGAGAATGTTGTCTTCGGATTGGTGAAGTTTTTTCACAGCTACCACTTGACCAGTTGGCAATGCAGCTTTATAAACAGTTCCATATCCTCCTGAGCCGATGCAATACTCGGAGCTAAAATCTTCTGTGGCTTCGATGATGATGTCGTGGAGTATTCCTCCATCAAATTCCAATACAGAGAAAACATCTCCCTGTTGGCCCTGCCTTAGTTCAGATTTTCTGGTTGGACACTTTTTGCAAGGAGTTAAGAAACTTGCAACCAATATAAACAACAAAAGTACAACCCCAAAGAGTGGAACCACAACTAAAATGATGAGCTTGGCGTTCTTTCTAAGTACATTGTTGTCTCGAGAAGAGGGAACGCAAGGCATTAGTCCCGTGGTGTTACCATATAGGCCTTTATTGTCCCTTAACGCATGGAACGAAGCATCGCGAAATGCCTTGAGGTCTGGAATAGGACCTTCTAATTGATTGAAAGATATGTTCACAAATTTCAAACCATGCAATTCAATGAAAGCTTCTAAGATGGAACCTTTGAGCATATTGTGAGAAAGGTCTAAGATTTCAATGTGTTGTAACTTTCCGAGCTGTGGTGGGATATCTCCGGTAAGGGAATTTCGACTCAAATCTAGACTATGCAGAGCGGTTATGTAGCTTATTGAAAATGTAATGCTCTCTCCGAGATTATTCCTGCTCAAATTCAAGTTGAACATTTTCAAACAGTTTCCAAGTTGATCAGGAATAGGTCCACTTAAACTGTTTGATGCCAAGTTAAGTTGTTCTAGATTCGAAAGATGTCCAATCTCATCCGCAATTCTGCCTTAAAACCGGTTGCCACTTAGCAAAGTCGTGACATCGTTTTCAATGCTCCCAGTTCCTTAGGAATCTCACCATTTAGATGATTCAAAGAGAGATCGAGTTCCCCTAATTGAGTTGCATTTCCCAGTTTGAACGGTATCGTTCCAGAATTGTTATTGTTTGAGATTCGTAAGCTAGTCAGATCAGGACTTTGTCCCCATTTCGGAGAAAGTTCACCATAAAATCTGTTGTTGCTTAATGCAACATAAGATAAATATGGATATATGCCGAAAGCTTCTGATATATTTCCTGTGAAATGGTTTCCTTCAAGCCTAAGTCTGATTAAGCTTGTGCAATTTCTCAAACTCGATGGGATCGGACCCGACAAACTGTTATTGATCACCCCGAGATGAGTGAGTACTCCGCCGAGGCATAAACTCTCCGGTAACGGACCTCTGAAACGGTTGTATGATAATTGCAGAATAAGAAGACTGGTGGACATTGGAGGAATGAGGCCATGGAAACTATTTTGATCAAGTGAAAGAATTGCTAAGTTGGTCAAGTTTTTGATCGAAACAGGGATGACACCGGTGAGATTATTTCGAAGAAAGGACAATATGACAAGCGAGTCGAGCAATCCAATCTCATTGGGGATAGAACCGGAGAGGTAATTATCAGTCAAATCAAGCAATAACAAGTTACTAAAGTTCCCTATAGAAGCAGGGATTGGACCACTTAGATAGTTATGGGAGAAATAGATATCAGAAACTGAACTCATATTTCCTATATCTGGTGGAATGTGACCACTAATCTTATTACTTTCTAAGGAGAACAATTCAAGACTTGTCAACAAGCAAACTTCAGACGGGATATTCCCCGACAAGTTGTTGAACAACAGGTCGAGGAAGATGAGTTTCGAAAGGTATCGAATGTGCGAGGGAATGAGGCCATACAACGAATTGTTTCGAAGGTGAAGCCTGGTCAAGTTAGGAAAGGAAAGGAAGTCGAGATCACGAAACGTACCTCTCAATCTCGAACTGTGCTCCGCGAGGCTTAGATTGGTTACACTTCCAGCACTGTCACAAGTAAATTCCGACCCAATTGCAGTGGTTGCTTCCTACCCACCAAGAAGATAGCAAAGTTTGGGTGTGGTTGTCCAGGCTAGCTTTCCATCTTAGCAGAGCTTCAGCTTCTATAGATGCCATAGAGGAAGAAGAAGAGACATCATGGGAACATAGAAGGACAAGAAAGAAGAAAAAGAACATGTTTTTGCTAGCTGAAATTAAGGATGTTTTGGTGTTGATTATAATCAAAGACGTAGGCAATTTATAGGACAATACTGGAGCTGTTTCAAATCAGTGTGAAGGGTTGACATGGAACGGAGAAAATGCAAGTTTGTAAAACAATAGTAGCTCATTCACATTGCTTGTATACTATTAATAGTCTGTAAAATTACTAGTGTTTCTGTTCATTTACTATAATAGTATACGATTTTTTTTGTAACTATTGGTGTTCGATATATTAATCGATTAATCTCAATCATATATGATAGAAGTCTATTATTAGAGCGATCTTTTTAATTTATTTCACTTAGTTAACAACGACGGATTTCAAATCTCAAATGTTGTTTAAAAATCTAATATCTTATCTTGATAAATCACGTAATAGTTGATAATCATTAAAAAAATACTATCACTGCCTACTAAACGTTTAAGTGGAAAAAGAAAAATAAGGATGTTCATACATAATTTTATAAGATTAGACACAATTGCTTTAGTCACTTGCAGGAATAATTCTTCGATAGAAGATAGTTTCCGGAATAGTCTTTTAACTCTAGCGAGTTTTAAAAGATGCAGGAATCGTCACCAATTTTTTAACTGAGGTGAAATTAAATCACAAAAAATTAAAATATTTTGATAAAAATTTTGTTGACAGGTTGACCGGACGATGCTCTTAAACGGAAATGAGTCATGGTTTGAACGGTGGTGAGAGAGTATTTTGACAGTAAAATTAAAGAGATTTTGGTGGAATTTTTGGAGTTTTAGTGTGGTTTATAGAGGGCCCGGTCTTATTTGGAGATGTATGGTCATTTATAAGGGCTTGGAAGAGTTGTGAACACGTGTCAGGATTCAAGGAGAACCACGTGTGCACAGGTGTCAATACCCAAGAAGCACCACGTGTGCCATTACATGGTCCGAGATAATAGTGACCGCTCGAATATTGTGTCTGTGAAAGGTCCAAGAAGTTGTAAGTAGTTATTCGGACGCCATGAGGTTTGTACTTTGAGAGGCGGTTCGCAAGTGCTAATACTTACCCTCAAATAAACGAATGTTTTAAAGTGATCTTGACTAGCCTGCGAACTAGAGTGAGATTTCTATGAGTTAAAAGGTGATTTTTGTGTTTGAAATATTCTACTGACATTTCGATCCTTCGACGTTCGCATGTGAACTTTGATTCTTTATATGAAGAATTTGCGAACGTGGACTTCGGCATATTGAATCTCAGTAGGTCATCCTGGTAAACTTTTGTTTCGCACATGAACTTATTATTATTTTAGTATATTGTGCTTTGTTATCTGCAACATATTTTTCTATTAATATGAATGAAAGTTGTTATCTTTTACTTTCTATTTTGGTGTAAATATTTAAAGTAATTTTATTTTCTAACGTAATAACATATTTACTTTCTTTTGGGGTGAATTCTTGCTTCCGGTGATGAAAAATTATAGATTATAAAGTATAAATTATGCTTATATTCTAGTATACACATTGACACTGTACTCCTAATTTCAATACCAATGAAATTATTGTTTTTTCTCTTTTAATTATATGCGAATTCTTAAAACGTTATTTTTGTTAAAATGGCGTAATATAAATATAGACTTCTGATATCGTAAACTTGCAAAATAAATAGATGACGAACATATTCGCATATTTATTTCGGAGGGGGGAATTCTTGCCCCATGTAGGCTAATCTTAGTCGTTGCATATTCAAGTTTTGAATTTCAAATTTAGACCAGGAAAATTTTCAGATTTTGAATTTCGAAATGTCAGGGTTTCTGTAATTTGCGTATGGGTTGCTCGTCTTTTTATCTGCTATAAATATTATTGTTCATAACTGCAAACTCTCGCTTGATACTCTGTTTTGTTCAGCCTTTCTGGTAGAGACCACGTCTTTTGCACCTTGGTTTACCGGTGGTGAGAGCCGTTGGTCTATCACATCTTTAAGTAAAACCTGCCGGTCATTTGATACCGATGGTGATGTCACCGATGCCGCCGCCGACAAATAGGGAAGAAGATTGCCGGGGTGCTTCCCCATAACAACTTCTATTGTTAGCGCTCCAAAACTGTAGACATCACATTTCTCATCTACTCTCGTTGTGTATGCCAGCTCTGCAACAAAAAATTATGGACTACTAATTTGAACTATTTCTATAATGGAATGGATTATTCTAGATAAAATAAATGAATATATGAATTAATACCTGGAGCTATATACCCGTACGTGCCTGCAAGTGAAGTCCAATGGGAGGAATCAGGGGTTAAAATCCTAGTGGTGCCGAAATCGGAGACACGAGCTTCATAGTCCGAATCCAGGAGAACATTGTTGCTCGAAATGTCTCGATGAACTATAGGTTGTGAATGGCCCTGCCTTAGTTCAGATTTTCTGGTTGGACACTTTCTGCAAGGAGTAAAGAAACTTGCAACCAATAGTACAACCCCAAAGAGCGGAATCATAACTAAAATGATGAGCTTGGCGTTCTTTCTAAGACCATTGTTGGCTCGAGAAGAGGGAACGCAAGGCATTAGCCCAGTGACGTTACCGCATAGGGCTTTATTGTCCCTTAACGCATCGAACCTAGCATCGTGAAATGCCTTGATGTCTGGAATAGGACCTTCTAATTGATTGAAAGATATGTTCACAAATCTCAAACCATGCAATTCATTGAAAGCTTCTAAGATGGAACCTTTGAGCATATTGTGAGAAAGGTCTAAGATTTCAATGTGTTGTAACTTTCCAAGCTGTCGTGGCATATCTCCGGTAAGGTAATTTCGACTCAAATCGAGACTTTGCAGAGCGGTTATGTAGCTTATTGAAAATGGAATGCTCTCTCCAAGATTATTCCTGCTCAAATTCAAGTTGAACATTTTCAAACAGTTTCCAAGTTGATCAGGAATAGGTCCACTTAAACTGTTTGATGCCAAGTTAAGTTGTTCTAGATTCGAAAGATGTCCAATCTCATCCGCAATTCTGCCTGAAAACCGGTTGCCACTTAGCAAAGTTGACATCGTTTTCAATGCTCCCAGTTCCTTAGGAATCTCACCATTTAGATGATTCAAAGAGAGATCGAGTTCCCTAATTGAGTTGCATTTCCCAGTTTGAACGGTATCGTTCCAGAAATGTTATTGTTTGAGATTCGTAAGCTAGTTAGATCAGGACTTTGTCCCCATTTCGGATAAAGTTCACCATAAAATCTGTTGTTGCTTAATGAAACATAAGATAAATATGGATATATACCAAAAGCTTCTGATATATTTCCTGTGAAATGGTTTCCTTCAAGCCTAAGTCTGATTAAGCTTGTGCAATTTCTCAAACTCGATGGGATCGGACCCGACAAACTGTTATTGATCACCCCGAGATGAGTGAGTACTCCGCCGAGGCATAAACTCTCCGGTAACGGACCTCTGAAACGGTTGTATGATAATTGCAGAATAAGAAGACTGGTGGACATTGGAGGAATGAGGCCATGGAAACTATTTTGATCAAGTGAAAGAATTGCTAAGTTGGTCAAGTTTTTGATCGAAACAGGGATGACACCGGTGAGATTATTTCGAAGAAAGGACAATATGACAAGCGAGTCGAGCAATCCAATCTCATTGGGGATAGAACCGGAGAGGTAATTATCAGTCAAATCAAGCAATAACAAGTTACTAAAGTTCCCTATAGAAGCAGGGATTGGACCACTTAGATAGTTATGGGAGAAATAGATATCAGAAACTGAACTCATATTTCCTATATCTGGTGGAATGTGACCACTAATCTTATTACTTTCTAAGGAGAACAATTCAAGACTTGTCAACAAGCAAACTTCAGACGGGATATTCCCCGACAAGTTGTTGAACAACAGGTCGAGGAAGATGAGTTTCGAAAGGTATCGAATGTGCGAGGGAATGAGGCCATACAACGAATTGTTTCGAAGGTGAAGCCTGGTCAAGTTAGGAAAGGAAAGGAAGTCGAGATCACGAAACGTACCTCTCAATCTCGAACTGTGCTCCGCGAGGCTTAGATTGGTTACACTTCCAGCACTGTCACAAGTAAATTCCGACCCAATTGCAGTGGTTGCTTCCTACCCACCAAGAAGATAGCAAAGTTTGGGTGTGGTTGTCCAGGCTAGCTTTCCATCTTAGCAGAGCTTCAGCTTCTATAGATGCCATAGAGGAAGAAGAAGAGACATCATGGGAACATAGAAGGACAAGAAAGAAGAAAAAGAACATGTTTTTGCTAGCTGAAATTAAGGATGTTTTGGTGTTGATTATAATCAAAGACGTAGGCAATTTATAGGACAATACTGGAGCTGTTTCAAATCAGTGTGAAGGGTTGACATGGAACGGAGAAAATGCAAGTTTGTAAAACAATAGTAGCTCATTCACATTGCTTGTATACTATTAATAGTCTGTAAAATTACTAGTGTTTCTGTTCATTTACTATAATAGTATACGATTTTTTTGTAACTATTGGTGTTCGATATATTAATCGATTAATCTCAATCATATATGATAGAAGTCTATTATTAGAGCGATCTTTTTAATTTATTTCACTTAGTTAACAACAACGGATTTCAAATCTCAAATGTTGTTTAAAAATCTAATATCTTATCTTGATAAATCACGTAATAGTTGATAATCATTAAAAAATACTATCACTGCCTACTAAACGTTTAAGTGGAAAAAGAAAAATAAGGATGTTCATACATAATTTTATAAGATTAGACACAATTGCTTTAGTCACTTGCAGGAATAATTCTTCGATAGAAGATAGTTTCCGGAATAGTCTTTTAACTCTAGCGAGTTTTAAAAGATGCAGGAATCGTCACCAATTTTTTTTAACTGAGGTGAAATTAAATCACAAAAAATTAAAATATTTTGATAAAAATTTTGTTGACAGGTTGACCGGACGATGCTCTTAAACGGAAATGAGTCATGGTTTGAACGGTGGTGAGAGAGTATTTTGACAGTAAAATTAAAGAGATTTTGGTGGAATTTTTGGAGTTTTAGTGTGGTTTATAGAGGGCCCGGTCTTATTTGGAGATGTATGGTCATTTATAAGGGCTTGGAAGAGTTGTGAACACGTGTCAGGATTCAAGGAGAACCACGTGTGCACAGGTGTCAATACCCAAGAAGCACCACGTGTGCCATTACATGGTCCGAGATAATAGTGACCGCTCGAATATTGTGTCTGTGAAAGGTCCAAGAAGTTGTAAGTAGTTATTCGGACGCCATGAGGTTTGTACTTTGAGAGGCGGTTCGCAAGTGCTAATACTTACCCTCAAATAAACGAATGTTTTAAAGTGATCTTGACTAGCCTGCGAACTAGAGTGAGATTTCTATGAGTTAAAAGGTGATTTTTGTGTTTGAAATATTCTACTGACATTTCGATCCTTCGACGTTCGCATGTGAACTTTGATTCTTTATATGAAGAATTTGCGAACGTGGACTTCGGCATATTGAATCTCAGTAGGTCATCCTGGTAAACTTTTGTTTCGCACATGAACTTATTATTATTTTAGTATATTGTGCTTTGTTATCTGCAACATATTTTTTCTATTAATATGAATGAAAGTTGTTATCTTTTACTTTCTATTTTGGTGTAAATATTTAAAGTAATTTTATTTTCTAACGTAATAACATATTTACTTTCTTTTGGGGTGAATTCTTGCTTCCGGTGATGAAAAATTATAGATTATAAAGTATAAATTATGCTTATATTCTAGTATACACATTGACACTGTACTCCTAATTTCAATACCAATGAAATTATTGTTTTTTCTCTTTTAATTATATGCGAATTCTTAAAACGTTATTTTTGTTAAAATGGCGTAATATAAATATAGACTTCTGATATCGTAAACTTGCAAAATAAATAGATGACGAACATATTCGCATATTTATTTCGGAGGGGGGAATTCTTGCCCCATGTAGGCTAATCTTAGTCGTTGCATATTCAAGTTTTGAATTTCAAATTTAGACCAGGAAAATTTTCAGATTTTGAATTTCGAAATGTCAGGGTTTCTGTAATTTGCGTATGGGTTGCTCGTCTTTTTATCTGCTATAAATATTATTGTTCATAACTGCAAACTCTCGCTTGATACTCTGTTTTGTTCAGCCTTTCTGGTAGAGACCACGTCTTTTGCACCTTGGTTTACCGGTGGTGAGAGCCGTTGGTCTATCACATCTTTAAGTAAAACCTGCCGGTCATTTGATACCGATGGTGATGTCACCGATGCCGCCGCCGACAAATAGGGAAGAAGATTGCCGGGGTGCTTCCCCATAACAACTTCTATTGTTAGCGCTCCAAAACTGTAGACATCACATTTCTCATCTACTCTCGTTGTGTATGCCAGCTCTGCAACAAAAAAATTATGGACTACTAATTTGAACTATTTCTATAATGGAATGGATTATTCTAGATAAAATAAATGAATATATGAATTAATACCTGGAGCTATATACCCGTACGTGCCTGCAAGTGAAGTCCAATGGGAGGAATCAGGGGTTAAAATCCTAGTGGTGCCGAAATCGGAGACACGAGCTTCATAGTCCGAATCCAGGAGAACATTGTTGCTCGAAATGTCTCGATGAACTATAGGTTGTGAATGGCCCTGCCTTAGTTCAGATTTTCTGGTTGGACACTTTCTGCAAGGAGTAAAGAAACTTGCAACCAATAGTACAACCCCAAAGAGCGGAATCATAACTAAAATGATGAGCTTGGCGTTCTTTCTAAGACCATTGTTGGCTCGAGAAGAGGGAACGCAAGGCATTAGCCCAGTGACGTTACCGCATAGGGCTTTATTGTCCCTTAACGCATCGAACCTAGCATCGTGAAATGCCTTGATGTCTGGAATAGGACCTTCTAATTGATTGAAAGATATGTTCACAAATCTCAAACCATGCAATTCATTGAAAGCTTCTAAGATGGAACCTTTGAGCATATTGTGAGAAAGGTCTAAGATTTCAAGGTGTTGTAACTTTCCAAGCTGTCGTGGCATATCTCCGGTAAGGTAATTTCGACTCAAATCGAGACTTTGCAGAGCGGTTATGTAGCTTATTGAAAATGGAATGCTCTCTCCAAGATTATTCCCGCTCAAATTCAAGTTGAACAATTTCAAACAGTTTCCAAGTTGATCAGGAGTAGGTCCACTTAAACTGTTTGATGCCAAGTTAAGTCGTTCTAGATTCGAAAGATGTCCAATCTCATCCGCAATTCTGCCTGAAAACCGGTTGCCACTTAGCCAATGCTCTCAGTTCCTTAGGAATCTCACCAGTTAGATGATTCGAAGAGAGATCGAGTTCCCCTAACTGAGTTGCATTTCCCAGTTCGAAGGGTGTAGTTCCAGAAATGTTATTGTTGGAGATTCGTAAGCTAGTTAGATCAGGACATTGGCCCCATTTCGGATAAACTACACCGTAAAATCTGTTGTTGCTTAATGAAACATAAGCTAAATATGGATATATACCAAAAGCTTCTGATATATTTCCTGTGAAATGGTTTCCTTCAAGCCTAAGTCTGATTAAGCTTGTGCAATTTCTCAAACTCGATGGAATAGGAGCCGACAAACTGTTGTTGATCACCCCGAGATGAGTGAGTACTCCACCGAGGCATAAACTCTCCGGTAATGGACCTCTGAAACGGTTGTTTGATAATTGCAGAACAAGAAGCCTGGAGATCATTGGCAATTCATAGGACAGTACTAGAGGTTTGAAATTAGTGTGAAGAATTGACATGAAACGGAGAAAATGCAAGTTTGTAAAACAATAGTAGGTCATTCATATATATATATATAATGTCTTATAAAGATCTTTTCACGTTGCTTGTATACTACTAATAGTGTATGAAAACTTATTAGTCTTTCTGTACACTTACTATAATTGTCTGTAAAAATTATGAGGTGTATGAAGGTTGTTTCAAAACCAGCTCTTCCACATCTGTTGTGCAGTGCGAATCGATTAGGATTTGATGTATGTGGTATTTGACTCATTAGTTGATTAATTTGAACCACATAGTGTAGAAGTCTATTATCGGGTGACACTTCTAACCTATTTTGCTCAATATACAACATGTAGATCAAGGGACTCTACATATCATCAAGCCGCAAACAGATTGTAATTTTTTATTTTTCGCATAGTGAAAGTTCTCATCATATACTCATGGTTTTTTATTTTAGATTTTTCATGTAAATTTTGATGTTCTTTATTCTCTTTTTTTGTTTGCGATTACTATCTTCGTTTCATCGTTTTCGTTTGTTGCCAGTGTACCCGGTATAACAATTTGTTTATAAAATTAAAAAGAAAAACAATATATAACAAAACATATGATAAAGAGAAATTTGATAACTTAAGCAAAAAACACGATAAAAGTTTATGTAACAAAAATTATTAACGTCTTAAACACAATTACGGCATTATACATATCCATATATGGATGATAAAACCTAAAATAAGCTAACATAAAGACCTCCCTCCCCCGATACAAGTAAAATAAAACTACAAAAATTCGACTGATTTTTTATCATTATTATAATAGTATTTATTTTAATTATTATTAATCAGATATATTCTGGTTTTAACTCACACACGATTTCCAAAAGTTAGAAAAGCCAGACATTTTAAGAGCATTGCTCACGGGCGAAGCCCACCCTCGAATTTGGCACATCGAATAGCACCCTATGGTTCTGCTGCTGCATATTAGCGATCACATTCAGCGCTGGTGCCGATGCCATCGCCAGACATGTGATGCCGCCTGCGGTGCTGTGGATCAGCAGGTTCTCTTGTGGCAGTGTCACGTTCATGCCAGAAAACATCAACGTTATTGTCGGAGCCACGATCGGGACCGAGTAACATGTGTCGAACCCTCCGAGCAATGTCACGTTCGCGACTCTTACTCGTCTCCGGAACTCGTCACGGACTGCTACGTAGGCCGGCTGAACTAGCCGGGTGAAGACCGTACCTGAGTTTAGTAGCTAAGTTGAGCAACATATCAATACAAATAAATAAATACCACTTAATGCAATTGTTTTTCATCCGACCAAGCCGGCCGATGTGATCTGATTTCAACAGAGTTATAGACTGAGGAAATGTGACCTGAATCGATAATGGTGCCGGCTCCGGTGGAGGGATTGAAAGCAAGAGCATTTGGTGGGATGTCAACAATCTTTCTACCAACCCTAATAGCAACCAAATTAACATAATAGAGTGAGGGTTTCCTAGGGTTCTTGAGCAATGGGGTGTATTTGATCCTCAAAGGTTGCCCGGTTGGTCCAAGTCTCAATGACCCAGAAAAGTTAAGTGACCTAAAGCTAGGCAAGCAATATGAGAATGTTGATTGGTACAAATTTTGGGATTGTGACAGAAGTGACAATGGGCCTCGGCCTAGGCCCAATAGGCCCTGTGGTGGAACTGAGTTGCCTGTTGTCTTTTGGAGGCAACCAAAAATGTAGTTTGGGATTGGGTCAGTGGCTAAGGTAATGTTGTCCTGTGAAAGGTTTCCGGCTATGGTTGAACCACCGTAGGTCATGTTGAATGCACACGCGCTTGCACCGCAAGTGGGGTTTGGTACCTGTAAAGTTGTCACATGATGCAAGTGTTAACAGATCCCCCAAAACACTTGTGATGTTTCTTCTTTTGGCGACCCAACTTTATGGTAAAATACAAAATACTTAACCAGCCAAACACGTGACTACTGTGAAATATGGAGGACTCTCTATTGATTTATATAATAGGTTTGAAATTTAAATCTTTTAACACGCTCGATCCTTACTGGTGTCATAAGATTATTATTCTATTATCAAAAAACATATCTGATACATTATACAGTATTACTGTTTTTATATTCTAAGATCTCTTATTTCATTTCTAATGTAGAATTAATGCCACTAGCATGTTCGCATGGAAAACTATTTCTTTATAGTTAGGATCTATTTGGAAACCAAAGTATAAAGAAATACATGAAAGATTGGCAGCTTTACCTGCTTGCATTGAGCATCTTGGCAGCCAAGGGTCTTGAAAGTGGTGGATTTAGCAAAGCCAAAAACAGTAGAGGAGCAGCCAATGCATCCGGTGCAGGGTACCCAAGCTGCATCACTGCTGGTATCCATGGCCATAAGCATGGTTTGAGGTGGGGTTCCAATATTGACCCTCACGATGTACGTCGGACTCTGCACGATCTGCCTGCCCGAAGCTATAGGCACCACCGATTTCTTAGCCACGAGGCTCGACAAATACTGCACCCTGACTTGGTCCTTGGCTAGCGTCTGCAGCACATCCTCTTCCCACGAGAGTTGCTTCGAGGGCTTGAAGGGTGAGCAGGGGCTGTAGACATGGAACACCTGGAGGTTCGAGCCATGGTCTAGGGTGGCACATTTGGGGTTCAGACCTTGGGCTAAGGATGAAATGAGGAATAAAAGCAGAGCAACAAAATGGGTTTTCATTGTTTCGTAGGAATAATTTCAAGGTTTTGTTTTCTTTGATGGTTTAGGAGCTGAGACAGTGTGTGGGGGAAGTGGATGTATATATAACTGGGGAAGCTTGTTAACAATTATGTAATATGACGTAGAAAAAAATAATTAAATTAATCAAAATTTGATCCCAACAAAGGATGATGATGTTTATTTTAAGATAGTCGGATTTAAATAGTTTTATTTATAATACGTGTGTTATATAATGGTTAAAAAAGTATAAACAAATAATGCTATGTAATCTTATTAAAAAATATTATTCTGTAATTACTTTAAAACTATTTAAAAAATATGTATCAAAATTTAATTTAGACTAAATTGTTTATATGTTAAAATAACATATATATAGAGAGAGAAATAGGATCTTCTTACCATTGAATGAATGTAAATGGTTGATTGAGATTAACAGTAAAAAATTCGAAGATTATATAAGAAAAAAAGAGATAAGGAAATAATCTGAGTCATTCATTACTCTCATCCAACTCTAAAAAGTGTAAAAATAATTGAATTTTACATTGTGTAAGTGAATTCTAACTCATATATGTATATATAGAGAGATAGAGTTTACACAAGTCTTTCAATTTTAGAGTTTTAGGTTAGGGTTTAGGGGTTTAGCGTGTAGGTGTAGAATTTAAGGTTTATGGTTAGAATTTAGGGTTTAAGGTTTAGATTTTAGGGTGCTAGAGTTTGAGACTTAGGTTTTAAATTTTATAGAAGGGTTGTATAATTTTTTTTACCCAGCTTGTGCATCAATATATATATGTTAGAATTCACCATTAAAACTCAATTACTTTTACACTTTTTTGGACCGTTGGATGATGATAATTAATGGCTAAGATTGTTTCCTTATTTTTTCCAAGTGATAATCTTCATATTTTTTACTTTTAATCTCATCCATCCATTTTACTCATCCAATGGCCATGGATTAGTGTAAAACCAAATGAGCTTTACACCTTGTACTTGGATCTCATCCCTATATATATATATGTGGGTTAATATCTACTTACGCAGTGTAAAACTCTTTTAAGTTTTACACGTTTTTTGGATCGTTGGATGAGGAAAATGAATGGATGAGATTAACTTCTTAATTTTTTTTCAAGTAATAATCTTCACATATTCTACTGTTAATCTCATTCATCCGTTTCACCCATCCAACGATCTAAAAAGCATATAAAACTTAAAAGAGGTTTACAGGTTTAAGTAAATCTTAATCATATATATATATATACACACGACATACCATACGGATACGAAATTTAGTGGGGTTGTTTCTGGTAACAGACTGTATTCCATCTACTTTTTTGTAGGGTTGTGAATTGTTTGTCAAATTCTACTGAGAAATAGTATCTAATGGTACTATTTTTCTCTTTTTCTTCTGGAGCATTATGTATAACAAACTTTATTGGAAAATCTAAGTATGTGAGCCACACTGAAAAAATCTACACATTTTCTTTTAGCCAAAAAAATTATAGGTTTTTTTATATAACTACCTATATCTAATTTATTAATTATTTCAGATTGGATAACAATAATTATTATGTGGTGACTCTTAAAACTCAATTTATTCTATTCACAACATTAAAATTCGAAATATCTCTTTTTTGAGCTAGAAAAAAGAAATATATTCGGTTTTCATGTTGACTAGACCTTGGAGATTGTAGACCAAAGTCATTTTCTTTCGGGTTTTAGGTTAAAGTTTCGTGAATTTTAAAGAGAATTTTCAGAAAATTTAAATTGGTAGAATGGTAGAAAACAATAAGACAAGTTTATCACTGTCTATATGAACAGAAAAGACGTCAGAGAATAACGATTTAAACAATGGCATGACATGAAAAAACCATGAAGTATTTTACTGGAAATATGATAAAATGAAATAAAAAATAATACCTCATCTTGTCTTTTTTTACTTAACAACCAAGTGACTTAAAAACCAAATTTCATAAGTTTGGTACTTAGTTTGAAAATTTTTATAATTGAGTAATCAAAACAAACCACGTTAGAAAATGAATGATTAAACAAGTACTTTATCCTAAAATTTATTAACATATCATATTTATAAACAATATAAAGACCATATAAAATATGTTTACATGTACATGAATTATTAATATATCAAATTTTATGTAGTACATAATACTTTAAACATATTTTTATATAGTAATATACATAGTAATATAATAAGTTTGTTAACCGGTACTCAAGCAGACTCAAGTAGGGGTAGTCATTCGATCGTTCTAATGGAGTTGAATTAAAAAAATTGAGTTAGTCGAGTTGAAAAGTCATATTTTATTACTTAAATTTTATTTGAAATTTTTTTGTGTCCAGTCAGTTTTATGAAATTAGCTTAGTGTTCAGTCGATTCGAGCTATTTGAGTTTATGTTCAAATTTAATTGTAAACAACTAATTAGTTCTAATTTAAACAATTTTCTATAATCATACGCGTACACGCACACACGCATGCGCACCCACCCACAACACACGCACACGCACAGGCACACCCACCCCACATCCACGCACACATGCACACACACGCACACACCCACACCCCCAAACACACCCACACAAGTATATGCGCGCACGAGCGAGCACGCACACTCACCCACCCACCTCCTACACCTACACACGCTCGCACACCCACACACGCACGCACACACCTGCACAACACACACACACCCGCACACCCGCACACACACACCAACTCCCACACACGCACACATACACACATTTTTTTTTCTCAAGTCGAATTTGATATATTAATAATTCATGTACATGTAAACGTATACAATTAATTTAAGTTGAACTTTAAATTTTTATCACACATTTCTAATAAGCTTAATTATATGAACATAATTAATTTGATTTTTTTTTCTTGAGTCGAATTTGATATATTAATAATACATAAAATTTGATATATTAATAATTCATGTACATGTAAACATATACAATTAATTTAAGTTGAACTTTAATTTTTTTTATCTCTTTTGAAACTATTAATATATCAAATTTCTAATGCACAATTAATTTAAGTTGAACTTTAAATTTCGAATTTCAAATTAATCCCAAACTTAAACTTGTACAATTTGAACTTGACTCAACTTCGTTTTAAAACTAAGAATTACAATATTTATTTTTAGAGATAGAAGCATAATTTTATCACAATAGTACAAAACTTATAAAATTATATTAAAAATTTAGAAGTGTGAAGTTAAAAAAGTTTCAAAAATATAAAATTAAATTATTAATAAAAAAACACCTAAATTATATGAGAATTTAAAATTTTTATGGACCGCTATTGTCCCCTGTACTCCTTGGTTCATCCCCGTCTATTTCCCACCACACCATTTTCACATTATGATGATAAAATATTTGTTTTCAATTTTTCATAACCCTAGGCCTTAGTATGGTACCTCCTCTGGTGGAAAGCACACAAATGCCCTAGTATACTCTGGGACCACCTCAGGAAATATTATAATAATATCTAGATAATTAAGCTATCTATATTTTTAAACTTAATCTAGATTAATTAATTTGATTAAAACATGACATCTTACATTTCATTACCAATTTCAGAAGATTCGCTTATATTAATGATTTCTTTAGCAGGCATAGATTTTGGATCTAAATAATGTGTCTCGCTTGCATGTAGTCCAAATTGAACAATTAGAATATTCTGACAATTAAACTATATTGGTATGATTATATATGTAGTATTTGATTATGTTTTCTTAATAATTTAATAACACATATGTTTGGATTCGATTTTTTAAAATGAATAATATTTTTTTTCATTAAAATTACTCGTTGAATTCATTTGTTCGGTTTTTTAAAAATTAAATAAGCATGAGAATTCACGAAACCGATTACTTTGTTTATAAGTTCTATGCTCGGTGTTCAGACATCAGTAATTTTTTCAGCAGGAGATATTTATGTGAAATAAAACAATTTTTGTTTTCACTTATTTAATATAAAAATAATTAAAAGTATCCAGTAAATTAGATTATCATGCAGCCATTTCATGATCTGTTTTTTTTATCATACATCTCATTTCATGATCTGATGACCATATGACCGACAAGGATTTGCATTATTTTGCTTCTCTCCTGAAATGGGAACCAAAAGGCTGCACTTAGTTGTCTAATTTATTACAATCTTTGCTTTCAAAATCATGATAATATATATGTTTAGATCTTGATTTGATTTAATTGATTTAGAAAATACAGATTGGAAAGGTACATAATTGAGGGAGAAAAAGCTCTTTTGCTTTTCTGGGTTGATTGTATCACGGGTGTACGTATAAAGTATTGATAACATTTCTTTAAAAAAATGTATTGATAATATAATTTTAGGGTTTTGCTGTATAAACTATTTAATTCTTATTATTAATAGTTATTTTACTTTTCATAGAACCTATTAAAATATAATTCATTATATTCTTAAAAAATTAAATATCATTAATTTATAATGTTTAATAGAATTAAATCTTAACATCCTAAAGTCTAAACCCCAACTTCTAAACTTTAACCCCAAACCAAACTATAAACCCTAAAAATCTTAAACCATAAAAATACATCAACACTAAAACCTAAAATTATAAATCATAAACCTTAAAACCCTAAACTTTAAACACTAACCCTAAATCTTGAACCATAAATCCTAGAAACCCTAAAAATATAACAACACTAAAACCTTAAAAATGATAAACCCTAAACACAAACTTTTTTACATGATTATTAATTACATTAAACATCATGAATCAATGATGCTTAATATTTTAGAAATGTAAATAATTATATTCTAATAAATTCTAGTGAAAAATAAAATAACAATTAAGGATAATAATTACATTCTAATAGATTCTAATGAAAAGTAAAATAATTACATTTTAGGACTGTGTATAACAAAACCCATAATTTTAATATAAAAATATAAATAACAATGATAAATATGTTGACAAATTAATTTTATCATAATTTAATTACGAACTATTTTAATGATTGTGAACGTCTATCAACATAAAAATATTAAACTGAGGGTCCAACACAGAAATGAATTAACAAAATTACTAAATAAACGACAACAGTAAAAACAATATCAGATTCAATACTAAAACAAACAAAAAATGTGTTGCAAGAGAAAATAGTGTTGTAAGAGTAATAAGTAAGAATCCACTATTTTCCTTTAAAGAAAATGAAAACTCATTAAACCAAACTTTGAAAACAAAATTTAAAGAGATAGAAAAGGAAAAAAAAAGGATGAGATTATATAAGAATATATAACAAGAATTAAGATAAAATATAAATGATAATCGTTTAGTCAAAAACCGACAATATCGTTCTCCTAACTAATAAAAAATTAAAAATAATATTTATAAAAAACCTACACTTCAAGAATATACGAATTTTTTTATTAAATAAAAATATTTTTTTGTTTTTAAAAAGAATGTCGAGATTCAAACTCATATAAAATATTATAATATAAATATATTTAATTATTTAATTAATTAATAAATCTCAAAATATACAATTTTTTAAATATCAAAATATACAAATTTAAATACGAATGATTTGGTTAAACTTTTTGGATTAGAAAAATGATGAAGGATTGTCACGTGAGCACATTACACTGCCTGAGCGGTGAGGGTTGTTAATCTACTTTTCAGCCGACACCTCCTCAGTCTACACATGTATGCAAATATGCACCCTAAACTATTGCATATCAAGGAAAATTTAAGTCCAATCAATTAATGTAAATTTATATATTTATATATTTAATTTAACAGAAGAATAAATATTGATTCTCTAAAAAATGTATTTTATTTCTGTCACTTAATAGATAAAATTATTGACTCCGTCACTCTATAAAAAAATTTTTAAATTACAATAATATTCGTGCACTTAGAAGCTCACTCCTTTTGCATTTTCACCAATTATATACTTATAAAAGAATTGCAAAAAAAAAAAACGAAGTCTTTCTTTTTTAAGACATTCATCGAAACTAGTTCAATAATTAATTTTTCGCATTCTGTTAATTAATATTAAAGTAGACATTGATCACAAATTTTAAAGTTGATTCATATTCAGAGCGATATCAAATTTTCGTCCACTAATTATTGTTTAAAGTAAAAGAAACTCTTACCATCTCGAGATGAAGTCATTTTTTAATATAAAACTTAGTGAAATGAGTATTTAATTTGAGTTTTGATCATCGAGAAATTAGGTATTGAAATATTTTATCTCCCCCTAAAGTTTGATTATACTAAATTTCAAAACATTCGAGTCCATATAACTATCAGATATTCGAGACTAGAAGAATAGTAGTACTTCATGCCTATCCCACTTTGGATGGGCATGGAGCATGGGGCATGGGCAAAAGAAGTGGAGGCATCACGGGCAATTCCTTGGCCTAGCACTTCAAAAACAAATTCTAGTGCTCTGGTCCCGCATTAACCTATGTGAATATATGATCAACACCACTTTTTTTTTCAACCACTTTTATTCAAAAATTAATTTAAAAACTTTATATTTAGAATATAGATGTTCTTTGATTTTTGATTAAGTTAAATTATCGAGCAATAACTTATAATAAGTACTTTATACTTCTTTATGTGAATTTTTGAATTTGTTATATAAATTGTTTATTATATGTAGACAAATTGTCTTTATATATTATAATTATGTAAAAAAATAGTTAGGACTATTATTTGATACATTATCATAATTAAGAATAGAATCATGCCAAGTATTATTTATGTATATTTAGAAAATTAAAGGCTGAAAGGGTATATAAGCTTCCCGAACTTTTTTTAAAAAATAATTAATCACGAGAAAACGCTTCCAATTGAGACTTCAAATTTGAAAATTGCAACAATTAATTTTTTTGGCTAATGGAAGCTGTTTTTGGTTGTTATTATGCTAATGTAATAGCCCACATGTGTATTTAAAAAAAATTAAGCAATTGAAAATTTTATTAAATGTCTAAAAAGTCAAATTAAAAGGTTTTAAAGAGATTTGAAAAGTATTTCAAAAATATTATTAATTTTTTTAAAAAGTAAAGAGTATAAAAAATTTCAAAAAAATCACTAAAAAACTATATTAATTCAAAAAATTTAAAAATTTAAAAAGCAATATCGTGTTGTGAATAAAATAAAAAAGAACAACGAATAAGAATAAAAGAACAAAGAGATGAGAGAAAGAGAGAGATTTATATTATTATCAAATTATAGACTTGTGTACAATGTCTTAATCAAATCATCTATTATATGCATAAGAAGTACATAATACATTAAACTCTAATTAATTGAGATAATATTTCTAATGATAAGTAAATCAAATCTCCTAGATAAAGTTCTTATCATGATAGACACCCATATAGATAAATATTCATAACACCCTCCTTGGATGTCTATGGAGATAATGTGCCTCGTTAAAACCTTACTAAGATAAAAACCTAATGGGAAAAAATTCTTTAGTGAAGGAAAAAGAGTACACACATCTTTGATACGCATAACATGTTACCTCATTAAAAACCTTACCAGGAAAACCCATTGGGACAAAATCTCGGTTAAAAAAAAAGAGTTCAATGCTTATTTACTCCCCCTCATGAAAACATCACATAAGATCTTTGAATCTTCATAATTCAATCTCGAATACCATTTTTCTAAAGATCGTGAGGGATGAAACTTTTGAGTAATAGGTTCCATTTTGTCATCTTTGATGTATCCATCTTTCGATTGAGATATACATCTTGCAGTATCTCTGCACAAGATAACTTTGCATCATATTTTGTGAAAGTAAATCACATATCTTCTAGATATGTTGGGTCAATGGTCTTAGCTAAACACATTTTTGGCTTGCCTCATGCATAATAATTGCATAATAATTATTTCTACAAGATTTGAGAAGGCATCGACGAATGTTTGAAGATCTAGAGGTAATGATCTTGTATATTCATGGGTATTTCTTGACTAAATAATATATGATGCCTCAAAACCAAGAAAAGATATAATTATCTTTATTCACATCCAACAATCTTACAATTATTAGGATACTCAATAGATATGCTTTATTCATATTGAATCTTGTTAAGATCTTTCAGCACGTGTCCATTAATAGACAAAAAATGCATATTTAAGTACTCGATCTTTAGTTCGAGACAAAACTCCATCTCAAAATTCTTTTTCTCGAATATTTGTATTAAATACTTTGAAAGCTCTTTATGAATTTCCAATTTGAAGCTCTTCATAAATTTTTAATTTGAAATTCTTCAGGAGTTCCAATGATATTCAAATTATCATAATGAATCTAATATAGTGGAAGAGATGATAGTGCTGAGTTAATTAGGACCACCCTATTCTCCTTGATTTGATGTTCCATTAATGCTTCTTAGTCTCAACAAATTTAAGCTTTGAAATGATGAAAAGGAATGAAGATGGCCGGAACGGAAGGACTGCAACCGAGTCTCAACAGAAAGATCAACAGTCACGACCAGTAACATTGTTTGTGGAAAACATCCCAAAGACATATCACTGGAAAGGATTGTGGCACGTATTTGCAAGATATGGAGAAGTATTGAATGCCTTCATTGCGAGGAGGTTGAACAGGAGGGGGAAGAGATTTGGATTTGTGAGACTTAGAAACAGAACAGATGCAATGAGAGTTCTCCAAAGGTTGAACGGTTTCATGCTGAATGGTTTCAGATTATCGGTGGTCATTGCAAGAATGGAGAGGCAGGGTAAAAATGGGATAAGAACTAACAGAGGAGATGACTCTAAGTCTGATACGAATTTGAATGCGGAGACAGATAGAATGACGATAAAAAAACTCAAAGCAGAGCTGTTGGGGAATCAAGTAATTGGGGTGATAAATTAAGAAAAAGAAGGATAGCTGGCCACGTCGAGGAGGAGGATCTTTGGAAGTTAAAAAGATGTCTGGTGGGAGAAATGGCGAATGTGAGTAGCATGAACAGTGTACGATCGAGATTGCAGGGATGGGGTTTGGAAGATATTAAAGTGCAGAGGATGGGAGGTAAAACTTTCCTATTAACTTTTGAAGATGATGAGTTGTTTATGATGCTTGAGGATCTGGACTGGTCATACTGGAAGGAGATATTCCAGACGATCGCTCCTTGGTCGGAAGCCCTATGTCGTCCGAAAAGAGTAACCTGGATAGAGCTACTAGGGGTTCCTCTTCAATGCTGGAATGAGACAACACTTAGGAGAGTTTCGGAGCTGTGGGGAACGGTGGAGGCTTTTGGGAATAATGTGAACCATGTGCTTGATTATGAGAAGGTGACGATTTTGATTACTACAAACCAGATAGAAAGCATCGATGACGTAGTGGAGATTGAAGCTGGCAAAAACATACATAGTATTCGTGTTAGGGAGATTAGCTTCTCGGATAACTCTGAAGGGTATGATCGGGGAATGATGAACAATAACAAAGGAGGAGCGAAGGCATTCCAAGTACCGGAAAATCGATCGGAATCTTCGTCGGAAGGATCAAGCGAGGCTTCCCTGAGTTCGAACCCTAGCTTGGGGGCAAAGGAAGACAATGCATTTAATGAGAAGTGCTTTGGAAATTACTTCGATATTAATAGCTCCCCTGTGAACGTTGAAAATAGAAGAAAAATTGGGGAGGTGGATATTACAGGGAATGTATCTAATGATGAAAAGGAAAAAGCGGCAGCTGCACAAGATATACAGGGTGGTAAAAACGTGTCAAATTCTTCTCAGCATGCACAACCAAGTTGGGTCGAAGTGGTGGCTAGAAACGTGGAAAATGACGTGGAAACTGATGGTGAGCCCACTAGTCTGCTAAATGAGTCGGATATGGAGGTTAATGTGGAGCAGGTAAAACCGATTGAATCACCAGTATCTTCAAGGGCCCTTGAGGATGTTAGTGCAATGTGCCTTGACCCTGAATCTTTGGAGCCAAACTTGGGCCGGGAAACAAATAACTCTATGGAGACTGCACCCTTATTCGGTGACTTACACCGGAATCAAAACAGTAGTTTTACCAAAGTGAAGAAGACGAGTCTAGGGCATTTTTTCAGGAATTAACTTCAACCAAAAACAAAAGAATCGGAGGTATGGGTCTCTTATGGAGTACCAAGACAAAGCATTATCGGGAGTAGAGAGAAGGAAGAGAGACAGAGCCCTTCGCAGAAATAAAGTAAAGAAGAAGGACCTAGAAAGTTCGACTTTATCAGGGAGATCTCTATCGGATTCGGACTTAGCTGCAAGGTGGGTTGCAGCAACAAAGGAGGCAAGGAAAACTTTAAAGTTGGGGAAGAAGATTGGACTTCATATCGAAGGGGACGAGAGAGAGGCAATCAAGGAGCCGGCTCTGTTGGAAAGAGATTAAATCAGGTGTGGTGGTGTCTTGAGTCAACCGGTGAGCATTGCTTGGAGGAATGAGGATTTTGACTTGGAACGTGAGGGGGCTGGGTTCAGATTCAAGGGTACTAGCAGTTAGAAGGTTGATTAGAGAACAAAAGGTGGAAATGGTTTTGCTGCAGGAAACAAAGAAAACAAGCTTCATAGAAGAAGAAATTCGAAAGATTTGGTATGATGATGTTTTTGGTTTCAGATATGTGGCTTCGGACAGGAGATCGGGAGGGTTATTAACTCAAAAGGAACTTGGGTTCAAGAAGGAATTAGTGCAAGCATCATCAATGTTTACGCTCCCTGTGGAGTAAGAGACCAAATTGCCTTGTGGGAAGAATTGTCAGTGTTGAAAAGGGTATACTCATCTTCTTGGCTGATCGCAGGCGACTTCAACGTCATAAGAAACAAAGGTGAATGGAGTGGATGTGTAGGTTCACAGTCAGGTTTGGTGATTTTCTAGTTGACAAATCCAATCCATAGACCACAGTGTTACAGATCCATCTTTGAGGAAATCCATGAGCTATCTTTGCAGGTTGGCAAGGTTAAATTCTTACTCATCCCTCGATCTAGTAATTGCTTGGCAAACAGGCTTGCATTGGATGGTCTTCGAAGATTACATTTGTTCAAAGCTTGGTAGTAATTAGGTTTCTGGGTGTGCTATGGTTTAAATCTATTTTATTATCTAGTTGTTTCTTGGTTTTAATACGTGGATTGTACTATAGTCCTACATGTCGGTACTTTTTTTCTTCATTTAAGTGTAGAGAAGTTTTTAACGAGGCCCTCATGTTAGGCTTTAATTTCTTAATAAAATTATTGCCGAGCAAAAAAAATAATGAATCTTGATCCAAATTCCTTTATAAAATACATACGAAAATATGGTCATTCTTACAATATTTCCTTACTTAGTACTCACTAAGGCGATTATACTAAATACGCCAAAATATAAATATTCAAAGGGCATATCTAAATAAATTTTCTCAGAAATTTCCAAATGCTTCTAGCATTTTAAACCCGTCAATGATAACTTTCCTTTTATAGAGATCCACATAATGATTAGATGCATATAACATATTTCATAACTGCCAGAATAATTGCATCCACCATGAAGTAATTAAAACTCTTCATAAATCATAATTCAAGTCGTATTTACGACTACTTATTTGTGCCTCACTTGCATTACACCTTTAGGTGTTTGGATTGTTGATCCAAATACTTCTCTTTTAGAAGTTCAAAGCGTCTTTCTACATTAGCCAATTCAATATCTATACTTTTGAACAGATTTCTATACATGATCCTCATTTTGTTCCTTTACTTCTATAGAAATATTATTTGAAAAATCGTTGTCGACAACTTTTCTATTTCGGTTCAATTCTCGTAGTGACATAACTTATCGAGATCTCTTCAATATTTCAATCTTTATTTTAGGTACCTGAAACTCTTCAAGAGTTTTATTATTAGTTATGTCTTGGGTCTCTTCAAGAGCACCCGCCTCCAATATATGACCATCTCATACTACTTTCCATTTACGAGAATTTTGATCATTAGAACCAATTTCAAGTATCATGCTCCAGACATGATTTACATCCATTCGCTCTAACATGTATTCAAATTTAGAGCATTTTCAACTGGTATATGAGACTTGATTACTCTCATTAGGTCAGTAAATATGTCTGACAGTTGACATACAATAACTTGAATTGTCTTATGAACTTTTAGTTCATATCCGAAGATCTAAATAATGATAATTCATTTCATTCTTTATCCAGCTGATTATTCTCTCTCCCTGATGTTGAGAAAAAAATATCATCTCATAAATGATTCTCCAATTAATGTTTAAGAATTTAAACATAAAAGGAAACTCGTACTCAATATATATTCTCAACCCTTTTTATTTACCCATTTTGTGCGTTGTGGTGGAGCAATTCATATCGCACATTCAAAATTTATAAAATGGGAAATGTATGTCTTTTGATCAAAACCAATCATAACAAGGAGTTTATTATAACTCGTTGGCTTCATGCGTATAAGTGCTGCTATATGTGAAATATCATATAGATAATTTTGTTCTCATAGTTTAGCTATTAAAGAGGAGGCATCCAATTAAAATTTTACTAAATTATATTTTTCATAATCAATAGGCTTTGTAACAACTGATATAGCCTAAAATATAAACCCACAAGCTTTTGATAGAGAAATAGTCTAATTGCAAAATCTGAATCCTTTTAGAATCAATCTCACAAACTTCTGGTTGTAAGTTGATAAAACAATGTAGATGCATCTACTAAAATCATATAAAACTTTCCACATTTGTAGATATATGGCTCATATTCATTCAGATATGCAAGACATGCAGTCTCACCTTTAGTACAATAACTTCAAGTTTTTTTGGTAAGTGGGATCAACTAAATCCTTTGAGAACAAACAACACAAGAACTCTAGGTTCTTTTAGTAAGTAGAATTTAACCAATTCCTTTAAGCAACACAAGAACTTCATGTTCTTTAATAAGTGGAATTTATTCAATTCTTTTAAGAATAAGCACCACAAGAACTTTAGGTTCTTTTAATACATGTGCATGTAAATCTTAATAATTTCCGCATCATTATTGATCAGGATAGCCTAACCGATCATGCCAACTATATATATGTGTATATATCTCTGAATTTGTAAACTTTTTGTTTACCATAACATGTGATTCAATCTCACTTGCATATGTATGGTACAAATTCTGAAATACAAGTTTATTTGAAACTTGATAATACATTGTTCACCAAAAATTGTTCCTTTGAATAGGAATATATTTAGCTCTTTCGGAGCTTTCAATGGAAATTATTCTTTTGGTAGCAATATATAACTCTTCTAGAGCTTTCAACTGACTTTTTGGCTACCAAAACTTATATCCAGATTAGCTTATTTCAAATGCCAATTGATAACATATGTTATATATAATTCTCGAAGGATTATTTTGCGAACTCATATTGCTCTCTTAAAATTTCCACTTCTACTGGTGATGATATCATGACCATTAGAGGTAATTATTACAATATTCGCAATGCTGCACTTTTCATAATGTGCTTTATCTCAAGAACTTATTGCTCTTTTGGAGAATCAATATTTTCAGTACTTTGAGATATAGTACTCACATTATTCCCTTGCATTTAAATGGGAGAATATATCTTATGTTTATGCTGAGCATAAATCGTCACCATAGATTGTATTTGACAAGTAATTGTGTGAAACAAAATAAATAAATGCCATAATATATATACAAACCAACATAAAACAAAGATTTAATCCTCGTACGCGACATTGTTAAACCAGTTCACAAGGTCCTTTAGAAACCTCCTTTGAGACCAGTAGCCTCGCAGAACAGGATGTTCAGCTAATATATTTGGATTAAACCAACAGAAACATAGAACATATTAACTAATTAAAGAATATACTTTCAGCATTAAATTAATATATAAAGCGCAAATAATTAATGCGTAAAGTAAATAAATATAGAATAAAATAAATTAAAAGATCAATAATTCTCTTCAAGGTTATGAGAATAATTAGAAGACGATATATTTCTTTCAAGGGTTATAAGGAAATCAACAACGTCTAAATGAGTTGGACCAATATCATCTTCTTTATTTTCGCAAACAAAATTTGCTTCCATTTTCTTTTCTTTATCAATCAATAATTGTTGATTTTTTTCAGCTTACGACAAGTACGAGACCAATGATTTATAACATCGCATTGGTAATAAAAATGATTTTACTTCCTTAGAAAGATCTTTATCACCCTTGTCATCCTTATAACCCCACTACCGACGGGTAGAAATATTCTTAAAATGACCATATTTTCCATGTCTATATTCATGGCTTCAACCACGACCACAACTTCTAATGTGGCTTTTATTTTTTTCATAATATAATTTTACATTCATTTTAGGGAATGGAGTGGAGCCAGTGGGCCTTTAAAAATCTTTTTCACGATATTGTGTATGAGAACAACATTATTTGCGTGAAAAGTAGAGTATGTTTTTATTAACATATCCTCATTATTGATACTCTATAATTTGGATCATATCGAAGTTATGTCACTAACTGAATAGTGATTTATCATGTTTGCATTCACTTCAGGGAATAAAACAGATCCAATAATCGCATGGAATAAACATCATGCTTGCATTCACTTCAAGATATGCCTCCCATAAAACTTTTTGGACCAAGACAAATTTTCGTAACTTGAACTTGGGAGAAATAGTCGATTTTTTTTGACACATGAGAATTATTGCTTTTGAGCAAAATCACCATAGTTTATCGCACTTTAAAATCATAATTTAAAGAATAAAAATAAAATCAGAATTTACCGATATTGATTTTTCTCTCGAGGACAATGGAGATATAGCAAATGACCAAGACAGCTTCTCATAATAATATCGTCTCTTCCCAAGCTATAATATCATATAAAACTTAAAACACGGTTAAAAAGATCAACTTTCATTAAATAAAATAACATATATTTTAATTATAATATGATGTAATAAGAATTGTGATCCAAAATAAAAGCCTACTCAACGTAGAACTAATCATCATTGCTTTTCAACTAATTACTGAAACAAAAAAAAATACCTGACCGTATATAAATGAGGCAATCATCGTGAATGTGATGAAATTCAAAGGAAAGCAAGCCTAATCAATGGCAAATACAACCGTCTCTACCTTTTTAGGTTACCACATAGATTTCGATACCATATTAAAATATTTTCGAGAACCAAAACAGTTGAGCGATATCGTGCTGATAACGTGGTGTGAATAAAATAACGAAGAACAACGAACAAGAATAAAAGAACAAAGGGATAAGAGAAAGAGGGAGATTTGTATTATTCTCAAAATATAGACTTGTGTATAATGTCTTAATCAAATCATATATTTATAGGCATAAGAAGTACATAATACATTGAACTTTAATTAATGGAGATATTATTCCTAATGATAAGTAAATCAAATATCCTAGATAAAGTTCTTATCATGATAGACATTCATATAGATAAGTATTCATAACACTCCCCTTGAGTATTATCATGATAGACATCCATTTAGATAAATATTCATAACATATCGTACATTATATTCTTTTTGAAAAATTTAAAAATTCAAATGCCTCATTGAATGAGTCAATTTGCATAAGCCAATTTGCATTGCTTGTGAGTTATTATGACTGACCAAAATTGGTACCAATATATTTTAGTATATTGTTTCGAATTTATTATTATTATTATTATTATTATTATTATTATTATTATGTATAACGCAAATATACCTATATTTATATAAAAATATAGTAAATCTGAACCCAACAAGTGGTCTTAGTGGAAAAGAGGATAATGTTCATCATAGAAGAACTGAGTTCAATTGTTTTGTCTGTCAGGTGTGTGCATTGTCAAAGAGTTAAGAATATATATGAACAAATACTATCTTGTAATCAATCGCATGTAAACTATTCAAAAATAGTAAATCTTAAAAATATTAATTAAGTTCAATAATTTTATTAAACGATTCTATTTTATTTTTAAATGTAATTATGAAATGATTAAAAATAACTAATAAAAAAATAAAATTGGTTTGAGATATTAAAAATAACTAATTATGAAATGATTCTATTTTACTCTCAAACCTATTTTGGTTACTAAAATTTTAAAACGTTCAATTTACTACTAAAGTTTAGACATTGAACGTTTTTGTCACTCATCCATTAACTTTTTGACGACATTAATTTACCAACGAACGAAGGAACTTCTTCAAGATTCGAATGGTGAAAAACTTCATCGATACGAGAGAAGCAACATACTGAGAAACGAGTTCCATCCGACGGCGAAAGAGGGAGATCGACGAGAGAGAAACCAGAAGGTTTTTGTTGATTCATGAACTTCGAGGCAATTTCTGGCAAAATGGAGGTCGAATTCAAACTTAGGAGGCCGAGACAAAGTGATTGGTTAAATTTGGGACTAAATGACTACTATCTACGACTGTTTGAGGGTTTAAGAGTGACAAAAAACGTTCAATATCTAAACTTTAGTGAGTAAATTAAACGTTTTGAAACTTCAATGACAAAATAGGTTTAAGAGTAAAGTTCAATGATGCTTTATTTAATTTACCCTATAAATTTCATCAATATGTTTCATGGGAATTGAGAAGTTAGTTCCTCTACTTCAATTTGTCATAATTTAGTTCCGGTATATACTTTATTGAAATCGAAAAATTAGTCCAATAGAATAACATTGCTAAACCTTAATGTTAAATCGTTGATTTAAAAATCAACAGTACAACACATAAATAAAAATAAGTAACTCAAGTTCATGTGCTCTCTAATAAATGACTAACATTTCAGTTTTCGAATGGTATGAAAATCAAATTTCAACAAATTAAAGAGACTAATTTCTCAATTCTAGTAAAGTAGAGAGATAAATTTCAAAATTAGACCAATTATTTTATACCACTTTCAAGGGATTAATACAATTTTAAGCCTAAAGTTGTCACTGCATTAAGGTAACAATACACATATAACATAAGAGACAACCCATTATTGCTTGAAATGTCTCCTAATGGGCTTTTCGGCCCATGTTTCTCTCTATTCTTTTACTAGTAACAGTAGCTTTCATTAACCGACAGAGCCGTGATGATTTTTTTAATATATAGATATGATTATATAGTAGTATCTGTTTATATAATATTATTTTTAAATTATTGGTGTGAGAACACAGTAGTATTTATTTATATATTTTTTAACTTTTTAACAATACATACTAACGTTACAAATACAGGTCTAGGATGATATATTGGTATCATCTTTAAAACTAATTTAATAGCATACTAATGTAAATGATCCCTCTTCTTATATACACATATATATGTACTATATAATAATTATTTGATACATTAACGGTAAAGTTTTTAATTCCATAAAAACATTAGTTTAAAATCATACACCATTCATATATAGGGTAAATAACACCATTGGTCACTAACTATTTTTGCTTTTCTGTTTTGGTCACTAAACAACATTTTTTATTTATTTTGGTTACCCACCATTAAAAAACTCACGGAAAAACCAATAGTTTGGTGACCAAAACATGAAAGAAACAATAGGTTGGTAACCAAAACATGAAAAAAGTAACATTAGTGACCAAAATAAAGAAAAAACGTAACGTTAGTGATGATTTTAGTAAAAATAATAATTTGCTTACCAATAAAAAACGAAAGCAGTTTAATGACCAATGTTATCGTTTACCCTAATATATTACATTCACGCAACTATATGCAAGTGATTTCTCTTGCAGGTTCTAGAATCAAATTTTAGACCATAAAATCAGAGACAAGTCAGGGGTTGAGGGACACTGGCCACTTAAAATAGTAAAAATATTACTTTAATATCTTTAAATTTCAAAATTTTAGGTTTAGATAATGATAAAATTACACCAAAACGATAAATTTTCAATTTAATTTCTTTCCCTTCCTAAACCAAAGGCTATAATTCCAATCAAAAGCACTGATCTGTATTACAAACCAGCAGTTTATTATCTATGGTGAGTCTGAATGAAGAGACAGTGGATACTGAGAAGAGTAATGAAGTGCTTGAATATTCAATGAAATGACAACATTAATCAAATAAAAAGCTGAAACCCCTTGAAACTTCACTCACCAAAGTCAATAAGAATGTTGTTCCTGCAAATGAAGGGTATCTTACGAGATATATGCTATCTGTGTCATCCCATATGTCAAAATCTGTGTCTAGTTAGAGTCTAACAATGAATGGTTAGACTCTAACTATGCATGTCTCCTCGTATATCAATTGAGAAAGGTGTCGATTTATGATTCACGTGTTCGGTCTTTATGTAATAGTTTTGTTGATTAGCTGAATAAGATGATAGTGGTGGGTTTTCAGTTGGTTCATCCAGGTTGATGTGGTTAGAGAATCTTGGTTAATAGTGATGAGTGAGATGAGAAGAAAAAGAGAAATGAGAACTGAATCGGCTCTATGAGAAATTCAACTTGAGCAAAGCTGATGGCCCTCTCATATATATATTAATTGGGGTATTCTGACGACAGTGTCAAGTCTAGACTTCCTAAGATATATTAGATGGGACAAAGTAATTTTGTTTTGCCAGTTAATAGGTGTAGCTGGTGAGTCAGTGAACTTGATGTTTGTTTTGTCAAGGATCGGTATAACTTCTGGACGAGGTTACTTTGGAGGACTTCAGTATGTTATATTCCGGAGACTCACTTGGATGGTGCTCATTAAACATGGTCAAATGAATAATTTCAGACAGATATCTCCAAAGAATTTAGCGAACGAAAAATCGTAATACATAGAGATTATGGCGGAAACATAATAGGTATAACATGTTTACAAACAAGTGTTAAGTATAATACTAAAACACGTTGTGTACTCTCAAAAAAGAATAAAAATTTGAATCTTAAAAACGATTTTATTAGAGGGAGACAACCATAAATTCTAAAAAGATTAATCTTCATGGACATTAAAATGGACTGTTAAGGATACTAATCATGACTTTGTTTATTCCTTCCAATACCACCATTGCTATACTTCAAACAGCTTAAAACATGCAATATTGTATAATCAATTCAGGAATATATCTCCGTTTAATCCTTACATCTAATCAGGACCTAGCCATGCTTTCATTTTTCAGATCAGCGGTCCATCTAATTATTATTCAGATATTAATCATGACTTAGTTTATTCATGTATGCCATAACGAAGCCACTTTTCCAAGTGGCTTGAACCTCCTGTTATTATTCTAATGGTTGACCCCTTTTCCTGTGGATGCAAGCTTTTCTGTGTCACTCAGAATCGAGCTATCAAACACGTACCTGCATTCTTAATCTTACCAAAACACACTAGTTTATGTTATTATCGATATGAATTCGAGTAGCATGAATAGTTTACTTGTGGTGTATGTGTGTGTGAAAGCGATATGCATCTGTTTAGAGCGTGTGAGTTGTATAAAAAAATCAATATAAATATTGTCATAGGATAACTACCGTATTATCAAAAGACATGTGTAACAGGATGTGTAATGCTACTGTTTTTATATATCAAGACTTCCATTTTCCTTTTCGACGTAAGATTAATGAACTTTGTCTGTTTAAGGCATGACAATACTCTCTCACTTAATCTCGTGACGCCCTCGTCACGAGTCATTCGCCCTCATGATGAGTCACTGCCACAGTTGAATCATTCGCGCTCGTGAGTGGCCATGAACCATAACATTTGGTTTCATAATTGACTCTAAATGTACTAGGAGTAGAGAGGATGTCATAGTCCCGAAGGAAATTATGAATCCAACATAGAGGTGTAGTTTAAGGAACAACAAATTCGACAATACATGTACAAGACATGTAGCTTGTTAAAACAATACAAGTTTCAGCTGGTTTGGTAAGATTCATGATGAATATGACGTCAAGAATCACTTGGTCGTTGTTATGCTTTCAGTTCAATGCTCACTACGACAATATTCTGCGGCTCATATCAACTTAAAAGATGCCATTGTTAAACCAATTTCCAAGCTTTTTGAACAAATCCAATGCTAATTGAGTTCTTGTAAGAAAACCAAAACTGAAATGACTAGCAAATTAAGTGAACGCCTCCTCCCTGAGACGTGGACAAGTTATGTTCACGTTTCTCCAGGCAGAATTGGCTTGGAACCGATCCCAGGATATGCGGATTTTGTCAATGAAACTGATCCTAGTCCTCATTCCATGCTTAGATGTGACACGATGTGTGGATTATATTGCTCGGACTCTTTATTTCGTTCGAAATATTTCTGTTCAACACTTATATCGTACACATATACTGGTATGGATAAAAGATTTGGTGTTTTTTTTTTTTGAAACAAGGGTCGAATTTCATTAAAGGTACAATGAAATATACCCTAACTATCAACAAAAACTCATACATAAAGAAGAATAAAATATGAAAACCTAAAGGACGTGTATAAAAATAAAACAAGACCTTCAACTTCCTTAAAAACCCAACAATCATCAATCTTGTAGATTTGTTATACTAATAGCTTTGATTACGTCTACAAATTATAACAAAAGGGAGCTAACCATACTAGACCATCCACTTCCATTGATTAGGGACATGAACCGTGCAACAAGGTAAAGAAAATCATGCCACAAAGGTAGACCAAACAAACGCAATAAGATGTGCGAAAATGGAGAATCCAAAATAAAGAAGACTCTTATTGAGAATTAAAAATAAAAATAAGAAAGTCACCAGCGGTCGGCAACTAACACAAGACTGGTCCCGACATTGGCAACTCAAAAAATATAAGAAAACTAAGAACAACGGTAGAGAAAAGATTTGATTTTTCAAAAATCTTAACAAAAATCCAACATATCTTTATCGAACATATACTTGTATCTGATATTCATATTCGAATCTGGGTGACGGTTGCCAAGAGCAACATATATTCAATGTCCCTTATAAAATGGGGGATGCGATGGAAATGGGCCCTTAGAAATAGTTCATTTTCTTGATGGATTCAGGAACCTGAGATGGATGGAGTAGAGACGTTGGATTTGAAGATCTGGCTTTAAGCATTGTATCTATTGATGAAAAAGAAAAAAACAGCATTACGACTGGTCCAGAAGGAGTGGTTCCAAAAGAACAATGGAGATTTGTCATTCATGATTCCTTGTGGGCTTGCAATCTTTCAAATTGCGGTCAAAATATCCTTCTTTCTCGGTCATATAAGGAACCGTTGTTTTCAATTTGAATGTTTAAGGATGTTTTGTTACTTAAATCCAAAAGCTTGTCTTTATTTGTCTTCCGCTAGTTGCCATGATTTAAGGTTAACGGGAAAAAGAATCGAAAATTAATTCAAATCGGTGGCGGATTTAAAAATTTTAAAATGAGAATTCAAAATATTATTTTCTCGAAGGAGTATGCAGATTTTTTTTTCTTTTATGCACTAAATTAAACTTGTTCCCCAGAAAGTGTACAATTACTCCCTCGAGGACTTTACAGATCCGTTCCTGACTCAAAACTTTGTGTCGACCTGGTTTCAAATCTTTTTTTTTCATTTTAAGTTTGATTTTATTTTGATTATTACTTAAATATTTTCAGTTCGATCATTACTTAAATATGTTTTGTTTGATTATCAGTTCACAAAATAAAATATTACAATTACCCTAATTGAACTTAATTATATTTTCCATTTAATACATACTTAATTTCTTATAATATAAAAATTATATACATATATATATCATTTACCAAAAAGTAAAAAATTTATTAAAAATATTAAAAAACAGAATCAATTCAAACCGATAGAATTTGGATCAACGTTGGCTGTTAAATCAAAAAACTACTTAATAACAATGATTTCTTCGGTTTAAATTGAACCAAACCGTTATCATCCCTGCTCGTATTCTTTTGACACAGAAAAAATATTATTATTATTACTTTTAGTATAGTTTATATTCATTTTATGGTTTATGTTCGAGATTTTTGGCTATTTCTCCCAACAACATCACCTATAAAAGAGATTATAGTATAGGAATGGAAAAAAATTACATATGCTAAAATTCGGATTATAATTTCGAAAGATGTTATTTTGGAAAAGGAAAGTGTGTGAATCGAGTTAACAAAATTGGAGATATATTGTGGAGGACAAGAGTACGTTTAGGAACAGTGAAAAATTAGGTTTCAAAAGGGGCAATGATTGAAACAATTAGGGTTCTGTTTACAGGCACATTGTGGTTTGTTTGGTCAGTTAGCACAGGGTCAATATTATTGCAGTTTGCTTTGGGTCAATCAGCAAATATTATACAATGGTGTTCAACTGCTCATACTTTTTGCCTTCGGCCTTGTATCTGGTTCTTTTCTGTCTTCCATTCTGACTCCCCATGGCTTCTGAATTAGTGCCAAACTGCCATGCCATATTTTTTCATCCGCGTAGTATTAAAAATATCACCTATCTTTCACTGAATAATTATTTCAGCTAATTTAATCATCAACCTTTTATTTCGTGTCAAAATAATTTTTTTACGGATAAAAATTGTTAGTCAACTAACGGTAAAAAACTTGAAATAACTTGACAAAATGACACATCAATAGAAACGAATAATTTTATATTTTATATAATTTTTTGACTGATGCGACATTTTTCAAGTTAACGCCTTTGCCTATATGATACTGCAATGTCATTGTGTACTGCCACGTAGGTCTGTCATTTCATTTCAAGTCATTTACCGTTAGTTGACTAACAATTTTTATCTGCATATGGGCCATTTTGACCCAAAATAAAATGTCGAGAGTTAAATTATTTCGAAAAAAAATAAAAGTCAAAATAACTATGCACTCAAATATTAATGACATTTTTTTAGCTTTATACCTTTTACTTTTTTTTTTAGAAAAACCAACATTTATATAAAGCTCCAAAAATAAAAACTTTAGTTTTTAAGGTTTAATACATAAATTACCTCTCTATGATTAGCCGTCGTTTTCATTTTAGTATTTAATATTTTTTATTGTTGGTGTTTATAGAATATTAAAATATTACTCAAATCATCTCAAAATTATAAATTTTATTAAAAAATTATGAGTCAACCAAAATATGTCATGTGACACTTTAATTAGATTATTTATCATTTTCATTAAAATAAGACATCGTCAAAGTGTCACATGTTATATTTTTATTGACTCGCGGTTTTTAATAGAGTTAACGGTTTTGGAGTGATTTAGGTAATATTTGATTTTTTTTATCATTTCATTAAAGTAATTTGATTTTCGATAGTTACATAAGTATCGGGATGAAGCTACCTTAACAGTGAGTGGGGTCATGCGCCCCCTCCAAATTTTTTGATCAAATTACTTTTTAGATCCTTCTTACTTTTAAAATTAAAAAATTAAGTTTTTCCCTCAAATTTTGGATCCAATTACTTTCAAGGTCCTCTTAGTTTTGAAACTAGATAAACTAAAATTAAGTCATGTCCCATGTTTTTTTAGTTTTGAAATTAGGCAAATTAAGCTTGATCTTTATTTTTTGAGTTTAAATACTTCTTAGATGCGGATCAATTTTAAAATTAGATAAATTAGATCATAAACTTTAAAAAATTTAAATTAATAACTTAATAATTAGACATTAACCCCTATTTTTTACCACTTATATATTTAAACTCTATAAAATTTTATCATGAATATGTTTGACCCAGAAGTAGCACATGAGTGCTAATTCCAAGTTGGAGTTCTAGAGTTTACAATTCCATTGGAGGGATTCTTTTTATTTTTTTTATTTCTTTAGGTGAATGAAGTTCATGTCGACAATCTATTTTTTTCTAGATTTTTTTTCTCATTAGGTCAAATGAATTTCTATAAAAGAAAAGAAGATGTCGACCTTTTTTCGTTTTCCCTATTTGCTTTGCTCACGATTCTGATGGCTGCTGTCTCCAGGCTTGTCAATCACAGTCTCAGCAACGATGCCATTATATGGAGAATCGACTGCTTCAATCTCAAAAGTGAAAAGCAAGCCACGGATCGAAAAATTTAAGAATAAAATTTAAAATAATTAAAAAAAATTAAATATGCAAAATGTATTTTTTATTTTTAAACATTAATTTATTTTTTAAAAAGTACACTAATTTAAATTTATTTTTTAAAAAATAGAAATACAATTGATCTCGAACTGTATACATTTGCCATTGGCCAAAAGAGAGATGCGAATGTCAACCCTAGCAATTCATGAGCCATCTTAAACTTAGCACAAGTGATAATGATGGCCTGGTCTGGCAGATCACACGAGGGAGTTGCAGAGAAAAAGATCAAATTGTAAAGTGGAGGAATGGACCTTTTTTCTAGTTCTTTCTCTCAATTATTCATCAACTTTGAAATTAATGGATTGCAAGCTATCCTTTAGCAGCTTTTTCTTTATTTGTATCATTTTTTTTTAACATTCAGGACATGTTTGATCATCAGTGTAATTGCATGAAAATGTAGTTAGTCACATTTAGTACAAATTGTAATTATACTGATTCTCATCACTTCCGTTTGAATTGAAGAGTGTAATTGAGCCATCCAATTACATTGAATTCAATGAAACCCACAAATTATGATAGTTTTCAAAACACGTCACAACTGTGTAATTTCATCTAATCACGTTTGAATCTAATTAAAAATGAACTTTCTAACTTGCCCTCAAATTTTCAAACTACAAAGGCTTAACCTATAAATTTATGGGTAAATTGCACAACAAATTACTTAGTTATAGGTTTAGCAACAAACAAGTCATTTTTCTTTTGAAAGTAACGATTAATTTTTCAAATTACAAAGACTTAACCTATAAATTTATGGGTAAATTGCACAACAAGTCACTTAGTTATAGGTTTAGTAGCAAACAAGTCATTTTTCTTTTGAAAGTAACAATTTAGTCACTCAATTAAAAATTTGTGTCAAATAGGTCAATCTATGGTTACAATTGAAACATGACCTTGTATAATAGCAATTTTAGTCCCCAAAACTTATATATTCTATCAATTTGGTTCTGGTTCAAAAATAATTCAATAAATTTAAACACTACATATTTAAAAAATTCGACAATGCACCCTCTAGACACACCCTCCAACAACTTGTTGCACTCCATCCAATTGTCCCTCAGCTCAATAATCGATAGATGTGATAGTTCGACAGACACAGTTACTTCACTACTAGACAGCTGACAAACTAATTGAACATACCATTATCATCTTAATGTCGCCTGCTTGTAGACATAGTCACTTTACTAGTGAAAATTTTAAATATGAATGGTTAAATTTATTAAATTATTTTGAATTAGGGTCAAATGAATATAATGTATATGTTTTAAAGACTAAAATTGTTATTATACCAAGCCATTTGTTTCAATTTTGATGACAGGGTGACATGATTGTCATGAAGTTTTAATTGAGTGACTAAATTATCGCTTTTAGAATAGAAGTGACATATTTTTTACTGAACCTATAATTAAGTGACTTGTCATGTATTTTACCCTAAATTTATTAAATATTGACTTTTAAAATTAACTAGATGAATTAACTAAGTTCGAGTTTAACAGATTATATCTAAATTTGGTTGGGGGGGGAAAAGCAGCAGCATTAGGTTGCAAAGATCAATAATGCTGGTTTCTCAGGTGAGAATCTCGTGATTGCTTTATGAAGTCATTGTCATGGTCAATTTAGAGTAGGCAAATGGATATACTATTAAATTTTATTTTGTGAGTTTCACATGAGAACCCATAAAAGCACCTTAAAATGTAAAATTTCCAAAATATTAAATAATTAAAAAATACAGAATTGTTTTCAATTGATTTATGTAATTATTTAAAGAATTATGCGATCGTCGAACAATGAGCTTAAAACCAATGTTATTTTATTTTTTAGGCGTGTTTTAAACTATAATGTAAAGGAGAATAACTAATAAAAGGTAATGGGACTTTTATTTCATGTTCATGATAGTTGAAAAAAAAAAGAAACATGTCATGTGGATTTCACATCCCATTTGTTTAAAATGGGAAAATTTTCTATTAAATTGAGCAAAGGAGGTAGCCTTTTTAAATAAGAATAGAGGGCAAAAAAGAGTGATAGTCTTCAGCATATATGGAAATGTCCAAATGGGGAGTGACTAGGACATCACTAAGGGAATAAATAGAAAAATAAACTAAACTGTATTTAGTATAATGATTTAGATTTACCATGGAAGCATTTGAGAACGGTTCATTGGTTTAGATATACATTACATTTTCTCGGAGAAAAATCAAATTTAAACTTTAAAAATAATATTATGAGAAGAAATGACAATAAATTTTCGAGCATGAACAATAAAAATAACATAAAAAATAAAAATAATAGCATTAGTAAAATAATATATGTTACATCTTAAAATATAATGATTATGTGTTTAACCATTAACGGATATCTGATATTAAAAAACATTTCCAATTAAACAAACCCATAAAATGACTTTGTGCATTCAATCGTAATGTAAACGTCATAAGAAAATGTAGACGTGGGAATTGGCGGCAATTCCCTTCACCTTTCATCAAATTATTGTGATCCGTTCCTCTAGCTCCCACTTTTGACTTAAAAGCTAAAAGGGAGTTGCCGAAATGGTAAAAACTTAAATACTAACAAATAACAACAAATATCAATATAAAAATTAATAGAAAATTGAACGTGGTCTCAATTGTAAAAATAACGATATTTTTTCTAGGTGACTCAAATTTGAACTATGTAGTTTGTTGGTGTACGTAAGAGTACTCAAATTTAAAATTAAATTAAAATATTGTCTTCTAATTGAATTAGAATGCTCAAAATATTAGTGAAAAATTATGAAAAGGGTTAACATACATTTTAGTACATGAGCTTTTTTGGTCCAATTAGGCACCTAAGCTTGGTTTTAATGTTGAATTTAGGACATAAACTTTTTTGGTCCAAATGAAAAAATAAATTTATGCACTTAATTGGATAAAATAAATTTAAGTACTAAATTGAACATTAAAATCAAGTTTAGGTATCTAACCGAAAAAAATTAAGTATCAAATTAAAACTTAAAACTAAATTTATCTATCAAAATATATATTTACCTTATAAAAAATATATTTTAAGTTTTAACGATACACGAATGCAAGCATTTGCTAGGGGTTGAAGTTTTCTCTTCTCAACTTCGTCGACAAAAAGTCATCACCATTATCATCATCATTATTACTCACCTTCACTGAAATTTCGACCAAATTCCAAGTCTCAATCCATCACCATAAGAATCTACCAGGTATTCATCGGCTTATGTTAGAACTAAAACACATCCGGTATAAATATTAATCCAAAATTTATACATGCCAAACCATTAAGAACAAAAGATTAGATTTACAGAAGCATATTATATAGAAATGATTTTTTTTACTCAACAATAGTTTATTTATTTTTTAAAATTAAACCGTAGTTGAAAGGCTCGTTAAAAACTTCTTTAAATCTAAGTAGAAGAAAAAATACTATTCAACTAAATAATATTTACACCTCGGGAATTTCTGGTAAAGCATACAACAATCAAATACAAAATAAAAAATGACAGCCCAGCAAGGAAAGACAAAAGCATCACCGCCACGCTTTGAATGAGTTTATCCTGCTCCTTTCTTCTTTTGCTAGATGGCCTGCCATCGAATTCTGAAACCTTGAAACGTAGGAAAGATTCACCCTGGCAATATCTCGTGACATAACATTAATTTCATCAAAATAATTTCACCAAACGCCGCGTTTCAGTAACAGAAACTCAATCCAAATTAACACCACCTACGAGTCTAATCAGTTATTAAATTTATATCTGTAATAAATTTGCATACTTTTATATTTTAAATATTTTTTATTCTAAATATCTATAATCAGTTATTGTTGTGGGAACGATGATAAGACAAAATTATATGAAGTTTGACAGATATTCATAAAATGAATATGTGAATGTGATTCAAATCAAATTTATATATGTATTTGTTGAGAACAAATATTAGAATCGACTCCTCTTGAGATTAATACATAGACTAAAATATATTAATTTTCAACAGTTGTGACATTAAATCCTTATACCTGAAATTGCTACAGTTCTCAACATGATGATTATTATATTTTGACGCAATCAAACGCCGTTTTTAATTGAACGATTATAAAGGTTATGCTTGAACATAATAAGGGATTATGTAGTGAGATGTGAGTGATTAAGATGGAATTTATCTCTCGTAACATAAGAGAGGTATCTCTGGGTCCCTCGATGATTGAGACTGACAAATGCATGGTCGTGCTCAAATGAATTGATAGAGATCAATGTCATTTGTTTAGTCAGTTCAATTGGGCATCGAGAAACTAAAAATAGAATGGTATATGGTTAACTTTTTTCATGTCTTATATTCTATCGAGATATCGTGAGATATAAGGAGTATGACATAAACTGAATTAAGGTTGTCTCGAATTATAAACTTTTCATTTAACTTAGGTAGTCATAATGTCTTGCTAGAGGACACTTATGACTTGTAGGATAAAATAGGATAAAATGTGATTTTATCTACTACCAACGTTAATTGAACCTATAGGGTTGCACACTAAGAGTGGATAAGAGTAGTTATGCTTATTACTCTCAATAGTAAATTTAAGATAATGAGATTTTTTAAAATTATATTGTTAGAGATTATTTATTCAAATTTAAAGAAGTTAAATCCGTATTTTAGTGATAGAATATTTTATTTGTTTTATTATTTTACAAAATAATATTACTAAATAGTATCTTTATCTAGATTTGGTTGGATTTAAATTCCTTATCGGATAAGGAATCTGTTTAAAAAGATATTATTTATTTATTTTAAAAAAATAATATTATTAAATAAATAAAATTATCTAGATTTGGTTGGATTGAATTACTTATCAAATAAAGAAATTTATTTTAAATTATAATTATATGTATGTATTTCAAGGGTTTTGGGTCACTAATTTTTCGAAAAGCCACCAAAACCGCATAAACTCTGTTTTCTCGAAATAGAGAGGAATTAGCATTTCGTTAGCCGTTCGTCGTTCATTTGCATCTAAATACTTGTAGAGGCGATCGTATTTTCAAAAAGACAGCGCCTCGGCACAAAAAGACTACATATTCTAAGATTGAAGTAATCTAATAATTATCTTTGTTATTCGTCAATATAATTGCACGAGATCTTGAAATTTTTTTACAAGATAATTTTTTTTCGCTGCGTTTAATTACTTGATTATATTTGTTTTATTTCCTATGAATCCCAACACTTCCAATATTAGTAATATATGATTTAATTGTAACTATTATTCTAATAGGAAGATGTAATATCATAAAAGGTGTTGATGAATCTATGAATTTAAAACTAATTTAATAAATATTATTATAATGATATATTTATAGAAAATCTTTAAAGTGTCAACGATCTATAGAACAAGTAGTTAAAATTTTCAGTTGATACCTCTTAGGGGCTTATTATGTATCTAAACTCAAAATTCATGAGGCAAGACCTAATTTGTCTAATATTTAAATTTATAAGGACCTAAATTGTTATTGGACTAAAAATTTTGAGGATACATGCTCATTTTTCTTTAGTTCAACCAAAAGGTGTTAATGAATAGAGCGTTCGATGATTGTTAGTGAACCGTTCGTATAACATTCGTTTATTCAGTTAAATAAACGAGTATGAATAATTTTTTTATGTCTGTTTAATAAACGAACGAACACGAACAAATGTGTATTTCGTTCGTTTATGTTTACGAACAAACTCGTTTATTGGCTCATTTATAAGATCATTTACTTGGTTTTTTTTCTTTTTATTTTTTACATTTTAAATATCGATGAATGTATGAATTAAATTGAACACGTTGTGACTTTTTGAGTTCAAACTGTGAAGCATAACGAGCTTAAAGACTAATGCTGTAATTTCACCATTTTGGCAAACATATAAATGAAAATGTTGGCGGTCATATAAATGAACCCTTAGTTCAACCTCTACTTGATTATATATTTAATAAATTATTATATTTTTTTAATTAAAATAATTATTTTTTACATGAACTAAATTATTATTATATTAAAATTATTAAATAATTATATTTTTAACAGGGGCAGGGCAGGGCCCTTAGGCCCCAAAGGAGCTCCGCCCCTGCACCCCTCTTCTAGTTATAAATTGTTTAAAAGAAAATATTCAAAGTAAATATTTAGAATCATTATTTAATGATCGAATACGAAACTGATAGATATGTATATAAATTGCCTTACCCTCTATCGTTAATCATTATTTTACTAACATGAGTCACACGACCCTTAAACTTACTAACATGGTTGTTAACGTGTGATTAACGACGTGACATAGGGCTCGATTTATTTTTTAAAAAGCTTAAAAGTATTAAAAAAATAAATTTTATATAAAAATATAGTTGAAAAAAAATCAAAGAACATTAAAAATCAAAAGAGATGTTAAAAATTATAAAAATAATATTCAAAAAAATATTAAAAACATTACAAATGTAAATATAAATTTATAAAAATTTGAATATCTTCATCATGCAAGCTTTTTATCGTCTCTCGTCAATTTAAGTTTATTGTTGTTCCTAAAACACCAAAGTGCTTTGAAATAAGACTCATGTGCACCACTTTGGTGCAAACATTGTCCTATTAAATTCTATAAGGAAAAATAAAAAGTAAATTTTTGCTCCAATACAAGATTAATTCCAATAAAAAGTGTTTTGACCCATGATAATAGAATTGGGATGACGAGAGTTGCAAACTTTGTCCAAAATAAATAACGCAAAAACCATTGTTGTTCTAATGTAAGGTTAATTTCATTTAAAAAAAGTTTTGATTAAAGGACGGGTCACGGCAATTTTGAATTCGGTTTTGAATTACCGATTTTTTTTTTTTGCACAGTCCTATCGTACACGTGTGGACACGTCAACAAACTTAACGACTACATCAACACAATAAATAAATACAACAAAATCATTAGCACAATAAATAATAACAACGAAACTGTTGATTGTCGATAAAAATGACATGATGCAATTTACAATTCGATAGATTAATTAAATGTTAAAAAGGTTTAATAAATTTCGTCGAAAAAAGTTCGATATCTTTCCAAATCCTTAAGCCTAAATTTTACTTTTGTGCCGACAGCAATTTGACAAATACCATTGAGGCTTTTTGCCGGATCTTTGTACAACAAACATATCTATTTTGATTTTCTTAATTATTTTCTTTTAAAATCTTTCCTAAAGTAAAAGTAAAAAGTAAAAAAATAGTGTTATACCCGAAAAAGGGATTCATACTGAAATAGCAACGAAAAATATTTTTTCATCTCAAAAAGAGTGATTCATGTCGAATTATTTAAATAGTTAGATACGCATCTATTATTGAGTGGATAGGGGATTAAAATCTCTTTATAAAATGACTTACAATTGAGAAGTGTGCTTTATTTATCTATATGGATAAAGTATATGCCTTGTCACTTAATTCCAGTGTCTTTCTGTTTTGTCATCCAACTTTTAAAAGATTCAATAATATCACTAAACTTTTAAATTCGCTCTTTTAGATCAATCACCCGTTAAGCCTTTAATGCCATTTTTTTTGTAAACTAATGTAAAAAAACCATAAAACTTTTCTTTCAGACCCAAAATTCCATATTCCCTTTGATCCATCACCTATACCAAAGTATTTTCTTTTAAATATGAATGTTGGGGAGGTCAATGAGAAGGAGGAGAAAATCAATATATCTCATTTCAGATTAATCGAACGATTGAGATTGCATACTGAATCAATATAAGATCGAAACTTTGAATTGAATTTTTCAATTTCAAGAAGAAAAAAACTAAGAAGTAGAAAGAGGGGGAAAGAGGGACGTTTTGGTACTAGTTACGTTGCAAACGATAGACAACGACGATCAAACGACAGTGGAGAATGATGTTGAACATGGGAAGAGAAAGGTTTAAACTTTAGGTCCCAAAATGCAACGTTTTGGTGCCGCCATTAAACACTTCACAATTGAGTGACCACAATAAGCGAAATCTGAAAGTTTAGTGACTATAACAGAAACATACTAAAATTGGGTGATTAGACATGTACTTTACCCTCTATAATTCGGTTTCGAATTATCAAATTATTCTTTACCGTTTGTTCTCAGATACCGGGGATTAAATGTGATTATGTGATGTCTTTTGGCGAGGAATAATATCATCAAGGGTACATGCTTTGGCGTTTCTTGCAGGATCAATATGGTGTTATAGTATTTAGTCATCGTGGAGTCGAGTTTTATGGTTGCGATCTATTGGGTTTTGTTGTGAGAGCGTCGTTCATGGCGTTTATTGATCTCGGTCATTTTGTTGCGTTTTGTACTTTGTTGAGTTGTGTGGTTTCTCGAGTTTTTTTTTTGAGGTTGACTTTTGTTTACATCGTGCTTTGTTCGTTTTTGTTCCTTTTACCGTTATGCGAATTCTTTTCCTCTGATTAGGATTATGAGATTTTTTTAATAGATTAAGAGTTTTTTAATGAGACACATAACGATATTTTGTATGGTTTCTCCTTTTAATAAAGTCATACTTATCGTTAAAAAATAAATTGGTTAATATAAAATTACAATTTGTATCTTTGTTGATTATAATCTTGCTATTATTTAAATTGTTAAATTTTGAACTACATTCTTACCGATGTTTTAAAAAAACATATAACTAAAACTACCACTATAAAATAGAAGCGCTAACATAAAAGATTTAGGCATTTCCTTGACTATGATATAGAATAAAATAGGGTGTATCATTTGCCTAGCTACCTCTAATGACTCCACTTTGAACGATAATGAAAGTATGCCAAAAAGAGATTAAATCTATTCATTGACTATGATATATAATCTAAGAGTTAATTGAATCACATGTTTCAAAATTCTCTCTCATTTTAAATTGATCTCTAAGTTTTTAAATATTTCAATTCCATCTCCAAACTATGACTCCTATTCTATATTGGTCTTCGAACTTTTAAATGTTCTAGTTTCATCACAAACTATAACCCTCATTCTAAAGTAGTCCTCAAAATTTTGAGCATTCCAATTTCATCTTCAAATTATTGTTTATGTCACAACATATTATTACGTAATACACAACAATATTTACATGACAATTAACAATTTTATAACAGTTTTATTAACATGTGATATGATTAACATTTATTGATGATTTGTGGATGAAATTAGAATGTTCAAAAGTTTAGGGAACAAATTAGAATGTGACTCATAGTTTGGGGATGAAATTAAAATGTTCAAAAGTTTGGACACTAATTTAAAATTAGTGTCATAGTTTGGGGATGTGTGGAGCAATTAACTCTAATTTAAAATATTAAATATGTAATATTGATAACATTTAAAAATTAAATTAAAAAATTGGAATATAAAATATTGAGATTTGTTTAAGAGAGCAAATCTATTAACAAAAGGTATGCATATAATTATGAAATTATACATATATTACTTTGTTACAATTATTATGTGGATAAAAATTTATTTGGATATAATCTATCTCCATTTTTATTGTTTATGTTTAGAATTTATAATTTAACATATAAAATATTTATGAATTACTATCTCATACAACGGCAGTGGAAACTTTAATTTTTATGAGCGAGTTATTTTAAGGTTTAGGGTTTTATTTTAGGTTTATAGGTTAGAGGTTTAGATAGTAGTGTATAAAGTTTAGGGTTTATGGTTGGAATTTAAGATTTAATGTTTAGGGTTTAGTATTTACAAGTTTAGAATTAGTGATTTTAATTTTGAATTCTAGCCTTGAATTAGACACGTTTGTGTAAAAAACTTTACACCGTCTATGTGCAGGATAATTGTCCAATATTTATATGTAAATTTATCAAATTCGTATTATCATTTAGTAGTGATTTTATATGTTTTATTTATAGATTATTAAAAGGTATTAAAAGACAATAATATTATTGTAATAATATTAATTATCATTTACAAACAAAATTTATTGTTTTTAACTGAAGTGATATCTGATTAATCAATAACATTAACTTAAATTATTCAAAAAAAATGTGTGTAAAAAAGGAAACTTATATGCAAAACATATAAAAGTTGGAAACTTATCTTCCTTCATTTAAACGTCTTCATAAATATTACCAAAAATGATACATGGCTTAATGGATAAATACTCATACTCATGGCAAGCTTAATTATTATCATAGTTGCTTCCCACAAATTAATTCAATTAATTTTAACTTCCAAACAGCTTATTTATGGCAATCCATCAGTTTTAAGATCGATACGTAATATTTAATATTTAAAAAACATATTTTTAATCAAAATTTACATTTTATACCTTTTTGGATAATTAGTTTTTTTATTATCAAGAAAGCGGTATTCTGCTACAACAAAACCTACCCCCAAGCATATTCCTCATCTACTGTGAAAATTTGTAATCTCTGGTTAATATAGGAAGTTACAGCAAGTTTATCCCTGTCTGTAATTAAAGAAAAATAGTATTTTTTTTTCCATTTTAAGTGAATTATTTTACTATATTATGGTTTGAGTTTGGCAAGAGATTTTATTGAAATTTTATTTTAATAAGAAATCTGACATGTACAAAATTCATAAGGTAATAACATAATTATATTTTTCATACAATATAATTTCTAAGAAGTGCCAACTAAGCTTACACCCAGTATATAATAACATAGGGGACAAATGCCTCTCAGATATTCTATATTAAAAAATATATAGAAAAATTATTAATATTAATTGGTATGTATACCTATTTAAACTTCAATTTTTAATTCGTTTAAACTTTGTCCCTTCATTTTTTATTACTAGTTATATTTTGTCTCTCTTGAGTTTGATTTCTAGCACCCTCTCTTATTATATTTAATGGAAAATTCTAGTATAAATTTATTTATTTAAAGCATCAATTAAAGATACGTAATGATAGATTAAGGTCGCTTGTAAAGAAAACAAACTCGATGTGTAAAATACTTTACAGAAAATGCAAAGAAAATTATGTTGACCGGAAAAATGAACTACATTGAGCAAATCATTTTATGCCAACCAAATACTAGGAAATAAGAAAACGTTTTTTTTTTTCGTAAAATGAATTACGCCAATCAAACATACCTAAAATATAAATTAGAACTAAAGGATTATGCTTTGTTAATGACTAAACCTATCTATTAGTAGAGATGTGATCCATTTCAAAACAATTTTTTCTGTTTCAAAGTAATATATGTTCATACTTGAGTCTTCTAGAATGAATATTGTTATCTTTTTATCCAAGACTAATCGTTGAATTCTCTATATTGAAAACTTATGTTTAAAATTTAATTTATACAAGTAAATTAAATGAACCGATTATTATCCAATCCATGAACAAGTCCAATGTGACAAAGTCGGGTGGGGTGGTACAGCATTTTTTGAAAAAGTTTGGACTCAATAGCATAAAGGGAAATAAAAAGCATGAACAAATTAGTTTTACACAAATGCCCAAAGCCTATAGTTTTTCACTTATATAAATTGGACGAATCGTCCTTAAGATTTCCCACCATTTTCAAAGAGTTCTTCAACCAAATTTCTCATACTCCAACCGATTCTCCATGGATACCTCGGTTGCTCCTGTCACCAACGACAATGACGATCGAATTCCCAGCAAGCTCTCCAAGGGAGGATGGAACGCCGCCGTTTTTGTCATCTGTAAGCAAATCTTTTCTCCCCTTTTTGTTATCCTTTTCACGGATTCGATCTTGGGTCTTAGTTCGATAAGTGTGTGATGTAGTTGTGGAGATGGCCGAGCGATTTGCTTTCTATGGTTTGGCTGGAAACCTGATCATGTATCTCACGAACAATCTCGGCGAACCAGTGGCCACCGCCGCTAAGAACGTCAACACGTGGGTCGGGGTGTCCGCAATCTTCCCTTTGCTCGGAGCGTTCGTTGCCGATTCGTACCTCGGCCGCTTCAAGACCATCCTGGCATCCTCCTTGATCTACTTCTTGGTAGCTTTTAATCTATTTCGGTTGTGTTCATCACGGTTCCCGAGTCTCGACATGTTCTTAACTAGCTTCTTGGTGTTGCAGGGAATGGTGTTGTTGAGCTTATCGGTGTCCGTAATCCCTATGCATTCTCGCAAAGCTGTGTTTTTCACGGCGCTTTACATATTAGCCATAGGCGAAGGCGGCCATAAGCCTTGCGTTCAGACCTTCGCCGCCGATCAATTCGATGAGAATAATCCACAAGAAAAAGCTGCCAAAAGCTCGTTTTTCAACTGGTGGTACCTTGGAATCGTTACCGGAGCCTCCGTCGCCACTGTTGTCGTCATTTATCTCCAGGTGAACTCAAAAGTTTATGCCTAAACTACCTTCACTTTCATTTTACATTCCAAAATAGCCGCTAATCCGAATTTAATTCAATTAATTCATATAATTATGTTCAAAGGTTAAATTCTGGTTTTAGTCGTTTTACGATGCTCAAATTTAAGATTCAGTCCCTATTCTTTAATTTAATAAAATCTGATATTCTATTAAATTATATATATAATTTTCTTTTGCTTGATTTTTAACCGACTTTTGTTTTAGATCATGATAATTTCAACGTAAAAGAGATACCATTGTCACTTTCATTTACATTTTATTATAATTAATTCCAATTTAATTTGATTGAGTCATGCAATAAAATATTTGAAATTCGAAAGAATTTTTTATAAAAATTTAATGCGAATGTGATGTTTGATGTCGTGTAGGATAATGTTAGTTGGACAGCAGGATTTATGGTGTTATCAGGGTCATTGTCGGTGGCATTGGCAGTGTTTTTAGTCGGAATCAAGAGGTACCGAAAGCAGCGGCCGACGGGTAGTCCCTTCACCACGATGGCTCAGGTCTTTGTCGCCGCCGCAAAGAAGTGGCGCGTGAGTGAGACCCACGGTGGCAGGGGGATTTGTTATGAGAATGATAGAATTGGTAGGAGCCACGCCAATGGTCAAACCAGGAGCCACAATTTGACCCGTACCAAGCAGTTCAGGTAAATGTCTTGAAAAAAATATCTAAAACACAATTGTAGAACTAAATTGATAAAAATATTTTTATAATCAAATTTAAAAAATAACATATGTTTTTATTATAAAAATATATCATATGTTTTATTAATTTTTAGATATTTACCTTGAGATTGTATGATGATTTTTAAATTTTATTTTTAAGTTAAAAAACTGTACCATTAATATACGAATAAATTTTTTAATAGAGAATAGTCTTCAACTGTGTAGGATGCAACTTGCTCATCATCATTATAGTGATGACAAACAAAGGTTGAAAATTCCTAGTTCCATTTATTATGTTTTGTTTTTAGTTTTTTCTATAACTATCGATATTAATTTATTTTTCGATTTATCTGAATCGAGTATTTGTCTAAAAGTTGTATTACCCGTCAAACTTAAAGTTCTTCGATATCTTATCTATCAAAGCTCGAATCATTTATGATATTATTTGAAAATGCAGATTTTTAGACAAGGCAATGATCATTGACAACAAAGATGCCTTGAGCAAAACCAAGGATCCATGGCGGCTTTGTTCATTGAACCAAGTTGAAGAAGTTAAGCTTGTACTTCGCCTCATTCCCATATGGCTTGCTTGCTTAATGTTCAGTGCCGTCATAACTCAATTACACACATTTTTCACCAAGCAAGGCAGCACAATGTCGAGATCGATAGGTCCCGATTTCCAAGTTCCTCCAGCAGCACTCCAAAGCCTTGTTGGCCTCACAATTCTCGTCACCATCCCGGTTTACGATCGACTTTTCGTCCCCATCGCTCGAAAAGTAACCGGATATCCCCGCGGAATTACAATGCTACAAAGAATCGGTACCGGTCTATTTGTTTCCATATTGAACATGTTTGTTGCAGGCCTAATAGAGACGGCTAGGGTAAACACCGCAAGCAAACACGGCCTACTCGACATCCCGAAAGCCATAGTCCCGATGAGCATATGGTGGTTAGTTCCACAATACGTACTCACCGGAATCGGAGACGTTTTCACGGTCGTAGGATTACAAGAACTGTTTTACGATCAAATGCCGGAAGAAATGAGAAGCATTGGAGCAGCTGCATATATAAGTGTAGTTGGAGTTGGCAGCTTTGTAAACACAACAATAATCTCAGTGGTGCAAGCCATTAGTTCAAAGCATGGGAATGAATGGCTAGGAAATAATCTAAACCGTGCAAATCTCAATTATTTTTATTGGGTATTGGCAGGGTTAAGTGCGGTTAATCTGTGTGTTTTTATGGGGATTACTAAGGGTTTTGTGTACAAAAAAGTTGGAAATAATGATCAAACAATTAGTAATGAGTGTAAGGAGTTGGAAACGAGAGGATATTCGGAGGAAAAAGTATGAAACTTGAGGCTATTTGGATGTTTACAATTTGGGGCTATATTATATTTCTTAGGATGTGCAATCTTAAAAGTTTAAATATAAAAGTAGTTCACTTTTATTTTATTTTATTCTGTGATGAAGTACATAGTCAAGAAATATGGATAAGATTTTTTTAATATATAATTTTTATATAATGTTTATATTATTCAGACTTTTTTTACACATTAACCGCGCAGCTTTATTAATAAACAAAAGTATAATCAGAACATAATACAATATAAGTTCTAAAACATTCAAAAAAAATAAAAAATCTAAAAAGAAAAGATAAGTGATGCATCAGTCAGATTAGATGCTTCTTTTTTGCATCAAAGATAACTGTACAATCTATTGTAGGAGGGGTCCCTACGAAGTTGTCAAAATACGAACTAGATAAAATCTCCAAAATCGGCAACAACCATTAGCGTCCATTCCAAAAGTGACGATCCACATAGATTAGATCGGCAAACAATTCAAAAAAGATCAAATTCTACGTGACCACCAATAAACACAAATCAAAAATAAATGTTGTAAAGATTACCGTACGAACTCTAAAAATTTACAAAAGTAATTATAGAAACATGCTATAAGACAGAAACGTATCATAAAACAGAGACATATCTAAGCAGAAAAAACGTGTTATAAAGACAAAAGAAAGCACAATAAAATGTACGATTATTTAAAAAAAAAATTATCTATAAATTAGAGGATATAAATATTGACAAGATTAAGGGTAGAGGTATATATATAGTCTCGACTTTCTAAATTTACAGCTTTGTATATATTGGAGTATTATTGTATATAATATCATATATTTTTTTAGATTCTTTTGTTGATATGTGGCATATTTCTGCTTTTTTTTCTTGGTACTGAGACGTACAAATTATTAAAACATATTGTTATAATTATATTTTTATGATCGCATAAATTTTAAATTTACGATTATTACACAAAAATATTGGGTGTAAACTTTCCGTAATATGTTACAACTTATTTTTATTTTTATGTTTTAAAAAATATTACTACCATCTCCGTATTATAAAAATTTATTAGATGAGTTTGACTCATCACGTCACATGATCTTATTTAATGAAATTTTTTCATTTTATTCAAAGTAAATATTCACTTATTTCTTACATGTTATTAGATGGACCATGAGCTAGGTCAGTCTAATAATTTCCTATGTATTATAATAAGTTGGAAAGCAAAATTTAATATATTCACGTTATTTGCTCTTGATTTTATAATTTAGGTTTTGGTAATGGATGTTTGGACCTTTTGAATTTTTGTCTCACACGTACCTATGGATGATGAATTTTGAGCCCATTTTATTTTTTTATTTATGTATTATTAAATAAATCTTTTAATTATCAACAAGTGTTTGGTGCATTGGTTAGGCATATTACATTTTCAAAGTGAGCACGTGAGCTCAAACCTTAGAAACAACATTATTGAGAATGACAGCCTCGCACCTCAAACAAGGATCTTAAAATGGACATGCATATTATTAAAAAAATATCTTTTAATTGCGCAAAATACAAGAATAGTCACTAAAATATCCATAAAATACAAAATGGACACAAAATTTCAAAAGTTACATAATAAGCATTAAACTTTAGATTTTATTATAAAATGGTCACTAAGCTGTCAAGTTTCATTAAATAAGTCACGTGGCGGTTACAAAAATTTGTATTATATCACATTTTAACCTTACCATTCTCTTACAATTCCGTTCTCTTCTTTTATATTAGAAAAAAGGGAAAATCATAGCAACAAACAAGAAATCAAGTAATGTTGGAAGAATCGATGTTGTCGATTGTACCTTCTCCTTCCCTATGGGCTTCCATTCTTAGCTGGTTTACTCTCGCCGTGTTCTTTGTCTTCGTTAACCTCACTATTGGCACCATCTTCTTCACTTCCTCATTAGCTTCCAACAAGCCGCCCCCCCCCCCGGCCGCCGTTTGTGGTGGTGTTGGCGAAGGAGATGAAGGAAGCGTCCACAGACTCGTTAGATCCCCATCAATTTTACAAAGGCTCAAATCCATCAACTTATATTCTCATAGAAACGAGTAGCCTTCGTCGCCATTGTCGTCACCGCGTTGCCTAGATGGATCTCCTTCTGTTTTTAGTGGCTTAAGTTGATCAATCTCTATGGCTACTTCTCTCCGAAGCAGAAAATCCTCGAAATCAGCTCACATTACACTCCTAATGAAGAAGGTGAAGAAATAAAAGAACCAAAAGCAGCTGAAGACGTGGATAGAAATTTCCATTTCTCTTTTCAACAACAAACAACCCGAGAACAAAACCCAAGGCAGCCGCCGTGGCCGTCGGAAGGAGCCCGTGAAGAAACACAAGAAGCGGAAGGTGGCGATCGGTGAAATGTTTTAAGATAAAAAAATTGGAAAATTAAAAAGTTAGTCCCCAAATTTCTTATGCTTTCGAATTATGAATGAACTGATTGAATATGTAAATTTAAAGGGTCAAAATTGCTATTATATAAATTTTGTAATTATCATATCATCCATTTAACAACAGTTACAGCTTAGGGATCATTTTACAACAAAAACTAAAGTCTATAACTATTAAAAGTTCGAGTAACCCCTTATTTATATATTACTATAATTTAATGTTCATTTATGTACTTTCTTTACCTTTTTAATTTCATAAAAAATATAAATTTCTAGACATTTAAATTTTTTTAACAAATGTTTATGTGGAAAAGCGAATAATGTTTATCTTAAGAGACACGAGTTCAAATCATTTTGTTTACAAGTTGTATGCCTATTGTTAAATGATTAAGAATATGTATGAACATATATTACTTTGTAATTATTTTTAGACTATTCTAAAAAAATTCTAACAACAACAGAAATCAGAAATTATAAATTGTTGCAACAGATTCAACAACGTTGCATTAAATCGATTTTTTAATATTGATTACTTATCATATATACAAGTTAACATTAAATCACCATGAAAAACATAACTTGAACGGAGAACAAAGAATTCAACGAGCTAATGCAACCACCATGGAGAGTTTAATTGGCTTGGTTAACGAGATTCAGCGAGAATGTACGGTTCTCGGTGATTATGGCAGCGGTGACAATACTTTCTCTTCCCTTTGGGATTCAAAGAGGCTGCGGCTGCTTGAATTTCAAATGAATAAAAATTAGGTTTTGTAATTTAGGGGTAGTAGGTATTTTAATTTATATTTAAAAGAAAATTAAAAATAAAATAATATATTTTAATTAATTTACCTTTTAATTTTTAAATAATTTATAATTATACGTTGAGTCTTTTAAGTTTTAAATCTTTATAGATTAAATTAATGGTATTCATATGTACTCGTATTTAGTGGTACTCATCGGTGCTCGTCGAGCATGGCAAACTCAAACAAAACATAAATGTTCAAAAAGTGAGAAATAAATTTACAATTAATTTATTTTTAAATTTATATATTACAACTTCGTATAATTTGGAGTATTGTTATCTGAATTTTTTTAGATTCTTTTGTTGATATATAATATTTATTGGGTGCTAAAGCATACAAATTATTTATAAAAGATATTATTATAATCATATTTTTTAATTATTTTGCATGTTCAATAATCTTCGTAACGAATCTGTAAAGTCTCTAAATTTTAATTTGTCTATCATTAAATTTGATATCGATTACCGAATGATTGTATCCAAAGAAACTAATTTTATTGTTTGATTTATTTTACAATTGTTTTTGACCTCATAGAAGATTAATAGATTTTAGATCTCAATTAATGTTTTGGGCATTGATTGACTATTAATTGGATCTTAATTATGACATCGCCTGCCACAAACATAAAAACTCATACAACATTCGAAGCAAAAACCAATTCACCTACAAGACAAGCCACAGTCGAAACTAAAACAAAACTGACTCCAACCTGCAATGAAACTAATCTAATGCGATACTCCAACCAACCCCTTCCAAATCGAATCCAGACCCTACAAAATATTTCTAAGTCACCTGCATTGTCTCCAGCAATAAAAGAACACCAGTTTAGGAATTACCACCAAGCTTTGAAGACATTCACACGACTCAAACCATCATACGCAAGGCATTCTGCATGAACATTTGCTTGTTTTTGCACATGGCAGACTTGCACCTTTTCCACTACACTCATAAATTTATCAATTTCCACTAAAAGGGCAACCAATGCCATGGTCGGAGAGAATAAACAAGAAACCAGGTTTGAATCACCTTGGTAGAATGTATGTTGGCAGCTTGACACTTTCGATGCCTTTTCTAAGAGGCCAGTTTACACCGATATTAAATTATGGGAAAATATTGTTTTAGATAAAAAAAAAATTTGGGCTATCATCATTAGATGGTATGAGAATAAACAAGAACCACTCAAGAACCATTTTTTTTTGCAGTGAACCAAAATTTTACTCGATTTAAACTCAAAAATCAAATAAATTAATTTGATTAGCTCAAAATTTTAAAATATATATCTTCAAATCGAAATGAATTTTACTACCCTAGGTAGAATGTTTGTTGGCAGCTTGACACTTTCGATGCCTTTTCTAAGAGGCCAGTTTACACCGATAGTCATTAAATTATGGGAAAAATTGTTTTGATAATAAAACTTTCAAAACTTATGAAATAATCATTAAATTTATTGTTTTGACAAAATTATGTCTAACGTTATATTTTGTTTCTATTTTGGTACTCATCACTGATTTTGACCATGGACTTTATGGGGATAATGATAATAATTTTATATATGTAATAATTAAAATCATTGAATTTGGTATCATAAATTAATTGGATAAAAATTCAATTCGAAATTACTACATTACCCAAACTTTTTGGTTTGAACCAAGATATCTATTGCCAATAGTAGTGACTAATTCTCTCGCCGCGGGTGCTCTCAATAAGAGATAAACGGATGTGCATGAAATATACTACATTCCTATGGGAAGAGATCAAACCCCCAATCTTATGGTTAAAAGATAAAGTGAGTAACCACTACACCACATATGATGGTTTAAATAGTCCCTACTTTGATTTCCAATTAATATTATTATAATTGTAATTTTCTTTTTTTATCAGCAATTCTTATTATAATTATAAGTGATCTTTTAATGTACAATTATTACACAAAAATATTTGGTGTCAACTTTCCATAAAATGTTGCAACTTATTTCCATTCCATCTCTGTATTATATTACCCAAATTAGATGATCTCCATTGTATATAGAAGAGGGCTGTCTGTTTTGCTTCCATATTCATGTATAAGCTCATATGCCATTTCCCTGATCATCAGAAGCAAACATGAATCCTTCCTCGATCATTTTTTTGTTTTTTCTAACGTTGCTTTCAGCCGTGAACGGAATTTTTTTAATTCCACCCAAAGCGCAAGTATTAATCTATAACGACCTGGCTCCATGGACGGATCTCATCGTCCATTGCAAATCGAAGGATGACGATCTCAGCGCCCAACATATTGCTTACGGAAACTACTTTGAGTTCAAGTTTCGCCCAAGCATTATGAGGAACACCTTATTTCACTGCACCTTTCAATGGAATGGAAAAACGAATCGGTTCAACATCTACGACCAACCCAGGGATGGAATCGTTTGTAATCAATGTGTGTGGAAAGTAAGAACCAATGGTCCCTGCTTGCTCGCTTATTATACAACTTGTTACTCTTGGTGAACCCCAGTTAATTAATTAATGTCACACCATCTATTGAAATAAACATATGCAACAATCTTCGTAAAAATTCTCGGTAATATCCGAATTTAGATTAATCGATTAATAGATCTGATATCGAATGATTATATCAAACAAAATACTTTCATAGTTTGATTTACTGTTGAAAACCCGACGGACCCAACACACCCACTATGGAAGACCTAAGACTGACCACTAATACCACACCAACTCCCTGAGTTGGTTAGCCTTTCTATCTATAATTTCTTAGTGTACAATAACTTAGGTGACAGTGCCGACCATATACCAATTAGGCGGCATAGCCGACCATATATAACTTAGGCGGCATAGCCGACCATATAATAACCAATTCAAGTGCACTAAGAAAATACATAAACTAAGGCTTAACCAAAAAGCTTCTAATTACAAAGGAAAAATAACACTTTTATTAGTACACAAAATAAATTACAAAACACATACCTCACTCCTCACTTGTACCCCAGGTCACTCACTATCTCTCTTACACACTCGCCACTCAACTAACTCTCAACCCTTTTTTTCACTCAATCTCACCCTCTCAACTCACGTTACTCACCCATGCAATCTTCACACTCAACTTGCACCTAATCTCACTTTCATACCACCCGTCACACTACCACCTCACTTACACACACTTGTTTCACTCCACAGCACACACAGCTCACTCTCAAATCTCTCAACTTTGCACACTGCCTATTTATAGGCACACTAAGGCGGTGCCCTTAAGTCGGTGGCCATTACATATAATATTTTATATTTCAGATCTCTCTAGAGTATTGGTTTTTCATATATTATTTAATTATTATAATAATACTTTGGAGCTCTCTAGAAAGATGGAGAAGTCGGTGATTCTCAACACTCCCCCTCAACGACTTCTCTCTTTAAATGTTTTGCAGATCATACCGAGTGTTTCTCTGAATTTTTCAAATTTTGGTTTACTGAGACTCTTTGTGAATATGTCTGCAACTTGCTTGTTTGTCTTTGTTGGCACTATCTTGTTCTCTCTTTCAAAGATCTTGATAAAGTTGTTTGTTGCTTCATTGCTGACTAAGGCACGTACTAGTTGTCCATCAGTCTTCACTTGCTCGAACAACAATCTTTTCTTTTCGGACATGGACACCTCGTCATTGGCCTTGATAGAATTGCGGATATGGAGAGGTTGCATACTTATATCTCCTTGTTGTTGAGTAACTTTCTCTCTTTCTCCTTTGTCGTCTCTCTTTCCCTTGAAGTCTTCTTCCTTGTAAGCTAGCTTCAATCTTCGTTTTTTGTGTGATTTGTTTCTTCCCACATCATGGCCTTTGTTCCCCTTTTGCTTGGAGCTGTCTCGTTTTTAAATTTGGCGAGGGATTCAGAAATAAAAATGGTGCAAATTCTCTTCTTCATTTTGCCATGCTTACGCCACAACCATAGTAGCACAGTATCTTCCAAATAAAGTAAGGCGTGGTCGGTCTTTCTAGCACAGTTGATCTTCTTAGCATCTTTCACGACGCTTATAGTTTGGATGCATTGTTCCAAGTTCTTCAAGAAGTTATCTACATCATTCGTGTTTCTAACGCCTTTATAAGACTTGGGTTTAGAAACCTCCTCCCTCGAAGAAGTTGGAATTAGGACGGATGAGGTAGCTCCCCCATCATGAGCTAGTGTTTTCCTAAGAAACACCATCTCCTCCCTCATATTTTCCAATTCCCCATATACCACCTTAAGCTCTTCCTTTAGAACTTTGTTCTCTTCTTTGAGGATAAGAAGTTCACTAGAAAGAATATTTAAGGAAGTCTCACATTGATGTGAACACTTACCAGTCGCCTCGTTTAGGGCTCCCAATATTTCCTCGTGAAGCTTGTCGACTTCTATTTGGCTTGGACGAAGCTCCTCAGATGTAGGTTGATGTAGAACCGTCTTCCATAGACTTTTATCTTTCGAGGGTGAGCTTTCTCTTTCTTTACTTGGATCTGTTGCTTGATCTTTATCTTTTGAAAGTGCTTCTAGGTCATGAGATTCTGGAAGCTCAATCTTCTGAGATGACCTCCAAGAAGAAGCTCCATCAACCACCAAATTACTTGAAGTGTAGCGCTTGCAATTGGTTGGATCACAACATCTCTCATCATTTGAGCACCCAGAGTCGACGATCCAATCCTCACCGTAATCAATTTTTGACTCCATGGTTGTTGCAAGAGATGATTTCTCCATGTCTTCTTCCAACTCTTCATCCTTGTAGTCTATATTTGAATTTGTAGTTACAACGAGAGCTGGTGCCTCCATGTCTTCTTCCAACTCTTCTTTATCATTGTAGTTCATCTTTGAGTATGTGGTTGCTACAAGTGATGATTCCTCCATGTCTTCTATCAAATCTTCTTCAACAAAAAGTCAAGCTTCTGCATCCCATTCTTCCTTGCTGATTAAAGCATCCAACACGACCTCACTCTCCTCTTCTTTTGTGGTGGTCATGTTTCCTTGGAAAGTTCATCTATTGGGTAATCTGCAATCTCGAGTAAAGTGGCTTTTCTTGCCACAATTGAAGCATTCACGACTCTCTTTCATGGGTAATTTACAATCTCGAGCAAAGTGACCCTTTATTCCACAATTGAAGAATTCATCATTTTGGCTTCTATCGTTCTCCTCATACTATTGATGATAGTCTTCTTTTCCACGTCGAGCTCCCCCTGAAGTGTTACTTCTATCTCTTGGATGGAACTTGCCCCTTTGTTTCCTCTTTTCTTTCGTCGCTCCTTGTCTTCGTGACGTACATTTCTTCTTGTTGGTGAAGAGTGCCTCCTCTTCGTCTTTTATGGTTACGCCACTCATTTGTTTGGCTAATTCCTCATGGTTAGCCAATAGGTTCTCCAACTCCACTAAGGATGGTTGAGTAGGCCATCCTCTCATAGCGGCAATAAACCCATTGTACTCGGGTCTTAGGCCATGGATGATAATTCTTTTCATCCTTGCCTCGCTAACCTTCTCCTCTGGTGCAAGTTGAGATATCTCACGGCAGATAGATTTCACCTTCATGAAGTACTGAGCAATAGATAGGTTTCTTTGTAAGATGCACGCGAGCTCATTTTTTAAGGGTTGGAGGAGTGTTTCATTCTTCTTTGAAAATAACTTCGCCAAAGTTTCCCAGGCTGCCTTTGGTGTCTTCTCATCACGAATATGCTCCAATAGGTCCTCCTCGAATGTGGTCTTCAATATATATAAAGCATTCCCAGCCTTGATCTTCTATTTTCTCAAGGCTTTGGCATTCTCCCTCGGTGGAAGAGTTGTGTCGGTGCCTGCAAACTATTTCTCACAAATCCTGACCTTGTAGGTGGGACTCTATACACGTCTCCCAATAACCGTAGTTGTGGTTATTGAGCTTCCTAATCTCATTGCTTGTGCTTCCAAAGTCTGTCATGTTGACTGATGCCCGGCGTCCGCTAAGCTTGGTTCCAAACCAAAAGCTTTACAGTCCCTAACTGTGTTCTGGCAGAGTCTCCCCTTAGCACCTTGATGCAATGTCGACTAATGTAAGCGTCCAATGCTTACCAAAACTTTACAGTCCTTGACTGTGTTTTGACGGAGTCTTCCCTCAACGAATTGATGCACCGACCCATGTAAGCGTCCAACGCTTACCGAAATTTTCTCCACTGGTAACTATCCCGGACCGCCCGCTCTGATACCAATTGTTGGAAACCCGACGAACCCAACACACCCACTATGGAGGACCTAAGACTGACCACTAGTACTACACCAACTCCCTGAGTCGGTTAGCCTTTCTATCTCTAATTTCTTAGAGCACAATAACTTAGGTGGCAGTGCCGACCATATACCAATTAGGAGGTAGAACCGACCATATATCACTTAAGCGGCATAGCCGACCATATATCACTTAAGCGGCATAGCCGACCATATAATAACCAATTCAAGTGCACTAAGAAAATACATAAAATTACAAAAAAATAACACTTTTATTAATACACAAAATAAATTACTAAACACATACCTCACTCCTCACTTGTACCCCACGTCACTCACTATCTCTCTTGCACACTCGCCACTCAACTAACTCTCAACCCTTTTTTTCCACTCAATCTCACCCTCTCAACTCACGTCACTCACCCATGCAATCTTCACACTCAACTTGCACCATACCACCCGTCACACTAGCACCTAACTTACACACACTTGTTTCACTCCACAGCACACACAGCTCACTCTCAAATCTCTCAACTTTGCACACTGCCTATTTATAGGCACACTAAGGCGGTGCCCTTAAGTCGGTGGCCATTACATATAATATTTTATATTTTAGGTCTCTCTAGAGTATTGGTTTTTTTGTATATTATTTAATTATTATAATAATACTTTAGAAAGATGGAGAAGTCGGTGATTCTCAACATTTACTTTACATACTTCATGGATTTCTTGGAAGATAAAATGATTTTAGATCCCAATGGGCATTGATCTCTCTAACGCCGCTTTTGGCCGTGAGCGGAAACATTATTGTGCCACCCAAATCGCAGGTATTGATCTATAACGACCTGGCTCCGAGGACGGATCTCATCGTCCATTGCGAACCGAAGGATGACGATCTCGGCGTCCAATATTGTTTACGGCAACTACTTCGAGTTCAAGTTTCGCCCAAGTGTTATGAGGAACACCTTGTTTCACTGCACCTTTCAATGGAATGGAACAACGAATCGGTTCAACATCTACGACCAACCCAGGGATGGAATCGTTTGTAATCAATGCGTGTGGAAAGTAAGAACCAATGGTCCCTGCTTGCTCGCTTATTATACAACTTGTTACTCTTGGTGACCCCCAGCTTAATTAATTACTGTCACAACATCTATTGAAATAAACATATGCAACAATCTTCGTAAAAATTGTTAAGATTATTTTCTTTTTTTTCAAGAGATAATCTTTACATTTTTTATTGTTAATCTTATCCATCCATTTATCTTCATCCAACGATTTAAAAAAGTGTAAAACTTTTAAATTTTACATAGTGTCTTTTATTTTGTTACCCTAAGTAAATTTATTTTTTAATAGAACCGAGTGAAACAAAATTTGAGTCTGTATAATTATTTTTTAAGTTAAATTAAAAAAAACAAACATATTGGATTAAAGTCATGTTAAAGATATAACTAAATTTCAAGTTAGGGCACGTAAATTTAAGGTGTTGCATTTGAAAACTCTTTTAAAACAAAATAAAAGGAAAAATAAAATATTTTTGTATGATAAACTTAATTTGATGCCTTATTTGTTTAATGCATCTTATGTATTATTTTGAGGGGAAATTAAAAATATCGTTTACCATTTATATATATTTATTCAAACAATTTTTTAGAATTTTTATAAAAATGGAATTATTTATTTTTATTTTTTGCATTTCTGTTGTTGAGATTGAGCAATTGACAAATCATTGAAACTAACAAGGACTAAATTGATATTAACACCATTTATATTCGGTTTATTGAAATTGTTCGAGTTGTAAAATTCAATTTTAGCTCGATAAATAAAAAAATCAATTTGATTAACTTACAATTTAAAAATTAAAATCCAAATGAAATTTTCTGACCCTCTAGGTTGAGAGTTTGTCGGCGGCTTGACGAGTTGACCTTGATTGTGCCTTTTCTAAAATGATAAAATATATCAATAGTCACTAAATTATGAAAAATGATTGTTTTGGTTATTATCCTTTGAAAAGTCATAAAACAGTTATTATATTTTTTAGCTGTTATAATATGGTCATTGGATGTTATAAAATCGTGTAACAATTCGATTAATTTAATAAATAATCAAATTTAATGACTATTTTATATAAAAATTAAGAAAAATTTAATGATAATTTTATAATAATTTAATAAATATTTTATAATTTTTAAAAGATCATTGACCAAAACGATTATATTTTTCTTACTTTAGGAGAAATTATATCATGACCTTCCTCACCACGTCATACATTATCTCAACCAATAAAAACCATCAATTTCATTATTTTTTATGTTATTTTTTTACCATGTGAATCTTCACTTGGTAAAAACTATTTTTTAATTTAACTTATAGTAAACATAAATGAATATTCACTTGATAAAAAAATAATATGAAAAAATAATAAAATAATATTTTTTATTAATAGAGATCATAAATGACGTAATAAGAAGTGTTCGTAACATAATTTCTCCTATCGATGACATGTGCATTATCTGTGGTACTGCCCCGAAATCTCATAAGCATTTTTTAATGTTCTTTTTCAGGGAGTTTATGGGAGCATATTCTTAGAATGCGCGGTTTGAATAGGGTTGAATTTTTTTTGGCAATGATAAGGGAATTTTACTAAAAAAAATATAACAAATATAACGCATTTAAAAAGGAAAATAGAGAATAAGTCAACCAAAAGTAAAATATGAATCTTAAACTGCAAACAAAAGTAATTATTCTCTTGAAATTGACATACATTATTAAAGAATTTAGAAATTTTTATAAACTTTTTGTCTTTAACTAAACGAGATACTTTACGAAGTGAAAAAAAAATGGTGAGCCAACTAAATTATTAAGCAGCTTGTTTCGATACATAGTTTTGATTACATCAGCAAACAATCACTGAAGGAAACCAGATTTTTTATGACCACCGAAATATTTAAATCATAAAATAAGTTTTATGAGAATCTCCGATTGAGTACCAAACAACTGTTACAGTATGCGAAAACTGTGCCAAACGGCAGAAGAGACATATCACAAAAATAAAAGAAAACATACCACAAAGACAGGAAAAAACATACCACAAAACAAAAAATTTTATTAAAAATTAAAAAAAATGAAAACAAAATCAAAATTGTTATAAAATAAATGAAATAATGAAAACCGGTAGTCGAAAATCAGTACTAAGTCAGAACAAGAGCTGACTTGGGTATCCACTAAATTAAGATGCAAGTCTTTACTGACTTCTATCCTCAAATTTACTTGGAAAGCTTGTATCTAATTCATTTGGTAGAAGAGAAATATAAGACAATTCAAAGCCCACTCAAGAAAATTGCTGTAAAGGACACCTGATTTTCTCAGGTTAATTTGTTGATATGTGTCAGATTTATACTTTTTCTTGAGTAATAAAACATACAAATTATTCAAGAAAATATTATTATAATTATATTTTTTGAGTACAGTACACGTATGGTCACTAAAATTTTAAGGTAATTTTGTTTTGTCTATCAAACTTTTAAAACTTTCATTAAAATCATTCAACTTTTATTTTATTTTCATTTTGGTCATCGTTATTTCTGTTAGGAAAATGATGATATGACCCATTAGTTTTCATTTTTCTTAATTTAAACCATTTGCTGCTAATTAAAATATCTAAAAACATTTCCCCAAAAAATTAAAACAACGCCAGATGTGTTTATGAAAGTTTAAGGAGTTAACCCGCTTGTTTTTAAATCTGATATATTTTTAATTGTTAATTTAGAGGGAAAGGTTAAAAAATAGGTAATGAGTGATATAAGAATCCGATTAGAGAAATAGTCATTTTCTACATTAAGCGGACTCATCTTCAACTGGCGATGACATCGTGGGGTTGGGGGCCGACGACTTTGGTCCAATTCTGTTTTTATTTAATATATTTTAAGACTAAATAAATAAAATAATTTCTTTAGACTAAATAAATAATTATTACACAAAATTATTAGGTGTCAACTTTCCATAAAAATGTTGCAACTTATTTCCATCTCTGTATTATATTACCCAAATTAGATGATCTGGATTGTATCAAATGAGGGTGGTCTGCTTCACTTCCAAAATCATTTATAAGCTCATATGCCATTTTGCTGATCATCAAAAGCAAACATGAATCCTTCGTTGATCATCTTGTTGCTTTCTCTAACGTCGCTTTCGGCCGTGAGCGGAAATATTATCGTGCCACATAAAGCGCAGGTATTGACCTATAACGACCTGGCCCCGAGGACGGATCTCATTGTCCATTGCAAATCGAAGAACGACGATCTCGGCGTCCAACATATTGCTTATGGCAACTACTACGAATTCGACTTTCGCCCGAGCGTTTTGAGGAACACCTTGTTTCACTGCACCTTTCAATGGAACGGGACAACGAATCGGTTCGACATCTACGTACAAGTGAGGGATCAATTATTTTGCGATCATTGCGTGTGGAAAGTAAGGCCCGATGGTCCCTGCTTGTTTGTTAATCGTACAATTTGTTACTCTTGGGCACCCCCAGCTTAACTCATTAATGTAAAACCATCTATTGAAATAAACATATCCCATGATGATGCACTGCTTAGCTTTCTATAGATTGTTACGGACACAGCCAGGGCCGTCTCGGAGATTTTCGGGGCCCTGAGCGAAAACTAAAATTGGACCGTTATATAAATAAAGCATATCTCATTACGAATAGAAACTTTCTATCCATATTTAGGCCCCACCAGTAAAAAAATTAGGTTTAGAGTTTAGGGTTACAGTTTAAGGTTATAATTTAGGATTGGGTTTAAAGTATTGGGTGCATAGTTTAGAATTTAGTATTTAAAAGTTAGGGTTATGGCTTAAAAGTTATTTTTTTAATATTGAGCATAGAAATGGGCACCGAAAAGGGATAAAGAATTTTTATTCATATCATTACTTTGAACAATTAATTTAATATTTTAAGCACATTATTTTCATTGTTAGATTAATTAATAAATTAATTTAGGAAAGAGAATTATTTTTTACCATTAAATTAATGTATTTATTTGATAAATTAAAAAATTAAAAAATATGAATAATAAAATTTTAGAGACCCTAAACTAATTGGGGGCCCTAAGCTGGTTGGGGGTGAATTACACGCACGAGTGGGAGACGAGTAGTCCCGGGGGTGAATTACACGCGCGCCAGCTGGATCATCTTGGTGTCATCTGGACCGTTGGATCAAATCTTGATCCAACAGCTGGGAAGGTGACGGTTGCAAAGAAAAGAATGGTTATCAGACTTGGTTTTTAGGGTTTTTGCAATATTGGGTCAGGCCAAAATGGACCTTGTAAACTATAATTTAGACCCTTTTTATATATGTAAATGGACTGGACTCTAATAACATGGGTTTTATTTATAACCTGCTTTCATATTTATATAACCTGATAATAATAATAATTAAACTTATAATTTAATACATGCACATACATGCAAATACGTTAGAACGATCATTCATAATATACATACCTTATAATACATGCAATGTTAATAATATAACTAATAAATAACATACATGTTTATATTTGTACATGCACATTCACGCATTATATACATAAATTACACACATAGAATACTTACACATACCTTAATACGTGCATACACATAATATATTAATACAAACATTCATGCAATATAAAACACACATATAACATATTAATATCTCTAATAAATATTATCAAACCTTAATAACACATACATAACATGTATAATATACGTGCACTCACACCTATCACACATATATTTTACGCACATATTAATCACACGTACATAAACACATAGTATAACGCGCCTACATGCAATAATAATACCATTTAATTATTATATTAACAATATTCACAAACCGGATAAAAATGACCGATTACAATGAATACCTCCCCTTTTTATGATGTAAATTAATCAACATGCAATCAAGACATTTAAAGTCACATGAATGATGATTAAAGGATCGCAAACAAGAGCGTAAAGATAAACACAGAAGGTCCACCCCAAGACCTAACCTATGGAGGCCCAAATTATGAAAAGCCCCAAATGGTGATCTAATTATTAGCTAAGTGATTCTAACATTTAATTATAAATTAATTAGCCCTAAATAACTAAAACCCTAACAAATTATGAGGACCGACTTTAATGTCGGTCTAAACTTCGAAATTAATTTTAATCCTAAAAGTGATTAAGAAATGTTCGCTTAGTTTAATGAATTTAACATTTACCCAAATGAGCTAAGGGAAAATTTAAATTCACTAAATTAATTCAAACCTTAATCTAACTAAGGCTCTAAAGACACTAAACCAAAAATTAATTTAATTAATTTAGATATCGTGCCCCTATAAGACGAGCACACGATTTAAATTAATTAAATTAATTTTATCTAATTTTAATCTAAGCTTAACCTAAAGCTCAAACCACTAAAACTAGGCCTAAGAATCTAAGCCCCAAACTAAATTAACAAGGCTCAAATATATTAAAACACATTATTTTAAAGTTGTATTATATATTTTAAAAACGTATTGTTTTAAGAAAACCATATATGTTATATACTATTGTAAAAATTACATATATTATGTATTTGAAAAGACTATATTATATATTTTAAAATAAAAAGCTATATATATTATAAGCTTTATGAAACTATATATTTAAAGAAACATTGTAATATATATATATATATATATATATATATATTATAAAGACTTATATTATATATATTAAAAACTATATCTTATCTATTTTATAAAAAAACAATAGGTTACATATATTTTAGAAATGCAAAAAAAATCGAAAGAACCCTAATGGTTGATCATTAATTGTTTTGATTCACATGTATCTCTAATTTTTTTGATCTGTTAATTCTCTGAAAATTTTGAATTTATTGTGCATTCTCCCCTTTTCTGACATTTTGTTGGTTTGTTTGTATATGCTCTGGCTGTTGAGAGGTGCCAGAGAAGAACCGGCTTGGGGAGCAATCCTCTGATGTGGCCGCCAACGTTGAAAGGTGGTGCTGAGGTGGCTGCTGCCGCGGTGAGGGTGTGGCCAACAACTGGACGATCACGGGAAGTGAAGGGGCGCGCGTGAAATCCGCGCGCGCGTTCGAAAGCTGGAACGGTGCGCGTGCCACGCGTGGGGACTCCAACCGCCTCGCGTGAGATGCATGTAGAATCTAGAGAGCCTTTCATGCTGCAATCGTAGTCGTTCATCCTCGTCTTGATCCAAGGGCAGAGATCTGGCTGCGCATAAGAGATAAAGATAATTGGGGTTTTTTGTTTAAGACCCTATTGGGCCAACATGTAACTAAAAGAATTCTAGGCCTTTCTTTGTTTATGTAAATGGATTGTATACTTTATTGGGTTCCAACTTTTATTATAATATGGGCTAATTTTATAAATTGAAATGTTCATTTATCAATCATTCTCTCTTTTTTAATTTAGTTATATAACAACAATAACAATAATAGTAGTAATAGTAGCAGTGACAAAAATAATAACAGTAGTTAATAACATATAGCAAAGATATCAATAACTAGTAATAGTAATAAGATACTAGTAGTATTAATAGACCGGATATAGCATATGACATAGATCATAACAAAGGAAACATATATAGGTATATATATAACTTAGTAATATTTTTGGGTTTTTAATAACATAGCAAAATAATACAAAGCAACATATCTAAATATAATATAAGCCTAATAAATTTTTTGGGTTTTTGGGTTTTAAAAGCATGACATACAATATAAAATAACTAGTATAATATGATAGTAATCACAAGAAAAATATATTATTTTGGTTTTTCTTTTTAATTTTAAAGGTAAGCGCCCACACACATATAGGAAGATAGCTGAAATTAATCAATGCCTAGTCCGTTATTATAATAACAAAACAAAAACAAAACGAGTCATCCACGGACAAAATTAATGATTACATTAATAAATTATTTTGGAAATGTACTATTTTGATAAATAGTTAGAAGTGATATATTTATATAATACTATTGTTCTAAAGATTATGGGTATAAATGAGTCGAGTTCGACTTCGAGTATCGTTAAGTTCAATTCGAACTTGAAAAAATTTTAAGATTAAGCTCGACTTGACTCGTAATCTCGCAAGCTCAAAATTACTAAGCTCAAATCAAATTCAAAAACAAAAATTGAAACTCAAGCTCGAAAGGCTAAAACTATACCCTAATTTGCTAGCATTTATCCCAAACAACCTAACAATTATCGCTAACCAAGCCCTAAATATCAAATCAGACCCTAAACCCCAAAATTAACCGCTAACCTATTTGCAAACCGGCACCCCTCAACCCTAAATCTATCATCATCAGCCACGGATTGGTCTAGATCATATTGAGAAGAAGAAATCAAATTGCTTTTGGAGCGGGAGTTGAAATAAAATAACCTAAATAATATGCATAATACATTTAAATGAGACTAATTTACTTTATTTAAAAAATATAAAATAAATAATATTTGCAATTAATTAACGATATCAAACCAAATTAAATGATAATCAGACTTTGATTAACGGAACAAAATTTTGACTCGAAATTTTAGGAAAGGTAGCAAATATATAATGCTGATACCATTCTAAAAATTGGCTTCGAACGGCCCTGAAAAATTAACACATATATGAAGGAATCGCATAGATTACATACGATTCGCACTCATACATATTCAAACCATACCATTTAAAGTTACACATAGTCAAATCATCGGGAGTTTTGTTCGGATCTAAGTCTTCCGACTCACGAAAACTGAACTTCAAAAATCCAAAAACATAACCAGCTCGGTCACATTAGTCCAGCATTAGATGACGCAGCGGTGTGTTTGAGCCAATCATGTAGCGAAAGGCAGGATCATAACATATTAACCCATCCACGGTCACGTAAATCTCACTCTCATCTTCTGCACGAGGAAGAGAAACCGCGGTTACATCAGGAAGATATTCGAGAGCCGATTCAGTTCCTGAAATGTACTCATCACGCCGAATAACATCAATCGAATCCCCGTCCTCCAGTTGCAGTTCATTGGGATCTGAGTATGGGTTTAAAGCTGAGCCGTCGAAAAGAAATCGGACAGAGTTTAGAAGAACACCAAGGCGTTGATTGTAATTGATCATTAGTTTATAGAACGATGTGTTGCGGCCCATCCAATAGTGTAATATTTCGGATTCTTTACGACCAAACTGCACCTTCACAAGAATCCGTTTCTCATCTTTCACCTTAGAAGGAAGAGTGATCAAAATAGATTCCGTTGCAGCAGTTACACACTGGCCATTGGTATCCATTTTTCTAAACTGCTTGATCTGATTGCCAATTCCATTCGACAAAGAAACTTTATATAGACCGTTCAATTTGCAGGAAATAAAAGTAGCCATTAAGTTGTAAAAACGACGCTTTGGGAGATGGCAAGTTGAAATTAATATTGGGTAATAACTACAATTTGCTTTGAAAACAGGACAAAACCCCTCTCTATTTGTGCCCAACACTTAAAAATTAAATTTTAAACTTTAACCTTAATGTCTAAATTATATATTATAAACTTTAGACCTTAAAAAATAACTCTACCCCTAATTTACTAAACCTTAATCCTAAACATATTTTTTAATGTGGACATAGAAAGAGGCACTGAAAAAAGCTAGAGGGTTTCTATTCACACATACATGCATTTTGATAACTATTTTAGAAATTTAATTTTTTTATTCCCTCCCGGTTCACAAGGCTTTGCCCTAACTAATTCAGACCGACCCGCATCACACACCTAGCTATAGTGGGTGCAGCGGCAAAGCCAGGATTGAATGTCAGGAGGGCCCATATTATTGAACTTAAAAATATAAGGGTTTATTAAGTATTAAAACTCAAAATTGAGTGACAATGACTAATTTATCTAATATTTAAATTTATTATGACTTAAATTGTTATTAGACCGAAAAATTGAAAGGGCCAACTTAAAAAATAGAGGATTTAATTAGAAATATTCAAAAAAATTAATATTTAATATAAATTTCTAAAAGTTTGAGAAGACCAAATTAAAATTTATATAAAATTTAAAGGGCCTATTATGAATTTTTTAAAATTTTTGGAGGGCTCAGGCGTTTTGGACCTCATTACCCTCCGCCACTAGGAGGGTGAATTTCCTAGCGGAGATTTTATGTATATATAAGGCCTCAAACTTGATACTTGTTTAAACGATATTAAACTGTTTACCAATTAGATCAACTTTGTTAGTGAAATTTAATATATATATATATATAACAAATTTTATTCAGGGGAGGGGAAGGGGATTATGCTCCTACTAGGTTTTGAACCTACAACCTAAGAGAAGGGGAAGATGTCAACAGAAAATTTTAACCACATGCTCTAAAAATTATTGACTGAAATTTAATATTTTTTAGTTGCGTATAATTGAATAAAAAACAATACATTTATGTGTACGATATAACACAAAATCAATTAATATGATATCAATACAGTTGGTAAAAGTTAAAGTTTTGGATTCCTTAACAAGAATATAGCAGTTAAGTTTCTCCTCTTGAGCTGTATTTTATTATAATTTTTTAATATTTTTTCCTCTATTTAAATTTAGGGAGGTTTTTAATAAGACTTTTAATCCCGAATAAAGTTTTATGATTGTTAATAACAGATCATAATTGCCAAACAAAAAAACCTGTCCAGGGTTAAATTGAGAGCTTTTTGTTGTCTTTTATGTTGACTGTTAGTGTTGAAAATGGACATTCCACATTAGCTAAAATGGTTTGGATAATTGTTTCTAATATGAGTCTAATTGAAATTTATATTTAGGCAAAGGTATCAAATATGTAATGTTGATATCAAATATATAACTTTTTTAATAATCTTAAGATAATTATAATATTGTGCACCTTGCAGACAAAATAATTTGTATCCAAATTTTTTAGAATAAATATTATCTATTTTCCACTGAATTCACTTGTTGAGTTTGAACCGTGGTAAAAGATTAAAAACTGATATATCAAGGAAGAGTACAGATTCTATCGCAATTACTCATATTCAAATCATCAGCAGTTTTGTTGGGATCAATAATAGACCCACAAAAAATGAACCTCAAATGCCTGAAAAAAACGCCAGTTCGGTCAGAGTAATCCAGCATTAGATGACGCAGCGGTGTGTTTATCCCAATCAAGTAGACAAAGTCAGGATCTTTTCCAAACGACACCACGTTCAGGCCAATCACCGTCCCAAGATTTGCACGAGGAAGAGATATCAATCTCGAATTCATTTCAGTTCCTGAAAAGTATGCATCACGCCGAATAACATCGATCGAATCCCCGTCTTCCATTTGCAAATAACTGGGTACAGATATTGGCTTTATAGCAGAGCCGTCGAAAAAAAATTGGAAGTTTAGAGGAACACCAAGGCGTTGAGTGTAATTCCTCATTAGTTGGCTAAACGGAGTGTTTCGGCCCATCCAATATGTAAGTGTTCAGCTTCTTTTGAACCACACTGCACCTTTAGAAGAATCCGTTTCTCTTCTTTCCGATTAGAAGAGAGAGTGATTAAAATCGATTCCGTCGCAGCTGTTACACCCTGGCCGCCGTTACTATCCATATTATTTTTCTGAACTGCTTAAATCTGAATGCCAATTCCTTTTGACGAAGAAACTATATATAGAGTGTTCAATTTGCAGGGAATAAAAGTAGCCATTAAGTTGCAAAAGCGTCTCTTTGGGAGATGGAAACATACGTACAGACATGCATTCTGGAAACTATTTTAGAAATTTAATATTTTTTAGTAGCGTATTATTGAATAAAAATAATAAATTTATGGGTGCGATGTCCCGCAAAATCAATTAATACAGTCTGTAAAGTGTAAAAGCTGAAGTTTTGAGTTCCTGAACAACGAATATAATTGTTAAGTTTCTCTTCATGTTTTGAGATTTGTTATATTTTTTCTATTTTAATAAAATCCTAATTTCTTTTAACAAAAACAAAAGGACATGTATTGTTTCCATTATGGCCATCTTTAGTAGGGTTGTTAAGGAGATGAAATATATCGCAAGTTATTTAAAATTGATTCGAGTTTAAGTTTTTAATGAGTTAAGACGAATTACTCGATATTCGATTCAAAAAACTTGTAAAGTACTCGAAAAATATAATATATTATATTACATTAAAAACCATACATGCTATATACTAATAATAATAATATTACCAAAAGCAATTTGATTTATTCTTCTCGGTATGATCGAGACCAATCCGTGGTTGATGATGATAGTTGTCGGGAGAGTGTGGTTAGATAGATTTAGGGTTTAGGGGTGCTGACTAGCAAACAGGTTAATTAGGGGGTAATTTTAGAATTTGGGGTTAATTCGAGGTTTAGGGTATGGTTTGAATTTAGGGTTAGGTTAGCGATGGCCGATAGGTTGTTGGGGATAAGAGTTAGCAAATTAGGGTATAGTTCGAACTTGAACTCTAATTTTTATTTTCGAATTCGATTTGAGCTTGATAACTTTGAGTTTACGAGTTTGTTAGTCAAATCGAATTTAACCTTGAACTTTTTAAGTTGAACTTAACAGTATTCGAGCTCGACTCAGCTCATTTATACTCCTAATCTTTAGAACAGTAGTTTTACATAAAAATATCTTTTCCTAAATTATTTATTAAAATAGTACTTTTCCTAAATTATTTATTAAAATAATGTTTTGTTGTAATATAGGAAGACACAATTAACTAGCTGTGATTTCGCATATATGGCGTAGGAAAAGTCGGGATTTGATAGGATGTGATTTCGCTTAATACGTGGCACATTAATGGTATTTTAACATACACTAATCAAGTGAATAAAGGCAAGATTCGTACATGTTATATTTCTTTAGGGAAAATTCTTTTACTTTTCTTTTGCTTTTTTGTTACATTTTCTTTTTCTTCATTTGATCCTTAAATTGTGCAAGTTTTTGAAGAAACTAACAAAGCCATGCTCCGTTAGTCATAAGGATGCAAATGCACTGTTCATAAACCCTTTGTTTATTAACCTAAATACAAGATATGATCAAGCTCATTTATTAGCCCGTTTACTTAGTTCTTCTTTTATTTTTATTTATTTACATTTTAAATATTAATGAATGTGTGAACTAAATTGAACACAAGGTAAAAAAACTATTTATTATAACTTTTCAATAAGACTACTTGTTGAGTTCTCTTTGGATGAATCCATTTTTCTACTAACACTACTTGTTGAGTTCGCAAAAGTAAGAATTTTAATATTTTAAATTTTTTAATAATATAAAAAAACTATTTATTATAACTTTTCAGTTCAACCCCTTTTATTTTTTATTACTTTTAATTATATCATTCTTTAAAATTTAATTTTTTTTAATAAAGAAACAATCAAACTATATCCGATATTTAATTTTAAGTAAAATGTGAAATGAATTAATTATTTAAATTTCACACTTCATCTTTTAGCACAATAGGTTTTTGAGTTGATCAAACTAACACATTAGCATTTATTTTTCATCTTATCTAGAAAAAGGTTATATAAAGTGTATACATGTCGGGTGTTTGAGTCCGATCAGTGTGAAGGAAATCTTTGGTTGCAACTCGAAAGATGGATAAAAGGGAAACGGTGAGAGCAGCGACTCGGTCGACAATGATAAGTCTGTCTCGGATTAAAGAAGAAGACCCCATTGTTGTTAAGGTGCAGGGACAGACGCAGGCTGAGATGCTCTGCTATTGGATGGGGCGGGACACGAAGCTGCTTGATTACTGTGAACGGACCGGGGGTGTTTTGGAATACATGAGGTTCCATGTCGATGGTTCTCGTGTAAAGCCCGACAAAACTCCCAACGATTTGGGGATGGAAGACGGTGATATCATCGATGCATACTCCGAGCAGATTACTGGTTGATTCTTGTACCTTATAATTACTATTTAAATTCTTAAAAAAGAGGGGGAAATTATATACCCATTTAAATAAAAATATTTTAAACTTTATTCTTAAATTCTTGAATCTATCCTGCCAAGTGCCACCGGATGCTATTCAAGCTTTGCTTCTACGTTAGCCTACGTTCCGGTTCAAAGAATATAAAACGTTGTAGCTAAATTTTATTATATTTTTATGTTGTACTTAAATTATTGATATGTTTTGATGGGGTTTTCTTTATGAATTTCTTATGATTGTTTTTTACTATAATCGTTAGTTTTTTATTTTTATCTTACATTTAATTCAAATTTGATACTGAAAAGATTTATTATGGAGATGATTATTTCAATTCAGTTTAATTTATTCACAAAGTATGGATTTGAACCATGGACGTCGTTTAAAGACCTAACGTTTCATTCTTCTAGAAGATTGAGTAGTTTGATTGCTAAATTTATTGTTTTTTAATTTTTGGGTAAAATGATATTTTGAACCCCTGAAGTTGTACCTCGTTATCAATTTTGTACTCAAAATTTTTTTGAGTTCAATCTGATCCCTGAAATTTTCGATTGTGACGCACACTACTCATCTCATTTTTCTGTTAGAAAATCTGTGACATTCTATGAACATGTTATATGACACATAATATATATTGAATCCGTAAAACTTTTAAAAATATATATAAAAACATCAATAAGAACAAAACAATACTTTGAAATTTTTTGATAATTTTTTAAAAAAATATCTTCTTTTTACTTTTATGAATTTTTTAAAGTTCTTTAAAATTTAATATATATATATATATATTATGTAATGTAGCACGTTCTTAGAGTGTCATTTAATTTTTTTTGACAAATAAAAAAATAAACAGAGATAACATGCATAATAATTGAAAAGTTGAGGGCCAAATTAAAACTAAAAGTTTTGTCAAGCACTAAAACGATATGAGGTACAACTTCAAAGGTCAAAATACTACTTAACCTTATTTTAAATCTAATTATTTCTAACCTAATCATGATATTTATAGTTTTTTTATTTTAATTATCTTTTTATTAGGATAAAATATTAAAAAAATCTTAAACTTTAACTTGATTATTAGAATCATCTTTACATTGATTTTGACATTTTTCATTTGTTCTCTGTTTTCTTTACATTAGATAATGATGGTTTTCAAGATTATAAATTCACTTTATAGATTATGATTCAACCCATTATAAGTGAAAAAGATAATTCTACAAACATAACGATGATAAGTTTTTATTTGTTTATCATTTAAATAATTTCAAAAAACAATTATCATCATTTTAAAAATACCTTTTACGTGTCAAACAATATTCCTTCACTTAATATATAAAATTAATTAAGATTTTAGTTGAACACATCAATGGTAATCCTAAAGTTGATGAAGCCAACATAATCCATTCGAATTCGAATTCGACTCGACCGATTTAATTTTTGTTTTATATCTTCCATAATCGACTATTTTAATAGTTAAATTTCGAAAAATATAAGATACAACAGAGTTTAGTTGATTATTTTTCGTACCCGGCTGGATACAAATTTAACATTGAATTATTCAGCTCCACTTGCAGGGGACGAAACAAGACAAACTAATTGTGTCCATGTATTTTACCACATTTTCTATTCAATGCCCAACAACTCCTATATGTCAGCAACAATATTGATGAAGCATCGGGTTTATTAGGTAGACCGACAAAAGGGTCCACCATCAACTTACAACCGTGTAATTTGCCTTTAAAAAAGCACCAATTCTTGCTCACTTTTTTATGAATATTTATTCAACAACTATATATAATATATTTTTATGTAAAAATAAAAATTTTAATATATGCTTTTTAGTCCCTTATATTAAAACTATTTGAAAATTAAGGTTAATTAGTTTATAATAATTTTATATTTCAATCAGAAGTTTAAGGGTTTTTTTTTTTTTACTAAAAGTAGAATACGTGAGTAAATTTCTTAAGTAAAATTAAAAGTTCAACTCGAGATATTATAAATAAAGTAAATTAAATTAAAAGATTGTCCTAATAATGAGCCTCTTGTTCAGTACATAATTGAAATTAATAGATTGAATGTCGGTGATTTATATAAAAAATAAAAATTATTTTAAAAAATCCAGCTACATATTTTATTTTCAAACTTTTTAAATATAATTTTAGTTTTTATTTTTTTTATTCTCGAACTTCTTATTATTTGATAACTTGAAACACTTGGTAGAAAATAAATAAATATTTTTTTTATAACTTTTCATATTTTACCCACATAAACATCTTTAATTAGTATCCAAATTAAACCAGAAAAAAAAACTGATTTTTTTCTGAAATTAAATTATATATACATAAAACTGCAGAAGCTTACCTGAAATAAAATTAATTTCATAATTTAAGTTATGCGATTTATATTTATTTAAACTAGGAGTCGTATTTACTGCAAGATTCCCAATTAAGTAAATTTAGTTTAGTAAATACACGGAATCAGATAATCCCACTTCCCAACATCACCAACAACAGAATATCCAAGAAAACTGGAAACAAATACCTAAAAACTCAGGCTTTTTTCTGCTTGGTTGGTGGCGGCGGTGACGGAGACACCAGGAATCTGAAAACCCAAGCGCCCATAGCCGCCCCAATCAAAGCCCCAACCCAATAAACATAATACAGTTCCCATGAATTATGACGGTTGTTCACATACGCCCACCCGAAAGCACTCGCCGGATTCATCGGAGCTCCGGTGAATTTGGATCCCGTTATCACCAGAATCGCCGTCGTTACCGACACTAGCCACTGCTTTACCAGGTTGTTCTTCGGACCCTTGAATATTATCATCAACAAAGCAAAGCTTCGCACGAATGTGAACACTCCTTCCGCGACGGCGCCGGTGTGTAAATCAACTTTCAGGGAAGGTCCGGTCAGGTTCTGGCTGTATTGTACCGGGATGAACTCTAGAGCCGCTTTCACTCCGGCGACTCCCCCGGCGGCCTGGGCCGGGAAGCGGACAGCCATGGAGAGGACGGATGCGTTTTTCCCGAGGCCGGCGGCGTGGAAAGTGAGGGAAGCGGCGGGGTTGAAGCTGGCGCCGCCGAAGATTTCGCCGATGGCGGAGAAGGTTATGACCAGAATGCTGACCAAGACTGTGGAGATGAAGAGAGCCGCCAGAGGCAGCGTTTGGACGCCGAGGAGGGTGGCTATTTGGGCGGTGAAGATCTTTAGAACTGGCATGGAAAATACCCACATGGAGGTTAACAAGGCGTCTCCGATGGCTACCTTGATGACTCCCATGGCAGCGGATGATTTTGACTCTGTAATCCTTCACCTTCTCCTTTATTTTATTTTTGTTGCTTTCTCAGGAAAGAGAGAGAAAAATAATCAAATACCAAAACTCACTGTCAAATATGATTTCTATAGGAGTTTTATGGAGGAAGAAAATAGATATAAAAAATTAAATTTTATTTTTAAAATTTAGGAAAAACTAGATATTTAGCACCCAACTATGATTTACTGATTTAGTACCTCAACTGTTATTTTTAGTAAAATAGTATCTAACATTATATTTTGCTATATTTTGATAACGCGATCGTTAAAAACTAACGGAGATGATGGCGTGACTTAGTATAATGATAGTTTTAGTCCAAAACACTTATATATATATTATCAATGTAGTCCAAAATTTATTAAATTAAAACATCTTAATTTTAATAGAATTTTGTCTCATCCCTTTCCCACCCTCTTGTATTCTCGCTAATATTTCGATCGTAGAGTTTGGGTCCTCCAATGAAGCCAACATTAGCCCTCATTGATCATCAAATCCCAAAGTTTTTATTGTCCCTAGTATATTTTTTAAACTCTAAAACCCAAAAAAGAAGAAAAAATGAGGAATTTAAAAATTAAATCCGAAAATTAAAATAATGTTTAAATTAATAAATTGTATAAGTTTTTGAATAAAATTATTATTAATCCAAGCCACATTACCATTTTCGTTAATTTTGAACGGTAGAGGTACCAAAACAGAACAAAAACATAACGTTAGATACCATTTTATCAAAAAACAATAGTAGAAGTACCAAAACAATAACACTGACATAGTTAGGGTACTAAATATGTAGTTTTCCCTAAAATTTATAAAGAAAAAATACATTCTAATATGTAATATAAATATATAATGAAATATGTATAAATTACTTTCATAATATATATATATATATATATATATATATATTACCAAGTTGGCTTCAACTTGTATGAAAACAAACAAAGTATGGTATGAGGTCAGTGAATCATAATATGATATGGTGATGCTGAACTTGTCATTGATGAAGCCGGACAGTACGTTGCCATATCATTACCACATATATAGTGTTTATTGTTCCGTTGATCGAATAGAAATTTAGTTCAATTAATTAGTCGGTTAATAATTAAAAGTTTAATTATCGATTAATTTATTTTGAAATTGATTAATTAAGCAAATTAACCAATATTTTAATATATACAATTAGTCTATTTTTAATTTTAAGCCCAAATTACAACAATAACCCATAATATTTAAAACTCAAAATTTATATTTTAATCTCATTTTTAAGTTCAGCCCAAAAGAGAGAAAATTAAATTGTTATTTTGAATCAAAATTAAAATAATTATTAAAAAAATTAGTTAACTTGAAAATCGGCCAAATTAACCGAACTTAATTCGGCTTGATTAATGATTTTCGAAAAAAATAATTTAATTAACGGTAAAAAAACTTTAAAAATTTGATTAATTTAATTTTAAGTAGTTTGATTCAGTTATTAATCGAACTAGACGTTTGAACACCTCTAACTATGGCTAACAAAAAAGGGTGGGGGAAAGTGAAATCAGTGGACAATATTAGGTGTGAAAGTTAATAAAAATAGTTTAGGTAGGAGTTAACATGTAGACTCGGGAGTAATTTTACAATAGAAAAAACTTTAATACACATGCCGTGTAAACTTGCCTTTTAGTTTTAGGAGTCATGATTTTAGTTTAGGGTTTAAGGTTTAGAGGTTTAGGTTGCAGGTTTTAGAATTTAATGTTAGTGTTTATAGAATTTAGTGTATAAGATTTAAGGTTTAGGGTTTAGTTTTTAGGGTTAGGTTAGGAATTTAGAATTTAGGTTTTAGGTTTTTATAGTGTAAATACACATGCGTGTGTAAAATTAATTGTACACAGCATGTGTATCAAAGTTTTATCATTTTACAATAAACCAATTTAAATAAAAAGTCATTTTATTAATTTAAAAAATAAAATCTTTAAACAATTAGTTTGTTGTTTTGTTTTATATATAATTACCGATTTTGTTTTGCTTCTGCTTCATCTACATATAAGAGTTACGGTTTGCTTAGATTTGGAAACTTTATGCTTAAAAATAAAATCATCTCGATATTATAATCTTAAGTTAGGAAAATTCTGTCACGCTCGACGAACACCACTAACGACGAGCACCGACGAGCATCATTAATTCAATTTATAAAGATTAAAAATTTAAAAGACTTACCGTATAATTATAAATTATTTAAAAATCAAAAGGTAAATTAATTAAAATATATTATTTTATTTTTAATTTTCTTTTAAACATATATCAAAATACCTATTTACCCCTAAATTATAAAACTACAATTTGTATTTATTTAAAATTTAAGACGTTGTCGCCGTTGCCGTTGCCGTTGCTACCTCCTGCCGTCGTCGTCGCTGGGCATGACTATTTATTTCCACTTCATTACCCTTATAGCCAATAACATTGAACCTTAGTTCGATGGCCTTTGCTAGAACAGAAAAAAAGATTGAAAATGAAATCGTCTAAACTTATATTGCTGCATAAGGCCTTATTGTAGGTGACAAAGAAGTCACTGATTTTATTGTTTAATCCATTGCCATCAAATGATATATTATTAACTAATACCCAGCAGCGGCAACAGTAGAAGGCAGCGACGACAACGGCAATGGTAGTTGCAACGGCTTGAATTACAAATGAATAAAAATTAGGGTTTGTAATTTAGGGGTAGATAAGTATTTTGATTCATATTTAAAAATATTTTAATCTATGTTTAAAAGAAAATTAAAATTAAAATAATATATTTTAATTAATTTATCTTTTAATTTTTAAATAATTTATAATTATATGGTGAATCCTTTAAATTTTTATTCTTTATAAATTAAATTAATAGTGCTCATCGGTGCTCGTCGTTAGTAGTGCTCATCGAGCTTGACAGATCATTCTCATTCTTAATTACAAATTTGATCTATTTGGTCCCCAAAAGCAACATTTTATGTTTATAAATAGAATGAATCTATCACGCTCGACGAGCACCGTTGAGTACTATTAGCGATGAGCACCATTAAATTAATTTATAAAGATTAAAAATCTAAAAGACTCGACGCATAATTATAAACTATTTAAAATAAAATATTAATTAAATTATTTTCCATATATATAATATAAACCATAAACCACAAACCCAAAACTTGAAACCTAAAACTCTAAACTCAAACATAAAAACCCTAAACCCAAAACACTAAAACTTAACCATAAACCCTAAATTCAAATATTGGGTTTAAGCTTTAGGGCTTTAGGCTTATAGTTTTTAGTCTAGGGTTTTGTGTTTATTGTTTTAGGTTTAGGGTTCTGGGTTTAGTGGTGGTCCAATTTTTTTTTTGTAAAAAATTAAAATTTATATATATGGAAAATAATTTAATTAATATTTTATTTTAAATAATTTATAATTATATGTTTAGTCCTTGAGATTTTTAATCTTTATTAATTAATTTAATGGTTCTTAACGGTGCTCATCGTTAGTGGTGCTTAGCGGTGCTCGTCGAGCGTTGTAGAATTTTCCTTATAAATAAGGTGAATTTTGAAGAAAAAATGTGTAAATATTATCTAATAAAACAAATAAAATATTAATTTTCAAAATAAAATATTAAAAGGATTAAGTGTATTAATAAGATACACAATACTCTTAAGAAAAAATACTAAAGAAATTTCGGAGATGACATTGTTGAAATGGTTAACTATAACTTTGAACATGAACTATAAAATAAACATGAAAATATATAAAATAAAAAATGAAATACACATACTATTATATATAAATTAATTCGGTTTCAATACTAGGAGTAAGTGTTCGATCTAGTCTAGTCAAGTCAAAAAATTTGGATTTGAGTTGGTGCGTCATATTTTACAACTCAAATTTTATTTAAAATTTTTTTGCTTCGATTCGAGTTTATGCAAGTCGAATAGTCAATTTTTCAAGTTCCTAAACAAATTTAATTGTAATTATTTATCATTTTATAGTATATTTAGATTCTAATTTAAACGATTTACTCTGATCATATAGAATATAAATATAAATTTCTTCATATTTTTTTCACGTGGCAAAATTTCTTCATATTTTATATATCAATATATATATCAAAAAAATAAGAGACTCGATTCGAACTTAAAAATTAATCTACTAATTACTAAAAAAATTGAGTTATTCAAATTTGCATTTTATAACTCAAATTTTATTTAAAATTTTTTTGAGTCGAGTTAATAAAATTTCGACTCGATTCAAGACGAGTCGATTTTTTTTACTTCGAATTGAGTTGAAAAAATCAACTTTTTCATGTCAAGTCTGGCTCACCCTTATTCAACACGGTTATTTAATTGGAAGGTTTATTGAAAATTCACCATCAAACATGCTATTGAATTTATGATTTTAATTAAGGGGGATGTTTATAATTATTTAAATATTCACCATGTAATCTGTTTTATTTGGTAGGTGAAGATATTATTGCAGAAAATCTTCATACGAATGAAATTCGATTTCTTACATTTCCTTTAACGTGCAATCTTTTTTAGTTTTTTTTCGTTGTAAGGTATATCTGATTCTATTTTTTTAAAGAAAATAAGAAAATAGCAACTACTTGTTAGTCTAACGAGATTAAATGCTGGATCTTAAAAAAATAAATTTTAACGTTATGAATAGAACAAACTGAAATAAAAGAATATTCTCTTAATATAATATTTGATTCAAATTATTATTATTATTTATGTTAGGTCTTAAACAAAGCAAGAAAATCGTTGATGAAGATTAAATAGAAATTTTTACAGTTTTGCCATTATTATTTATGTTATTGTATGATTCGAGTCAAATCCAATTTAAATATTATGCTAATGTCATATATGCTTGTATAAGATTGACTCAACTCAATAATTTTTATCGAGGTTTGTTCATATTTGTAACAGGGTAGCTTAGATTAGTCCATGGATAGATAGTTTAGTCAAGATTTTGAATAATCATATAAAAAATAAGGACAAGAAAGTTTGAACAAAAAATTGAGAAATCTTAAAACCCTAAATTTTATAGGATTTTTTATATTTAATTCCAATTTTATGTCCTAAAAATGAAACATAATGAGAATTTCAATATTAAACTTTAGAGTTATTATTTGATATATAAGTAGTTACAGTGGAAAAGCGGATGATGTTCATTCTAGGAGACTCGGGTTCAATCGCTCTCTCTACAAGGTGTATGTGCATTGTCAAAGGGTTAAGAATATGTATGAACATATATTACCTTGTAATCTCCTTTATACTATTAAAAAACTATAAAATTTAAAATATAAATCTTTAACCGTATAATATTAAATTATAAAACTTGAACACATAAACTCTAAAACAGATAAATTTAGATAAACTTTAATTTATATAACCTGCGTATTAAATAATTTTCTTCAAATTAAGACAATGTATTACCATTACAGTGACCCTAAAATTTAATTTATAACTTAATAAAATTTTATAAAAAAATATAAATATAAAATCTTTAATTGTCTTTTATGCAATTAAGAGTTATGTGATTGCATAGAGATGAATCCAATTATATATGTGTGTATATGTATATGAAAATAAGATATTAACATTTGATTATATTAAAAAAATCAATCGTCGATATTAGTGATTAATATACTCGCAATAGATACTCTCACTATGATTGGTCATAAAGTAATCCAATTTTCTATATTAAAAAACATATAAACATTTTTTATGTTTGAATTTCCAAAAAAAGAGTCGAAATGTTCGTGCGTTGGTTCTCTTTAACAAAAAAAATATTACGTGTATTGTTTTCTGCACGATATGCCGGATGAATTTTATTAAAAATTAAAATAGAAAAACAGTCCAAAAAGAATAAAATTAAAGCAAAAAAAGAAAAATACAATAAATTTAAATTAAAAAAGCTAAAAAAATAAACATCAGACCAGCAAAACATTCCAGTGGGCTGTAAAACAGAGATAAAGAAGAAACACCGGAAAAATAAAAGCAGAGAATAAGACTTTTTATCTCCATCCACCTACATGCTTCAGGATTAAAGTATGAGTGATGAGTAAAACTAACAATCTTGAAGGCTGCTTCGTAAAACAGATCTGACTGCATCGACAAACGAACCCCAAAAAAGTATCAAACTACTGAAGACCACCGACAATTCGCAAATCAGAGCCGAACGTTATGAAAATGTATCCACGACGCAGATCAACGGTAGATGATAACGTGCCATAAGGCAGAAGCATGCCACAAGACAGAAGAAAAGCGTGCCACAAGTAGGGGTGTTCAAATCCGGGTACCGAATATTCGAGTACCTGAAAAACTGGGTATCCGGACCTTCGGATAGTTCTTCGGCCGGCCCATGTTCCGACCCGTATATTGCGAGTACCCGGATGGTGTGGGTACCCGAATTTTTGCCATTTACAAATTAATAAATTTAAAAAAAAAACATACACAAATTTTGGGAGCAATATCTTGCCTATCTGCCTTTAGTACTTAGTGGACTAAATTATTTTTACTAAAAGTTTAGGGGAAACTGGAAAGTTTCCAGTGGAAACGATTAGTACATAAAAATAATTCAAAGTTTAGTGGAATAATTATTTGACCATATGTTACCATTAAACAAATAATGTGCACTGGAAACGTAATTGGGGAACTGGGGAAGGGTTTTTTTTTTAAATATTTTTAATTAGTTTATTTTATTTTAATATATATAATTAAATATAGTGAAAGGGTATTTTGTTTAAATTTACAAGGGTATTTTGTTTAAATAATAATTATATTTAAAATAAAAAAAAATAGGAATAGGGTACCTGGGAGTAACCGAGTACCCTAAAACTTTATATTTTGTGACCTGAGCCAACTCGAGAAATGGCGGGCTGGGTATCCGGCCCGAATAAAAAAATTTCTGGGTAAATACCCGGTTATTTGTGTTCGGGTAGTTTGGGTCGGGTAATTTTGAACACCCCTAGCCACAAGGCAGAGGAAAACTGTGCTACAATGCAGATAAAAACTATAAGAGCAACGAAATATAAAAAATAATAGCTTGATATAAAAATAAAAAAAAACTACCGATAGTGATGACCAACACTAAAATTGACGCCACCACTAATAAATCAAGAATCAAGAAGAAAAAAAAGTTGAATTGTAATGGGATAACGAGGCTAAATGTATGTGCATTGCTAATATCTTATTTCCTTTTAAAAAAAGTAAGTGAAAATCTTATGTTTGGAATCTTTACATGTAGTTGGTAAAAGAATTATATTGTGAAAGGCAAGTCACATATTATATATATTTGAACTGAATTTATTATTGATCTACTTATAAATATAATGAATCAAATAATATATTCATTAAAATATCTTTTGCATTTATTTTTTATAATTTTCAATAGAGGGCCATAATCAGATCATTAAATAAAGGGTAATATACACCATTCATCATTCAATAATCTTCTCACTCCTATTTTGGTCATTCAACTTTCAAAATTTTCTATTTAATAATTGAACTTTATACATAGAACGTTTTTGGTCACTCACAAATATTTTATTATTATTTTAGCATGACATGGCATTTTCTTATTATTTAATATAAAAATAATTAAAAAGAAAAAACAAATTGTCCGCAGGCCACCATTCGCCGCTACCGTCGACGGCCGTAGTTGGTGTCTGTTCGGTCCCATATTTAACCGGTTACTTTGTCTCACTCCCCTGAGTCCGAATATGACCTTCATTTTGCCGAAAAGTGCTCCGATATCCACGAAAAGGAGATCGAAAGTGAGGAAACCGAAATGTTTATATCAAAATTCGCGAATTTCAGGACATTTTCCGGTGAAACAACTCTTGAATTCGGACTCAGCGTGTCAAAACAAGTTGCCCAATGCAATTTGGGGTCAAACGGCCGCCGGTGATGACAAATGGTGACAATTATTTTAAATATTTTAAATTTTAATAATAATAAAATATTGTTTTATTATTTATTTTAAATTATTTTTATATTAAATAATATTAAAAATTTTGAAAATAATAATAAAATATTCGTGAGTGACCAAAAACGTTTGATGTATAAAGTTTAGTTATTAAATAAAAAATTTTGAAAGTTAAGTGACCAAAATAGGAATAAAAAGACTGTTGAGTGATGAACGATGTATTTTACCTTTAAATAAATAGAAGTATATGTAGTTTCCTTTTTAAAAAGATTAAACTAGAAAACTCATCTTTTAACAACTAACAAAATATCTTCTTCTCTATCATGTTTATAGGTTAAAATATGTTATCAACCTTGTAGTTTGATAAGTCTTATTATTTAGTCCCTTTACTTGAAAAGTTCAAATTATTTTTTTCGGTTTAAATATTATAATCCAATCATTGACATATTAGTATTCTTTTGTAAAAATATCTCTAACTTGTCATGTTTATTTTTCATTAATCATATGCAACGACATAAGAGAATGACCATATGTTATTGTCACGGGGCTAGAATTTCAACTTAGCAAACCGCGCGGCCTTAGACGAATTTCACAACACAAACACCTAAGTAAGCCTGAATTCTCACTTCGGAAGATCAAAACTTCCAAGGCACTTAAGTACGCAAGATCGTTCTAAGCGGAAGCAAATTATAAAGAATGGTCTTTGAAACTTAAAGAAAAAAACCAAGAACATGAAGAACAACACAGAGGATTTTAGAGTGAATGGCTTGATTACTCTGAAGATAAAATATTGAATGATTACAAGTGAGGTGGAGAGCCTCTATTTATAGTTGAACTCCCTTAGATCTGACGGTCAAACTGATTTACATCGACAAACGAGATTTACATCATATCTTTACAAAATCTCTAATTATCTAATAATTATCTAAATAAATCATTTGAAATAATTCAAATGGATAATGTTTAACCAAATCTTCCAGAATCTTCTAGAATCATCCAGGGGTCGGGCTAAGTCTGGTGGCCTCTTTAAGTCCAATTTCTCGATCTGAACCTATTGGGCAGCTAATTGTGCAAATGACTCGGGTCTGAACTGGCGGCCTGTGACAATTTCCCCCACCAAACTTGGCGACGCCCTCGTCGCGCACTCAGAATAAAACCGGTCTCGGTGATCCTGGAATCGCTTCCGTACCTTGGCTTGCTTCCAACTCAAAATCAAGCTTGATTGTCCCATCATAATGACTGCTCTCCCCATAAAGAGTGACTGACTCTGACTCAGCTATCCCATCATAAGGATTGCTCGCTTCGGCACTCTCCGCCATGTAACATCTTTCGTTGCCTCACCTCGTACATCTCGATTGTAGGAACTCCTTCCCACCAGTTGCAACTTGCCCCTACTCAGATCCTCTCGATCCTTGCGCAAACACTTCGACGCCACAACATTGAACACCGAACAGACTCTCAAAACTCTGAAAAGTTGCTTGTGTTCTCGCCAAGTCTTGGAAACTACGTTTGATGGGTTAGGTTTTCCCCTTCCTACACCCAGCAAACCAAGCAAATTAAACTGTAAAACACTATAACTGTGTTCGAGATATACCTCATTTGGACTACTTCGGTTGGCATTCACTCTAACTTGCATCAACACTTTCTTCCTCACGAAGTCTGATGCACCATCGCCTATGGCAACTCGTCGCTCATCGACACTTCCTCAATCTTAAAGTTTGACCCCTCAGCTTGCACGGATGCTTCTTTGTCCACGTAGCTCAATGTCCCATCCACCTTACTCATTGGTGGACACTCAATGGATCCCATGTCTTCAGAAGGCTTCGTCTCCACTAGCCCTTCCAAGGTTGACTCCTTAGTGACAACAACCAAGTATACATTCTTGGTTAGCTCAGCAGCATTCAGCACCCTGGTCTCCACCCTCGCATCTCGATGAACCGAGATGATACATTGTTTGCGATGATCCAAAATGCAAACACAATCGGCAAAGGGACAATGAGTGCATTAATCCGGTCAAGGAAATTTAAATCGATGACAAAATCATAGTCATCCAAGTGAATTACCTTAAATTTTTCCTTGCCTTTCCATTCTCCAATTTGCAACTTTACACCTCGTGACATTCCCACGGTCGGAACACCTCTGGAATTGACGGTCTTGATTACCTCGGTTGACTCTTCAACCTTCAAACCAAGCTTGTCGGCAGCTTTATTTGACATAAACAGATGAGATACTCATGTGTCCACAAGAGCACTCCTCCTTTGACCCGCTATGTTGATGTCTAAGTACATCAACCCTTTCTGCTTTTGGCCCTTTCTCGCCTTTGCAGAACTCAACAACATCGAACCAAGTTTTAAAGCCTCATTGTCATCAGGCTTGTCATCCTCCTTGGACGTCTTGACTCGATTTAGGCAGTCTTCCACCAAATGAGTCCCCTTGCGTCGGTAACACTTCAATTGCTTCCCTTCTACTCTTGGCTCGATTGCTTTGACACTTACAATCGCACCAAGTCTACATTCCTCTCTGTCTTGTTTGTTGTCTCCATCGGCGCTGGCATCGAGGCGGCTCTTCTTCTTGGGACAGTCTTTCACCAAGTGTGGACCACCACAAGAGTAGTACTTTACAGGTCCTCGTTCTTTCTTCTCCAATGGTTTGACGAACTAATTGGGCTTTTCGTCACCATCACTAGAAACGCTGATCATCCTCGTCTCTCCCACCATTGCCCTTGCCACGGGGCTTGTAAGACTTGGATTCCCCAACTTTATACCGTGTTATGGATTCGGCTGTGGTCAATGCTTTCAAAAGTTCTTTGGCTCTCCTCTGCTCTGATTCCATTTGGGCCCATCGCTGGAGCCCACTCATAAAAGTAAAGAAGCCTTCGTCTTCGCTCAAGTTTGGAATCTGAAGCTTGAGCTCAATGAACTCGCTAACATAATGTGGGATGGAACCATCATGTCTAAGTTGCTGCAACTTCGCTCAAGCCTCGTGTTGAGCGTTGTCGGGCATAACCGACCATTGAACTCAACTTGAAACTCATCCCACGTCTCAATAGGAATGTCCTTGCTCATTTCCTCATAGCATCTGCGTCGTCACCACAAAAGAGCGATATCAGTCAAATACATAGAAGCAACAATTAACTTTTCTGCATCATCCTTGATGCCCATCACCTGAAAATACTGCTCTATTCCCCACAAGAAGTTCTCAACATCTTGGGCCGATCTGTTACCCTTGAACTCCTTCGGCTTTGGGATGTCCTTCCTGTGCTTGGATGCAGTAGGCGCTGCTCCATTCTTCAAGGCAGCTTTGAATAAAGCCATGTCTGCCTTCATCTCTTCCATCTCTATCTTCGTAACCTCCAACTCGGCCTCAAGCGCATCACCTCTATTACCCAACTTCTCAAACAAATCTATCAGAAGCTCCTCCATCTCTCTCTTGAGACGATCCCTCTTGTTGTCTTGCTCCTTGAAGCGTGAATCAACCACGTCAAGTCGCTCACTCGAGCCCTTCACCGATTCCTCAAGTCGGGTTACCTTACCCTCTAACGACGTGGGGATATCTTTCAAACTCCCACGTTTTCCTTCAACAATATGGGACTCCGCACCCTTTTGTGCTGCAACATTTTCTCTTTTCCTTGGTGCCATATCGATTCAGTGCCTTCCACGAACACTCGCTCTGATACCAACTGTCACGAGGCTAGAATTTCACCACACAAACACCTAAGTAAGCCTGAATCCCACTCCGGAAGATCAAAACTTCAAAGGCATTTAAGAACGCAAGATCATTCTAAGCCGAAGCAAACTATAAAGAATGACCTTCGAAATTGAAAGAAGAAAACCAAGAACACGAAGAACAACACAGAGGATTTTAGAGTGAATGCCTTGATTACTTTGAAGGTAAAAGATTGAATGATTACAAGTGAGTTGGGGAGCCTCTATTTATAGTTGAACTCCTCTAGATCTGACGGTCAAAACTGATTTACATCGACAGACGAGATTTACATCACATCTTTACAAAATCTCTAATTATCTAAACATTATCTAAATAAATCATTTGAAATAATTCAGATGGATAATGTTTGACCAAATCTTCCAGAATCTTCTAGAATCATCCAGGGATCGGGCTAAGTCTGGTGGTCTCTTCAAGCCCAATTTCTCGATCTGAACCCCTTGGGCAGCTAATTGTGCAAATGACTCGGGTCTGAACTGGCAGCCGGTGACATTATGCATATACGACATTAATTAGACTAAACGTCTTTAAATTATATTCATATTCTAAATTGGTCCTCAACCTTCAAATGTATAAATCAATATACACCAAGTATAAGAAAATAATGTAAAATAGAATTATTTGAATAATTAAAATATATAAATTGTTTTGTGAGTTTAAATATACTAAAATTTTTAAATCCCAATAAAATATTTTATACAATATTAAGAAAATGAATACATTGACCGATCGATATAATATTAATCGAATTGAATGTGTAATTTAACATGGACATAAGACGTTTATATATAGGAACACCAAAAAAACAATATTTTTGTTCATATGTACATCACATAGCTATTACATCCACCGAAAAGGCCAAAATAAACATCCAAGCTTGTTGTCCTATTCAAAAATCAACGTAGAAGATCCGCAAGATTCTTATGAAAATCTCCCCCCCCCCCCCCGGATCTTATTTGCTTTCCAAACTGTCAGATTTTCCCACCATGGCCAAATCTTTATTAACTCACCATCCCTCTGCTTTTTCTCTCCAACCAAACAGCATTTTGGGGTCTGTTTTTCCCCTAAAAAATCATACATTTCTAGCTTCGAAAGTGATGGGAATGACTGTTGATGAAACGCAGTTTCATGTTCTTGCCGTCGACGACAGTCTCGTCGATAGAAAGCTAATCGAAAGGCTTCTCAAGACTTCTTCTTTTCAAGGTTCAATCTTTTCTTCTCCTTTTTCGTATTCGTAGGCAGGTACGGACGCTAAGATTTTATGTCCCTTCAAAAAAATATAAAGAAAATACAGAAATTTAAAATTTTCAGGAGGTGCGACTGTCCCTCCAGCACCCCTGAGTTTATCCCTGTTAGTAGAAATTAAAATTCGAGATTTAAAACAATTTTGGATTGAATGAATGAATGATGTGTTTTCAGTTACTGCTGTGGATTCTGGGAATAAAGCATTGGAGTTTCTCGGATTGAACGATGTTGAAGATGAAGATGAAGATCATCAGGATCTGGGAGTGAATCTGATCATCACGGATTATTGTATGCCTGGAATCACAGGCTATGATCTTCTTAAAAGAATAAAACAATCTTCATCTTTCAAAGACATACCAGTTTTTATCATGTCTTCTGAGAACATCCCATCAAGAATCAACAGGAAAATTCAATTTTTTGGAGTCGAGTCGCGTTTTACTCGTCCCTATATGAATATATTTGTTTGATCGGATTTCCAGATGTTTGGAAGATGGAGCTGAAGAATTCTTTTTGAAACCAGTTCAATTATCTGATGTGAACAAGCTCAGGCCTCATCTGATGAAAGGGAGATCTAAAGACATTGATAGAACAAGATGATGTTGTTGATTGATCAGCTCTGGGAATTTGATTCATTTTTAAAATTTTCTCGGAAAATTTCCCTTGATTTTCTCAATTTGGGTCTATTATGCCTATACAAATTATGATTTTAGTTTCATTTGGAAGAAGAGAGCAAGAGTTAAAAAAAAAACAACAACTCAATTTTGTTGGTTTATTAAGCTGATATTTTCTTTCCATGTCTGAATTTCTAATTCAAGTTTTAAAATATTTAGAGTTCAATTATAGAATTATTAGTTTGTTAATTAACTTATGTCCAAATAAAACCATACTTTTTTTGCCTGGATTATCCTTAATAATACAAAAATCAATTGTCTAAAATTTTAAACAAAGAGGGTTTTTTTATACAAAGGTCTACCAACCAAAGAAAGCAACACATAAATAAAATAAAATTAGAAAAATCTTAAGATATCATTTGCTGAAAAAAAATAATTCAATCAATCCACTGAAAAAAAAACCTTAAACGAAAATTATTTTAATATAAGTAAAAAAATAATTCTAAAATTTGAAATGAAATTGTTTATGTATATTTTACATTCTAAGATATTCTTTAATAAAATATTTTAAATTTACATTTGATTTTTTTAAAAAAATATTTAAATTAATTTTAAAAATATTTCTGCCCACATATGTATCAATCAATAAGTCTATCTACATATGAAAAAATTAGGAAAATTTGTAAATTGAAAAAATATAGGGATTTAGAATATTTTCTATGGTGTGACAAATTCGTCTACGATTGTCATCTCTTAATTTTTTTAACGACTTAGCCGGAGTTGGAAGGCGAGAATGATTTTTTTTTCGAAATTGACTAGAACGAGAAGCACAAAAAAATTAAATTAAAAATATATATATTATGATACGTGCTTAGGACACGTATAAACACTAAAAAGTAAAATCAAAATAAAATTTTGACTTTATTTAATCCGAAATAATTATACATACTCATCTATTGGGCACAATAGATAATATTTTAGGTTGAGATGGTAAAAAATTCACTCGTTTTCTCTCGTTCCCGTCTTCATGGACAAAATCACTCTTTGCTTGAGAGGGTTGCATCCCTCTCACTTTTTTTTTAAAGTTTTTTTTCTAATTTAAATATTAGTCAAACAAAATTTTTATTCTTTTCGATTCGTAAATTTAAACAGTTAATTGATTCTCAATCCTTCTTAATTTTTAATCGTAATTTCGCACACGTCCATCCCTAATTACAATTTCCACATTTACAATCATTAGGATAGGAAACAATTTAATTTTTCTCATTCTGTTTGGTTTCATCATTGTTAACAAGCCTCCAACATTAATAAAAAGTGAAGGTGAAATATTAATACTGAAAACATACATGATACTATTAAACTAAACATAGTTCACAAAAATATGTATTATCTCATCTAACCTTAGTACTATTAAACTAAACATGCATCAAATAACATCCTACTAGCAAGCATAAGAAATATAAACAAAAATGACTGTGTATATATATATACATGGGGTGTCTCATGACATCCCAACTTTTTTTTAAAAAAAAAATATTTTATATATATAATTTTTATATAAAAATTAAAAAATATATAAATAATTCCGTTTTTATAAAAAAAGGCATCTCTTATAAATAAAACGACACCCCTTATAAATAATTAACCTTCTTTAAATACCGTTGAAAAAATGACACCCCTTGAATAAATTTTTGGCTCCGCCCTTATATATATATATATAGGGATAAGATCCAGTTACACAGTGTAAAATTCTTTAAGTTTTACACGTTTTTTGGATCGTTAGATGGGTGAAACAGATAGTTGAGATTAACAGTAGAATATGTGAAGATTATCACTTGTGAAAAAAAATAAGAAGTTAATTTCAGCTATCCATTTTTCCATCCAACGATCTAAAAAGCGTGTAAAATTTAAAAAATTCTATACCGTATAAGTGGATCCTAACCCATATATATATAATACAAATTTAAGGCCTTCATTGAGTGATTGAGAACAAGACCTACATATGTGTGTCGTCACCGTCGGCTCTATCTATGTTCATACATATATTTAATATGTACACTTTTTTTTCTTTTTTAATAAACTTCATACATTTTTCTTTCTCGTTATCTTTTTTATTTTGATCCCACCAATTTTTTTCACACCACTCGTTCTAGCCCAACCATCACAAAATCATTGTCACGTGTCTGCCTATGACAAAATAATCATTAACTGTAGACTTTATTATATATGTTTAAAAAAAAACAAAAAATGACATTTTGACAACGCTATCGTCACATTCAATTCTGATAATGTCGTCAACAATTGTAACCAATTTTTTTTACCATTTTTTAAAAAATAAAAGATGACTTTGTCGGGTTTTTTTAACGTGAAGTGATTAAAATAGAACTAAAATAAAATTATACAGAAACGTTTATAAAAATGACAAGAATTTGTATATTAACTGGTAAAGATTTTTGTATATACCTAAAACTTTTTTATTTCGGTATAGTGTATATATAGATATATACAAAAATCTTTACCTGTAGCTAGATCCTCCGAAACTACAAAAATCCTTAGTTAAAATGAGATTCCAACTCGGCACCTTTTAAAGTTTTAAGAAGAGTTGCTCTTTGAAAAGCACAGTACGATAAAAGTTATAAGCTGTATTCGAAGGAAAAGCTATTGTTTATCGTTGGTCTCTATGATAGAATCAGTCGGAGGCTTAAAAGACAATAGTTACCCTATAGCGGATGTTAGCGTCTGGCCCTAAAATGTGAATCATCCAAAGCACATTTGCATGGCGTACTTCTCATGTTTGAACCGAAGTTTGAAATTAAACTTCTCCTCAAGAGAATAGATGGGACAGTTTGATACACAAATTCTTATTATTTTTACAACAAAAATTATATATACCGAAATAAAAATATATCACCTCATCTTAACCTCTCCTTAGAATCACCCGACTTTGCCACTACACATCGAAATTACAGGTTTTTACATCTAATTTTGCCACTACGTATCGAAATTACAGGTTTATGCATAAGATTAAATTATTTCAGTTTCAATTCAGTGTGTAACTTAAAAAATTATAATTATAAAATAATATTTAGGTTAATATTTTGTACACTACCATTAGAAAAAATTGTCATATCCATTCATTGCTTTAAATGAAACCCGAGGGGAAAAAAAACTCCACGAACAATAACTTCGATAATAATCCATATTATTTTAAGATTAATCTCACTTAATTCTCACCTATAATTATTTCTTTCTCAATTCAATTTCTCGCTAACCAAACACTCGTATTCACTGCAAAATGCACAACCATGTGCAAATAAAGCAAACAAGATTCAAGAATTTTTCTCAACAAACAAAAAATGATAAATTAGCAATGATTATAATGATAACAAAAGTCGATTCAAAACTGGTCCACATCCACACATCAAAACTTATATGAAGTAAACTAAAATATTCAAGTTAATTCATCTTACTAATTAGGTCATTGATTTCGTCTTCACGATTACCGGCATCTCCGCCTTCTTTGTACGGCTGTTTCTTCCCTTTGATCAATCCATCTTCTGGCTTGCTCAGTACAAGTGGTCCCATAAAACGAATAACCTCCTTGAAATGTGGACCGACATTCATGATTTCATGAACAATATCTTCTATGCATATGATTCCATACTTCCCCAATGCCTGAGAAAAGAAAGAAAAGAGTTCAGGTTGCAAGCATTATGAACCTTCGGAATTCAGATAAACATAATCCAGGAACTTATTCTGAGACTTGGTTAAGAAAATTCTGATACCTGTTCAATGATATTATTATCTGTCAGAGGAACTGGTTTCTTGTCGATCCTTGCATAGCCCTTCTTGTAAATCAGCTCCTTCACATTCTTAAGATTAGGATATCTGTGTAAAACAATCTTAGCAAAATATAAATTCAAGGTCGTCTAAATGGAAACTCTAAATTAAAGAAACAAAAGTGAAAGCGTTGAGCTTTCTTCTAGACTGCAGAAAACTAACAGAATCCTTGTTAAGTAGCTTAAGGTTATAGTTAATGAAGGTTCGGCCATATACCTAAAGGAAAGCCTATTCGAGACATGACACTCAATAGTCTCAAAAATACCAAATAACTTGAGCATCATTTGCCGAAACTATGGAAATACAGAGGATATTTAGACTAATTTGTCAAGAATAAGCAACAATTACATATGTCGTATAAGTAGGTAATTGAAGTATGCACTGATAAAATGATGATAAGCATATGCAAGAGGAAGAAAATCAACAACGCACATGGAGTAGCACATTAAAATTTGTACAAGTTTTCCCATAATTAGATTCACCGTTTTACATTTACCAGAAAAAAAAAGTCTAAAGGAACAAAGGTTGCATACCCATATGTGACATACGGCTCCACCTTTTGCAGCATTTCCATCACACCCTCAGTTGCCTTCACAAAGACGCCACTGAAAACTTTCCTCAATCTCAGATTGTACAAGATCTTCCTAGTTTTTGGATGCATATCATTTTTGCTGCACCAAAGACAACAAAACAAAAAGATCAGAGCTTGAAAATTTTGGAAGCAAAAATATTGAAAAAGAACAAGATGCAAAAGATCACCTACCCTTGGATACGGATAATGAAAAGCAAATTTGATCTCAGTTTTGGTATCATTGATTTTGGTCTCTTTGCCCTCTGTTTCATTCTGATCAGGTCCAACTCCTAAAACCCAAAGTTACATTTAAGATGACCTTAATTAGCTATACAGGACTTGACTACGATTAACATTACTCAAATACGGAATTTGAACCAAATGATATGTATACTTGCATATCACATAAAAATAATAAAAATCCTAAATCCATGTTAGACCCATGGGTTGCTCGATGCAAGTATTAAAGACGAACAACAAACTTGACTAAATCCATTACCCTAGCCCCCGGGATCTTGGTCTAGCTCAACTTGAAAAAAAAATCAATCGATCAATACATGATTTGATTAGACTTATCATAACCCAAATACTGAACTTGAAACTTGACTCAAGCTCGAGATGAAACACAAAACAATGTCTGAAAACATGTAACATATACTGAATCATATTTACACATGCATATTTCATAAAAAAAAAATCCAAAATATTCGCTAGGCTCATGTGTTTCTTGATTCGAGTAACTCAACTCAGGATCTAGCTCGAGCTCCACCTCGAATTTGGACAAGCTATGTTTGAGTATTCAAATACAATACTATAATGGGCAACATAACCCTTAACAGAAGAAAAAAAACAGTAAAGCTTTCAAAACAATAATACATTGAATCAACAATAAAAACCCATCGCAGAAAACAGAAAACATGATCAATAAGCTAATAGACATGAAACATATCAACAAATACCTTGTCTCTGAACTCTTTTATGAACTGTTCAGGTCTTTTGATGTCGGAAACATCGGATTGCTTCTTGCTTTTCTTTGCTCCATATTTACCCAACTCCAACTGGGTCCTCCTCGTAATCGCTAACTCGTCTTTGATTTTCCTTTTCTTCAAAACTATCTCCGATACATACGGTAATGGCTGTCCCTCTTCTCCCATCATCATCTTTCTGTATTTTTCATATAATTCATTTAATAAACGGGAATTTTATACATTGGAGGACAAAATATCAGCAGCGAAACAGAGATGACAAGAAATTTACTCAGTAAACGGCGTTGAAATTGGTGGCGCAGCTGTGGAACAAAGCGGCGGCGGAGAGCTTTGAGGGTTTGAGAGCTGAGTGGCGACGGCGGCTGCAAACGGGCAGAGTATAAAAGAGATGATATGGAAATTGGAAAGGGCATAAAAGATAAAAATCTGAACATTTAAGAGCTCCTTGGTTTTTCGGGTCAAGTTGAGGGTGGGTTAGTGGAACAAATCGCAAGACGTCGGTTACCCCGACCCGGTTTTCTGGGAAATTTCTGTCAAAGCCCAAATTATTTTGGCTTAATTCTAAAATCACCCCCTGAAGTATTTTTTTGTTAACTTTCATCCTATAACGTTGTTTCCACTTCCACACACTCTCGTTTTTAAAATCCAAACAATTATAAAAAAAAAAACTTTTATACACAAGTCTTTCAATTTTAGAGTTTAGAGTTTAGGGGCTTAGTACGTAGGGTGCAGAATTTAATGTTCATGGTTAAAATTTAGAGTTAAAGGGTTAGAGTTTAAGGTTTAGGTTTTAGGGTGTTAGGGCTAGGGATTTAAATTTTAAATTTTATAACTTAAATATGAAGGATTGTGTAAAAAAAATTTACTCAGCTTGTGTATCAAAATATAACCCAATGGACAATAGGCTAGCAAACTCCTTAGTTATACTGGCCAAGAGAGTGGTGAAGAGGACTGAGCAGTTTTGTATGAGATTTTTCTAGAAGGGTAAAGATGAGGTTGTTCAAAGAGCTCGTGTGGGATGGAAGACCATTTGTAGCCCCAAGAGTGAGGAAAGGCTTGGTGTAAAGGACCTACTCTCCCAGAATAGATCTTGTATTATCCAGCTAATTAGGAACCTGTTGATTGCTGAAGGTTCCTTATGGGTTGCTTGAGTTAGAGTGTATGTCTTTAAGGGGTTGAATTTTTGGTTCGTAGAAAACAAGCCTTGTTTCAGTTGGTGTCTTCGAAAGGACCTACTCTTTTTTGTTTGCTCTTATTCGAAACATGTTTGGTCTGCCACCCTTAAACGTCGTGGTCTTAATAGGAGTGTGCTGGATTGGGAAAGTGAATTGCAGTGGCTTTATTCTCAATTGAATGAAAAGTTTTTGATTATTTTCATCCTCAAGCTTGCATGGAGTTCTTACGTCTATCACATATGGGAGGAGGGAAATAGAAGAAACTTTAAAAGTGTTTCTCGTGATTGTAATAGCTTACTAGAATGTATTCGCGATATAATGAGTATACGTGTATAAAAGAGATATATACGAATAAATGATGTAAATAGTCAAATTTATATAGCTTAAGAAATTCCCAAAGAGAATAACTGCCCAAAGGCATGTATGAAATTTTTGTTGCATCTTATTACTGCAATTTTGAATAAATAATATCACAACTTGTCCAAAAAATAAAATAAAAATATAACCTTTGTAAAAATATAAAAAAAAAATCTAAATATTAAAGGTAGAGGATAGACTATACCAATCCATGGGCGGGTAACCCATCCAGCCACATGGCCCGGCCCAGTTGGATTTAAGCAAAGAATTTCAACTCACTGAACAAGTAACCAAACGATGGTTCAGTTACAGGTTAATTTATAACTTATTACAATTTTTTTTAAATGCTCATTATTTTTTTATATAATTATAAATCTATCTCTCCGATAAATATTGTATTAAAATTTTCAAAAAAAAAACTTAAATAGAGAGATTTTAAATATAAAATCCATACTTAGTTAAAAAAAGTACATATAGGTTAACCATTAACCACCTTTTTAGCGGTTCGGTTAACCAAAATCGTTTTACCTTATCTATTAGATTAATTAGTCTATAAAATAAAAGATTATACTGGTTAACGGTTACGGTTAACGATAACAATTTATTTTGCACACCCTAGTTAGCATGCACTGCTATGTAGGTTTTCTATAACATTTTAAGTCATTTATCATTAGTTGACATTGTTTTCATCTGAGTTATTTTAGCCTAAAATAAAATGTTGAGAGTTAAAGTGCCTTAAAAAAGAAGCTAAAATGACTATCCAATTAAACGTTAGGAGCATTTTATAACATTATACCAACTCTAAACTAAGCTCCTGTTTGCATATTATATGATTTGAAAATGAGAATATGTAGGTATAAAAAAGAAAGGAAAGGAAAGGAGTTTTATGGATAACTTGACCAAGAAAGAATGCAATTGAAGCAACTTGATGTAGCACATTCTAACTGGGAATCCAATAGTGTGCCAAATATGCCCAATTGAAGAATATTTTTCAATTTATGTTTTAATTTTTTAAATTAAAACATGTGATAAAATTAATCAATAATGTATAAATGTATAAAAAAAACAGTGCATTAAATACCAATTTTGGTATTTGACCGAGTATCGATTTTGGTCTTGCCTGGATTGAGCAGTTCTCTCTTCTTTGTATGATTTTTTCATTTGAAATTTTATTATTTATACAATTAATTTTGATTAAAAAACACCAATTAATGGCATTAGATTTTATTTATAGATTTATACATATTCTCATGTTTATGTATTAAAATAGTTCAAAAATAATATGGCTTATCAAATTGAAAAATAATATCAAGTTCAGAATTCACCCATATAAAAAAATTCATCCATATATTAAGTAGTATTAAATTTATATAAAATACAAAAAATGGGTGAATATTTTTTGAACATCTATATGATGATAAAGGACAAAGGTCTCCCATCCCCATTGTTAGGCAGACGATTACTCAAATATTTTAAGTCATCTTTATTTTAATATCATCACATGTAGTCCACCTCAAACTTATTCAATATAAATATAATAAGGGATATGATCCTTTCTTATTCTATGTAAAATTTAAAAATTTTACATATTTTTAGACCGTTGAATAAAAATAAATGGATAGATGAGATTAACAGTAAAAAATTAAAAAAATAATTTTAATCATTTATTATTCTCGTTCAATCGTCTAAACGTAATGTAAAAATAATTAATTTTTACACTGCATAAATAAATTTTAACTCTTTAAACAATATTCAATATATATTTTTGAGCACAAATCAAAATCCTCAGTCCTCACATGCATGACGCCGTGAACCATGGGGTGAGAATTAACTATTATCATTGCCATACCCAACTGTTCCCCACTAGTCTAGTTTCCACCACTGGTTAGATGCATATGTGCATATTGTCACGGACCCAACTCTTTCCTCGTTACCCTCCTCTTAAAAAAAATGTATGATAGGATATATAATATTATTATTTTTATATTTCAAAATCTTTTTTTAATAAAAAATTTATTTTCATCTTTTTCCAGACGTGAGATTGTACTCACTCATCTTTAATAAATAAAGTATAGTACATCGTTAAGTTGGAATCCTTGAATATATAGAATAAAAATATTATGATTTTTTTTAGTATTTTTATCTATGTTTTACACTAAAAATTTAAGTAAAAAAATTTAAGGTATGATGTATTTTTAGGTTTAGGGCTTAAAGTTTAGAGTTTAAGGAATTTAAGATTATGTGTTTTTAGATTTAGGGTTGAAGGTTTAAAATTTAGAGTTTAGATTTATGCTTAGAATTTAATTTGTTTAATGTTGGGGCAACACTGAAAAGAGATAGAGTGTTTTTGTCCGAATATAAAATATTAAAAATGAGACAAAAATTATCTACCATTTTCAGTGCACCTTACTATACTTAGCACTAAAAAATTAAATTTTGAGCTTTAACTTAAAATTTTAAATCTTAAACCTTAAACTCTAAAAATACATCATTCTCCTTATTTTTTAAATCTTAACACTAAACTTTAACTTAAATTATAAACTTAATTTTTTTTAGTGAGGGTGAAAAAAGATTCCTATTCTAAAAAATGCACCCATCTTCATATTATATACATATATAGCTGACCTGATCAGACTTTAGCTTCATCTCCATCCTCAAACACCATTCTCTACGAATCGATCTCCAAGCTTCTTCTGTCTTTCTTGGCTACCCATTCACTAATGGCCGAAGCTATCATCAGTGCAGCTGTAGATGTGGCTCTATCCAAGGCTATTTCCCTCCTCGAAGACCAAATCAACCTTGCCTGGGATTTCAAAGACGAGCTCAACAAGCTTCGTTCCTCGCTGGCTCTCACTCGAGCTTTCTTACAAGATGCAGAGACAAGGCAAGTTGATGAGCCTGTCCGAGTCTGGTTGGAGCAGCTGAGAGATATTGCTTATGAGGCTGATCATGTCTTGGACAAGCTTGCCTATGAAGATCTTCGCTGGAAGCTAGACAGCCAAATGCCTAAAAAGCTCACCAATTTCTTCTCCCCCTCCAAAAACCCCATGCTATTTACTCTAAAGATGGCTACAAAGGTTAGGAATCTTAACCTATCCACTAAGGACATTAACAGTCAGGCCACTGAGTTTGGACTCCAACAAAGAGTTCAAACTTCGTCTCCGGTGTCCGGTGGAGTACTAGGAGGAGGCACGGGCACCCACTCTTTTGTCGACTCATCACGAGTGGTTGGCAGGGAAGCTGATGTCCTGAAAGTAGTTGATCTCTTGGTTGGCTCTACCACTCAACAATGCTTGTCGTTAGTATCCATACTAGGCATGGCAGGCTTGGGCAAAACCACTTTAGCAAAACTTGTGTGCAACAATGACAAAATCAAGAGTTATTTTAAGAAAATAATGTGGGTTTGCGTGTCTGAAAACTTTAATGCTCATAGGATATTACAAGAGATGCTTGAATCTCTTAGTGGGAGAACTTGTGACATGAAAAATAAGAATGCTATACTTGAAAATATTCAGAAAGAGTTGGAAGGGAAACCCTATCTTTTGGTACTTGATGATGTGTGGGATAAAGATATTAAACATTGGGAGGATTTAAGAGGTAGTTTGATGTGCCTTGGGGTAAATGGAAGTTCACAAAGTTGCATTATGGTCACAAGTCGTAGCCGAAATGTTGCATTAGTAAGGGAAACACCCCTCGAACGTAGGCATCATCTCAAGACAGTGATGGATGAGGAATGCTGGTCCATCATCAAAGAAAGGTCGTTCGGAAACTCTTCCGTATCTCCAGAACTGGAAGTTATTGGAAGGGATATTGCTGTAAAATGTGCAGGTGTGCCGTTGGTGGCGACGGTTATAGGAGGGACGATGTGCAACAATAGGGATAGAGATGAGTAGGTGTCACTCAGGAACAGTTCTCTTTGGGGTTCTTTAGAGAAGAATGAAGGGATTGTTCGTGTTCTGAAATTAAGTTTCGATCGCTTGTGTTCCCCTGCTTTAAAGCAGTGTTTTGCATATTGTTCCATATTTCCTAAGGATTTTAGGATTGAAAAGGAACAGTTGATCCAGCTTTGGATGGCTGAAGGCTTTCTTCAACAATCCAAAGGAAGTTCCCAACTAGCATTAGAGGATATTGGCAACGGTTACTTTAACGACTTGTTATCGAATTCCTTATTGCAAGATGCGGAAAAGGATTCGTACGAGTGCATTACAACATGCAAGATGCATGATTTAGTTTATGATCTTGCACAATCCATTTCTCAAATCAATCCGCACAATCTGTTTGATGGTGTGAAATTGCAGAACTCTTTGTTCTTAAATTCTAGCTTCACCCACATTAGAAAGGACTTCAAGGGTCTGCGGGTTCTTAAATTTGTTGGTACTGATATTGAATCATTGCCAAAATCAATTGGAAAACTAAAGCATTTGAGATACTTTGACATCTCAAGCACATACATAAGACGACTGCCGAAGTCCATTACCCATCTCTGCCATTTGCAGACATTAAGATTATTGAGTTGCAGGTGGCTTCAAAACCTTCCTGAAGAATGCAAAATTTAGTCAACTTGAGGCATTTATACGTGAATGATGCAAGGCATGTTCCTGATGAGATAAGATGTCTAACTAGTCTTCAGACTTTGCCAATATTTGATGTGGGAAAAGAAACGAGACGGGAAATCGAGGAATTGGGATGTTTGGTTGAACTTGGAGGAGAACTGGTGATATCTAATCTTCAGGATGTTGGAAACAAAGAAGAATCCAGGGCAGCAAGATTGTGGGAGAAGAAGAAACTACACAAGTTGGTATACCAATGGGCGGCTTACGGAAGGGAAGGATACAGTAAGGACGAGAAAGTGTTGGAACCTCACTCAAATTTGAAAAGCCTAAGCATTGAGAGTTACAAGGGAGAGTGTTGCCCGTCATGGTTGGTAGGGAAGACTGGTGAAGACCCGGGTGCTTCTTTTCAACCTATGAATTTGGTGGAGTTGAAACTATTAGATTGTAAGAATCTGAAGAATCTTCCAAGTCTCGGGCTAAATCCAAATCTCAAGTTTCTTGAAATGAGAGGTTTAATGAATGTGAGGTGTATAGGAAATGACTTCTATATAAATCATAAGAACAGTGGTGATAGCTTAGATAAGACTAAGCCAATCACTTTATTTCCGGTTCTGGAAATTTTCAGCCTACTGTGGATGGAAGAAGTAAAAGAATGGTTAGAACCGGAGGCAACGGTTTCTGTATTTCCTTCACTAAAAGAGTTGCATGTTGAAATGTGTTGCAATCTAAGCAGCATTCCAAGGATGAGTCGGTTCTCTTCTCTCGAAACACTCACTATCGAATTTTGCAAGGAATTAACTTGGGAAGAAGATGTGCCATTACCCTCTAGTCTTAAAAAACTAAGAATACAATGGTGTGGAAACTTAGGGTCAATTCCAAGTGTAGAGGGTGGCATCTCTTTCCTTCAACAGCTTCAAGTGTTGGATTGCAGGAACTTGTGTAAAATAGGAGAGGGACTACTTGCCTCCACGCGTCTAAGAGATGTAGAAATAAGTGCATTTGGCATCCGTTACCTTCAACGGTGGATCTCAATCTCTTATGAAACTTCACTTGACTCAGTGCGAAGAATTACGGGAGATCGAAGGTGGATTATCTGCAAGCATGAGGCTGGAAGACTTATGGATACATAATTGTCCTAAACTGATTTCCATTGCTAGTGAAAATGTAAGGGATAATTCCTCTTTTCTTCAATATCTCCGAGTGGTGCTGTGTGGGGAGTTGCATACAATAGGAAAGGGTCTCCTTGCCTCCAAATGCTTGAGAGACGTAGAGATATCTCAATGTCATAAGTTGACGTCCGTTTCTCTGGGCAACGGATGTCAATCTCTTGCGAAACTCCGATTAAGTTATTGTGAGAAATTACAGGACATAGGGGGTGCATTATCTGCAAACAGAGGGCTTGTAGTATTAGAGATAAAAGACTGTCCTAACCTCATTTCCCTTCCCAGTTTAGATGGTTTCTCCTCTCTTTCAGAATTGAAACTACAAGGCTGCAATGGTTTAACAAGTCTACCGAGTGGATTGCCAACTTGTACTTCCCTTGAGCACTTGTCAATAGTGGAATGCAGTAACCTAAGGTAAATTGCTGATGGTGCAGGGCAACTGCATTCTCTCAAAGAGTTGTGTATCTCGAGTTGTCGAAGCTTGAAAAAACTGGAATTAGGTCCCTTCTCAGAAGATCTAGACAAAATCCCGGGTCTCAGTTCCATTCACCACCTCCACTCTTCGCTTGAAGTACTGAGATTGAATGGATGGCAAAATATATGTTCTCTGCCGCATCATCTTCAACACCTCACAGCTCTTAAGGATTTGGAAGTGACCAAGTTCGATGGACTCGAAGCCTTGCTGGAATGGTTCGGAAACCTTTCCTCTCTTGAATATTTCAGCTTATGGTATTGTCGAAACCTGAGGCATCTGCCATCCCAGGAAGCCATTCGTCGTCTCTCCAATTTGGATCGGTATTTTATCTTTGGTTGTCCGCATTTACAGAACAACAGCGTGGAACTGTCCAAGCTCCCCAAGATTTATGTACCCGACTATGCAGATGATTTTATTTAGGGTCAATTCAGTGATTTTTTAAAAATTGATTAGCTTATTTATGATATTTCTAATATTTTAGTGGCATGTAACGTAATTGAATCTTTTATTTAATATTTGCTTTAACAATTTGTCACGCCTGAGAAGAGGCGGGGTCATTAATTTCACATCGAAAAAGAAAATAGAGGTCTTGGGATATAAATACGGTGGAGCTGCACATCCTATCAGACATGTCTTTTGGGAAGAGGGTAATGGCCCCGTGACAAGTAGTATCAGAGTGACCCTTTGACTGGCCGATTTCACGCCGAGCGCCCATGAGTGGGGTAGGCAGGGTGGACAACTGTGACAAGGTGGCCTATCACGAGAGCGGAAGCTCGTGACGAGGGCGTCACGAGGTTGAGTGGGGGAGAATGTCACGCCTGAGAAGAGGCGGGGTCATTAATCTCACATCGGAAAGGAAAAAAGAAGTCTTGGGATGTAAATACGGTGGCGCTGCACATCCTATCAGACATGTCTTTTAGGAAGAGGGTAATAGCCCCGTGACAAATTGCATAATTGTCTCTGCAGCATAATTTTGGGATAAATATGAGGGTGTTTTTATAATTATGGACCAAACTGACAGAAATTTGTAAACATTGTGGGATAAATGTTTTATGGGTAAAGTTCATATACGGTCTCTAAATTATGGTAAAATGTTCATTTAGTCCCCCAACTTTTAACTGGTACAAAATGATCACTGTGCCATTAATTGTGATGGCTAATAAAATTTGTATAATAACACATTTAGTCTTTTATATTTACACATTAAATCAATTTAATCTTAATTAAAAAAAAATCAATAAACTTATAACAAGTAAACTCTTCAAGAACCCTGCAGAATTCAAACAAGAAAATAAATCATAGAGACATATCAATATTATGATAGGAGATTTGTATGTATTCGAGTTCGATGTTTCGGAATACAAGTGACAATGTTGCATACATTCAGCAGCATGTAAGAACTCATCGAGTATCATAGTCACATTCTTCAACAGGGCCTGAATGAAGAGGCATGTCAACCGAAAAGAAGAAAGCTTAATTATCCCTTTGTATTTGAATCTTTTGTTGTCTAATGCTAACAGGTTAAGTAGTGTTAATGGTTGTGAAGGTGAGATTAGCAGCATCACTCGGACTCCCCCTGGTTTCGGAGGTGAGATGATAATCCGAGCTTTCCTGCATTGAAACTAAAGTCATTGTCGATTCGAATGGATTTTTCGATCTTAATGGCATACATGGCCTGGAACTGGTTAAGGGAACCTGTGTTTGTTTCCATTCTGCAATATCAGAAAAAACTCCACTTGATATATCATTTATAATGTTACATGCCAATTACTCCTATTGTTAAACCATCTCCTTCACAAACCTGTTAGGGGCGGGTCTTGGAAAGGAAGTTTGGGGGGGGGGGGGGGTTGTTAAATATTTTTTACAAAAAATTAAGAACTTATATTAAAATTTTTAAAAATTAGAAGGGTTTAATTTAAAATTTTCATAAATATTTAGGGGTTTTATTAAAAAATTAAAAATAGAGAATTTTTAAAATTTTAAGATTGGATTTAATTAAAAAAATTAAAGTATAATAATATTTTTTAAAAGTTATGTTTGAGTCACCTAATTATTAAAGGTTACACTTGGGTGACTCGATTATTATATTTGAGTCTTCTAATTATTTAAAGTTACATTTGAGTCCCTCTCATATTTAAAAAATATATATCAATTTGTGTATTAGATTAATTAATGATTTCAAATGAACTATTTTAGTGTTAACGAGAGTATACAAGTGATTTGAAAAAATAACTAAATTGATATATTTTTTTAAATATGAACGTGACCCAAATATAACATTACCTATAATTGAGTGATCATAGTATAATTTTTAATAATTAAATGACTCAAATATAATTTTTAATAATTAAGAGACTCAAATATAATAATCAAGTGACCAAACTCTCAAAAAAACGAAGGTAAACGCAACATCCGACAACCTAGTATCTAACTCACCAAACTCTCAAAAAACCTAAGAAATTAAAACAAACGAAAAACTAGGGAAGAAAGAAGACGAGAGTGTGAACGGAACATGGCAAGAGATAGCTGCTTGGCTCGCGTCACCGCCGGAGTCGCCGTTGGAGGCGCTGTGGGCGGCGCCGTTGGTAAGCACCCAATTCTTCCACCCCTCATTTAAACCCTAAGCCCAATTGCTCTGTTTTAGTTAGGTACTGAAAATATTTAAATCAATAAATTCTTTTTTCAATTTCAATAACCTTGGCTATTATTATAGTTTTGAAATCAGAAAACCAAAAAGAAAAATAGCATTTAATAAGCACTTTAACAGTACTTCTTTCAATGAATTACCGTTTTGTTTCTTTACTGATTTTAGCTTACAGTGTTGATTATTTGCAAAGAAGATTATCAGCCCCACATTTGGTTTTTCTTTTAAAAGTTTTTATACTTTTGATTTTTGTTTCACCGTTTCTTTCTTTACTAATGATTTTTTGTTTGCTAAGTACTTGTTTTTTTTTTGTCCCATTGACAATTCATTGATTTGTTTCATGGTCTCAATGAATTTGACGAGACCGTTGTTTATGCTTACTGTGAATTGTCTGGTTGAATACGAATTTAGACTGCCAAGCAATTATCTTGTTTGATGGTATACTTGGACAATATAGCTTGCTTAAATGGAAAAGAAACAATTTAAGAGAAAAATATTTGCAAATTTGTTGTTTTGGGATTTAGAACAGTATGTAAAACACATTGCAATTCTTTTACAACTAACCAGGGATTTAAATTGTTGTTGCCGCTTTTTCGATCGTGTTTTGTTTATTGCGGCTGCGGACATAACGAATGCTATTATAGACATAACGGTTGCAGGTATTGCAGTTTCGGACAATGCCTATACTCTATATAGCGGCCGCTATTGCAATTACAAACTGCTATTTAAATCCCTACAACTAACAGATTGAGAGCTAGCCCTCTCCCTTTCCTTAAATCTCGAACTATCCTTCCCAAGGCTTCCAAACCAGCGACCTTTAGTTGGAAGTTAAAGTTTAAGCATTAGGGACATGGTGCCAGAATTCAATGCATACACATAATTTTCAACTAACGAGAAACATGCAAGACTACTACTTTTGGAGTAGTATTCTAGGACAATGTGATCCTATGTTGCTTTGAGTCTTTGATTTTTTTGAAGTACTTGTGTAAGTTGTGTTCATCGCCCATGTTTGACGCATATCCAGACAATTGATATGGAGATTTGATCCTCCAAGTTCATAAAAGAAACTTGAAAAAAAAAATCAGCTTACCCTTGTCGGACACATTTCCGTACCTGCCAGTCACACTCAAATCCGAGTGACATAGGTGTGCTCTAAATGTCCCTAGAGATTAGAAGAATGATAATGGATGATTAGGAAGGGAATTAGATGATTCTGCAGAGGGTGATTGCAAGGACAGAGTCTCCTGTTGGTATCTTTTTAATGTAGCAACTTTCTATCTTAACTGAAAGAACTCCTTTCCTGGATCCCTTTTTTTACGCGATTCTTAATTTTTTATTGCTCTATATTAAAATTACATAATTTTGTTTTTTATCTTGTATTTTTGGACTGTTAATGAGGCGCATTAATGTGATTTTGCTCGTGCAGGTGCTGTATATGGGACTTACGAGGCTATTAGGTACAAGGTAATGTCCAATATTGTACTTTTAATTTCTAGAGATGAAACAATGTCAATTACGTGTTTAGGTTTGCATTTTTTGTGGATATCTTTCCACCCGGATAACAAGTATTGTTACACGCCATAGAAAGAGTATGCCGTGTCTTTGTCGGTTTTCCTACTTCCATGGTGATGGAGGTAGCTAATAGGTTATCCAGCCATGTGACTGGCATAAAATGGCTTTGTGCATATTAAGATTGATATTTTCGGGTTGTGCAGGTACCAGGACTTCTCAAGATTCGATATATCGGGCAAACCACGTTGGGTAGCGCAGCTATATTCGGACTTTTCTTAGGTGCTGGAAGCCTAATTCATTGTGGAAAATCCTATTAAACCAATTCATTGTTCATCTCTAGGCCTTGAGATTGTTTTTCTCAGGATGGTGGTTTGCTTTAGATGTTAGAAGAAAAGGTCGTTTTAACTTTTTTAAGCCTTGGTTTTGTTCTTCAAGTTATTTCAATTGCTTTGTGTGGGTGGATACAAATTTGATAATACATTCAACTTAATATTTCTTCTTTGCCCTCTTTATGTTCTGCCTTTTTCTGTGTCAAAGCTTATAACTATGATGAATGTAGGACTTGGTTCAGGCAAAATGAGGATTGAGCTTTTGAGCATTCCAATTTCCATACATTAATGTAAAGCAAAACAACAACCATTTGCTAACTGATACCAATTGTTGCAATATTCAAGCCTGACAAAAACAAGTCTTCAGAAAGCATAGAAAAAGAGTATAAATACTCTACAATCATAGGTCTTACTGTGGCTTTTGGCCATGCGGAGGGGGACCTGTCGGTGGCTGAGACGGCATACTGGACTGACCACCAGACTGCAATAAATGCAAGCAATAACAAGTTAGTGTCAAACACAGGTATATTCATTTTCCTTTCGTAAGTTTTCATATCTATGGAAAGGTCATATTCCTCCACCCATGTTAGACAAAAGTGTCAAAAAGGGACACTTCAAGAAAAATCGAGTTGGAAGAATCATAAGAAATACTACAATATTGTAAAACATAAGAATTCTACTGGTCATAGTGGTGGAATATCCGACACTGAGTTGCTGCTTTTCCTTTAGGAAATAGCATGCCTTGATTATTTTCTTCTGCCGGGGAAAATGAAAGTGAGAATCGCTCAATTGACCTGACCTACTTCTGATTGATGTTCTATCACTGATTCCAGTCATGAATCCAGTCACCAATATAGAATATAGGGACACAAACAGAATAAGATCAAGGAGAGCGAATGACATCATTTACCTGATAAGGATTGTACCCAGGCATCATTGGCATCTGACCACCCTGTGCGCGATCGAATGCACCACCCTGCGGATACATTTGGCCACCTCCCATATTTGCTGAGCCCTGCATATTTTGCATACCACTGGGGAAACCTCCTACTGAAGGGCCACCACCACTAGTAGGCAAGGGCCCTAAGTGCATAGGATTCATGCCCATGAAATGGCCTTGTGGCAATGGAGAAGGCATCCGATTCATTGTGCCTTGCATACCCTAGAATATTGAAATAAGTTTGATCAAGCTTCTTAAATTTGTCCAACCATAACTCAGTTTCATTGGAAATATCATATGCATGTCATCCAATTATGCAGCAAGTCAGGCAAATGAACCATAAAGAATAGAACATCTTCCCTATTCGGAAACAAATTAACTATGATTCATCGGAACATATAATTTGAAAATGAAAACCATAGTTGCAAAAAGGAAAAAAATGTAGTAGAGCTGTTCACAAGGTCATACCATTGGACCAGGCATTGAGGATGGCACAGGCGAAGGCATAACATGGGGAGGCATTTGGGGAGGAGGGCGTTGTAAATGAGGATGCGGATGCAGGGGCATATGAGAATGAGATGGAGGTTGTAGCGGTGGCATATTTGAAGGTGTTATTTGTTGTTGAATTTGTTGATATCCATGCTGCTGATTGGCTAGAAGCGATGGATGTGGTCCAGGAGGAAGAGGAGGAGCTACAAAAGGCATGGAACCCGGATGAATCTGCTTTTGGTCCCCTTGAGAAGATGCATCAAGAGAAGGAACTGATAACGGCATAGGAACTCCGATACCAGGAATAGTTCCCTCATTTCGAATTGCAAATGGTCCTGGGGTGGTTGGGCCTTCAGGTGCTGCAAAATTGCCAGGCATGCGACCAGCTAATGCAGGATTTTGCTCACCATAGCCTAGATACAGTTTATAGTGCTATTAAGTATAGAACAAGGTATAAATACTCTAATAAATCCAATGACTCGTGTGACTGAATTATTCAGATAAAGTGTACAAAATAAATAACTGCTTAAACATCTTTTTCTTTTTGCCTATTCCTTCCTTTTCCAGATGGGGAAGAGGTCAAACAGTAAAAAAGCAGGGAAATAAGTAGAAACCTTGATTCTGACCAATGTTAAATTTATCACGAGCAGTATCTCCAGGCCTACTTCTGCACCAAAACTTTGTTGTGTGATCATTGCTACCGCTGCATGATTATGAATACAAGTTAAGCACCTGATGATGGGATTGACATATAATTTACAGGTTGATAAGACATAATGCTTCACTTAATTGACAGCAATATAAGTCTTAATGTGTTAAACATGTCCAAATTTAAAGATTTGCTCATTCACTCTAGCGCAACAACTAATAAATAAGAATGAGAAGACACATTAATCATAGAGATTTAGCCCATTCTCCATGCAGTTTAGAGTACATTCTAGAGATCCCAATCACTCTCCACTAGCCTTGGACCCGTCTGTTAGAATATTCAAACTAGAGTTGTCACCTTCAGGGATTGATCAACCATGTTAAATAAACCTTAAAGTTCTAAAATTTTATCACCTAAAACCCTTCAACTCTAGAAATTTTGTTGTTTTTACTCTCCATTAACAATGCTCACTAATCAAATAGTACCGAGCCAGATGATAGTCGGATAATTTCACAGATGTCCACAAACCTATTTCAGTCAGTTTCTATCTCAAAAAGTCAAGCATCAAATAAAGCCAACACATGCGGTCAAGCAGTGTACGCAAATCAACAAATACAAGCATAGGTATGCATACAACTATTTTAATTTTCATATGATATTCAAAAACAACAAGGAAATCAACAAGAAGCATGCAGGACAATCATAAATCTAGAATGGGTTCACCTGCACAGAAGATATCCAATAGGGTGCCAGGAAATATCCCACACACTATTATCATGTGCACTGGGAAGGTCAACTTGTGGAGTTTCATGCCTGTACATCAAAATAATCTTTAGCAATCGTAAGTTGTAAAAGATCACCCATCTGCCAAAGAGGCTAAATCCCCCTTAACTTTTCATTTTTTTTCAAAGTAAGCCTTTATGCTTTTATTGTACCCAAATAAGTTTTTAGCCCTCAATTTGCATCCAAATAAACCCTTAATACAAACAAAATAATTATTCTTTGATTTTTTATGTAGGTACAAATTAAAGTTTAGAGGCCTATTTGGATATAAAGTAAAGGTTAAAAGCTTATTAAGATACAAATTAAAGATTAAGGACTTATTTAGGTATTATAAATGTATAGAAGCTTAAGTAATAAAGTTTAGGACTTTCTGGTTTATACTTCAAAAGAACAACAATAAATATATAAAATATTAGAAATAAAAGAGAAATGAAACAACTTTGTGATATAAAAAGGCATCATGAATCTCATAGATAAACATCATAAAATGGATTTTAATATGAAATATAATTTAACATAAAAAACTTTAGAAAAAGGATAATTTTTTTGAGTAAATACTCTACTTCCCGTGCGGTATTATCAGCTTTTACAATTCTAACTATGAGTTTTAACCTCATCAATATCTATAAACTTTTCACATGTTTTGATGTCTCTCATAATTGGCATTGTCATAAGCCAGCTTAATAATGCACCCTAAATATAAATACCGAGAGACAAATAACCTAGGTAAATGTGAAACAAATAAAATCACACAAACTTTGTGACCTGGAGCATAAAGGACAGGACAAAACTACAGAATTCAGTAATGCAGCCAGCATTTGAATCAGAAGATGTACCCAACAAGCCAATGGAAAATGGATCCGTCAAAACTCCCACTGACAAAGTATTCTTCATGGAATGGGTGCCAAGACAATGCTGGAAAAGTCCAAGATCAATATGTTTAAGTATTATCTTTATAGAAATCATTCAAGAAGAGAATTAAATGATCAAGCATGATAATAACTATAAGCCACAATCAACCGAATCATTTTCAGAGCTCTATCACGATTCATATTGGTGACCAAAAAACTGCAGTCAAGCATATATTTAAGGATCGGATGCTTTAAGTAATAGCCATATGCAAGGTTCCACTTAGAATAAGTCTGACTAACCAGTCACATCCTTCCTGTGGCCTCGGAAAGATTCAAGTTCCTTCATAGCTCTAATGTCATAAAGCTGAAAAGGACAAAGTAAATATGGGGAAACAAAAGAAAGAAAGAAAAATATATATACTTGTATATCTACTCCAATCAATCAAATAACAGCTTTGCAGTGATTAGGAAGTTGCTGACCTTGATGATTTGATCCTTTCCAGCAGTCAACACCCAATTCCCATTTTGATTCCATTTGACACAAAGGACTGTGTTTTTATGGCCATGACTGCAAAAGACTTGCATTACTTCTCAAAAAAGTTAAAATCATTAGCTATTATAAGTGTTTCACCAAGATAGTTACTCACAATGAGCAAAGCTCTCTCCCTGTCTTAGCATCCCAAAGTTTCACAAGGTTATCTTTTCCGCCTGAAGAGTGTCCAAGCATGGTATTACAATGACAACTTGCAAAAAGATAATGCAAAACTGGCTAGGAAAATAAACTTGATACACACCTGAAACCAGTAAGGATTTTGTAGGATGCCAATCAACACTTTTGACATCCCAGCCATGGCCTGCCTGAGTTCAAAACATGTATGGAACTCTTAGGTTAATTCATGCATACAAGAAATCGATACAGGGAAGATACAAACGAGGCAAAAAATACCATCAAGAAAAGATTATATGGGGAAACATACTAATTCTTATAGTTATTATTTTACAAGCCAAGAAACATTACCGGTTAATGAACGCTCCTCCTGGCACCTGGCAAAGTCCCATACTTTTACGGTAGTATCATCAGAACAGGAACAAAATTTTAAATCTGTCCTACAAAAACTGTTCAAAGAGTGCATCTTAAATTCTATATTACACAAAATTCTTATACGAAAAAGGAATGTCAGAAAAGGTACCTTAAGTCACGAACTGATTCTTTGTGAGCAGACTTATTGACCTTAACATTATTCATGTTGTTCTGCCAATACCTAAAAGGTAAATTCACAAATACACTTACATCTGCAAAAAATATGCCTGAACCAAACAAAAATTCACAAGCATGAAAGCAGTAAGGTTATATCACATAAAAGAATATGAAGAATACATACTTTATTGCACCCCCATCATCACCAGAAACCATCCAGTTGTCATTGTGACTCCATACCATAGACCTGATGGCTTGATCGTGGGCCTAAGTATTTTAGGTGGGGGGGAGGTCCAAAAGCCATCAATTTAGATTCTCTAATGAATAATCCTAACTAAATAAGATAAACATGTCAGTTAATAGAAGTATACCTGAAGAATCATTTCAAAATTGAATGATTGTCCATTCCATAGAGTAAATTCTCCACTCTGAGAACCTGTGATGAGACGTCTACCTGTAGGAGTCCACTAAAGAAAAGAAAAAACTCAGTATACCAGCTCTAAATTTAGTAACTTCAAACAAAAAGCCTTTTTTCCCTTTGAGAAGTAGGGGAATTAAATTGGTATTCCATACAAAGCAGAAAAAAACAACAACACTAGAACCAAATATCTGCTTACACAAAGTCATAAACAATTGCAAAAATGAAGCATCATCAATAGCAACAATAACAAGTTAAGCTTTTTCCACAACATAGCATCAGCTGTCATTAGCATAAAAACATCAAAAGATAAGTCATGTAAACATGCAAGCATAAAAAGGCAGTTGCTTCTATTAGGTCTCACTACCTAACTGTACCTAATAGTAAACTGAGGATAAAAAATAATTAAGATAAGTCAGATGGTTTGTATCTAGCTGATATCCAACAGTTCATTGAGACAGCCTTTGTTGGGTAAACAAGAAAACCTAAACTTTTAGGAGTTAATTTAATTTGATGGGTATGTGATCACGTTAGAGTTTAGACACATTAGGACAGCATGAGTTATCATTTCTAGCAAGAAAAGCTAATCATAGAGCCTTTCAACTTAAAAAAAATCAGTCCCAAAGTCAGATGCCAACTAATTTTGGACCCCATTGCTTCCTCCATATCAAGCAAGACTGAAGCATTTAATCCCAGAAATAGAACATAATTGATGAGATTGATTCTAATGTAACTCACTGAGGAAACAATAGTTGTACCAAAAATATATATTACTCTAATCTAACTCACCAAAACGCGATTTATTGAACACCGGTTTTTGTTTAGAGATGTATGAACAAATTTGGCAGCAAAGCTTGTGGATGGGTTATCTAAATAGGCAGCTGGAGGCAACATCTGCATGAAAGATCAACAGAAGTACTAGTTAAATCTTACAATTCATAATCCAAGAAACAAAAGAAAAAGAAAAGAAAAGAATTTTTAGTAACATCAATTGCTGCTGCTGGTGTAGGCTGCAATGTTGTCCTGTCCTGTGAATCCTGCTGCGACATTCGAATCTGCAGAATCACTGCTATTAGATTACAACTACGTCACCTTCATTTGAGATATAGAAGGAAATAAAAAATTGAGTTTGCTATCCGCAGGGAAGAAGCTATGCTTTGTCCCTCCATCCCTGGCAATCCGTATAAGAGAACATGCCTCTCAAACAAAATAAACACAAACATAACAACAACTATGATGCAGATACTCACCGTTACTTTTCCTACGAATATAAAGCGAGACACTCCTAATCATGAGATATGATTATGGGTGTAAAGGGAGGATCTACTCACGAATCATGAACTGAATAATTAAGATACACATGGTCGACTGATATTGGTCTAAAAAGTAATTAAGAGGAGCTGCTATAAGCAACTACGAACATTACAACATAACATAAAACGTATTTCTGGACATCAACTTAATATTGTCCCGTGAAGTGCAAAAGCATACAGCTTAATACCATACATGATTGACAAGCAGGTCCAAGTTCTACTTGACTCTATAATAAGAAGGATTTTCCAGCAGCACTACGAAACACAACTACATAAGTGATATTTTAAGTGTTAGATTATCCGATAGAGTTAGAGTCCTTATGTAAATAGTAGTTTAAATTAAAGTTTAAAGATAGAGTTAGAGTCCTCATGTAAATAGTAGTTTAAATTAAAGTTTACTTCCTAAAAGATAGAGTTAGATGTCTTGTGTACTTAGGACTCCTAATTGTAACTAAAGTCCAATACTTGAGTCTATAAATTCACTGTAAATGGATGTAATTTTTTGAAAATATTCAATAACAGAAAATCAATTATGTTTTCTTCTTCTTTTCTGCAGAAACTTAAATTTTGCTTTATTTTTATGCGTTAATTAGTTTTTCCTAAAGATAGAAAATTGCTTTTCTACATGGTATCAGTCTAACATCGATCCTAGTTAGAATTCTTAATGGGATCCCCTTCGACAACCTTTGAGATGCTATCCATAGCAGGTGCATTGTTGGATTGGAGTTTTTCTAGAAATTTCAGGTTCGACAAAGAACTCTGTGAAGCGATTTAGCCCTCGTGGAGGATACAAGCATCTGAGAATACTTGTTCTCCCTCTGCACTTTTTTTACCAAAGGTGCATCGGCATGGATCATCGACTCTGGAGCATCCGATCACATGACTGGTAACAAGGAATTATTCCTTAGTTTTTTGATTCATCTTCTACAAGTTCTATTAAAACAATCGATGGCTCTTTCTCTCCTATCAAAGGAAGTGGCTCAGTCCTCATTAACGATAATTTGTTGCTTGAAGATGTTTTGTTTGTGCCTAATCTCTTTGCAATCTCATCTCTGTTAGTAAATTCTCCAAGAATTTGAAGTGTTCATTCTGCCATCAATCTGTTTGTTTTTTTGCAGGCAATGAATTCGAGGAAGATGCTTGGCATCGCTAGCTTGCAAAATGGTCTTTATGTCCTCGGAAATCAACCATCTACCCTACCAAATACTTCTTGCTCTTTGACTTCTTTACGGCAAATTGATAATATAATGTTATGGCATTTTAGGTTAGGGCATCCTAATTTTCATTATCTTGCTAAATTATTCCTGAATTATTTGTTAATAGAAAACCAAGTTCTTTTAAATGCCATATATGTCCTCTCGCTAAACAATCAAAAGCATCCTATTTACCATCTTCCTACAAACCTTCCCAACCTTTTTCATTAATTCATAGTGATGTTTGGGGTCCTTCTCGAGTGAAGAATGTAACGGTAGTAGGTGGTTTGTCACTTTTATTGATGATCATAGTAGAACAACTTGGGCATATTTGTTAAGGGATAAATCAAGTAGCCTCTGTTTTTGAGAAATTTTACAATACTGTTTGAAACCCAATTTGAAGTAAAATTCAGATCTTCAAATCGATAATGGGAGTGAATATTTTACCAAGTCCTTGGGGGAATTTTTTAACAAAAAAGGGATTGTTCAACTTAGCACTTGTGTGGATACACCACAACAAAATGGGGGTTGAGAAAGGAAAAATAGGCATTTGTTGGAGGTAACTAGGTCTTTGATGTTCACTAGTAATATTCCTAAGTATTTGTGGGGTGAGGCTTTGTTAATCGCAACCTATCTCATTAATCGAATGCTTGAGAAGGTTTTGCAATCTGAGAACACCTAGAGCTATTTTTTTTGGAGAGTTACCCCAATTTTAAACCTTTGTCCTCTATTCTCCCTTTCAAAGTTTTTAGTTGCTTTGTGTTTGTGAAAGATTATGTTCCCTCTAGGTCAAAACTTGACCCCAGATCCTTGAAGTGTGTCTTGGTCGGGTATTCTTCACTTAAAAAGGGCTACAAATGTTATCATCCTCCTTCTCGTAAATTTTTTACTTCCTTGGATCTCACCTTTTTTGAACAGAACCTTATTTCCCTGCGGCTGCAAATCGGGGAGAATTGTGATGTTTTTGACCTCCTACCAATCAGGTTTATCCTTCTTTACCTTGAGTTATTACCTACTAATAATCCTTTGTTATTTGAACCTCATACTCCTTTAAACCCTTCTACTTCTTCACCTATTATTACACCTCTGACTTCCCATCCTTCACCTATTGTTACTACTCCTCGAATTCACCCAAACCTTCCTCACAAAACCCTCACCTCCTAAGCAATTGAAAGTTTATACGAAAAATGTAAAACTATTCCAGAGACTGTTTTTCAATCGACACTTGCCGAGAATTGGACTTGAATTGGTTGCCAATGAAAATGATGGAGGTAATGTTCTAGCCGAGATTCCCTCTCATTTACTTGAATTTGATTATTTGCCTATTGCTAAAAGGAAAGAGGTAAGACAATGTACAAAACACCCCATTCAGAGGTATGTTGCTTATGGTAATCTAATGCCATCATTTAAGGCTTTTACTGACTTGCTTAGATAAAGAACAGATACCTAACACTATTGAGGAGGCTCTAAAAGAATCTAAGTGGAGAAGGGTCATTAAAGAGGAGATTGAAGCACTTGAAAAGAATGATACTTGGACCATTACAGATCTTCCACAAGGCAAGAAACCGATCGGATGCAAATGGGTGTTCGCCATAAAATACAACTCGATGGCAGTATACAGAGGTATAAAGCAAGGTTGGTGGCCAAGGGTTTTACTCAAACCTATGGAATTGATTATAATGAGACCTTTGCTCTCTGTAGCTAAACTAAATACTGATTAGAGTTCTCTTAAGCTTGGCTGTAAACAAGGATTTGGAAGCTTCATCAACTTAACATTAAGAATGCCTTTCTTAATGGAAAATTGGAAGAAGAAGTGTACATGAGAGTGCCTTCGGGCTTGAAGTCGATAAAAGGAGATCGAAAGTTTGCGAGACTTAATAAGTCCATCTATGGTTTGAAGCAGTCACCTAGAGCCTGGTTTGACAGATTCACCAAGGTGATTTTAGAAAATGGATACAAACAATCCTTGGCAGATCACACTCTCTTCATTAAGGTAACCTCTAGCTATAAAAGGGTTATTTTAATAGTATATGTGGATGACATTATTCTGACAGGTGATGATGATGAAGAGATAAGTCACTTGAAAGGGTTGTTAAATACACAGTTTGAAACAAAAGACCTAGGAAAGCTCAGATACTTTCTAGGCATGGAGGTTGCTACGTCGAGCAAAGGTCTAGTGATAAACCAGAGAAAATATGTTCTTGATCTACTTAATGAAGCAGGAATGTTGGGATGCAAACCAGTTGATACTCCCATGGAAGCATGCATAAAATTCAATAGAGAGGACACAAGCCCTAAAGGCGATAAGGGTAAATTTGAGGTTAGTGGGAAAATTGATTTATTTGTCATTAACTGACTGGACATTGCTTTTCGATTAATATTATCGGTCAACACATGACTGATCCAAGGGAAGATCACATGGAAGTCGCAATTAGAATTTTGAGATACTTGAAAGGGACACGGGGCATGGATTGCTATTTAAAAAGACTCAAGAAAGGAGCATTGATTTATCTGATTCAAGTTGGGCAAACGAATCGTGAAAGGAGATCAACTAGTGGTTTCTTGCTCCTTTGTTTGGGGAAATCTAGTGACTGGAGGAGTAAGAAACAAACAGTTGTATCTAGAAGCGATCTTTGAAAGCGAGAATATAGGGCTTTAGCATTGGAAATGTGTGAAGGAATTTGGTTGTTAAAGCTATTGAAGGAGCTAAATGTGAACCAAGATGAGAAGTTTGAGATTTTTTGTGATAATCAGTCCACCATACAAATTGCTCTCAAATCCAGTCCACCATGATAGGACTAAACATGTGGAGATTGATGGACATTTTATCTCGTAAAAGATTACTAGTGGGATGACTTCTTTATCTTATGTTCCTACAGAAGAACAAGTGGCGGATGTACTTACAAAAGCACTACCAAAAGCTTCTTTCGACAAGTTTCTATTCAAGTTGGGATTATACAATGTATATTCTCCAACTTGAGGGGGAGTGTTAGATTATCCGATAGAGTTAGAGTCCTTATGTAAATAGTAGTTTAAATTAAAGTTTAAAGATAGAGTTAGAGTCCTCATGTAAATAGTAGTTTAAATTAAAGTTTACTTCCTAAAAGATAGAGTTAGATGTCTTGTGTACTTAGGACTCCTAATTGTAACTAAAGTCCAATACTTGAGTCTATAAATTCACTGTAAAGGGATGTAATTTTTTGAAAATATTCAATAACAGAAAATCAATTATGTTTTCTTCTTCTTTTCTGCAGAAACTTAAATTCTGCTTTATTTTTATGCGTTAATTAGTTTTTCCTAATGCTAGAAAATTGCTTTTCTACATTAAGCAATCATAGAGATAGAATTATGGATAAGAATCTACACAGAGCTAAAACTTTGAAATACAACAGTCGAGCAAAATGAATAATAAACTTCCGCAAAAAGCTACAGAAGGAAAAAGCAGGCTGATTTCTAAGGTAGAGCAATCAATGACCACATTGATATAAGGGCAGGCCATTAACTACAGAAATTATAGAAGCAACATTTAGGCCATATGAAAACAAACATGAGAATCACCAAGCTGACCATGCAACCACTTATAAAAGATGTATACAAACGCATATGAAAGAAACCAAACATGAAAATATCACCTGCATATATCGCACAACAGTGCTAGTATAATCAACAGCCCTCCTTTGGGTCATCTTTCTCATTCTTTTTGCAGCAAAATTGTCACCATGAGCTAAAAAAAGTATTTAGTAGAAAAACAAAAGAATTAGTTAGCTAATTTCTCAAGTGAATTGCAACTCGTCATCTAAGCATGCGGTTGAGGCATGAGGGTAACCATATTTTTAGACCTAGAAGTATTACGACAACATAAGGCTCATGATGCAAAATGAATCCCAAACGTGGAAAATGTAAATACATGATGCATACAACCAATAGAAGCAAGTAACTATTTTTAAATGTATTTTAGTACGCAATCACCTAAACTTTGAATTTAAAGAACCAAGTAACTATTTTTCCATAGAATTCTTACAATGTCCACTAAATTGAACTAAAACAAATACAAAACTGTAAACAAAAGAAACTGAGGAATTATTATTCTACCGTCATAAGGCGGATTCTGAGGAGGAGCATGGTGGTGATACTCTGAGTTAAGAGTAGTGGAAGATGCTGAGGGCTGCCGCATCATTTGCGGAGGCGGAGGACCTCTCTGGAACTCGCCACCTTGAGGGTGCGGCTGGTTCTGCTGCTGCTGTGGATCACCGTACATCATCGTGAAGATCCCAGAGGAGAGCCTAGTTCATACGGCGGTGAAGAATTGGAGTGAGAGTGCTTGCAAAGCACCTGGAACAAAACCCTAAACCCTGAATTATTTTGGGGGAACTGGGAGCAGGAAAGCAAGTGTTGATTTTTGTGGGAAGGGGAGAGAAAATCAATCGGGTTTTGGTCTTTACCGTTTATGAAAATGGATTAGGATTTATACGATAAACGGGTTGATCCGTTTTACGAAAATGATAAATATATGTTTTAATATTTAAATTTTGTTTTAATGTTTAATTCAAGAAAAAAAATGATACACATTACAGGACAGGAGTACCTTTTTAGTTTTAGGATTGCGTTTTTAATTTAGGGTTTAAAGTTTAAGGATTTAGGTTATAGAGTTTAAAATTTAAAATTAATGTTTTTTAATTTAGGATATATAGTTTAAGATCTAGGGTTAAGATTATGAATTTAGAATTTGAGTTTATAGTGTAAATATGCATATTTATATAAAATTAATTTTAAAGGATTTGTATATCAATATTTTACCCATAATTCAATATTTAATTTTAGAACAAAGATTACCGTTATTGGCAGCACTTTTGATCCCTAAATTTATATTGTTTATTGATTATCATTTTTGTTTTTTTCCTGCATTTTCTTCTGCCTTCAGCCCTTCACCACCAACAGCTAGTCATAACCGGCCACCTCCGTAGAATCTAACACACTTTAAATATCGGTGTTAATGTCAAATGACGTCGACACCGGCGTGCCGTTGAAAACGCGAGTCCCATCATCGGAGCTTTTCAGGTACTACGCACACAAATTAAGAGACCAATTTTACATTGTTTCTACTCTTTTGCTCAACCGATTTTAAGGTATAGGTTAAATTGGTAGAAGAAGCTTTATATATATATTCTCCTATTGAATACCGTAGAAGTCTATTATGAGACAAGTCCCCGATTTACTCTCTAGTAGCTAATATACTCCTAACTTATACATAATGTGCATGTGTATATATCTCCTAGTAGCATCCAATATATTTAACCTAATTTTATGAGGATATATATATATATAGACACACACATCTTCTCCTATCGGCATAATCCATCACCATTATTCATAGTGCATGGCTGCATGCAAGACTGTCAGCATTCGAATATGTGCATTCAAACATGTCTTGTCTGTGTATTATTGTTGTTTTCCTGCACTACCCGCTCCTCCCCAAGATCTTAACTGTAGATGTACTTGACCCCGGGGAAAAAGCGGATTGTTGGAAACAATAAATCTTTGTCGGCCAATGGCTGCTTCTTGAGGTCGATCCTGAGAGACAATCAAAACTTATGCATAAGATACAAGTATTTACGTAGAAAATCGAAAACTCGAGTTTTGTACTTGCACTCTTGGTTCAGATGCAAAGTCCAAGTCTTGAATCACTTCCGAAGGGTTTTGGGATCCGAGTTGAAACTGCAGATAGAGGATATTGAGGTGTTTGATCATGTTCTATCTCATGAAACTCCTCGACTTCAACTTAGCCTTGCACTTTTAATGAAACGAAAGTTCAGCTGGATAGAGGATATTGAGGTGTTTGATCATGTTCTATCTGCAACCGAGTCTCAGGTTTTAGAAGGCATAGGCTGTTCCGTTTTATCTGTTAACGAGCAAGGCCAGCGAGAAGCTAAGAAGACAGCACTTTCTACATGCCACATTGTGAAGCAGAGTTATACAACGATCTTTTACATGCAAATTGGGGGTAGAGACATTGAATCGAGTGGTGCTGTATGAAAATAGCTTTAAAACTTATGAGCAGCATGCATCATTTAAGTACTATGATCAGGAATTGTCATTTATGGATTAATCTGTAGCTGAATCAGTTACACACATCTTAGCTGCCCAAAGATTCGCAGATGAATTCAGAATCGCGACTATTTCGGATGATTATTTTGCAGCTTTTCATGATTCAAGTTGGCATTTTTTTCAGGCTTTCTTGTGAGGAGCTGCAGTTGAATTGAGTTCGCGAAATATATATATATAACTCAGAAATTTTGATAAGAAGCTCCTGTTGTTCATTTGATAAAACTATACATTCCAAAAAAATGTATTAATTTTGTTACAATATGTAATTTTTTGGTTCATATTTGTAATGTTAAATCACAGGGAAAAGATTACTTGCACAGATTTGATTTATGAGCTTTACCAGGAACCCCAATGCTCATAAGCTTGAAGCAGGAACAGTTGGTGTTCGAAGAAGTTGTTGCAGTAAGCGAGCTGCGAGACGCTGAGTGATCCCGCTGACTACACGACCACCTAGGCTACGCCCCTCTGGTTGTTGAAGGACCTGTTCCACAACCCCCTTCATTAGCCAACTCCATTGAAAGTTGTAATTGTGTTTCATTTAAAAAAAACATTTATATTCGACGAATATTTTACTGTGATTCGGTTTTAAGACAGTTCCCCATGTCACTTCATGCATCAACTTTCAAGGTTTTTCTATGTATTTTAAAGGTTTTAAGACTGTCATACTCTGAATATGTATCGGATGTAAGTGTTAAACTTAAATAATTCGAGAAAAATGAAAGAATAAACAAATTGTACCGCAAATAAGGTTTACTAACCTGTAAAATAGGCTGCAAGAGTGCTGGATCGAAATTTTCAGAGGAACTTAGAAGCCCCCAGATTCTAAAAACCCGGTTCCGAAGCTCCATCATGGCTTCCAAATCAGCACCGTTCATTGCAAGCACTCCATTGCCGTTGCCATTGATCACCAGAGTCCGAACAAAAGATGGTGCAGAGTTGTATGCATCAGCGACCGAGCCTAAAATAACGGACTCGGTGACACGAACAGCCTCTTTAATTGTTAAAGTCCGAAATTCTTCACCGTCTGGCGCCAGTAATAACTTTAAAACAGGTTGCAATGCATCTTTTGCTAAGAAATCCCGGTCCTTTCTCCCCTCAATAAGAAGGTCTTCTAGTCTGTTCCACCTGTTGCAAACGGATCACAAGTATTTCAAGTTACGTTGTTCTGGCTCTTCATTTTCCTCCAAATGTCTTAACCCGATTTTGTGTCTGATATATATTTGGACATGAATATAGGAGTATAGTGCTCTAAGACCCTTCCAAATGCATGAACATATTTGTGCCAGACGCATGCATGCTTGTGTCTAACATTCATATCAAAATATGCACATTCAAAGTAGCTAGATTTCATGAACTCGAATGCCGAGAGGAACAGAGGATGTACAAACAATTAGGTTAGGAAATACATGCCTGAATCTACCATCCTTGAAAAGCAACTCGACTAGAGCATCTCTGAGATATGGATTTGGATCAGTGAGAAGCCTTTTAGCAAAATATGGATATGAGGCAGCCAACACTTTAAAGTTAGGATCAGCATAAAGGGCTAACCCTTCTAGCACTGTAAGTGACCTCAATATCAGTGCATAATAGGCAGGTACTGCAACAACATCGAAAACCAAACCATTAGACTACGTAAGAAATTGTATGTACTCGTATCCAAATGTGTCGGTCGCAAGTACTATAAGAAAACCAAAGAGTTGAAGCAATATAATGTACAATAACCAAACTTGAGGATAGAGCTCAAAAGTATCATATAAACAATAAACATTAACAATCTTGCTCCAACTCTTTGTTTTTCTTGAAGCACACATGCGAGTAAGAGCATATGACTCTTCAAGAATCCGGAAAAGCTTAAAAGTGTCAGACAAATACCATATCCTACAGTCACACCCAAATTCGAGTAATGTTCGAACCAAACAAAGAAACATCAGCTCACCATTAAAAGGGTATTGATATAGAACATTTCCCAGGCCATCAACAAGTGTTTTGAAGTTGAGTTCGCTCACAGTGTAATTCAGCGCATCATCAAAGAAGTCCCTAAGAGCCGGCACAATGGGAGAAACATCCACATCCACCGCCAAGAAATCCAGAGCATAGTAATCACGAGCCATTGCTTCGTAATCCCGATTCACCATATGGACAACGTGCCCGATTATAGCCGACCTTGCATCCTCCGGTGTCTCACTCATCATTCCAAAATCCAAAAATGCGAGCTTCCCTTCAGGCGTCGCCAAAAGATTACCGGGATGAGGATCGGCGTGAAAATAGCCATGTTCTAGTAGTTGTCTGAGGCTGCATTGGATGCCTGTGGTTACTAAATCTATAACCTTTAAACCTTGCCGTTCAATGGCGGCTTGTTGGTTTAGTTTCACCCCGTTAACCCACTCCATTGTTAATACTTTGCCACTCGTGTAATTCCAGTAGATATCCGGAACAAGGATATCCTCTTTGTCAGCATATAACTTCTTGAATTTCTTTGCATTTTGTCCCTCCTGCAAGCAACCTGCTAAACTTAACATCTCATGGCACAATAATGGTACATAGATATGTATGGTCCAAGTGATATAGTAAAGAAACTAACCTGGACATAGTTGAGCTCTTGGACAACTCTACGGGCAAATTCGTCGATAAGGGCGACAACATCGCTCGTGATGATATCAACGTACTTATTGATGAGAAATCCGAGGCCTCTTATAAGGTAAAAATCAAGTCCAATGGCTTCTTCAATACCAGGTCGTTGCACTTTAACAGCTACAGTTTGGCCTGAATACTTGAGTCGAGCTTTGTAGACTTGGCCTAAACTGGCAGCAGCAATAGGAGAAGCAGATATCGAAGAAAAAATGGATTCGATCGGCATCCCCAACTCCGTTTCGATGCATGAGAATGCATCGGCATCAGGAAATGTAGGCAGTGCATCCTAGGAACATAGAAGAGTTAGTATAATCGACCCCGGGAACTAGTGCTCAGACCTTGAATTGACCTGACTCATTTACATATGTATCATTAACCGATAACGGACTGACTTAAGTTACCTGCAGCTCGGCCAGCTCCTCGAGATACTCGGGTGGGCAGAGGTCGGGTCTGGTGGATAAACCCTGACCCAGTTTTACAAACGTCGGGCCTAATCGGGTAAAAATGGTTCTCAATTCAATGGCTCGCCTTCTCTTGTTCCGATCCAGGGTGCCATTCCTTTGATCCAACAACAGCTTCGTACCAAAAGAGCCTAAGGCTACCAATATTTCCAATGTCCTTTTCACAGCCTGAAAATCATACCAATTTCATAGCCATTAACGAACCACAATTATGTTCCATTCTTGCAAAACTATTTTATCATTGCCAAAAGCATATCAATATATCGTCAACACGACTGGATTCAACTCTTTTTCTTTTAAATTACGTTTAATATAGAATGTTTTGATTTTTTTTTTGTTTAACCGCTGGTTTTCGATCTACTGTCATACTAATTTGGGTGTTTTGCATAGCCCTATTATGGGACGACCTTATCAACCCAATTTTCTTCGTTCATAACGTTATAATCCAAACTACTGACCTTATCTACTGCCTCATAAGTACCTAATCAAAAGGGTAATAATGGTTCGCTTATCTTTTATTAAGTTAAAGTTAACAACTAAATAAAAATAAAATTCGATGTAAATTGAATAGTACCAAATCTATTTAATTATTAATTCGAACCAAATTCGAAACTATTTTTTTCATTTTTGTTTGGGCCTAACCTGGACAGGTCGCGACCCATATTTGTTGGCAAGAAGTTCGGGGCTGTAAACAGAGGCATTGGCGGCGCGGGCCATGGCCCTGGTCTCCGCCTGCAGGTCCGCCGCCAGGTCCCCTCTCAATACTTGCAGAGCCGCCGGTGAACCATCGGCTCTTGGTCCTGCTTCCACCAAAGCAGCTCGAGGACCCAATTTGTAACCCTTGGGTTTCGAAATAGAAAACCCATTACCCGCCTTTAAACAAGAATAATGAACCCCAGCTGAAACAACCAGATTCATGGCCGCCATTGCTGAAACTTTCCCTTCTCTTCAACAAATGGGAAGTGAAGGAAGAATAAAAAGGAAAATGAAGGAAAGTAGGAAACTGTACGCCACAGCTTGGTAATGGGAACATTGTAATTGTATTTACGAAAATGATGTTGGGATTATTCAGGGGGGGATTGTAGATATTTTCATTTTTTTCCTTCTTTTTATGGGTATAAAATGCGTGCACGAATACCATGAACGTAAGTGAACCAAAAGCTGCCATTTGTCTCGCTCTCTCTCATTTCTGCCTCAGTGTTCATCCAATCAATAAAAGATCCTTACGTGGGATAAAATAACATTTTATAAATATTCAATATTAAAACAATATTTTGATCACTTACATTATCGACTTATAAAATTTTGATCACAATATATAAGATATGAGGCCCCTATAACAAGTACTATAAAAAATTAAACTTATAATAATAAATATTAAAAAAATAAATTTTAAGAGTAAACCTAATAATAAATATTAAAAAATAAAGTCTTAATAATAAATATTAAAAAAATTTAATAATAAACTACTAGTAATAAATATTCAAAAATTAGATCCTAATAATAAATATTAAAAAAATTAAATTATCATTAATATTAAACATTTATAACTATAAATGGTGGTTATGTTCGTCAGCCTTATGCCCACCCTCAATTAACAGGTGTGGTGATGGATGTACATAGTAGTTTAGAAACAAAAAAAATTTACTAAAAAATATAATGGGATTTTTAACTATTTAGATCCTAAATTTTTAATTCATTCGTACTTTGTCTTCGTAATTTTCATGATTAATTATATTTTACTCTTAATTTTTGATTCTCAACTTCGTCTCAGACTGAAAGCTTCGGTTATATTCTCAAATGAATGGGCTGATCTAATAGGAGAGTTGCATGGAATCTCTATTTGCCATAACAAATTTCCTAATGATTTTATTTCTTTCAAAATAATATTATCATTTGAAATATATATTCATCAAATAATTTAATTATATCTGATACTTAATTTTTAGTAAAATGTAAAATAATTTTAAATTTTAATTCGATACTTCATTTTTCAACTAATTGTTTAATTTATCAAACAAAATCAATAACAATTTGCCCTAATCACAGTGGCAGATCTATATGGAGCTTAAAAATTGAAATCTTTCTTATTAGATGATCATAATACTTCTCAAAAACCAAAATTCTTATCAACTCTAAAATTTTTAAACTTCACACATTTGACTTTAATTTTCTTAATTTTTAAGTATTAGTCTTTAATTTTTTAAATCTTTATAAATTGTATCCACCTTAAAAAACATTTCTAGATCCACTGTTGTCTAATCGTAACTTTGAGATAATATTGATAAGAAAAACGAAATTGAAGACTTTGATTTCTAAAATTGCTTAATATCATATCTCAAAAATCATTTAATGAACTAAACTAGGACTAAAATACAAGTTTAAGCAAATCTGGAACTTTAGGGACATTTTAAGTTTTAGATTAATGATTTTAGTCCTAATATAAAAGTTAAAATAAAAATATAATCAAAACATTACTTTTTTGCATAGAAAATTAAACGAATTATATTAAATAAAGTAAACCAACCATACATTAATATGTAATTTAATTTTACAAACAACGATAAGATTGGAATTACACCATAAAGGACAATATCCCACACGAGAGCGGAGAGGCTTCTACTGCTCCACGGGTGGCTTGAGAAACTTCAGCGTTTTTTAAAAAGTATTTTTAGATACATAAATAATGTTAAATAGTTACTTTTAAAAGAATAATTGTATTTAAAAAATATTTGTTAATTCAAATGCAAAAATTGAAATTTTTAAATTTTGTGGTTGAAAAAGAGCTTTTGAAAATTGAGATTCACTAATTGACTTAGTAGTTAGGGATGATCATTTTGCCTCATCTTGTATGGGTTCAAATCTTAATATAGAAATGTAATACCTCACTATTTAATAAAAAATACTTTTGAAATTCAAATTATAAATTTAACCTTCGTTTGCTATTATGTTTATTTATAATTTTTAAAGTTATAATTTTTTTACGAATACATAATTATATAAGTAATAAAATTTTTAATTTAAAATATATATATATATATATATTGCTTTTAAATAAAATATTTTAAATTTGTTATATTTTTATAGAAAACGTACAATTATTAAAAAATATATATTTATTGATAATTTATATTGTTATATTTCATATATTATAACATTAAAGAATTTTGAATATCATTTAAATGTATATATTTTAACTCAAAATAATCAGTCTAAAATGATCATTTATTTTCACAAAAAACACAAATGCTAAACACTTAAATATTAAATCCAAAAATCTATATACATTATAAAATACACTTTTACACCTCACTTTCAAAAATAATGTTTTTACACTTAAATACAGTAAACCGTTCTTACGAGAGCTCCAACAGGGGGGAAATCATCCCTTTCAAACTACGTTCAATATTGACTTATCCTTTAAACAAATTGGAATATTTTTAGATAATTTTATCCAAAACTATTTTTAATAAGAAACGGATGAAAGTTATCTGGAGTTTAAATTTTAGATTTAGTGTCAATTGAAAATTTTACAGTAAATCAAATATTTTTTTATCATTATATCGATGTATAATCAGACTAATAATAAGAATATATCAGAATAAAATTCACACATGTAAGACTTAAATCAGAATAATTAGTTTGATAATCCAACCTAACGAGTGGTTTAAATGAAAAAGAAAATAATTATTTAAGAAAAAAATTTGATACGCGGGCCAGTGTAAACTTTAGTTTATACGTGCCTTTTAGTTTTAGGGGTTAGGGTTTTAGTTTAGGGTTTAAGGTTTAGGTTGTACGATTTAGAATTTAAGGTTAGTGTTTAGAATTTAGTGTACATGGTTTAGTTTTTTAGGGTTTAGGGTTAGGATTTTAGGATTTGAGTTTTTATAGTATAAATACACATTCTTGTGTACACAAGCCTGTGTATCAAAATTTTACCCGATTATTTATCCTATAAAACTCTAGTTCGAGCAGTTTGTATGTAAGGTGCGTGTGCGTTATCAAATGATTAAGAAAAAAATATACTCACATAATAAGAGTGAACAGAACTTGACTTGAATCGTAATTTCATAACTTCGACTAACAAATTTTCAAATAAAGTTTTAGTTGTAAAATGAGATTTTAAATAACTCAAATAATCACAAATTTTTAGTAATTAGTGTATTAGTATTCAAGTTCAAGTTGAATCCCTCAATTTTGCCTGATATACATAAATCGCATATGAAAATATATATGTATATCATATATGATTATAGAAAGTTGTTTAAATTGAAATCAATTAGTACAATAACATTATAAATATTTACAATTAAATTAGAACAAAAACTTGAACAACTCGACCTAACTAAAAAAATTCAAATAAAGTTTGAGCTATAAAATAGGGCTCGTTAACTCAAATAACTCAATTTTTTTTTACTCAACTCAAAAAATTTCAAATAAAATTTGAGTTATAAAATATGACTCGTTACCTTTGCTAATTCGAAAATTTTGACTTAACTCAACGTATTCTCATCCAAAGATATATAAAATATTTTTTGGGGGAGAATGAGACATTTATATTGAATATTAAAATAAATTATTTACATTTATTTTATTTCTCTATATATTGAAGTTTTTCTCATATATATATATATATATATATATATATATATCACATTAACCAGTGTGCCTAATAAACTTCTTTTCTTTTTAATTTTAAAACCGTTGGATGTGGGCAGTAATTTCCAAGCACATAGTAAAAATGTAAAATATGTCAAGAAATTAATTAAATATAAAAACAATGGGATAAAACTAATAGAGTTGAATTTAAAAAATAAAAAATACAGAATTTGAAAATGTGCTGGTATTTTGTAGTAGCACGTGTTATATACTTGAGTTTGTATAATAATAAAAAATATAAATAGGCATTCACTTTCGTCCAGAAAAATCACTCTAAAATATTCAAAAAAAAAAAAAAGCCAAAGCTAAAACCGCTTCATTCAAAAGAGAGTTTCCAAATTCCCTCCTTTCTCACCTAATAGGTAAGTTTTCTCCTTCATATTTTTTTTATTGTTATTTTGGTTCCTATAATTTTTTTCTAATTAATTCGGATCGATTTGTTATATATTTAATTTTGGTGAATGAATTTTTCGGATATTTTTTTCATAAACAAAACTCAAATTTAAAACATTCTTAAACGATACCAAGTTACTTACTACTTAAATCAATTTTTATTAATTTTTTCCTTTATATTTTTATATAAAAACAAAAAAAAAAATTAAACTGAGCTTATTAATTTTGTATATATATATATATATTTATAATTAATAATATCTAATATATTGAGGGATTAAATCGACTTATTTTTTAACATCGAAAATTAAATTATACAGAATTTTATTTATCAAAAAATTTTCTTTCTTTTAAAAATATATCAAGAATAATACAAAATAACTTTTATTTTTTTGGATAAACAAATATTTTAAATTGAAAAGCATAGAAACAAAAGAATCTTGCTTTGATGCTTACGCCTACAAAAAGCGAAGCCTCTGCTTTCTTCAGTTATCTTTTCTCCAAAAACAAGAAATTTAAACAAAACAAAGCTAACAAAGAGAAGCCTTTCATTTCTTTCAAGTTTCATCCGATTGGAACGGCTCCTCCTTTTCAGTTTACCAATCTCCAACAACAACAACCCAAATTATAACTCCCATCAAATCCCAATATTCCTGACAGATTCTTCATTTTTTTTCCAATTTTTTTCGTTAATTTTTGAGTTTTTTCTGATCTGGGTCGGGGGCAGAGATGGAATACAACAAGGAGAAATAACAGTCTGCGCCATTGTTCTTCAATCACTCGTTTACAATGCACGCGACGGCAGCTGAATCGAACACAGCTCCCGTTTTCAAGTTCTACAATTCATTCGATTCCGCCAAAGGTTAAGTTAAACAGCTTTGCAGTTTGTTCGAATCCGCCAATTCTTCATCGAACTTAGCAAGTCCCAAGGTTGCTTTAAGACCCTCGAGATCGATTTCGTATTCGTCTTCGTTTTCTTTGAGCTTTAACAACTCTTTGATAATGTTACCCGGAACGGAAGATCGAATTGTTGTTTATTTAACTAGCTTACGAGGGATTCGAAGGACTTATGAAGATTGTTACGCTGTTAAGATGATAATTAGAGGGTTTAGAGTTTGGGTTGATGAGAGAGATGTTTCCATGGATGCTGCTCATAAGAAAGAGTTGCAACGTGTTTTGAAGCAGAAGACAGTTGTTTTGCCTCAGGTTTTTATCAAGGGAAAGTACATTGGTGGTGCTGATGTGATTAAAAGCATGTTTGAAGTTGGGGAATTGGCTAAGATTCTTGATGGGATTCCAAGGAGAAAACCTGGGTTTGTTTGTCCAGGCTGTGGGGATGCCAGGTTTGTGCCTTGTTGGAACTGTAGTGGGAGTCGGAAATTGTTCGACGAAGACGAAGAGTTAATTAAAAGATGCTTGGAATGCAATGAAATTGGCTTGATTCGTTGCCCTGATTGCTGCTCTTAAAGCTTCTATTGCTACAGCCTACAGGGTGCTAAGGTATATTTCGAAGTTTGTTTTCATCTTCTTTAATGTTTTGATTCGTTCTCGTTAGCAGATTTAGAAGCTCGTTTATGTAGATGTTGTATGTAATAGTCTAATGTGTTAGGTATGAAATGTAAATCGAAATGCCATATTTGGTTTAGACATTTCGATTCCGAAGGAGATCCAAATTTTCTCCTATTTGATTTTGTAAATATAAAGTTTATATTAATGTAATAGACTCGGCATATCTTGCGACAGATTGTAATGAGAATAGACTGTCATTTATGATTAACTTTTCTTGAATTCACTTTGTAATTATAGAAGCTGCAGTGCATACATACTTGAATTCTCATTCGTTCATATGGAACCAAGACTGGGTTGATTTCTGGTTTGCTTAAGGCTTTAAGCTCGATATACCTAATCGCTTATTGCTCCGGGATTGTTTCTTAGTTTAAGGAAAGAGTAAACTGTAAGCACAATCTGCTTTGAGTATTGATTACAAATAGTGTGAGATTTTAGACAGATTGATGTGTAGTTTCTGCAAATCTCGGCAATCTTTAAGAATGTATTGATCTGCTATCCTAACTTACCTTACTTTGTCCTAATTTTCTACCAATGAAACTCAGCTCTTGTGCCTCTATCTTGATATGTTAAGAATTTCGAGATGCTCCTAATGGTGGATTATTTTCGGTTTTTACGAGTCTAACAATTGTTAGCACCGATGTTCCACTTGTCTTAAGTATTTCCATATTTTAGGTCCTTGAGAATCATATCCTGTGTATTGAATATGGATGTCGAATACATGTACTTCAAGGAAAAATGAAGAGTCAGAGTAACATGGTTAAATTACATCCAGAGAGTTTAGAACACTATTGTTATCTTCATTCTATACCTTTCTTGTGGGCCAAGTCTTTTATTTATTTAGGAGCCATGAGTTACACGATCAGTACAAAATATAAATTATTTTCTTTAAATTTGGCTTTATAGGATTTTGATCTTCATTTTGGGATAGTGTTTTCTTGACAAGTCTGTTTTACCAAAAAGATTATTCCCATTTTTTGCCCATTTTATATTGTATCCCAGCACCTGCATTACTGTTTTAGTTTCCAGCTATTTTCTTCCAATTCTTCAGTTTGCATGACATACACCAAAACATATTCGAATGCAAGTATGAGAACTCTTCAAATACATGTAAACTTAAACAAACCGAACATACTCGTGTCAACACATGTGACATGCTGGTATCAAACACTTGGTGCTCATGTTTAGTACCATGGTTTTCCACTTTTATGAAACACCACCTAAATTTGGGATGTTTCTGACCTAATTCACTTCTTAGTTTGGTTGGGACAATCTATCTCCTTCACAATTCAGATATGTAGTCACCATCAAAGCTCCCTAAGATTGGAGTAAGCATTAATTTCTTCATCTACAATCCTCGCATTTTCATTAGTATAACATTCACCAGTAGGCTTGGACTTGACATGGACCAGCACTTATGATACCTGGATTCGTTATTTTCACTAAAATATTCATATCTAACATTCGTATTTGATACATATTTAGATGCGAGTATAATTCTCCAAATATATTAGCTCACATGTCGAGCCGCATTTCCATGTTCATTTTTTGAAGAATTCGTATCAGTCGTATATTCAAATATAAATATGTGATATGATCCTTCGAATATAGAAAAAAAAATTAGCATACCTATATTTGTCACTCAAGCGAAGTGCTACAAAAATTATACACATCATTGATTCATTCTATGAATGGAGTTTTCCTACGTTACATTTAACCATTCAAACTGGCTACATAAGCAATTTTTTGGTTTTCTGATATGTACCTGAGTTTTTTTTTGGACAGCTATTGAGTAAGGGGAATGCATTCGAGCTCGATCTCGAGCATCCCTCTCTCGACATTTTGTAGCTGAACACAGAGATCCTGTTTTACTTTCCCATCTGTCACGGCAATAATACCGTCTTCTTCTAGGGTGTTGTCTTTGTTTGCAACCAATTTCCCGAGCTGCATTGATTCATTAATCTCTGAACGCTCATGGGCTTGCGCTGCAGTAACCAGCGGTTGAATGTCAATCTCCGCATCCCCCATAAAATCGTCATATGAGAAAGTATCTTTATCGTACACAATCTGCATATAAAGGCCCGAATATTGTTTACTATTTTTTCTTAAGATTAAAAACAAGCCTTAATCAGCATTCTCATTCAGGGATGCCTTCAAATGCAAATGAACCAAAAGAGTTATGCTGCTGATGTTTAAAGAAACACGGGACTTGCGTATTTAACAAGTAAAAGGTCAAGGCAAACCTACGTTGCTCGGACTTGGGTCAGACACGGATATATACCCAAGTTTTTCATGTATTTGGAGGGTGTTCCCCAAATTGATGTCTAAATATGTGCCGGAGACAGGTAATTAAAAAGAAATGAAACAGTCGGAGCAACATAGAAGCATATTACCATCATCTAACCAGAAAAAAAAAGTTTTAAGGTTTCATTCTCTGACAAAATCAGCACTTATAAGTATAATGTCATGGCAGAACTAATCATTTCCCCTAGAAGTTACTTCAATCGAGTAAATAGATTCTTAATGGTCTGCAGGCAAACAAACAACTACCAGTGTAACAAAACTTATGTAGTAACTTGTAAACTGTCGAAGAAAGTTTAGCCATTTCATGCTTTTGTGTTTTCCGCACAAAATATTTTACGTTTTTCGTTTTTTGTAGAAGAATCTAACTCACCACTTTCAAAGGAGGAATGTTTTCCGGAATGGATAACATTAGGCTTTCATTCCAGACTGGATTTAGGTTGTTCTTTATGACTCGGGTCTTGACCGACTGCAAGAAAATAAATTACAAAGAATTCAAATCACCACGTTAGCTTGCTTCACCGGATTTGTCCATTTCAGTTCATTGAATAGTAACATATTTGTGAAAGAGAGAAGCATACTTGTGTAGCGAAGGTCTCGCTAAATAAAAACGATAATATTTTTGAAATGTTTTTTTTTTCAAAAGTGTTTGTGATATTTAAAAATATTTATTCCGCAGGGTTTACAAAAAAAAACCTCATAAAAATGGAGTCGCCACCGGCCACTTAGGTAGGCCGGACACCACAAAACCAGAGATTCAAAAAGACAGGGTTCGGGAGTCGGTTATGGATGGGGATGGGGAAGGATTAGCACCCCCACACCGCCCAAAAAATTGGTACTTTAATAATTACCGCTTTATGAATATTGGATTTTCCGGATTAGAGTGACGATTATTTTAAATTTCGGTCATAATTGCGAATATATTTTAAGGGTCCCGTTATCCGAGAATAAACGCCCAACCACTATCACTACGCTTTGATCTCGCCCCGTTTACGCTCGGATAAAAGGACACCGCATTAACAATTTATATCTCGATATGCAATCTTAATGGCAAAAACATAAAACATGGCAAATCATTTAAACATAGTAAATCTTGACATACGTAACATTAATTTATCATGAATGATATTTTAGACTAAAGCATGTATATATATACATATTACTCTAAATAATAGATAAAAACAACTATCATATGTCAAAATAATAAGGCAGGAATAAATATATATATACGAACAAATATTTTCAAAAAGACATGCATACTGGTAATAAAACATATTTCAACATATACTGGTTTCGATATATCATAAAAAAAAAAGGTAAATATACTAACATGTAGCCTAAAAAAAATAGAAAGCTTACACACATATAAAATAAAGAATACGCTATGTACAAACCAATTAAAACATAATATGCTTGATATGAATAACCGGATAAAAAACGAATATCATACTTGACACATATATATACATATAAACATAAAATGAGTCATATATACGGGAGACATAAAATGAAATAATATCCACATATACGGGTATAATTCGAACAATAATATTTACAAAGAAAATAGGTGAAATGAAAGGAAAATGAAAATCAGTGGCGTAAATTAAAGAGCAATAACATGTAATTTAGGGACGCAATTGAAAAACAAATAAAACCCGCAAAGACCGAGTTGTAATTATACCAAGGCGGACTCAAAATGAAAATTTCAAAAAACGCGGGGTGATTAAGGCGTAATTTTACCATTGAAGTCGATCGGGTGTAATTTAGTGACTAAATTGTGACTTTTTGGAAACTCGGGGACTGGGACTGTAATTATACCATGCGGCAAGACAAAAATGAAAATATTGAAAATGCGGTGGGATTAAGTGTGTAATTTACCCATTTAGCAAAATAAGAACAACTATAAAAGCCCCCCTTTAAGGCCGAAATCAAATTTTGCCATTTTGTTTCATTTTACGGTTTTTCGTAATTTTTCATTCTTCGTTTTCTCTCGTCCATTCTTATAATACCCGTAATCCAGCGGTCGCCGCCGTGTTCTCTCGCCGCACGCGCCGCTAACCGGCGCCGGCGTGACTCCAAAATAGACCAAAACAACCCCCTTGTCGTCCTCAATATGAATCCTAGGTTGGATTCGGAGGATATGCCTCCATTCGCCCTAGATCTAGGAAATACGAACCAAAAAAAGTTTTAAAACCTAAGACAAAAACTACCAGGGGGCCTTCCCCTTCCTTCAGTTCACCATCTCTGGCTTTGGAAAGCCGAAAGGCTTGTCACTGAGGAAGGGAGACCCACGAAAGGCGACGGTAAAACTCCTCTTCTTTTTGTTTCTTTTTTTTTATTCATGCATGTAAAGAAAATAAGTAAGGAAAAAGTACCACTGGACTTGCTTTGCCTTTTTTGTATTTCTGAAAAACTTGTTACAAAAGACTTCGTTTCTAGTTCTTACTGCCCTCTCCTCTCTTTTTTTTTTGTTACAACAGTCTCGTTTCATATATATCACTATCTCTGTATTTTGGTTGCAACTTGTATCTTCTTTTCCAGATCTGACACTTGCTTGTTGTCTTTTGCATAATCTGAACGCGGATGAATATCGGCGCGGTGGGCGGTGTGGCTATTCTCGCGAGGCGGACGCATTTTCGGGTTGTTAGATCGGATCGATCTAACGGTCGAGATGGCTTGAAGAACGATCGGCTGGATGAAGCCTCGATCCGATGAAACGGCGATTTCGCCACGTGGAGCACCGCAATCGAGGAGTCGTAACGCGCGTGGATCTTACGCGCGTGGGATAATAAAGCGTCCGCGTAGCGTGGACCACACGCGCGCGTGGCACTCGAACGGTCCATATACGTGGAGTACGCGCCTGGCGGATATTTTTAACCTTCATTGCATCGTGGCGTTGGATCGGATCTTGATCCAACGCCCATAGTTACCGCACATTGTAATTAGATAGGATTGAGTTGGGCCAAATGGGCTTTGTAATTGGATTTTTGTAATTGGACTCGGACTTTTTACTTGGGTTTAATATATATATTTAATTTTATATTTAGTCATTAATAATTATAATAGTTGTACATGTACATACGAAAATAAATACTTTATATTATACGATCATTAATTAATAATATTCTAGTATACGTACGTATAATCATATGTATATTTAACATAACGTCTATATACGCTTATACCCTAGACACATACGTGACATACATACGCCCCTAATACGTATACGTAGCTTATACATGCACACATCACCTTATATTAGTAACATTCATATAATAAATATACATGCAATATTAACATATTTATAAGTGAAAATGAGTGATTACAGTTGCCCCTCTTTGCTTGTTCTCATGGAATGGGAAACAAAGCAAAGATTCATAAGCACTCATTTTTATCAGACTTCCCTTTTTGTAGCCTTGGAAAAACGAATTCTTTTGGACATTTCCGCTCTTCCTTGGCTGAATCTTCAGGCTCGTGAGTTCTTCCTATATAGAGCTTCGTCATCTTCCGATCTTGGAGCTACAGGCTCTTTTCGACATAGAACCCTTCGCTCTGACATCCCAAATTATGAGTCATTCTTTTCACCTTGAGACAATAAAGCTTGGAGTCCTTCCTATATAGAACTCTTTGTTTTCAACGCTGGTTTCTCCTATATAAAATCTTTTGCCCCGCTGGTGGATTTTTTCCGATCGGGAGTTCTTTTTGAGATTTTAGATTTAGGGTTCTCTCTATGGGACCTTCCACTAGGGCTTGAAAATGCGTGTTTTTTTTTACAAATTTGTTGCCATTTTTGGACCTACGCTTACTAAGATCGCCGCATCATGCTCGAAGGAGGACTTGCGATGACCCAAAGATTTAACACCATGCTCGAAAGACTTATCGATGGCCCGAAGGACTTAACATCGTGCCCGAAGGGTTTTCGACGACCCGAAGGATTTAATATCCGGATCCGTGCCCGACACGCATTGTTATTTTATGAGGGACACGCGCGATATCTTTGCCACATCATGCCCGAAGGACTTACCGATGACCCGAAGGATTTAACACCATGCTCGAAAGACTTACGATGACCCGAAGGATTTAACATCGTGCCCGAAGGACTTATCGATGACCCGAAGGATTTAATATCCGGATCCGACGCCGACATGGCTGTTTTATGAGGACTCACGCGATATCTTTGCCGTATCATGCCCGAAGGACTTACCGATGACCGAAGGATTTAACACCATGCTCGAAAGACTTACCGATGACCGAAGGATTTAACATCGTGCCCGAAAGACTTACCGATGACCGAAGGATTTAATATCTGGATCGACGCCGTCATGGCTTTTTATGAGGACTCACGCCGATATCTTTGCCGTATCATGCCGAAGGACTTACCGATGACCCGAAGGATTTAACACCATGCTCGAAAGACTTACCGATGACCCGAAAGATTTAACATCGTGCCCGAAAGACTTACCGATGACCCGAAGGATTTAATATCCGGATCGACGCCGTCATGGCTGTTTTTATGAGGACTCACGCCGATATCTTTGCGCACATCATGCCCGAAGGACTTACCGATGACCCAAGGATTTAACACCATGCTCGAAAGACTTACGATGACCGAAGGATTTAACATCGTGCCCGAAGGACTTACCGATGACCCGAAGGATTTAATATCCGGATCGACACCGACATGGTTTTGTTTTATGAAGACTCACGCCGATATCTTTGTCGCGTATCATGCCGAAGGACTTACCGATGACCCGAAGGATTTAACACCATGCTCGAAAGACTTACCGATGACCGAAGGATTTAACATCGTGCCCGAAAGACTTACCGATGACCCGAAGGATTTAATATCGGATCGACGCCGTCATGGCTGTTTTATGAGGACTCACGCCGATATCTTTGCCACATCATGCCCGAAGGACTTACCGATGACCCGAAGGATTTAACACCATGCTCGAAAGACTTGCGATGACCCGAAGGATTTAACATCGTGCCCGAAGGACTTACCGATGACCCGAAGGTTTTAATATCTGGATCGACGCCGACATGGCTGTTTTATGAGGACTCACGCCGATATCTTTGTCGTATCATGCCCGAAGGACTTACCGATGACCGAAGGATTTAACACCATGCTCGAAAGACTTATCGATGACCCGAAGGATTTAACATTGTGCCCGAAAGACTTACCGGATGACCCAAAGATTTAATATTCGGATCGACGCCGACATGGCTGTTTTATGAGGATTCACGCCGATATCTTTGCCACATCATGCCCGAAGGACTTATCGATGACCCGAAGGATTTAACACCATGCTCGAAAGACTTATCGATGACCCGAAGGATTTAACACATCGTGCCCGAAGGACTTACCGAGACCCGGAAGGATTCAATATCTGGATTTGATGCCGACATGGCTGTTGTTTTATGGACTTTGATAAATTCTTCGATAATTCTTCAAATACCTGTTTAGGAACAAGCAAAATTGACATGCCCCTATCTATATGATGCATGCAATGTTATGATTTCTTTCTTTTCGTTTCTCTTTTTCTTTGTTAATCTTATGTCCGAAAAGTTATTCTTCCGATTTCTCTATTTCCTTTCCTTTTGTGGTATGCTCAATTTTGATCTTCATTTCTGTCAAATTTTGCTCAATGGGCATCCGCTCTTGTTCATTTACACGATCACCCGCCTTTCTTCTTCGGGTTTACCGCTTCAGCGACAAACATTATATCATGCGTGTGCAGAGATTCTTACTATTCTTTATGTTCTGTATTGCCCCATTCGATCGTACTCGGCTACCTTCCAGTTCTTTTGACCCAATATTCTGTGTATTTGTTAACTTCGTCATCGGGGTGGGCGAAATGCTTCTTAACCTCAATCTTCTTGTTGTCTCTTGACGGACGCCATTCCTCGATTTACGTGCTTTAATTCTTTGGAGACTCACTTTGTTTACTTTTTAACCGTCCCCTCACTTTGTAAGCTCATTCTTGTCCTGTTTCGTCCTTCATTTTCTTGAACCAAATAAGGCATTGTGGCTGGAATTCGCTTCTTGTTCTTGAGTTGTCTGACACTTATACCTCTGTTATGCATTGTGAGGTCCTTTCTGGTTAGGGGCTTCAATAGTATCCACCTTCTTGTGTTCGGATCTTACCCCCAAGTAATACATGGAAATTTTTGTTGTTTTAACTTGTCAATTTGCTGGTTAGTGTTCCTTTGAAGGGTACCATTCGGATTAACATACAAGATTTTGAAAACACAGCATAGAGCTCGGATATCATGTGCAAGAGTGGCTTAGATTCAACCACTTGATAATTCAAAGATGTGAGGTCTTCCCGGTGACTCGGTTCATCCTTATGATTACAGCGTTCTGCAGAGTGCTACTCTTTCTCGATTCTCATTATCTACTCGCCCCAAAAGGGTAGGCTTGTATAACCACTTGAGCGCAGAAATATTACTCTAGAAATAAAGTTCTGGGTGGTGCGAGTCTTAATTTTTCATGGTATCGCCAATTTTCTTTTTCTCCTCCTCTTTTTTATTTTATTTATTCATTATTTGAGGAAATCAATTCGTCACAGTCCTTTGTCTTGAGGACAACGATGGAGCAAACAACACTGCCCCAAGTTACTCGGCATAGTCACGATTTGAAAATATTACCATCACTCATGAAGCTAAGGTTTCTTGAATTGAGTGATATACCACCACCCTATCGCTTCAGCGGAGTGCCTCAAAATTTCCATACTCTTATCCGAACAAGCCTATTACCAGGTTTCGAACATAGGAGTACTTTTTTATTATTATTTTCTCATTTTCATTTCTTTTTTCTTTCTTCTCTTTTTCTTTTCCTTTTTGTTTTGTTTCTCCTCTACTACCTAGAAGATTATGCCTAGAGTTTCAATTTCAAGCAACTCTACATGGTTGACATTTAGAGCTTTTTCGTCCTTGAATATCATCGAAAGAGTAATAATCTCGCTTTTCTTGACAGAGTCCGGTGGGGAAGATCACACATCATCGTTACCACGACAACTATCTAATGTCACATCTTGCAATTGATATCTAGTGCCCTACAATGACGAGAAGATATCTATGTGCTTTCAAAAACATTATATGTTTAAGCGAAATGTGTCCTTTTATTGAAATAAAAACCAACAAACATGCCCTATCACAAAAGATCTTTGCCACATGGGGACCTTATAGAGTTGATTCCTTGTATTACTTTAGGAAGGTATTTTAATGTAGAGACATTTTCGCTTCTTCAAAGACTATGTAGATTTGCGTCTTATCCGTGGTCTTCCTTTGCTTGATCGATTCTTGTGTCGGGGTTCCATCATTGACCAGCTTCTTGATTTCCTCTAGTAAAGGTCTACATTTTTACGGTGGGATGTCCCGATGCCCCATATGGAATTCGCATGTGCTACTCGAGTCAAAGCTATGGGCATACTGATCAGTGCACTCTTCATCGGCCTAGGAACAAGATAGTGACCCTCTACCGGATGAGGCCAAATGTCCGAGATAGATGTTCCAAACACTTCCAAATTTGCGCTCGTCGTCGAGGGATTTTCCTTGATGACCCCGATTTGTCGGTCTGTCTCCTTCTTTTTACGGCCACGCGAACCACGGAGATGACATTCATTTACGTCTCCATCCTTATCTATCTTATCTTCGATTCGGTCCTCGACTTAGACCCCAATTTTCCTTCTTGATTGCGTATTCTATTCTTTCTCCAATCGTCATGAAATCTTGAATTTGTTTCTCGATTTTTCCAACATCATATCGAAGAGGGAGAGGAAGCGTTGCATGAAATAGGGAGTCAACTCTTCTTCCGCTATAGGGGCTGGACTTGGGTCGCCGGACATCGCCACCTTAATGCATATTCCTTGAAGCTTTCACTTGGTCTCATTTTCTCATTTCAAGAAAGCTGTCGACATGGTGCTAAATCTAAAGCATATTTGTATTGATCCAAGAAGGCATTAGCGAGGTCACCCCAAGACCTAACTTGGTTTCGTTCAAACGGTTATACCACACCGCTTTGCTGGTCTGTCGAGGGCTATCATGGAAATGGTGGATCAACAATTCTTCGTTCTTCATGTATCCTTCCATTTTTCTACAAAACATGGTTAAGTGAATCTTGGGCAGCTGGTTCCGTCATCATCACTGCGCAAATACGGGAACCTTGAAATGCGGAGGAATGACCGGATCGGGGACTAGGCGAGTTCCCTTGTATTGAAAGCATTTATCTTCTCTTTCTTCTTAAGCTCTTTCTCGATTTTTCCTTCTAATCGATCAAGCCTCGAATCTTCAATTCGTTCCATTTTTCGATTAGTTACGCCATCGAACCCCATGTATTAAATGGTGAAGTGTCATGCGATGATAAAATAATGCAAAAAATGTTATGCAAATGCAATGCATGAATACAATAAAACATTGATTCCGCAAGTGATTTGTCCTTATAGAACATCTTTCATTCGGACCAAAAGGTTTCATTACATCCGGTATTAGGTTTTACGAGATATCGGTGAGCCCGGCACCTAATGTCTTGACCTCATTCAATAGTCCCGTCGGTTTTCCTTCGCGGTCCAATGCCGGATCCATATTCGCTTATTGGTGCTTTCTTTGCATCGGCTAAATCTGCTATATCGTTGAGCGACTTGTTGGGCTTGAGTCGTAACCATCTTCATGTCCCGGTCTTTTCCCGTATTGTTTGCTCGACCTTTTGTAGCTTAACGGTCATTGCCCCAAAGACAGATCTCACTGGTGCGTAAAGCAATCTCGAGCCTCACTATCCGTTCTTTGAGTACTGCGTTTTCCATTTGGAAGGCTTGTGATTCATTCCTTTCCTGGTGCAGACTTGATTTCAGGATATCTTCCATGGCTGATCGCTTTCCAACTCATTTTGGATAAAGTCGCGTTGGCCCTCAGCTTCTTCGGCTTCTTTGATAATGATCGACTTTATTCTTACTATTCTTGTATTTACGCTTCCGGCGTTTCGAACCGTTCTTTAGCTGAATCATACCATTGACCCACTCTTCCGCGGTGTCACCCAGACCGAAACTCTTAAATTCAAAGTGCAGCTTCTGATACTCGTCTTGCACATTCTTTGATTTCATGCTAAGATTGTGCATCTCATGCTCGAGCTGGTCGCGCTTGTGTGCGAATTCATCTTCTGAGACACTTTTATTCTTGGTTCCTAACTTTATCCCGCTTAAGTGACCTACTTCTGTGTTACCTGAGCCTTGGGCTGGGTATTGACCTTCCTTCGACTTTGCCTCTCGGGCAACGGCTGGCTGGCTGAAGAATCGGGGTTGTCCATCGTCGAAATCCAAGATTCCCATTCTGATAAGATCTCGAACTCTGTCCTTCAGGGCCCTACAATTTTCAGTGTGATGACTCGAATCGCCTATGTGGTAGCTGCACGGACACATTTGTTGTAATCTTTCGGATAAGGAGGTTTTCTTGGCACAGACTTCATTGGTATGATAAGGTTCCTTTCGACAAGCAATGGAAGTAACTCGGTATATCTCATGGGTATAGGATAATGTCTTTTGATGTCATTAGATTCTCGAACTTCCCCTGGTTTTGCCTCTGTTCCCTGGGTATCTTCCCCAGATATGCTATTTGTCTGCTTCTTGAGATTGATCACGAAGGGATTCGATTTGTCATATTTAACGGTGTTATCTATTTTGGCATTTCGACCATTACATTTCGCATTCTCGCGCTCCCCGATCAAATCTTTTTCGAATTCGACATGATGCTTGCCTTTCATCATGGTATTCATCCGGTCCATCATCTCGGACATCCGCTTCTTTAGTTCTTGTATTTGTTTATCACTAGGATTGACATCGCCATCGAATACATTTCGGTGTCCTTGAATGGTTCTTCTTCGGCTGTCTCCGGTCTAGTTTCGAGATGAAGTTTTGGAATTGGACCCCCTTCCTTCAGGTCAAAGAACCTTTGGTCCATCATGAACAATCTTCTATTAAAAGAGAAATCACTCGGGAATCAATGCCCCACTGTAATGTGAATGCAATGGTATGCAAAAACCAAGCAAAAGAACACAAGTCAGTACCGGATAAAATTGATAAATATATAAATAAAATGACAAAATTAAACAGAATAAACACACAAAACAACCCTATTTATCCCGTCTAGAACCTAAGGTTATCCGCATGGCTCTAAATGGGTAGGTTTCTATGTATTCTCTACATGCAGTCTTGTTTCTAGGAGGTACCCGAATTGTCCTTGCTGTCCCCTACTAAGGGTAGCAAGGCCCCCGATCATCACCCATTATAGGCTCCTTTCAACCGGGTTCAATTCAGGGGGACCCATTCGCTTATGCCCGTACGAAGGAACGATATCCTTACGAAAGCATAAGGTACTCGAGCCCCGAAGGTACTTGCTAGGCCCATACGGGAGAACGATATCTCCACGAAAGCATTAGCGTTTTCCCCCACTTAAAAAGACGGGTTTATATGCCATATTTTAAATGCGTTAAAATAAACGCGCAATTATGACCGAATGTTAATTTAATAGTTACTTTAATCCGGAATTTCCAATATTAGTAAAGCGGTAATTATTTTGAAAGCTTGACTCTCATTTGTTTTTGAAAAACAAAAAAAATTATCCCCAGCGGAGTCGCCATCTGTAGCGAAGGTCTCGCTAAATAAAAACGATAATATTTTTGAAATGTTTTTTTTTTCAAAAGTGTTTGTGATATTTAAAAATATTTATTCCGCAGGGTTTACAAAAAAAAACCTCATAAAAATGGAGTCGCCACCGGCCACTTAGGTAGGCCGGACACCACAAAACCAGAGATTCAAAAAGACAGGGTTCGGGAGTCGGTTACGGATGGGGAAGGATTAGCACCCCCACACCGCCCAAAAAATTGGTACTTTAATAATTACCGCTTTATGAATATTGGATTTTCCGGATTAGAGTGACGATTATTTTAAATTTCGGTCATAATTGCGAATATATTTTAAGGGTCCCGTTATCCGAGAATAAACGCCCAACCACTATCACTACGCTTGATACTGGCCCCGTTTACGCTCGGATAAAAGGACACCGCATTAACAATTTATATCTCGATATGCAATCTTAATGGCAAAAACATAAAACATGGCAAATCATTTAAACATAGTAAATACTGACATACCAGAACATTAATTTATCATGAATGATATTTTAGACTAAAGCATGTATATATATACATATTACTCTAAATAATAGATAAAAACAACTATCATATGTCAAAATAATAAGGCAGGAATAAATATATATATACGAACAAATATTTCAAAAAGACATGCATACTGGTAATAAAACATATTTCAACATATATACGGTCGACATATCATAAAAAAGGTAAATATACTAACATGTAGCCCTAAAAAATAGAAAGCTTACACACATATAAAATAAAGAATACGCTATGTATGAACCAATTAAAACATAATATGCTTGACATGAATAACCGGATAAAAACGAATATCATACTTGACACATATATATACATATAAACATAAAATGAGTCATATACGGAGAGACATAAAATGAAATAATATCCACATATACGGGTATAATTCGAACAATAATATTTACAAAGAAAATAGGGATGAAATGAAAGGAAAATGAAAATCGGTGGCGTAAATTAAAGAGCAATAACATGTAATTTAGGGGACGAATTGAAAAACAAATAAAACCTGCAAAGACCGAGTTGTAATTATACCAAGGCGGACTCAAAATGAAAATTTCAAAAACGCGGGGTGATTAAGGCGTAATTTTACCATTTGAAGTGATCGGGTGTAATTTAGTGACTAAATTGTGACTTTTTGGAAACTCAGGGGGATTGGGACTGTAATTATACCATGCGGCAAGACAAAAATGAAAATATTGAGAACGCGGTGGGATTAAGTGTCTAATTTACCCATTTAGCAAAATAAGAACAACTATAAAAGCCCCCTTTAAGGCCGAAATCAAATTTTGCCATTTTGTTTCATTTTCGGTTTTTTAATTTTTCATTCTTCGTTTTCTCTCGTCCATTCTTATAATACCCAGAATCCGGCGGTCGGCCGCCGTGTTCTCCGCCGCCGGCCGCCGCTAACCGGCGCCGGCGTGACTCCAAAATAGACCAAAACAACCCCCTTGTCGTCCTCAATATGAATCCTAGGTTGGATTCGGAGGATATGCCTCCATTCGCCCTAGATCTAGGAAATACGAACCAAAAAAAGTTTTAAAACCTAAGACAAAAACTACTGGGGCCTTCCCCTTCCTTGATTCACCATCTCGGCTTTGGAAAGCCGAAAAGGCTTGTCATCGAGGAAGGGAGACCCACGAAAGCGACAGTAAAACTCTTCTTTTTGTTTCTTTTTTTTATTCATGCATGTAAAGAAAATAAGTAAGGAAAAAGTACCCTTTGGACTTGCTTTGCCTTTTTTTGTATTTCTGAAAAACTTGTTACAAAAGACTTCGTTTCTAGTTCTTACTGCCCTCTCCTCTTTTTTTTTTGTTACAACAGTCCCGTTTCATATATATCACTATCTCTGTATTTTGGTTGCAACTTGTATCTCCTTTTCCGGATCGACACTTGCTTGTTGTCTTTTGCATAATCTCAACGCTGGGATGAATATCGGCGCGGTGGTGGTGTGGCTATTTCGCGCGAGGCCGGACGCATTTTCGGGTGTTAGATCGGATCGATCTAACGGTCGAGATGGCTTGAAGAACGATCGGCTGGATGAAGCCTCGATCGATGAAACGGCCAGATTTCGCCACGTGGAGCACCGCAATCGAGGAGTCGAACGCGTGGATCTTACGCGCGCGTGGGATAATAAAGCGTCGTAGCGTGGACCACACGCGCGGCGTGGCACTCGAACGGTCCATACGTGTGGAGTACGCGCTGGCGGATATTTTTAACCTTCATTGCATCGTGGCCGTTGGATCAGATCTTGATCCAACGGCCCATAGTTACCTGCACATTGTAATTAGATAGGATTCAGAGTTGGGCCAAATGGGCTTTGTAATTGGATTTTTGTAATTGGACTCGGACTTTTTACTTGGGTTTAATATATATATATTTAATTTTATATTTAGTCAGCCCAATAATTATAATAGTTGTACATGTACATACGAAAATAAATACTTTATATTATACGATCATTAATTAATAATATTCTAGTATACGTACGTATAATCATATGTATATTTAACATAACGTCTATATACGCTTATACCCTAGACACATACGTGACATACATACGCCCCTAATACGTATACGTAGCTTATACATGCACACATCACCTTATATTAGTAACATTCATATAATAAATATACATGCAATATTAACATATTTATAAGTGAAAATGAGTGATTACAACTTGTCGACCCAACGTGAGAATGACATACGGATCACTGGAAAGCATATCCCGGACAGCTAGGTTGGTGCCTTTGACCACGTTCACCTTAATCAAGCCAATGAATTCAACCATACCTGCCTATAAACAGTACATATAGAGGGGGAAAATATACCATTCACACTTTAATACAAATTCCGGTATGCTAAAAACGAAGAAATGATATTTTTTGCTGCTTCATTTATTCCGAGAAATTATAAAAGAAATTGCCTTCCAATACCAGAAGATCCCAAAAAAGTGCATATTATTTATTAATGCAGTAAGTATTTATATGCCATCAGCTCTAAGTACATATGTGCTTACTCTCTGCGCAAGCACAGTTATTTTCCGGTAGAGACACTGAACTTTCAAAAATTACAAAATGGGCATTAAACTTTCGATTTTGTTACAAAATGGAATGTTGTTAACAGCCCAACGATAAGCTGATTGGGATGTCAACCTAATTAAAGTAATATATTCGTTGTTATAAAATGGTCATTGAACTTTGTACATATTACAAAATGGTCATTGAACTAATTAAAGTAATATATTAGTTTGATGGCCATTTTGTAACAATTAAATAGTTCAATAACCATTATGTAATGTTTACAAAGTACAGTGACCGATTTGTAACTAATATATTACTTTAATTAGGTGGACATGTTAGTCAGCCCGCCGTTAGCATGTTAACAACATAAAAAAGGCTTAGTGCCAAGTTGTAACAAAATCCAAAGTTTAATGCTCATTTTGTAACTTTTGAAAGTCAAGTGCCCTGAAAGATCATTTTGAATAGTTTAGTGATCATTTGTTGACTTTACCTCTTTTTGTCACCTTTGTAATCACTTAAGAGGCACTAAGAAATAAATTCATCGAAGGCTTTTCTAAGATCATATTTATATTTCCTGAAAGCTAACCAGGGGCGAAGCCGGGAATTAAAAGTTAACGGGACCAGGAATAAAATGTTACTGTACGAGTTAAAGAGAAATTCAAAAAAAAAAACAAGACAAAATGTCAATAGTAGAATTTGATATGTTCAAATATTACTTTCACTTATACATTTTAGTTTGCTACCAAGACAAGAACCATTTTATGATATCAAAGTAAATAAATTATAATTCAAAATTTTTGTTGGGGCCAAATTAAAAAAATGGATCGTAAAGGCGGGAAAATAGATAGTAAGGGTGGGTTGCGGGAGCCAGGCCTCTGCCAGCCCCTCATGTGGCTTCGCCCCTGAAGCTAACAAGAAGTAACCATGATATACTACCACTTATTTTGAAGGGACATGAGGTATAAAAGATCAGATCATATTTAGAGATATCTACTTGTCGGTACAGTAGCATCGAAAAGAAAATGTATGTGATCAGAATAGTACTAGTAGATATGCATGAACTAGCTAGTTCTAGAGGAAAGAAGTGCTTCTAGAAACGGAAAATTAAAATAAGCATTGATAAAAAAGTAATTATTACCAATGAGTTGCTTTTCTTAATGGACTTCTGATGCTCAGTATCTCTTCTTCCCCAGCTGTTTCTAAATCTTTGCCCTATATGATGTCTGGTAGGTTGTTTCTCGTACTGTCTTTTATCTTGGGAAAACAGGTTGGACAAAGAACTCTGTGAAGTGGACGATGGAGAACGTTGATGAGGTGGATGGGGGCAAGTCACGTATTCATTGCCATCGAAAAATTGCAGCATCTCATATTTTCTCCTAAGCATTCAAGAAATACAATACTGGGCATAACAAATTAAGAATTCTAGCAGGAAGGAAAAGACACCGACAAGCTTATTTTGGCATTACTTAATGAAATCGGCACGCTCCTCATTGGATGAATCTGGTCCTGGCTTTGTGATGTTATCAGGAAGGAAAGCTTCATACTTTTTGTTTGCTAAATTATTGCCCCCCAAATTCTCTAGAGAATCAACTTGATCATCCGTCCATTCATCAAGCTTCACTGAGAAAACCTAGCACAATTGCTTATCAAATTATAAAAGTAGAAGATGAGTGCATGTGCCGAGAGATTCAAGAGAACACTATAATGTCTATGTATTTGGAGATTCTCGAATGTCATATCCCCATATCAGTGTCTGGATATGCATCAGACATGACCGTTGGACATGGATACATGGACAAAGATGAAGTCTTGGAGTAACTTGGATAATCCACTATTAACATATCAAGCTCAATGATACCAATCCTCAAATATCGTTTTATTACACGAGAAACTAGTAGATACCAAATTTCTTTATCTTAATAGCTAGTTGTTCTATCTAATCTAACAGCTTTTTACGTGACAACTTCCAAGTACTGAAGATGATTAATCCATGCAAGTCCTCGTAATATGAAATAATCCCGATTCTCAGCATGTAGTATTCCGTAATGACGATGACTAAAGGTAGCAAACATTGGGATGGCAGATTCATGATGCATTAATGCAACAAATCAAGCTTTTAGTTTACACCAGAAGACATAGGTAACATAATCCAGTTGAAAAATCATTTAAGTAAAATATGAGCATAATCCAAGAACCACACCTTTGATATATGTACTCCGAGGCTTCTATGCACACCAGAGCATTTGATACAAATAAATACTCCAAGAGTTGATGATCTGATATACAGGGGAAAAAATTGTCAACAAGAAGGCAATGTCGAGTTAATATACCAAACTTAAGCACAAATGAAAATGAAAAACAACAAAAAAGAGGCCAACAAATGAATTACTGTCACTATAACAGATATAGCGGCAAACTTTTCATTCAAGGCAATATAAACAAAAGAGGATAGAAAAATAAAAAAATAATTACTAAATAAAGTAGACATATGTTGCACGAACTTGGAATAAGGGTTGGATTTAGGTACGTATCCAACACCGATGCTCAAAAAAGAGAACTAAACTTGAAATGCTGCTCCATAAAAAGAGCTAGCGAAACCTAAGTCTCGAGAAATCCAGATTATATATCCTAGAAATAACTCAAAGTACGATACTCACACCCATTTTGGATCAGGGGATCCACAGTCTGCACAAACATTGTTCCCGGATTCCTTCAACAATCTCTCTAGCCTTCCTTTTGCACCTGTTTAACGAACAATGGAAGTTTAAACTTATAAATGAATCAGGATAAAATTATAGGTTTACAGGAAGCCAAATGAGATGCTACTGCTACCATCAGTTCTGGATTTGAATACAGGCTGAGGACCTGAATGGGATAAACCAAAGAACTACCGGAAGCACAAAGGAAAACACGTGGAATTTCACAAACTATGAATATACAGTTCTGTACGTATATAAGCACCGTAAAATCATCCGTGCTAGGACCACTACATCATAGCATATTGGAATTTGTCCCTATGTCTCCTATTTAATAAGTCGGGATTTGATCCTTCAAACACAAAAGTTAGAGTTAAAGGCAACATACTAGATGCTCTCCATGAGTCCTTCCTCATAAACCAAGCTGTGCTATCTGCATCACTTGGTCGGTTCCAATATGGCTGTTCCGCAGATAGCAGATCATATAAACGAGAACTGGATCCTGCAAATGCAACATGATAAACAAACCAACCATATTATCAGAAAACATAAGTTTCCGGAAACACATAAGCGAAATACTGGTTAGAGAAACACTACAGGAAGTTCATGAAACATCTAAAAATACAAAAAGAGCACCACCAAGATCAATCCAGAATAGAAGATAACCATCAACAACATTCAACCAATAGTTTTTTTTATATATAAAAAATTTGTTCTTTTCAACAACAATGTTGTCAGAAAACTAGAAGCATTCAATTTTCTTGGCAACAATTCAGGTAATCTGTGATTATCAATTCCTTCTTGGACATGCCATAATCATCCAATGTAAGAAAACATTGACAAATGAAAGAACACAACAAAAAACAAGACATCCTCTTGTCTTTAAATCGATTGCATGAATCATTACCAGAAGGGGGTTTGCGGTCGGAGTTTCCATGTTGGGTAGACATCTCCAGCCTTCAGATTGGAGACTCTAATCACCGTTATTATCTGGAAAATCCCATTTATGAGTTCCTTAATCTCGATTAAAACAACATAGACATCCATTAAACAAAGAAACAAAAACAATAATTCCAATTCCAAAAAGAGAATCTTACATTCTAAATATCTGGCCTCCTCTGTTAAACATAAGATCATCGGAATAAAGAGTGAGGCTTTGTTGATAAAATTTTCTTCTGCATCAAATATATTATTCACAGGTGAAAAAGATTCCAGAAAGAAAATGTTGGTATTTAAAGAATTGAAGGAAAAGACAACAAAACAAATGCCAAAATCAAGAATTTAAAAAGGGTTGTTCTTACAAGATCAATGAAGGGTTTGCATAGGAAATTGAGAAGTTTAGTTTGAACAAGGAGATTATTTTTTTAAGGTGAAAAAAAAAGAAAACAAATCCAAAAGAAATGAATAAGGGAAAAAGCAGGAGAAAACGTTGTCTGAATTTGAATATATTTTATCTTTTAATTTGTTTTTTTTAATTATTATTGAAGAAAAAAGATTAATATTAATTTTTAGTAATAGAGTATGAAAAAGGATAATTCCCTCGAAAAGTCAAAGCGTAATGGCAGCTCCAAACTTGGCTTCTTTCCACACGCACGTATGCTACAGAACTGCGTGTTCCACGCGCTTTTCATGCTTGTGAAACATCCGCTCAATTGTTTTACATTATCATACATACATACTGCATACATACATACATACATGAACGGAAACACTACCATCGATCATTAAACTATTTCCGATTTTCTGTTTTATGTTATCATCTCACATACATCCATACATGCATACATGGATGGAAACATTAAAACGTTGGGAGGAGTCTTCCCCATACATATAATGTTTGATATTTATTGTAAAATTTTTCTATAATAATATAACAAGAGAATGAGACATTAAGTCTTTAATAATGTTTGAATTTGAATTTTTGATTATTTCTCACCTAATTTCCGCCCTTAATTTTGGATGGACAAGATACATTGATTGTTCTCAGATAGTTCTATCTCAATTCTCAAATACTGTGTTATATATTTGAATATTTGAAAGATACACGAGATATTGTTGTTGATCTTGCTTTAGCCAATTATCTAATCTTGGATGTAGACTTACTCATCTCCATTAACAATCAATTGGGTTGTGATTATCGTCCTATTGATATTGTTTTTTTGTGTTCGCGACTCACCAAATACCGTGCTTGAATTTTTCGATGTTTTAATTGACTACGAACATATGATTAGTGAAATTGAACATTCCACGCCTACACTTCTAGCTACAACAAATGCAACTCGATGTGTTGCTCGTATGTCTTTGAGTCATAACTACTCAATAGATCACACCTTAAGTAATTCTAGTGGTAGAGGTGGTCGATTTGGCCACTGTTATAACACCTTAAACCTGACTCGACATATCTAGAAGATTCAAGGTGTGAAATTGAACATTCCACACCTTAGATGATTCAAGGTGCGAGTCAGGTTTAAGGTGGCACATTAGGTCATCAAATTGAATACTAACTAGAAATAACAAATTTATTGATCTAACATCAACTATTTTATCATTTTACTAATGTTAACGCCAATTATTTTATCCTTTTTTATCAACAAGTATGATTTTATTAAAGAGAAAATCTACATATATTATTATCGGTGAGCCTCATTAAAAATTTCTCTAACCCTAAGTTGAGGAAAAGAGTACTCCTCGATAATGTCAAGAAAACCAATTAAACCAAGCTAAGTACAACTAAGCCAAAGTAAAGAATAACAACCGAGCACCCGACACTAAATTAGACCAATCACTCCTAATTTCTAACAGCCACCACCATGCAAACGCCAATGAAGCAACAAATAAGAAAGAGAACAACACTCTTCTTTGCCGTTTGCATGGGTATAGAAGAAGGACCAAAACCATAATTTGACAAATAAAAACAGAGAAAATAAGAACATGCGTGCTTAGCAGAAATTAAACATGAAATTTGAGCTGAACTGGAGTTCTCCAAACCTGCCTTTTCTTTTCCTTTGAATCTGGATTTAAGGCTTTCTTTAGAGAAGATAGCCATTTAGCTTTCTTTCACATATTTTCTTTCCCTGAGGAGAAACAAAATCTATGTCAGCACAGTCTAAATAAGTTGCAATTTAAAGATGATTAGTGGAAGTTGAAGCGAACACTTGAGCTGAAATTTTCTTCCTTTATCAGACTTTTCTCGTCAACCAAACGAAGGAAAAGAACAGACAACTCCAATCTCGGCAATGTATCTGTAAGTCTTAACAAAATGGGAAAGTAACCCAGATTTTAAAAAAGCAGCAGCAACAGCAACAACAGAAGGTTGAAAAATAGATCTTTGAATTGGGGTTAATGAAACAGAAATAGAAAGAGAACTTGAGAAGGCAATGCCCAGATCTCAAGGGAATGAGATTACTCATGCTTTCTCGGTAGATGAGAGAAGAAATAAAAAAATTTTGTAAATATAGAAGATTAAATATGAAATTATACAAATTATTTTTATTCTAGTGGTCAAAATAAAAGTAAAGTAATAGTTTATGAACTATTTAGGTGATTTATCTTTTTTATTGTGTTAAATTAGCCTCTCGTTTTAAGTTTAATGACAACAAACGTCTTAGTGACCAAAAGTTTACAAATCATGTATGTATGATTAAGACCATCAGGCCTCGAATAAAATTTATTTGCTTAATTTTTTATGCTTTTTTATATGTCTCATCGATAATTTTATGCCACATATATTATTGATAAAACAAAAATAATTAGTAAATCAATAAAAAAATATTAATACATATGACACAAAATCATATGACACAGAAAAGGGACAAATGTGTTTTGTTCTCAAGCGTTTAAATAAATTAATTGGGTTGTTTTACCTAAACCAAAGATCTTAGGTTTCGGTCATTGGAAAAATGACATTGTTGAATATTTGATGGGAAATTTTTATCGTCTTTATGATTCTATTCGACTTATTTAATATTTTCTAAATAGAAGAAAAATAATAGAGATTGAAGTCAGAATTAGAGTAGGAGACAAAATCAAAGGTCCTATAAAAGCCTGTGCATGAACACCTTGAAACAAAACAAGTGGTTAGCACTTAGCAAAGCAGTTGAAAATGCAAAAGAGGCAATTACTATTGGTGGGTGCAGCTCTCTTAGCCACACTCAGCTCCGTAGTTTCTCAACAACATCCTTTCACTTTGTACAAACTGAGTCTGCAATGGCCACCTTCAGCTTGTACTCCGGCGCCTCAGAGAAAGAGGTGTATCGATGACATTCCCGAAAGGTAAAACATCCATGGTTTATGGCCGAACCTTGTATCTCCCGGATGACGAGTGCAACGACAATTTCATTCAGCCAGCCCAAATTTTGGTGAGCAAATCTTGGTTTGAATTTATTAAACAAGAAGTGTTCACGCTAATTCAGTTTTGGTAGAGTATTTTGAAGCCGGAATCCTTCTATTCCAACCTAGAGGACAGTTGGCCTTACCTCTAAGTGGGGAACGCTGATTTGGACTTTTGGTCACTTGAATGGAACAATCATGGGATCTGTTCGGATCTCCAAAAAGATCCTGCTGCCTATTTCAAAAGTGCTTTAGATCTCTTCAACTACCCAAACTTGAGTAATTTACAACAAGCTAGTTCAGTCATACTCACAATTCCAACTAAACTAGATTGAATAGAATGAAATTCAAGTATTAATATCATACATATATTAGAGCTTTGGTTTTGGCCCTCCAAACAGATTTGGGAATTGAAATCGGACAAGCTTATTCGATAGACGACATAATGGCAAAACTTGATGCAAGATTTGGAGTAATGCCTCAGATTGCTTGTACCAGAGGGAGTCAGCTGTGGGAGTTCCGTTTCTGTTTCGACAGGGCCGAAGGAGGATTACCTGGTGGCCTTCGGAACTGCCCCAATGTATTGGATGAAGAATATAAATGTGATATAAACGGACTTCAACTCCCCCCAGCTCCAGCTCTACGGATGGTATTGGACAAAGCAATCTAGTCTGTGTCGTCAGCTTTTTAGTTTTGCCCTTCTTTTGTGGACTGTTTCAGTGTTGTTGTACCCCCACCGCCTGCGGTGGCTCTTCTTTAATAGCAAGTCCGGAAGTTAAAAAAAAACAAGTATTTAGTCTTATACCATTAATATTAATGCCAACGGACTACACATTCAATAATTAGGAGATTATCTGGTCTTGGATGCGGACGCACTCATCCCCATTGTCAATCAATTAGGCGATGACTATCGTCCCATTGTCAATGTTCTTTGCGTCTGCAACTCTGCATCAACCATGCTTGAACTCTCCGAGATTTTAACCGGCCACAAACATATGCTCGGTGAGGCGGAGAATTCCATGCCGACGCTTCTAGCTACGTGAATGCAACTCAACTTGTTACTCATATGTTTCTGACCACACCTCACATAATTCTCGTGGCAGAGGTGGTCGCTTTGGCCACCATGATCCAGGTGGTGGATGTAATACTTATCATCAACACAACAATCCTAGGCGACAACATATTGACTTCAAGTTTTGTAACTTTTCAAGTTATTTGGTTCGGAATTGTCGCAAGCTTGCTCGATTTCTTTGTAACAACTTTTATCAACAGCACACGCGTAAACCTCCAGTTGTCAATACTGTTATTGCCCGGCCATCCCCTGGCCTGTCGACCTAGATGTTCTACAGTGGAACATCTCGTCATACTGCTATGCCCAAAATATTAGTCGGTTCACGTGCTCTTAAGTTACTTTATTCTGATGTCCGAAGTACTAACAAATATCTTATGATGGGTACTTTATTCAAATACTCAGCATGAGCATTTCTCTTTTCTCATCTTTATGTTATAGGTAGTGTTCAAAAAAATTATTTTTGAGTGTAACTACTCGACAGATTGCACTTTAAGTAATTCTAGTGGTAAAGGTAGTCGATTTGGCCACTGTTGTAACACCATAAACCTTACTCAACTATTTTATCATTTTGCTAATGTTAACGTCAATTATTTTGTCTATTTGTATAAATATTTTTTGAAATAATAAAAATATTAATTATAAATATTAAAAATATAAATAAATATATTTAAATTATTAAAAATGATAAAATATAAAAATTAAAAAATAATATACAAATAAATAATTTTTTGTTATTTTCTTTTAAGTTAGTTTAATTTAACAAAAAAATAAAAATTTAAAATAAAAAAAGAGACAACAGATAAGATATGATGCCAAAAGAAATGTCCATAATAGTTGATTAAGAGTTATATTATTTTATAAAATTATTTTTTTGGTTAATGTGTTATTTTGTCAAGTCGATACATTTGTCTTTATAATACTGTTATGTCAACGCGTATTGTCATGTAGGTTTGTCACATCATTTCATGCTATTTATCGTTAGTTGATTAACATTTTTCATTAGCGAAGAGACTATTTTAGCTTAAGATAAAACGTTGAATGTTAAAATACTTCAAAAAATATAGGTCAAAATGACTATCTAATCAAATATAAGAGACATTTTTTGATATTATGCCAAAATATAAAATTAAACATAACAATTTTCTAGATTAATTCACGGTAATTGTTTGATGCACCATCAGTAAAAATTTTTCCACATGTGGGCTTCTAAAGCTATTATGTATCCCTTTTAGGGGTCTTAAACCCTAACTCATAAATTCCAAACCTTAAACTCTAAACCATAAAATATGTTCTCATACTTTAAAACCTAACCACAAACACTAAAACCCTAAAAGTTAAATGTTTGTGAAAAAAAAATTCTGCATCAGTGCATGAAATATTTTTGCATTAATTAATAGTTGGCTTAAGGGTGTAAAAGGCTCTTAAACTTTAAAAAAATCAATTAAGCCCCTAAACTTTTTTACACCCAATTAAGCCCTTGAACCAAGAAATTTAATTAATTAAGCCTTTTGTCCAATAAATCTTGACAGTTTTTTTCTTCATATATTACTGAAACATGATACACTACAGTTCTATCATGTTGCATTTACAAAAAAATTCAAAAAGTATTTTTTCCTATAAATTTTATAAGTTTTTTTATAGAATTTTTAGAATATTTAAAGATTTTTTTAAATAAAATAAAATTTTGAAAACTGTCAAGTGGAAACACTATGACACAGCGCACTACAACAATGGATCGAAAAAACTATTCAGATTTAATGGTCAAAATTTGTCAAAGTGCTTAATTGATTCAATTTATTGGTTTAAGAGCTTAATTGATTAAATTTTATAGTTTAAGGGCTTAATTAGGTGAAAAAATAATTTAAGGGTTTAATTGATTTTTAAAAAAGTTTATGGGCCTTTTACACCCTTAAGCCTTAATAGTTTAATTAAAGTAGTTAGCAATTAGCATTATTTTTTTAACAATAACATCTGAATTTATTAATTACCATAAAATATATTACAAATATAATGCATCAAAAAGAAAAAGAAAAAAGACCAATTCACTAAAAAATCTCATACAAATGTGCAAAAAAAATACAAGCTCTTCTATAGAAATTAATGTACCATCAAAATCTAGAAACCTTCATGAATCTTTTTGTCTCTAGCAAAATGAAACGCATTATAAGATAAAAAAAGTGATGCGCGAATCAAATTATCAGCCGAATTATTCCGTTATTTTAATTATGTCGACTAACAAACTATCAAACGAATAAAAATCAATCTTTTCTATAACTATTATCAAAATTAAACCATAAAACTAATAAACCATCAAAAAGTGGTGGGCATCATTTTTATTTTTCAGCACACGTGCATAAAAACATAAAATAAAACAAAATTAGTTGCAACAGTTTTTGCGACAACATGCATAATTTAATTGGGGGAAAAGCATGTGCAGGAGAAAGAAAAACAAAATTAATAATAACAGTTTTTGGCATTAATTAAATCCCTAACAATTTAATGGTTAATTTATTAATATAATTATATTTGACTCACATGTAAAATTTAGATCAATACAATATCTATATGTCTCTATATCAAATTGGTCATAAATATTGTCTTTATTACTATATATTTAATTCTATTATAAAAATTATTATATATTTAATTACTGGAATACTTTTATATAAGCAAATCGTTAGACATTTATAAGGTACTTCAAATTCAATACGAACGATTTACTTGAATAAAACATAAAATTCAACGGTTGGATTGTTGAAACATTAATCGTACGAAAAATTATGAGAATATATAAAAATAATTTAATTTTACACTAGAGTAAGTGGATTCTGCCCCTACATGAGATTGTTCTAACTTATCTAAAGATCTCATGTTCGAGTCCTTGAAAATACAACATCATTAAATACTTGACGGGAGAGTTTTACCATCCTTATAGAGACAAATTCAAAGCTCCTATAAAAGCCTTTGCAAGAATACCTTGAATCAACAACGTAGAAAAAAAAAACCTGGAGCCAGGTTAGCAAAAGTAAAGTGGTACAAAATGCAAATGAAGCCAATATTATTGGTGTCTGCTGCCTGCTCTCTTAGCCACAGTCAGCTCTGTAGTTTCTCAACAGCCTTATACTTTCGAAAAACTGAGTCTGCAATGGCCACCTTCAGCTTGTACTCCTGCGCCTCAGAGAAAGACGTGTATCGATAATGTTCCCGAAAGGTTTACCATCCATGGTTTATGGCCGCAACGTGAAGATGACAGCCCTATGTATTTCCAGGATGACGAGTGCAAGGACAATTTCTTTCAGCCAGGCCAACTTGAGGTAACAAAATACTAATTCGAATCAATTCAATAAGGGTCGGATATGATCAAAATATTAAGCTGATAATTCATGTGAATTGACTTTTTTATGATTGAACTCGTAGAGTGTTTTGAAGAGGGAATCCTACTATTCCAACTTACAGTACAATTGACCAAACCTTTATGTGGAAGCTGACGGTGATTCGCAATTTTGGTCACTTTAATGGAACAGTCATGGAATCTGTTCGGATCTCCGAGACGATCCTTTTGAACATTTTGAATATGCTTTAAATCTCTTCAACAGCCGAAACTTCTGTAATTTACAACAAGGTAATTCAGTCATACTCACAGTTCCAATAAAACTCTATAAACAAGATTGATATATGTATGTATATATAAACCAGTAAACTAAGATTAGTGATTAGAGCTTTGGTTTTGGTTTTGGCCGTCAAACCAGATTTGGGACTTGGAATCGGAGAAGCTTATTCGATAGACGACATACAGGCAAAGCTTGCGGCAAAATTTGGAGTAAGGATTCAAGTTGCGTGTACCAGAGGGAGTCAGCTATGGGAGATCCGTTTCTGTTACGACAGGGCAGGAGGAGGATTACCCGGTAGCCTTCGAAACTGCCCCAATGTGTTGGATGGAGATTATAAATGTGATTTAAACGGACTTCATCTCCCCCCAGCTCCAGCTCCGGCTCCAGCTCTACAGATGGTATCGAACAAAGCAATCTAGTCTTGTTCATGCATTGTGTCTTTGCTCATTTGCTGTCTCTGTCAGTCTGCTTTTTAGTTTTGGCCTTCATTTGTGGACTGTTTTAGTGTTGTTGTACCCCACTGCTTGCGGTGGCTCTTCTTTAATAATAAAACTTATTCATGGTCCAGGAAGAACAAGTCATTTATAAATCTTCAATTTGCTCAACAAGTGGTAACCTAAGACTAGTCCGTCTTTCGAACAAATAGTCATGTTAACAGTTATAAATCTTCAATTTGCTCTACGGTAGTAAAATGTGCATCAATTTTGTTGAATGTTTCTTGATCAATTTCAATTGGTGTGAACAGATGATGTTCTACTGGCCTGGGATCTACTTTAGTCTCTGCACTCTCTTCATTTAATGCTCCGGGGTCTTTCATTTCTGTCTCAGAAGACATCGTGCTTTGATTATAAAGCTGCGCCTTCATCTCCAAACATGATTTTAGATCCTCTTCATTTCGAGCTTTGTTCAACTTGTCGACAATATCACTAACAACTGAAGCTCTCTCAACCCACGAGCTTTTAACCTTGTTCCACCTACTGTCCAGTTTATTTTGGTCATCTGGGTCATTAGCACCATCTTTTGCTTCTGTTCTCTGAAGCTTTTCGATTCCCTGGTCAACAATTTGTTTTATCCTCTTTCTGGCATTATCAATTCTTGCCGAGTCGGATTTTAACGTTAACTTCAGACCGGAAGTCTCATCTTCCTTTGAAGTGGGGCTAGGTTTAGACCCTTCATCCTCATTGGACTCTTCATCCAGAGATTTTATAGAAAAGACTTCCTCAAGTAAACTAATATTCTGCATGTACTGGTCAAAAGCATCATTTTCAATTTCAATATTTCCATCCTTGAATTCCTTCAACTTCGAAAACCTCCATTCGTTTAAGGCTATAGCATCCTGAAATAGCATATCAATTTAAGGCTTTACAGTAATATAACAAACTTGAACAAGAGAATCTGTTTACCATTAACTAAACCCCACCTTTCGCGTCAGGTGTTTCTTTGTCCGGACCTGCAGATTGTCAAATTGTGCAAAAGCATTGGAAAGTTGCCGAAACGAGGGAACCCTTAGGGGAGTCCTGAATCATATGCAACCGGGGAGGAGGGGATCAGCCACAAGTCAAATGACAAACTCAAAAATCAATTTAAATTTTAAAGCCTAGACACATAGGGCTGAACAACTTATGTAGATAATGAAGTCACCGAGTCGTAAAAGTGAAACAAAATGGTAGGGTACCGTGGAGATTTAAGGAAAATAAGTTCACATTGGTGCTTCGGAGGATAGGAAACAAAAGGAATTCTAGATCCAACGCGTTAGATAATCGATTGCAGTTTGTTTTCAGAAACTATACTGGTTAAGAATTCTTGAAACAATGTCAGTGATGGTAGAATAGCAATATACAAAACATGGGAATAGATGTACATTTCCGGCGAGGCCAATTTTGACCAACATGTCAGCCATGTTTCCCTACATGGAATATTTACATGCATGCAATAACAAAGTTAAGGTACTACCAGCTTCCTTGCAGTGACGGTTTCACATAGAAACATAAGTTGTCCAGACAGATATATACTTTTCTGCTTTGGTGTCACAGTTTCAAATATGAAAGGAAATGCACATTTTGAGCAGCTTATTTTTGTAACTTACACTTGAGAAGACGCCTGTGTTGACTTCTGGTCCGATGAAGGGGTGCTTGAAGTTGGTGACTTCTCGGGAAAGGCTGAATTTGACTTTAAAACTGCAATTACAGTATAAATCAAGAATCAAGTTATTTTTGTGTTCATTGCTTCATTCCTTAACAAAACATACGCTCAACTATTAAGAACAAATCCTTCATTTTTGCCCCAATCACAGGAAACTATTAAATCCCTTCGGTGACAATTCCTATATAGGAGATATCCCATTTTTTCCTTAAATAATGGACCGAGGTTGATAACCCCATCGGTGAATACCTTAACAGAACATGCTTTTAGAATAAACTTAAACCTAAGCTCAGCATATTGTTAGCCTTTCAATAGAATACATGACCATTCCAACAAAACTAAAACATCTTATCTTGTGAAATAAGCAACTAACAACACTGAAAGTCAACCCCAGGAATCGCAACATGTTCGAAAGAAAGTGAATCAACTAGACGACTACCAAGAATCATCAGATCTTTACAATGTATTTCAAGATAACATCCATCCTAACCATTTCCAACATGAAGCGTACTTTAAAACTTCATAAGTAACCAGAAAATCGGATACCATCCGGTTACCAAAATGACTGACATTTGGCAATAACCAAAGTAAATTCATTTTTAAGATGATATCAATTCTAACCATGTCCGATATGGAATTTACTTCATATCACCCATTGACATAAAACTCCCACTTTTCCTTCACAAGTAACCGCAAAATCGGATATCATCCGCTTACCAAAACGACTGACATTTGACAATAACCAAAATAAACTCATCTTCCAAGTTTCCTTGGCAATGGCATACCATGAATATGACACGGGTTCTGCGCTTTTGAGCAACAACTCTTACACGAGCTATACGGGCACCTGCAGAAGAAATCGGAGTAATGATTTAATGTGAAAACTTTCCAAGCTCAATCAACCATTAAAAGAAAGAATTGTTTACATACTCCAGCTACGAAGCTTTTAGAAGTCCTGAAAGGATTTATACTGATCAAATGTCTATACTTAATCGAGGAGTTTACAAATTTTACCACGGTTTGCATCATAAATTTTCCTGCAGCTTTCGACCAAACAAAAACCAGATAACAAAAATTGACAATCAAATTAAATAACTTTGGAGTCTAAAATTCAAAAGTAACTTAACGTAACCTGCTGTTTCATTGGATAATTAAATCATTTCTTCTTTTGAGGACAAATTGCCACACAAAAAAAGTTTTTTTTTTAAATCCCATAGCGATACATGGAAACAAATTTAAGAAAAGAGAGATGCTTCTTTTTACCTGGAACGGGCAACATTGCCACATTGAATACACTTAGGCTTATTAAGCCCGCGTTGCGTCCTAGGCAGCACATCCATACGCTGAAACGGCGGAGGATGAGGTGTGGCCGTCGCCGTGGTTGTAGTGCCGGTGGCTGTTTCGGGTGTGCTTTTCGTCGCCATTTTAAAGCACGTGTCTTTCGTTTTCACTCCTCGTCTTCTTCTTTGCTGATTTGGGTGTGTGTGAACTATGTACACTTAATTGTTTTCAGAGAAAAATGGAATGGGATTTTTGGAGAAAATTGATATACAAAAGTGAAACAAAAAATCATATTACGGCTTATAGTATGGGTTGGGTATTTGGGGATTTGAGTTTGAAACTTTCAAAATTCATTCTATTTCGGTACAATAAAAAAAGGAGTATACTACATTGGTAGTCCTTAATTTTTATGATACTTGTAATATAGTTACCGTACTTTTATAACTTACAATATAATTATTGAATTTTAACTCGCTTTTATTGCGGTCATTACCGTGAAATTCTAATCAGTTTTATTATTGTCACTAAACTTTTAATGCATTTTTATTGTAATAATTGAACTTTTGTTTTTCTTTGCGGAAGAATTTAAGTTATAGAGTTTCGAGCTCGGTTTATGATCACTCTGATTTATATACTCTGCTTCTTTTGCCAAAGCCTGTAATGATTCGTAGTTCATGATTCAGAGAGGTGTTTTATTGAGATTATTATTAAGTTATCAGGTTAGTTCTTGGTTTCCTTCATCTTTCAGTTTTTAGTTTTATCATGACGTTTATCTTTTAAAATCATAAATAATCACAAGATATGATTCAGTTTGATAATTGAGATTGAACATTTGTCAGAATCAATGTATTAGTTTAAATCATAATAAGGATTGATGCTAATATCGTTGTGCAGAAATTTGTTAGCAAGCGAGTAAAACGTACGAGACTGTAAAAACAATAAAGATTAATCTCTATCTTCTTGCTAAACACATATGATCATGTTCTTAATGGTGCAAAAGTCCATTATACCAAAATCAATTTTGATTGGTCTAGCAAATGAAATATTTGAATCTTAGTATGAATCACTTGAGGAAGAACATAGATTTAAATCATGATGTTGAAAAACAGAGATTTTAATCATATTGTTGTAAATAGAACAAAATGAGTTATAAAAATTATCTCGTAATGACCCTCTCACGACCGGATACCGATGTTATAGAAAAAAACTTACCAATTGAAGATTAATTGTTTATTTGAATATAACAAAAGTATAAGGACTTCTATTTAAATAACATGACAAATTTTAAAAGAAGACAAGGCAGTGTTGAATAATTGGTGGCTAAGCTTAGATAAAGATATCGTTTAAATTTCATCACAAGCTAATATAACTGTGGAACACATTTACTAGTAGCACCATACAAATCTGCATTTCTAATTCTCTAAATTGATCATCTATGTAGATACTAGATTTTTAGACATAAACTTAACATCTTCCAATTCATGTATTTGATCCATGGATAAGCAAAGAGAACTTGCCCCTCAACAAACCAAGAAATACATGACCAAGAAGACCCTTAAATTTTACTACCAAAAGAAACCAATCTACTGCTTACCACGACAAAATAGAATCAACGGAGACGATACCCCCTTCTTTACTGTTCTTTCCATATCCTTCCTGTCACTCTAAGCTTCAACTCCTTCCTGTCTCCACCCGAGAAGAACAAAGCCATGTTGCGTTGGATGATGAGACCATCGAAACTGTCACGAACCTTTCGATGACTGTCTCTTATGCTCCTTGGCACCCCTTGCCAAATCAACTTCCTCCCATTCCCACCCACCTCAAGGCTGTAGCTATAGTTCTTTGCCTCATTATCATCACCCATAAAACGCAGGAATGCTATATAAACCGGAGCCATCCCAAGCTGGAAGGCTTCAAAATGCAGGCAAAAGTACTGACCATAGCAACTGAAAACCTAAAAATCGAGAAAAGAAATCCAAATATCAGTGACCTGCCTCTCATAGAATCTTTAAACAAAATCTAAAATAACAAGGTTCAGTTGATTGAATAAATCATGGCTGTGTCAAATGACAAGGGAGAAAGAAAAACAGGAGAAATATCTCTTATACGAAAGTAGAAATCAACTTCATAAGAGCATTCAATTTTGTAAAGCAGAGCAACTTTGATAGTTTCAGTGTCCCTCTATGACTGTTTTTAGTGGTAGAACGATATGACAATTCATGCAGAAAACAGGTTTCCAGTTCTTGAAATTTGCTGAAATGGTAGAATAATTCATATGACGGAAAATATAAAGAAAGAAGGTAATAATACCGTCAGCATCCATGTAGCATTCTCCACCTCATGCGGGTTTGATTTGACATAACGATGGTTGAAGGTGCTGCCACTGTGCATGTCAACTTTGTGATCGTCTTTCAGGTGAGCAACAAGAAAAGGAATATCACCGACGACTGTGCATTCTGACCCAGCATAAGGGCAACTATATGGTCTATAAGAACACTGTGACTCGTGTTTTAGCTTGCTGTAATATGGATAAATGCCTATGCACCCGTAACTTTGATATTTACAGGGAAGCTCAAGAGATGCAGCAACCTTCTCCAATGCAAGACATCTAATATTCCCAAGCTCATGCCTGCATGTGGGGCACCGATTGTGGACCCTTGGCTTGCAACCAGAGCACAATGTGTGTCCATTTGAGCACTGCACAGAGAAAGCAAAAGAAAAGTGAGTTCTACGGTTTTATGTTACTGTTTAGACCCTTCCATATCAAATTAACAGTACGTTTATCTAAACAAATTAATTAAATAATTCAAAACTACAACTAACTTAAAGATTAAGTAATGATCAATAGCTAGCATAGAACAAGAGCATAAAGATAAACATGTGGAGCCTTTTTGACCATGTAAGGTGTAAGGTAATGCTCAATGGCAAGTGTGCACAAAAATATATTCATCTTGTACATAGAAATGGTTGGGTAAAAATATCTTTAGGGATGAGTTAGAATGAGTAAGCTATGTTATTCGGACTCTTCATTGTTCTTGAAGTACCAGTGTTCGACACTCACATAACATATTAACAAATAACAAGTAAGGTTCCCAATTTCCCATGGGTAGCAAGAGATTTCCCCAGACACAATAATCGTTTGCTTAAACAATTTCTTGAAAGTAATCAACAACTACAACGTGTTATATGACCAAACCTGATGAATTGGTGGGTACATTGCGTTTAAGCAAACAGGGCACTCCAACAACTCACGCACACTGCTAGACACAACCAAATTTGGTTTCGTAGTGGGTTGAGTAGGATCATTCACAGGTTCACCATCCAAAATGTCCTCATTTTGTGGAGGATCAATAACCTCAGGCTTGCTCTGCAAGTCATCAAAAAATGGATTCCCAGATGCCATGCTGGTATCTATGCACAATCTAAACTGAAAGGACAAAGACAAAAGTTTCCGAATCAAATTTCAAGAGAAGTTATCATGTTAAACGGTTACTCTGAATCGATATTCGGTAATATATACTATCATTTAAATACTTCAGCTTATTTTTTGCATTAATCATCACTAACCCTCATGAAATTATATTCCACACCATTTTACTTGCTTAAGAAAGCACAATTACATGTCAAATTTACAACTGAGCCAACATTTGATCCTCTGCTGCAATCTTTCATACCTAAAACACAAAGATCAACGTTGATATTTACTTTTTAACAAGCCGTTTAAGAATCAAAGAGATGAATGTAATCATTTAATATTTGATTATTATAATTAAACCAATATATCCCTCAACGCATATAATCGAAATTAATAAAAAGATTTAATCGCAAGGGCTAAATATTCTTACCACCCAATTCTTTTAAACCCCCTTTTTCTCTCTTAAATTCACCGACCAGCTCTGAATTCCGCCTAATCATCCAAAAAGAAACCATATATTTATCGGAAAATCAGATTATAACTTTTTTCTCGAAATTACCCAACTAAAACATCATAATCTACAAGTTATAACAATGTAGATGGGAAAATGGATAGTTTTTTAAACAAAAGAAACCCTAAAAACGAGGGAAGTCTACATTTTTTTCTAAAAATAAAACTCCATACAGGAATCAAATCAAGAAGATCTGGAATATTCTAAAAAAGAAAACCTTATAACCAAACAAGGAAAAAATCCAGGAAATAAAAACACCCAAAAGAAAAGAGAGAGAAAGAAAACGTACCTTCAATTCATACTCAAAACCCCATTTGAATAGAAAGAAAAACCCTCCAAATACGAGTGGAGACGGTCCAAGAAGATGAAGATGAAGATGATGATGATGATGATGACAAAAGCTCTATAAAGAAAAGGCCGAAAATTCCTCGTTTATTTCCCCCTTTTTTTTAGATATTTTATTGGATAATATGACAGAAATGGAACCGGTGAGTTTAAAATTAGATAGAGAGAGGAGCGTGAGTGTTCGGGAATTGGATCGGAAGAAAGCAATTTCGCGAGAAAATACAAATGGGAAAATAAATAAAAATGTTTGAAGTTAAAATGAAAGTCTTTTTTTTTTAAGGTTGTAAATGTCGGGGGAGGTAAATTTATACGTGTGTTCTACGCGCACGCAGGCTCGCTTCAGAAGGCGCGTGGAGCTAATTATAATAGATTTTAATTTTGAAATGAAACGGGAGGTTCCTTACTAGGCGACTTCGGCAGAGACATTGGGTCAAGAAAGTCCAACATTTTTGCGCGTGAAATATACATCTTGATTTTTGGGGTCACTGAATTTTCAAAATTTATAAAATTAACATTAAATTTTAAATTTTGTTAAAAAAAGTGCACTAAGTCCTTATATGTCATTAATAACCCAACGGCGAAAAAATTAGGCAATTAAGTAATATATTTTAAATTTAATTACAAAATAGTTATTAAATTTTATAAATGTTATAGAACGACCATGAAATTATTTAATTGTTATATAATAGTAAATTCGTTATTTATTGTTACAAAATAATCATTAAATTATTTAATTATTTTAAAATGGTTATTGAATTATTTAATCATTTTAAAATGATTATTAACTATTTAATTGTTACAACATAATTATGGAATCGTTTAATTGTTACAATATGGTTGGTTATTCCATGTTATGTTGTATTTTTTTTTTTTGCTATTGATTTTAAAATTTGTTTTCAAAAACGTTTTAACTGAAAGACATAAAGAGCTTCTTATTTCGAAAAATCTTTTAAACGAAAGGAATCAAAAAGTATTTTTTCAAGAAATGTTCAAATGAAATGAATTCAATGTTCTTTTTTTTTTTCTAGAATTGCTTTTGAAAACAAAAAACTCTTTCATAATACTAATTTAGTTTTTGGGGCTTTGGCTTTTGGTTGCTAATTATCTATTTGCTTTGTTTACTTCTGATTTCTCTTTTTGCTGGATTTTTAGGAGTGGTATCTGTGTGCTTCAAGTGCATTTTATGCATTTTTTTTATAGATTAACATTAAAAAAAACACAATTTTGACCTAAAATTTTCATGTTTGATTTAGTCAAAATAAAAGCTAAATTCTACAAGTGTTTGCATGCGATGAAGAAACAAGTGAAACACCAACACAAACACATTTTTTTGGGGGTCAAAAGCATGTCCAATTATGAGGATAATACTTGTTAGTTAATAATTTAAAAGTTGTGCTAGTGCTTTTTTATATCTTTATGTTCGTTTTATAATTCATGTTCAAAGTTTGAAGTTTTTTTTTCTAACAATGCTGTCTCAAAAATTAGAGTACAACCTACCTTATAAAAATATCGGACTCTTATTAATTCACGTTTATTTATTTAAAACTATGTGCATTAATATCTATTCTTTTAAGGGTTATTATATCATGTATTGGCACTAGAAAAAAAACCTTTCCGCAAGTATGTCTAAATTCACTTTAAAAATTTAAATTCAAATCTCTAACCTTAAAACTCTATAACCTAAACCTTATTCATTAACCTCTAAAACTTAAATTCTAAACTACTAAACTAACTATCTAAACCTTAAATTGTACCCGCTTGTGAAATATTTTTTTTCACCGTCAATACATGAAATATTCTCTTCCTTCAATGCTAGTGAAAATGCTGGTTTAATTGGATATCTTTATTTTATGTTCCAAAAAAATGGAAATCTTGATTTGTAGCCATTGGGGTCATATAGTAGATGAACTAATGTCTAACCGTGTAATTATCGTGATAAGTAAATTATTTTTTTAAATGAATAAAAAAATAAAAATTAAATTCATTTTTTATTGTCATATTTGTTATCATAATTATTGCATATAATTTTCATGTGGAATAAACTGTACATATTAATACTAATCTTAGTTTAATATATACTTTTTTGTTTATATTAGTATAGATTTTTTTATTTTTGTTTATTTTAGAATGTATAGTTGTTATATTCGAAATAAATTTTGAATATTGGCCATATCACTACCAAAAAAAAATTAAAAAAAAAATTGATTTTTTTTTTTGTAACTATAATAAGATTCAATCAACTAATAATCGAGATGTATATAGATTTAGACTATCATAAATTTAAATAATGTCATATATAATAAAACTTAAATCATTATAAAATCAAAGGAAAAAACTTTGTCACACATGCCGTGTAAACTTTAGTTTACACGTGTCTTTTAGTTTTAGGGGTTAGGGTTTAAGGTTTAGGGGTTTAGGTTGTAGGGTTTAGAATTCAATGTTAGTGTTTATAATTTAGGGTTTAGAGTGTGATGTTTAGTTTTTTAGGGTTAGGAAATTAAAATTTGAGTTTCTATAGTGTAAGTACACAAACTAGTGTAAAATTAATTTTATACAGCCTGTGTATCAAAGTTTTACCTAAAATCAAATTCAAATCCAAATCCAAACATATTAATTAGTTTTCGAGTTTAAAACTTAAAATTTAAAATTTATGGTTAAGACTTATAGTTTAGTTTTTAGTGTTGGGGCGGACAAATGATTTTTGTTAGTCTCATAATTAACAGAATTTAGTTTTAATTTTTAAACATAAATTCTCGGTCCTTGTGTATGTCTCATGGGCGGATATACATGGTAAATTAGGAGTATAATTGACCATACTAAAAAATACTCAACGTATAAAATATTAAATTTGTATCAAAATTTTCATAGAAATTATTAAAATTGACCCCACTTGATTTGTTGGGATATGTGATTAACAATACATGTTGTAGTAATATAAAAATCTTTCATATCTCATACCCTGCTCTGACCCTACTATACGAAAATCTTGACTCCACCCCTAGTATGTCTCGTCACTGGAAAATTAAGATTATAGTTTAGGTTTTAAGAATATGTTTTAAGGTGCATTATTTAGATTTTACGGTTTTGTGCGTATGATTTAAAATTTAGGATCGGAGTTTAGTTAAGAATTTTTGTTCTAATTTTTTACCCTTACAAATATCATTTGTGTTTGGACGACAAAGACCCTTTGTATTCGAGAGACCGTACCTCTTCAATTACCCTCAAAGTCATCTTGACCGTTCAATGTACGCATGTCTAACCAGATCAACGCTCCAAATTTATTTCCGCAAATATGTACTGCATTGCTTTGGTACGTTGTATAAAATCGCTAGTCCTCCGTTGCTGCCTTCTTTTTCACCATACCCTCACACACCGGAAGTCAAAGAGTGCAAAAAAAAAAAAAGATATGGCAACCATCTACGGTAACGGCGGCGCAGGTTCCGGTCACAGCGGTAGCCATCGCGGAGCTGAGGAAGTTCGGGCGTGCATCAGAAGCATGGTGGACCAGGGTAGCGTGGAAAGCCACATGTTTTACTTGGCACGCAAGACTGCTTGTGAAATGCTAAAAAACCGAGGTTATACCGTGGCTGACTCGGAGTTAACTCGCACACTCGCTGAGTCCCGTTCCCATTTTGGAGACAAACCCGACCTCGACCGTCTTCGTATCCATGCTTCTCTGCGTTCCAATCCTTCTAAAAAGGTAAACTTTATGACTTTTTTTGGCCCCCTCAAAGTGTTTGTTTGGGGGGAAATGTTTGGTTTCCATGAAAATGATAGAAAACGATTCATTTGGTCTCTTTTCTGGCAGGGATTTTCTTTACCGGGTATGTATACATATACTTGTATACATGAATGTCTGTGTGTACACACTGTATATTACACTACATATATGAATCTGTATATATATGTGATGTGTATGGCAACATGAACATGCTTGGTTATGCATGTATGTATGTATGTATGTGATTGATGGCTATTGGTGAGTTGTATCAGTCTGTTTGGATGATGAGAAAATGTGAGAAGAAAAGGTTCTCTTTTGCCTTTTTTGGTAACAAAAGGCCTTACTTTTGTACATGTTGCATATATAAATTTACTAATCACGTATAAACAAGATTCCTTGAAATAAAACTGTTGACCTTTCAGCTCCCCTCTGTGTTTTAGCCCCTGTTGGCAGCCTATTAACATTATATAACAAATAGTATGTTTATAATCCTTCAAGGATCATATAAATTCAATGAAAAAATTTAGAAAAAAATGAACATATCCGATTCAGACACGAGTATGTCGAATTATAAATGAAGTTTCTAATATGATATATTGTCTTAAGCACCATTTGCAGTTATGTTAATTAGGGATGTGCAAAATAAACCGTAACCGTTAATCAGTATAATTGTTAAATTTTATCGGTTAATTAATCTACCGTTAAACGGTTTTAGTTAACCAACCGTTAAAAATGATAGTTAATGGTTAACCGTTTGGTTAACCCTTATGAAATTATTTAGACATAAAATGAACTTTGTGATTAAAAATTCTTTACTTAGATATTTTTTTAATACAATATATATCGGATAGATAATTTTATTGTTTTTAAAAGAATTAGTGAACATTTGTAAAACTGTAAGTAGCGGTTAATGGTTAACCGTTTAAAAACTTAATGGTTAACCATTTCTTAATGGTTAAGAATAACCGCTATAACGGTTAACCAACAATTTATGTTAAATGGTACGGTTAACCTACCATGAGCACCCTAATATTAACATTGTATATTTTAAGTTGCTTGCAGATGCTGGTTGTTTTCATGGGAACAGATGATATAGGAAAATCAACTGTTTGTGCTCTTCGTGATCAGATTCTGAATCAAAGCTTAAGTGGCCTCATACTTGTACTGCAGAGCAAAATGACCTCCTTTGCTCAAAAAGAACTGGATGGTTTTCCTTTTAAAGTGGAGGCTTTCCGAGTAAGTGGACTCACCTTCGGGGACGGATGCAGGATTTTGTGTGTTGTGCGAACTATTAGAAAACTATATTATTAATGTAGGGGTGCGAAATTATAAAATTTTAGGGGTTTAAAATTAGATTATCAATAGACAATATAAAGGGAATAGCTATGGAAACTTCCCCAAAACATTGTCTTCATGCTTGCTTTTCTACTCTCACACTACTGGTTCATGCTTTCATAATGAATAATCTGTCAATGGCTGCAGATTGCTGACCTGTATGTTAACATAACCAAGCACCATTTGATGCCAAAACATCACATTTTGACTGCTGAAGAAAAACGAAAATTGCTGAACAAGTACCAGTTGGAAGATAAGCAGGTAACCAATGTTAGTTCTTTCAAATGCGTACACTACTATCGAAACAAACTACGTATTCTGCCGTGCCATCTCTATATGTTCGAATATGCATCGCCACGAACCTTTTACGATACATGAAGAATTGAAGTATGTATTAGGAACATGCTAATTTTTCTTCTTTTTTCTGTAAATGTTATACATTTTCAGTTGCCCCAAATGATGAAAACAGACGCAATAGCTCGATACTATGGACTGGAGAAAGGAGAGGCGGTGAAGGCTACTTACAGCAATGAATTCGTTCGGTTCCATGAACAGTACCGCTGTGTTGTTTGATGGCTTCGTAAGAATGTGTAGAATTGCTTCATATTCTGGAAAACAGAGTTGTGTTTCAAGTCTATACTTAATCAGTTGACATGCTAAAACTTTGTCATGGATCTCGTTTTTTTTATGATTATGACATCCATAACCAATAGAACAAGTGTTGAGTTAGTTGATATTTTTTTTTGATAATTTATGTTCATTTTATGGTTGATGCTCTCCCTCTCAATAAGGTCGTTTTTAAGATTCGAATTTGAGGGAGTGCAATGTGCCTTGCCATTGCACTTAACTCTTGTTTGTGGAGTTAGTTGATATTTAAGGCTTAATCATTTCAGAATAATTTTAATATATTATATTATTTATGATTATTTTATATTAAATAAAATATTTTGTGTTTGGGTGCATACTTGGGAACAATTTAGCATTGTATTTGAAAAGTGATTTTGAGGAGTGTTTTTAGATTATTTAATTTAAAATTTAATTGTTTAGTATTGATGTTAAAAAGTATTGGGTAAAGTTTACAAACGATCACTAAATTTTAGTTAATTATTTATTTTGGTAACTAAACTTTCAATTGTTTCAATGTTACCACTAAACTTTGCGATTTGTTTCAATTTGGCTACTGAGCTCTTAACAGACATTAAGAAAGTGACGTGCCAGTTAATAAATTTTGTATAATAACACATTTGGTCTTCAATATTTGAACATTCAAACAATTTAGTTCTAATTTGAAAAATAATAATACATTTAACCCTCAATAGTTACACATATTTCAATTTGGCCTTTTTAATTAAAAATAATTTAACCATAAACTTTAGACCCTAAACTTAAAACCATAAATCCAAAACATTAAACATAAAACCTCAAATCCATAAACACAAAACCTCAAACCTCAAACCCATAAACCCTAAATCTAAAACACTTAAACTATAAGCCCAAAACTAAAAACCTAAAACCCTAAAAATTAACATACCTTGATATCTGAACACCAAAACCCCATTTCCATTTCTTGTCTACAATAGGAAATTGGTTGGTAACCGTGTATTGGGATATGCTGGTTGAATTATTTCTATATTGGTGGTCAGCTCATTTTCTTCATCGACTTGTATGCTTATAATAATGTCAAAAATTCTTTGGGAATTTTCTCTTCTACGGTCGGAAATTAGTTGCTGCTGTTGCCGTATAAATTATCATTTTAGCCATGATATTATAAGTTAAAAATAAGTTAAATATATAAATCTAAATGATATTTAAATTTTTTAATATTATAATATATGAAATATATAATTAAAATTATCATAATATATATATATATATATATATTAATAAATGAATAAGTTTTTATAATACGGGTTTTATGAAATTTCATAAAATTTTAAATATATTTTGTTTAAGAAATTTGACATGAAGAGACATAAAATATCTAAACCAACAAACAATTTATTTATTTTTAATAGACCAACAAACAATTTATTAATCATAATATTATGTGGTGATAAAAATTCTAAGTTGTAAAATATACACAATACAATAAAGGTTAAAATTCTAATTTTAACTCTAAAAACACTTTTCATAAAAAAATTAACTTCTGTTTGAGCCGAAAAGTTTAATATTTCTTTTGAATATAGGAAAATATTGTGCCCTCTCATCTTAAGGTGCTGACATTAGAAATATTTAACCACTTCTAAGGTGATGGCTCAAATGTCTTAAAATCGTGCATAGGATAGTCGATTGGCCTAGACCCGATAGGTTTCGATAGGATCAATTGTTTTTTTTAAATAAAAAATTGAGTTCGGGTCGAGTTCGAGTTGAGTGTTTTTAGAGTGATGTTGGGTCGAGTTTGAGTTTAAGGTGAAAAATACTCGACTCAACTCGAAAAAATAATTTAATTTTATTCTAAATATTTATATATAATTCTTATAATGCATCTATGTTTATATATATTTTTCAATTATCTCCCTATTTTGTCTAATGAAAATAGAATAATTGTTATAATGCTCCCTCTTTATTTGTATTTTTTCAATTAACTCCATATTTTATCGAATAAAAATAAAAAAATATTTTTTATTTATGTAGGACTGGGTCGGATTCGAATTTTTACTCTAAAATTTGGATCGAGTTTGGTTCGAGTAGAATATCATAAAATATTGGGTCTAGACGAGTTCAAATGGAAGTGTTACATTTTCAGGTAAGAAAATTCTATAATGTGCGACAAACATCCTTGAATACCATTAACGCTGAACACCATTAAATTAGTTAATAAAGATTAAAAATTTCACGGACTAAACATACGATTAATAATTATTTTAAAAAATTTCAGTTAAAATATTTTCCATATATATATATATATATTAAATTTTTGATTTTTTAATAAGGGTAAACTACATATTTAGTACCTCATCTATTTCCGTATTTCTATTTTGGTACCCAAGCTAATTTTTTTTAGCAAAATGGTTCCTAACATTACGTATTCTATTCTGTACCTTGACTGTTAAAAATAAACGAAAATAGTGACGTTGCTTGGTCAAATAACATTTTTAGTCCCTAAAACTTATACAATCTAGAATTTAGTTCAAAATATTATCAATTTAAACATCATTTTTAATTTTTGGATTAAAAATGTAAATTTATTCTTTTTTTTTCTTCTTCCATTTGAAGTATGAAAAATTAGGTATCGAACATCTTCATTGTCACTACAGTTTACTGCAAATTTTCATCGATTATTTTTTTAATTCCTCCAAAACAATGTCGACTTTAATAACAACAAAAAGGGCAAAGTATGAAAAAGTGAAAAGCAACTAAAACCTGTAAATTTTCAATGACTTGGTGTACGAAGCTGTTACGATGAGGGAAAACGTACTGCTGAAACGTTGAGGTTAGCTAACGTGATAAACTAATTCTTAATCTTAATTAATTAAAAAATTAGATAATTTATTCTCGTCGACGCAGTATGGTCTCTACTATTCGAATAATTTATAAAATTTACTGGTTCAAATTAGGATTGCCAGAATCTTCAATACTTACGAACCTCGTATGTGCATCGATGACAGTCGCGTCGTTAGCAACTTTGTTGCTCAGGTACACTTTTTATTCCTTTTTTGAAAAAATGGTTTGATCGTGCGAGATGAGTTGTTTATTCGAATAATTAAGTAATATTTGCAGGCTTTAAGGAAGGAGCCATTTACTGTGTATGGTGATGGGAAGCAGACAAGGAGTTTCCAATAGGTTTCTGATCTGGTAAATTATTATTGAACTTGGAATTCTTTTCTAAATTTTGTTACACATAGCTGTTACGCACATGGTTTGCATTTTTGCCTTAGGTTCCGTTGTCAATGGAACTTACAATTATTCCGAACCAGTATCAAACAAATCGTACTTGCATAAAATGCCGGTATCTGCGTGCTTCCTTGAACGGTATCTTTGCTTCCGAACCAGTATGGAACATAGCACGATGGATGATATTTTTTTGCGCTTCTTGCTCTCGTAAGTTTTAGATGATTTTTATTTTTTTTTGTTGTTATTAAAGTTGACATTATTTTTGGAGGAATTAAAAAAAAGTAATCAATGAAAATTTGCAGGAAACTGTAGTTACAATGAAAAATATGTTCGATACCTAGTTTTTCATACTTCGAATGAAAAAAAATAAAGAATAAATTTATATTTTTAATCCAAAAATTAAAAATGATGTTTAAATTGATAATATTTTGAACTAAATTGATAGATTATATAAGTTTTAAGGACTAAAACTATTATTTGATCAAACAACGTCATTATTTTCGTTTATTTTTAACAGTCAGGTACCAAAATAGAAACAATATGTAACATTAGGTACCATTTTCTAAAAAATAATAATTTGGGTACCAAAATAAAAATACAGAAATAGGTGATGTACTAAATATGTAGTTTACCCTTATTAAAAAAATTTAAAAATTTAATATATATGAAAAATAATTTAATTGAATTTTTTAAAGTAATTATTAATCGTATGTTGAGTCCTTAAATTTTTTAATTTTTATTAATTAATATAATAGTGTTCAGCAGTGTTCAATGTTAATGATGTTAAGCGGTATTCGTCACACATGGTAGACTCATCCTTCTAGGTAAAGTATAAAATCAACCAAAAACCCGACTTAATTTAATCCATGAACATCCCTAATGGTGCACGAAAGTGATGATCTGAAAGTCACAATCTCTTTTGAAAATCAATAAATATTAATATTTCAAATACTTTAGGGTAAACTATAACAAAGGTTGCTCAATTATGAGTAAGATTATCTTTGGGTCATCCAATTGTTAAAAGTTACATTTGAGTCATTTAATTATGGGTAAGGTTACATTTGGGTCATCCAATTATTAGAAGTTACACTTGGATCACTCAATTATGGGTAAGGATACATTTGGGGTCACTCTTCATATTTAAAAATATATATCAATTTGTGTCTTAGATTAATTAATGATTGTAAATGAAGTACTCTAGTGGTAACAGGGGTATACAAGTGATTTAGAAGAAAAAAATGACTAAATTAATATAGTTTTTAAAATATGAAGGGTGACCCAAATGTAACCTTTAATAATTTAGTGAGCCAAATGTAACCTTACTCATAATTAAGTGACCCAAATGTAACCTTTAATAATTGAGTGATCTAAATGTAAACTTTAAAATCTTAAAATCATTTGCAAATCTTTTCTCATCCTAAACTCCCCATTGTTATTACAACCGACAAAAACACCATCATAGAGAGATCCTTACAAAGTAGATAAACCCCACAACCAACCACGACAAGCATCAATATAATATATATTACGGAAAAAATTTTGATACACACTTCGTAAACTTTAGTTTACAAAATATTATTTTTAGTTTTAGAGATTAAAGTTTAGTTTAGGGTTTAAATTTTAAGATTAATGTTTAGGGTCAAAAAATTTAAGACTATAGTATAAATATGCAAACTTGAGTAAAATAAATTTTATACAATCCGTGTAACAAAAATATAACTCATATATATATATTGGTGAAAAAAAGGATGTGCTACCATGTACCTTGTTAAAAAACTTTCCTAGACCAAACATAGGAAAAAGAGTACACACAATAACAAATTACAACACAAAGATAACAAAGATCAAACTGAAGAAAGGAAACCATCCTCATGAAGGAGGCGAACAATAGTAGACGAAGTAGTAACAAAAGTAACTAAATCAAAACTTGTAGAATTCGCCATTTCCGCCAAACCATCCGCAACTTTGTTGCTATCCCGAGAGACATGTCAAAATAATACCTGTCACGCCTGATCTCGCAACCTTTGAATGCACCGGACCAAAGTAATCGGAGCATCACGACCACTATCCCGATGAAATAGTTGAATAGCCTCAGAACAATCTGATTCAACCTCAACATGTTGGTAACCCCACTCTCAAGCCAAAGAAAGGCCCAAGTAAATACCCCACAATTCCGCCTCGAGAGCTGAGCAGCAACCAATAAATTTAGAGTAACCAGTACGCCACTCGCCCAAATGGTCACGAAAAACTCCTATGCAATACGCGCTCCCATCCGAGATGTGCCGAGAACCATTGGTATTTAATTTGATCCAACCTACCAGAGGTGGCAACCAATTTGGATCAACTGCTGCCGTAGTCGCACCTCTTGACCCCAAAAGACGCCGACCAGCTATCGCCCCAGCAATAGTTTCCGCAAGCCACTTGCTCCGAGTCAAAATCGAGCCCTATTCCTTAATTTCACCGCCAAAGACAGTAGCATTCCCCTTTGGCACCAGAGGTTCCAAATGACTGTCGAAAACAATAGATTCCAATTGGAAGGGTCACGACTGAAACCATTATCCCCAGCCAAGTTATGTTCGATCCAACTACGAAACGACAAACTAAAAAAACTTCGACAACAGCGCAGGATGAACCAGCAGCGTCCAAACTTATTTAGCCGATTGACATTACCGAAGGACATGGTCAACGTCCTCGTCATCAGCTCGACACACAGGGCAACGAGCATCCATGGAAAAATGATGCTTCATTCGCTCAACATTCGTCATCAATTTGCCACAACATGCAAGCCACTTGAAGGTTTTAATTTTTTGCAACCCCCGAAACTTGTGAATGATATACCAAACCGATCAGCACTACCATGCACAAGACCCACGCGAAGCTCATAAGCGGAACGTATCATGAACTTTTTATCCCCACATAAACCCCAACCAACAGCATCCGACGGAAACAAAGGATCCGTTCCTTCATGGCCGCAGTCCGTAGTAATACTGAAAGAGGTAACAAGTGTTGGAAAGCATCCCAATGCCATGCGCCATGAACATCCAACATGGATATCACCGTAACAAGTGGGAGATGAACACGCATAATAGGATTGACATGCATAGCTAGAGGGCCGATCTCCCTAATCCGACTATCGTGCCAAAAATTGACACTATGTCCATTACCAATAGTCCAATATAGGTTTTCCCAAACATCTGACCACACCATCACTAAACCCTTCCAAAATCGAGAACCAAACCTGACATGCGGATCGATCGAGAGGCTAGAAGTGCATTTATTCTTTGAACGAAGAAAGCGAACCCAAAAAGCATCTTTATGCGCAACCATCTGAAAAGCTAGTTTCATAAAAAATGCCTCATTCTGAGTGTTTAACTTCCGAAAACCAAGACCCCCATACGAAATCGGACGACAAACATCATCCCAACGGGCCAAATGTACCCCACCCCGCTCTAAAGTAATACCCCAGACAAATCACCAAATCAACTGTTCCAACTCATCACAGATCTTCTTAGGAAGAACTGTAGTTTGCATATTATAAATAAGAATCGCTGAGAGAACTGCTTTATCTAATGTAATTCGCCTAGCCAACGATAAAGTTTTCGCCTTCCAACCACTTAACCGTGCCTGCACCATATGAATTAAATAATTATATGAAGCCGGCGTTACTCTTTTGTGAAGAATCGAAACACCAAGATACTTCCCTAAGTCTTCAACTTCAACAAAACCAAAGCCCAAGCTGATACTCGACCTCAATCCTAACGAAACATTGGCCGAGAAGAAAATCTTGGTCTTGACTATGCTAACCTTCTGACCCAACGCTTCCCCAAACACTCGTAGAACCCGAGATATTAATTTCATCTGACCAGAAGAAGCCTCGGCAAACAACATGTTATTAGCAAAAAATAAATGAGAAATTGCCGGACTATTTTTAGATGTCTGAAAAGCCAGCCAATTACCACTCTCAGCTTCTATCTGAATTGCATGCGCCAATCTTTTCACGTACAAAACGAACAAATACGGGGAAAGAGGATCTTCTTGGCGAATACCCCGAGAAGGAATAAAAGCAAGAGTCGGTGAACCATTCCAGAGGATTTGGGTATACACAGTCGAGACACAATTCATAATCAACAAACGAAGATCATTAGGAATACCTATATCCGCCAGAGTATCGTCAATGAAACTCCACTCAAGACGGTCGTAAGCTTTCTCTAAATCAACTTTTATTGCCATCCAACTTTGCCGACCTTTCTTAAGGCACATAAAATGAATAATCTCTTGAGCGAGAATGATGTTATCAGTGATAGCCTGTCTGGCACAAAACTCGTCTAGAACTCAAACACCCAATCTGGGAAAACCGGTTTCAAGCGATTCACAATAATTTTAGTGATCGCTTTATAAGCTACATTGCAGAGACCAATAGGGTGAAATTGCGAGAGAGTTTCCGGAGTAGCAACCTTTGGTGACAAAACAAGTAAAGTACGATTAAACTCAGGAGGAAGAGAACCCTCAGAAAAAACAGAGCAAATAAGAGAGTAAGTTGATGGACCAACAATATCCCAATTTTTCTGATAAAATACGGCATGGAGCCCATCCACTCCAGGAGCATTAAATGGACTCATAAAGAAGAAGGCTTGATGAATTTTTGCGTCTGAAACTGGTGCCAACAAAGGATTCAAACTGCCAGTCACAAGCCTCGAAAATTACCCCCGCACTCCATACCCATAACCGTTAATACTGGAAGATGTGAATAAGCCTGCATAGAAATCCACTGCAGCCTGCTAGAGTTCCTCATGATCATCGCACCACAACGATTCATGCAACCGCAGCCCAGATATATAATTCGAACGCCGGCGAGCCATGGTGGAAGCATGAAAAAACGAGGTGTTACGATCACCTTCCAAAATCCAGTTGGCACAAGCTTTTTGCTTCCAAAGACATTCCTCCTGATCCAACACCTCATCGAGTTCTTCTCGGAGTCTATTACCAAGCCTCACAAGAGAATCCAAGTGAAACCTGGCTAAAGCAATATCAATTCCCTGGAGACGATCTAAGAGGCGTTTCTTTTGGTGACCAATATGTCTAAAAACCTTAAAATTCCACCCCTGAACTTTCAAAGAAAAAGAATCTATATTCACAAGGAGATCATCACTATCCCATATGGATTTGAAAAAATCCTGAAACTCCGGATGACCCTGCCAGGCAGAAATATAAAGAAAAGGACGGTTACGTTGCTCCTTGTCATGTTCAGATAGCTGTAGGAGAAGAGGTCGATGATCAGAACCATTCTTCGCAAGATGAAACATATGCGAGTCCGAAAATAAGGAGAGCCAAATCAGATTCGCCAAACAACGGTCCAATCGCTCATAAAGATTTCCCCTAGAACAAGTAAAAGGAGGCCACCGAAACCCCAAATCCATTATCCAAAATGAAAAAAGAACTCGGTAAACGGCTTGCTACCATTAACATGTGCATCTGTACCACCACGCCGTTTATAAGGACTCAGAATGACGTTGAAATCACCTTCAACAAACCATGGAACCACTTGGGCTGATCCCACAACACCTTTCTTTTAGATCCACTTGGGCTGGCATAGGCCACAGTAAAATAAATCCAAGAACCACTATTACATTCATGCGCCCGTCCACTAATGAATTGATTCGATAAGTGTAAGATCTCAATCACCATATCAGCTTCCCAACATAACCAAATACCACCATTTAAACCTTGTGCTTCTACACGAAAAGAATAAGGAAACCCAAATTTAGCTATCACCCGATCGGTAATCCGACCACTAATACGCGGCTCAAACAAAACAAGGACTTTAGGTGAATGTCCCCGCTTAAACGACTTGAGATAACTGCAAAAAGAGGTGCTCGCAGCACCTTGGCTATTCCAAAGCATAAACATCATTAAAATGAAAAAACAAAATCAAAACCACTTACTGACCAGGGAGCACACCCCTATCGTCGACAACCATGGCCGGATCCATGCCTCTCTCTACTCATCATCAGCTGAGGATCAGTCAGAATAGTTTTCAGCAACCCTTCATTATTGACAATGACCCTCGAAGCTTCATCAGGATCTAATTCCTTGCGCATAGCAATGGAGTTTAATTGAGAATTGACGTTGTCCACCCATTCCGTTAGAACCGGTCTATTGATGATCTTCGCTTGAGATGGCTTGCGAATTGTCAAGCCTTGCTTAACATTTGGCAGCCTTCACCTTAACCCCACGGTTCTTAACCCCTGAGTTTGCCTCCACCACTTTCTTTCCATGTCCTTTCTCAACGAGAGAGATCGCCTGATGATCCAGATCAACCTTAGATGGTTGATGTTCGACTAGCACAACAGACTGCCCCGGTACCATAGCAACTACCTCTGAACGATTAGCGACATTTTTAGTAGCTTTGGATTTCTTTGGCGAATTGGATGCAAGATACGCAACATTTTTTATAGCACCCTGAGATTGTTCAACCTCTAACGAACGAGAAGCAGACGACGTGGAAGCCACGGTTGCTAATGCATGTGCTGCCACCGGAGTCTCAGTAACCACATTCTCTGCCGACACATATTCCATATTTTCTGATTCCAAGACAACAAAATGTGAACCGCCCAACTGAGCAACCATTGCAGCCTTACCTCAAACCCCTTGCGCACTGTACGCAAATTGCTGTTTATGCGTATCAACAATCATCCACGGCCTGAATAACCTATATGAACCCTCCACAGAATCCGGTACAACATCCACTGATGGATTACTCACAGTGGCCGGCTCCACGGCTGGTTCCGATTGCTTGTTCAGCGGACACATTACTTTGGCATGACCGTACACCCCACAAACATAACAAATGTGTTGCAACCCTTCGTACTCTAATTTTTGTACAAAACCATCAATCCCAATACAAGGCACAAGGGGCTTGTTTAGATCTACTGTAATCGCTAACCGTGCAAACTTTCCTCGTTCCCCAGCTTGGGTGGTGTATTTAACTCGCATGACATTCCCTATAATGGTAGCAATTCTTCTAAACAAAGCTTTCGAATAATACCTATAAGGAACGCCCGAAAGACGAACCCAAACGACTTCATGTGAAGGGTGTTTCTCCGAAGTAGAGAACGATCGGCTTCAGGGTTGTACCGTTAAATAACTTCCATAAATTGTCCAAGGCCCCTCAGTTAGAACCTTTTCATAGTCCTGTGGATCCTCTAACCGCACTAGGAAATAGTTATTGTCGAGATCAATCAATTGCAACTCCCCTCTAGGTTGCCATTCAACAAAGTTTGATATCCAATATTGCGTCCAAGCAATCGAACAATAACCACTTGGGGCATGCTAAAATCAATTTGATCGTGTACATGCTCGGCAAACTTGATCTTCAGAAAGCTCCCCGGTCGGTCCACAATACAATCCTCATCACGGACAATTACCTTGTTTGGTGTCAAGTCAAAGCCATCATCAACTTGCTTGCCGGACAAGGCATGATCACGCACCATAGATGCATATGATGCCATACCATTCAAGTTTACAGAACCAGAATTCGGCCGTTGAACCCGTTCCGAATCCCTTACTCCATCATCCCATCAACCAAAGCTTCTTCCTTATCCATCCCAATAGCCTCAGACTGGTCCACACTCACCATAGTTTCATCACCGCTCCGACCCTTCTTAGCCATTCGAATATCCTCCATTGTCGGAGGAGAGCCCGACCTTTCCAGGATCAACACAACCGGAATGTGAGGAACATTCTCTGGTGGCCGGCCAACATCTTGGACGAGAGGAATCGACATAACCCCACCGGTCGTCGTCCCCTCAGGATCGCCATTAGAGAGATTAGGGTTAGCCATAGTTTCTTTACTATCAATTAATTTAAACACGATGTATAACTCATATATTAAACCAGTCATATTAACCGTACATAAATCGTTTTTTCCCAACATATTAATCTATACTTGGAACAAAAATTCTTTGCCCCTTTTTGATGTTCTTTTCCATGCTCCAATACTGATTTTTCAAATTCTAAGACCTAACCCTAAATTTTAAATCCTAAATCTTAAACTTTAAACTTTAAACTTTAAAAATACTTCATATCCCAAAACCCTAATTCTAAACATTAACCATTAATCCAAACCTAAATTTTTAATGTGCAACATAAATAGAGGCACCGAAAAAAGATAAAAGTATTTTTATTTCTATACTTGCCCTTTAAAAGTTGTCCCTAGATTGATTTCAAGCTTGAGTTAGAAAAAATGAGTTCATAATTTAACAACAGTTCAGCAATGTATAAATTTATTCTATATTTTGCATACATTTTTGAGTCATGGAAAAGTTTAAACATCTCCTAATATAGAATACATACCATATAAAATTCAGATTGATAAAATTTATAAATTAAATTTATTATTGGAAGAAATTTAATTTTTAGAAAATTTTCTGTCAAAAATATCATCTTTGTTGTAATGGGTATGTTATTTTTTAGAAAAATATTCATAAATTTAGAGATGTAGTGAAAAATATGATCATATTCAATTATGTAATGGAAAGTTTTTTTTATTGAAATAAAATGAAGATTTCATTAAAAATAAAAAAATTAAGGCTATGTCAAAAAAAAAACTTAAAAGAAAAATAACACATTGAAGCTCAAAGGGAGTGAAAAAAAAAACATTCCTTCAACATGACCTTTAATTTTTTAAGAAACTCAACAATCATTGTCGAAATCTCATTGTCTTTATCCAATTAGACATTTATGTAGTGATGTAGGAGAAGTGATGGACATAAGTTATATTGCATATATGTTTTGCTAATAGTTCTGATTACATCAACAAACTCTCACAAAAGAGAATCTAACCATACTAGACCGTTGACATTCATTAATCAGGGACGTGTGCAGTAAAAAAAACTACACGGACGTAAAACTATCACAAAGAAGATAGATGCGAATCGTGCCACAAAGCAACAAAAGTTTTATAACAAAAACAGATGAAACAAATACATCAAGATGCGTAAAAAAAAGAAATCCAAAACAAAGAAATTCTTTATTGAAAGCTAAAATAAAAAATAAAAAAGATCACTAACAGTCAACAACCATCATAAAACTAGTGTCTTGCAACGGAAAAACAGAAAGTCTGAACTTATTAAGTTAATCATACACCTACTGAATTTGATATTCCAAAAGTAAAGCTCAAATTATTACTAAAAGAAGTTCAAATGGTGACATAATCTTGATAATTCAAAGTTTCTATGCCATGAGGTCCTACCCAGGCAAACAAACAAACAAGAAGTAATGCCAAAGAAGTTGATTTGAATATAGTGGAAGAAGGAATCCCAAATTTTCCTCGTCTAAACAACCCTTTCATGAATGGTAGAAAGCACTGCACTACCCAAAGGCTGCAGAAGGCCTCCCCTAAGCCTACCCCATCGTCATGATCGACCAATGGCCGGAACCCAAAGAAAAGCGCGAGCAGTGCCGTGAGGTGAAGCACCAAAAGGGTTGTGCCCGGAACAAAAATAAGTGACTTATCGAAAGTAAATTCTGCGGTACGGTTTTTTACGTTGCCATCCTCGTCATTGGAAGGCTGATCATCTTTTCGTGTGACTTCAAATACTGTATCCGACAATCCGACAAGTTTGAGAACGACGCTTAGAACTCCCAATAGATATGCCGAAGTGGCTGTAATTCTGCCCATTCTCATGTTATTCCACCATGCTCGGGTGGACATGCCGGTTTTCAGGTATTCCCGGAGTGTCAGCAAGTTGTAGGTCACGAAAATGGCGATCGGAATCAATATAGCTGGGTCGTGGACCTACATGAATTGTTAAACTCTTTGTTATCGGTCAACCTTTAGATTCTTAGAAGATACTATCCGACAGATTTTATATGTTCTCACCTTGGGCAAGAAGTGTGAGTTGGCAATAATGCAATATGCAGGTAAAATGGCATAGCACAGCTCAGGAATGGACGAAGGTCCCCAAGAAAGATAATAGATATAGAATAAGGACGTCCTGAATTGGAGGTTTTCGGCCACGGTGGCAAATACGGGGTTGGTTTTGCTAACAAGGATTTCAAGCATGCCGGTCGCCCACCTTTTCTGTTGAGTCATCACTGCCGGACCCCCTGACGGCGCGCACCCTAAAAATGCCGGAAGATTTGGCAACGGAGAGGTAGATTTCCACCCTTTTTTATGAATAGTTAGCCCCGTCAAGACATCTTCTGTCATGGATCCATATATCCATCCAAACTGAAAAAACAAAGTTCAAATGAATCAATGCACAGAACTAATGATTTAATATTTCATTTGGGTTTCTTCAACTAACCTTTCTCCCCCAGCCAGAACCCAACTCATAGTCGCAATCTGCGACTTGGAACGCTGCCTCGAGAAAACCTAAGTTTTCTCGAGGGTTCACCTCACCTTTCAGGGCATAGGTTGCTGATTCCAAAAACTCCTTTGATTTTCCAAACTCTTTCATCGGTTCAAAATCAATATTACCCTCCATAGATGTATGTTTTGTTGCATGATCAGGCCATGCACCGTAGATGACTTTTCGTCTGTGGAAACATCCTGTTCCGCCATAGGGAGGTCCTTGGAGCCCGACTACCCCACGGCCCAGATACTGTGATATATACACATTAATTTACATTATAGCAACCATTCAGTATGTATGCATGTATGTATGGACTCACTTCTATCAAAGCTAGCAGCTGGTTGCCGTAGACATTGTCGTTGGACTCATTGTAAAAGTGTTGAGGATATTGAACAAATGCCATATCTCTTTCACTCTCAGGACCAAGAAGCTGGCACATTGCTTGACGAACTACTTGTGGATCATTCGCAAACATATCACAATCTACGTTTAATATGAATGGCGCATTCGTCATTAATCCCGACACTCGACTCTGATTTTCATAATTACCAAAACAATTAAACGAAAAATTAAATCAGTAATTGATTTATTTAATTATAAATAAAGATTTTATCATATTCATACTATTCTTTAAGATTTCCACCTTAGTTGATATCATCCGTTAATTGGTATTAATTAAATTAGAAGAATATTGAGAAATTCTTATTTAAATATGATTAAGATTATTATAATACATTTTTTGTCTTTTTATAATTTTATAAAATCTTTAAATACAAGAATTAAAAATATTAATCTTAGAATCAAATTAATTATAACAATTAGGGTTAGTCTCTATCTTTTCTTTCTTCTTCATCATCACTCTTAGTTTTTTTTTCTTTACACTGTCCACGATGACACCCGCCTGAGCTGGTTACCAACAATCGAGGATCTTTCTTGTTTCTTTTATTTTTATATTTCTTTTTAATATATTTTTAGTTTCTAATAATAATCTCTCTGTTTCATCTGCTTCTGTAACACAATTTTTCTCTGACTTCCAGCATGTTTTTTTATGTCTTATAGTAAAGTTCTCGTCTACTTTTGTGGTAATTTGACGTTTATGTAGTGATCATTACGATTCACGTCCCTGATCAAAAAAGAACCATATGGTTAAATTCACTTTGTGGCAAGTTGCCGATGTTTTCAGAACTCTCTTAGCGGAGCAATTTATCATCTCTCCTATATCACTACTTAAGCGTATAGTTAATTAGAGAAAGAGAGATATGATTGTTGGATTTTTAAGGATAATAAAGGACACCACGAATGAAATGTTTTGATTTTTTATGTTCACGTCCTTTGAATTTTCATGTATTATTTTTGTATCAGATTTTTCAAGATGGAAATCACAAGCATATCCCCAATAGAGACTCTAAGTTAGACATTTTTATTGCAGCCATCTGTTGGTGGCAATGCAAAGTTAGCCATGGTCTGTTCAATTTTCCCGGCACAAAGGTGAAATTCATTATCAAGGTGGGGTCATGGTTTGTCGGGTTTTGTGGAGGGGCGAAATTAAAATTTTATAAAAGAGAGAATTATTATGAGATTAAAAATTTTGAGAAAGAATATAACAAGATTTTATAATGGTTGAAGAGATTATAAAATTAATTTTATCTTTTTTAAAAAATATTTTTTTATCATTGAAAAAAATTAACAAAGACCCACACCCCCAAACCGGCAAACCCTCCCCTATGTTCCGCCCACGGTTTTGTGTGGGTCTGAGTTTGATCGGATGGTGGGTGGTTTGGTCGATGATGATAATGAGAGGATGATGTGATTGGTGGTGTGGGGTCAAGGGCGAGCAGAATGCGGGGAAAACAAAAGAATGTTTGTAGGGACTAAATTGGTGTGGTATTCAAATATTGAGGGTTATTTTTTTAGATTTAGGATTAAATTAAAATAAAGTTTAAAATAAAAAGGTTAAATTTGTTAAGCTTAAGGGTATTATAAGCTCTTAAATTTTTGAAAAAAATTAATTAAGCCCTTAAATATTTTTTTGCATCCAATTACTCTTCTATATTCTAAAATTTCATCAATTAAGCCATTTGACCAACTTTGACCATCAATTTTTGATGGTTTTTTTTTGCGATATTATTTTCACGTGATACAGTGTAGTTCTGTCATGTGGCATTTGCAGATATTTTAGAAAACCATTTTTTTTTATAATTTTTACAAGTTTTTTAGAATATTTAGAACTTTCAAAGTTTTTTTAATAAAATAAAAAAGTTGTGGAAATGCCAAGTGACAACACTGTAATACGAAACATTGCACCAACTAGTCCAAAAAACTGTTAAATTTAACAGTCAACGCTGGTCAAAGGGGTGAATTGATAAAATTTTGAAGTATAAGGGCTTAATTGGGTGTAAAAAAAGTATAAGAGCTTAATTGATTTTTTTTCAAAAGTTTAAGGGCTTATGATACCCTTAAGCCAATTTATTATTACACTTAATTATAAAATAAGTGGCTAAAAGTATTTTTTACTGAAATAAGTACATAAAGTTTTATTTTTGGCTGAAATAAGTGCTTAAAGTTTCATTTTTTGACTTGTTTTAAAGTGAACTGAGGCATCTAATTTAGCAAGAGAAGAAAAGTTAAGACACCTATTTTAGCAAAAAAAAACTTGAGACACTTATTGCAAAAGAAAAATATAATTTAGGCACTTATTTTATAGTTGGGCCTTATTATTATGCCATTTTTATCATGTGCCATACTACCATGTCAATTACCGTCAAGTTTTTAAAGGGAAAAGTTTAATTTATTATTAATTAGTGTTTTAAAGTTGGGTGATCAGTTTGTAATTTTTTATAATTGACGGGCTTAACAAAAAATGTCCTATAACCTCAAGGGACTATTTGTGTAGTTTATCCTTATATTTAATCTATTAGCACAAGAATAATTAATTACCAGAACGTTCATGGCACCAGCTTTGAAGTGATGAGGATATTTTGGCCGTTTTTCTCTGGAAATGTAAACCAAATGCGGCACATCTTCAGCACCTTCAGTTTCACCTGTGTTCTCTCCTACGATCTACAACAAAACAACTCCAGTGATTCCAGTTCTGTTTCCATTTTAATCCAGAAACTTAACCGAGTTTACCTTGATTATCGTCGGATGGTTACCGGTTTCAATGCTAGAGAAAACAGCAAACTCGGCTGTCAGGCCACACGGAGCTGGTTTTTGACCTGCTTCCTTTATTTTTAGGCTAAGCTGCTCATACTCAACCTACACAGAATCAAAATAAAGTGATGAATATATCAACTAGATTCGAATCTCAAATTTATTATATACCTTAATCCTTTTCCAGTCATGGCTGAACTCGGAATTTGGAGCAGAGAAGGATGAAGGGTCGTCCAAGAAGTATCTAAAGGGAGCCCTAACTTGTACTTTGTACTTCTTACAAAATGGAACCCAAAGCTTAGCAAATCTGTAAGCTTCCACTAGAGAGTAAAGGGTAAGAGCGGAGCAACCGTCGTCGGAAACGTAGCAAGCTAGCTTGTGAGCGGGGTAGTCCACGGCCAACAAAGAGAGAACGGTGTTTACGGTCATGATTGGCGGTTCTAGCACCGGATCGGCAGTCGTAACGAGCATGTCTACCGCGGGTAGCTCCACAAACCTGGCAACAAAAAAAAAATATTTTAATACTCGATCCATAATTTGATGGTTTGTTCTACTTGTACCTTGGTTCAAGGTTTTGTGGGTAGGTTTCGAATTCCACCGGATTCCATTTGGTGCTGAGAATGCAAAACCAAATGAAAGAGAACCATGATTCGCATGAGAAAGCAAGGAGCCAGAGGAATCCATGGTTTTCAAGAGAAAGGAGACGATAAAGCAGGAGGGATATGAGAAGGAGCAAGAGAGTGAGATCGTATGCTCTTTGGATGGTGTTTTTACGAGCAGTTTTGTGATACAAGGGGACTGGGATTTCATTCGCCATTTAGCACAATAATCTGCACATTTCTACAAACACTTTGTAGGCAATTGAATGTCAACTTTCCCTTTGTTGTCAAAATAAAAAAGAATGTGAACTTTCCATTTCAAGAACAGTAAAATTAGAGATACTTTGAAACTGAAACAACTGGATTCGTATCTTGCCGTTGTAAAAGAAGTAATTAAGTTTGAATCAATATTTTAAATTTAGTTATATTCGAATGAAAATATTTTTTTATATAAGTATAATAAATAAATTGTATATATACGTGAAAGGCGGGTAGGGGGGCAGCCATCCACCACCCATCATATGTCTTTCCTTCAATCATTATTTATTTATTTATTTATTTATTAAGCCAAAGACACATTGCTATTCTTGGTGCAGTGCACGACGCAATTGAGAGGGAGAGAGAGGGAACAGGGAAGGAGAGGTCATTTTTAGATTTGAACAGTTGAGATAAAGTTTCGATCCAAAGTTCATTCGTGGTTTGATCGAATTATTTTTTGGACAACAGTTAGAGATCGTAGATTTCCTAATAGTAGTACGTCGACAATCATTTTTAGTATTGGTTGTCAACTACCGAGTTTATTATTATTTTTCTTTTTTTATATTTTTAATAAAAATCTCTGCTTTTATAGCACATTTTTTTTGTGGTTTTGTTTTATTTGTTGTTTTGATATGATTTCAACATACCTTAACGGTTGTTTGATGCTCGTACAAAGATTTTTACGACGCTAGTTTCCGATGTAATCAATCATGAGTAGTGGAGCGATCTGCCTTATAGCTTGGTTCGCTCACCACTCATTTTCACCCCGTAATGCTTATTGTTTGGATAAAGACAAGGAGATTCAATAAGACTTCTGAATTTTGATGGTATGCTAATCTTTATGGAAGTATTTACTTTTCTTTGCACTTATGAGTTTCTATACGAGACTTTGGTGGACTAGTTCCTATTATTCTCTCTTCTAGATGCGTAGTATTTGCGATATCTTTTATGATTTTTTAATAAAATTCAGTTGCCATTGTAAAAAAAAAGAAGAAGTTTGTGAGTTTTTTTACTAACATATTTTCATTCCCTTTTATATGATTGAAAATTCATACTATCCTTTTGTTATGGTAATACTTTGATCCATTTTTTATACTTGTTTGTGTTTCATCAGTGTTGGAGAATGCTTTAAATGAGTATGTTATTGAAGGAGCGTGATTAGGAGATCCCTTGTTTTATATGGAGCCAAAGTAATACCTTACTACCTTAAGCATGTCTAAATCATGCTTGAAGTGCTTGGTTGATGATAAATGTAATGTATGATATTATGTGGGTATAGTTAAATTCTTCAACGGTGAAATCCATTATTGTGTGTTAAATGATTGTTAGGTCCATATTAGTCCTATTTGACGTTGATGTGGTCTTTGAAGCTTTTGGGGTTGAGATTATGGGCTTAGAGATTTATTTTTGAGCCAAAAGTTTGAGGATTTGGGGTTGAGATTTTGAGTCTTTTGGTGACGAGGGTATCATAAAATAGAGTGGAGTTGTCACGCTTAAAAAGCAACGTTGCACATCTGTCTTACGAAGCAGTTTCCAAAATTGTTAGTTTTTCTCACCACTCTTACTTCAATCCTGAAGTGTGTAGGTGGATAAAGACAAAAAGTCTTGGTCCACTTACCCCTCGCCATGTACTAGTAGTCGGACTATTTTGGTGTAAGTGGCCTTCTCTTAGGCTCGTGTGGGGCCTAGGTGTGCGGGCATTGGGGTCAAGTGGATGGAACAATTTTTCTCTAGGATGATGTCCTAGGGACGGCTTGGGGCCTTGGTGTAAGTGGCCTTCTCCTAGGCTAGTGTGGGGCCTAGGTGTGCGGGCATTGGGGCCAAGTGGATGGAACAATTTTTCTCTAGGATGATGTCCTAGGGACGGCTTGGGGCCAAAGGGCCCCATATCGCGCTCGACGCTGGAGTCAGGGGTTGGCACCTAGCATTCGCTAGGCCCTGCGGGATACGATATTGGATAGACGTTTTGCCTAATGGATCATGAGACGACGTTTCCGAGTTATGTCCTTGGATAATGGACGGGCTAAAGGCTGACTTGTCTGTAATGAGTCCCTTTCAAGTGCCGCACGACATGCCGATTCGGGCCTGGACGGTATAGCCGTGACACTACTATTTCTCCAGTATTTCATCTTTATCATTGTTTTGCACCTAAGTGGACGTGTTTTGTTCGTCTGATGTTTCGCTTTTTAATTTTTTTTAATTTAGATTTAGGCATAAAGTTAAAATTAGCCCCCCCAACGTTTGACTAAATGGTCATTTGGGCTCTTATTCTATTTTTTGAGCATTTTAGCCTTTAAAGTTTTAATTTTTGATCAAAATAACCCTATTTGGAAGGAAATCGTTAGTTGACTAACGATCAAGCTTTTTTGATGACATGGCGAGGTATTGAGAATCGAACCTAGGTCTGGTTGTTGTAAGGCTTAACGACTAACCACCATACTAGCATATTATTTGTGAAAATTGTCCCCAAATATAATATATAAACTTAAGAGACCCACCTGCCATTTCTCAAAACCTGTAATCCCGGGACGTCATCTTATAGAAGAATAGCAAGAGGGGAAGAACATGGCAGCCACTTCTCTCGACTCTAGAGTAAGAACTAGGATTCCCAGAGTATAGGAAGAGAGAATATTGATATGTTTTTAGTCATTTGTGTATGCTTTGTTCATTGAATGTGGAAACCATTTTTATGTTTGCATCAAATACATATATTATAATTGGTTTAACTGGTCCTCAACTCTTTCCATTTTTTAAATTCAATCACTGTGCTCTTAATTTTTGTTAAAAATATAGCGGTATGGTGGGTCTCTTAGGTATAGATATTATATTTGGTGATAAATTTCATAGATAAGAGGTTGGTTTGGCGGTTCAATTCCTCGCTCCTCCATTTAAACCAAACCAATAAAATGATGACACGTGACATCATTTGATTGGTTTCAATTAATTTAATAAAAAATATTTATAATTAAATTAATAAATATTTTTTGTAATGCCACGTTATCAACTCAGTCCATGTGGACATGCCATATCAGCAATCTAATCAATGCGGACTTGCCATATCATCAAAAAAGTTGACAGCTAGTCAAGTAATGGTTTCCTTTCAAACAGGGTTATTTTGACTAAAAATTAAAATGTCAAGGCTAAAATGCTCCAAAAAATAAGGGCAAAAGTGACCATTCAATCAAATATTGGGCGCTAATTTTGACTTTATACCTTAAATTTATTGCATTTTATTGTTTTTCTACTACAATTTATTCTTTTGGATTGTTTATTTATTTTAATTCTAATAAATTCACCCTACATATTATTCGAAAAGACAAAAAGAAGGCAGGTAATAGTCCATGATAAGTGTCACATTGTGTTCAGTTGAGTTCATTCATGAATCGTGTAATAAATAATGTAATTTAGGTAAGAGTACAAAATAACAGTGCTGGTATTTCAAATCTCCATATAATCCTTTGTACTATACACACATTTCACGCTGAATTAGGGATGAGCACGAGTCGGATTTTTGTCTACCCGAACTCGACCCGAAAATACGTCATTAAATTTGATATGACTTTATCTTTGGAAAACTTAGTCCGACTTAAAAATTATATATTTAAACCTGAGCCGACCTGTTCTATTAAAAAAATTAAATTTTAAGGATCTAATTGTAAAAAAAATTAAATTTTAGGGACTTAATTGTAAAAAATTCAAACCTAATTAAAAAAAGCAATTTTAATGACCTTATTGTAAAACAACAATTTTAATGACCTAATTGTAAATATATATAACTAAATAAAGAGGAGCATTATTGCAAATATCTCTAAAAATATATGAAAAAATTACACAATTAGTCATGGATTGGATCGGGTAAGATATTTTCATAATAAACCCGACCCGGAATCACTCTTAATAAAATCCGACCCCATCAGGTCGAGTAAAATGTTCATCCCTGCCGGATTGTCGGTTTGTTTTTCTCATATTCTATATTTAAAAAGCCAAATATTAAATTGTGTAAATTGGTAAACGAGAGATGAAGATGATGCCTTGCCAACAAGAAGGATAAAAGAGAAACGTCCAGAAAGTGAAGGAAAATCTGGAGAATCCAAGTATTTGTTTGACACATTGCATCCATGCAAACAAGAAAACAAAAACGGAAACATATGAAACTGAACTAATTCGAAACAAAAGCAGACGTTTCTCTTTTGCTTTATTTCTCAGTTTTTTAATTGGCGTAGAAAGAGTCGAAGAAAATAAAGCTTGACAGAGGTGAGTTCTGACACCGTACTATACTAGGAAGGGATTGGGGGATAATACCAAAATAGCACATTTTGAGGATTATTTTCCAAAATAGCACATTTTGAGGATTATTTTCCAAAATAGCACCCAAATTCCATTATTTACGATTATAGGACCCTTCCTAGTATCAATTGAACTCGTCTAGCATGTGATTAAGTAAATCTTAATTGAAACTTGATTGACATGCACGGCTACTTTCACTTAATTTTTTATAAAAATAAAAAAATTAAATTTTTAGGAACCTATTTCGCATCTTCAATGTATTAAATAACGAAAATAAAAATATGAACTATTAAGAACCAACTTTGAGATTTAACTCCATGAATTGTAAAAAAAAGTCATTAGCTTATATAGGCATGATTAGAGTGCTAGCATTTGTTTGTTATCAATGTGGGATTCTTGGAGGTAAAGAGTTAAATTTATGGAGTTAAATTTCAAAATTAGTTCCTGATAGTTCATTTTTTTATTTTCATCCTTTAATAAAAATTTCTTATTTTAAAAAAATTAAGTAGAACTCGTCGTGCAGCGAGTTGCAATTAAGATTACTTAATCATATGCTAATTAATCAATTAAATTAAAATAAGAAAAAATATTTTTTAATGCAAGTTTCAATTAAGATTGCTTAATCATCTTCTAATTAATTAATTAAATTAAAAAATATTTTTTGAACTTGACGTGCATGCCAAGTGAGTTTAATAAGATATTATTGAAAATATTTTTGTTGAAACTCGCTTAACTTTCCTGGTGCTATCTTGAGAAATAATCTACTTTAAGTGCCACTTTGAAAAATAATCCCCAAAAAGTGCTATTTTGGGAATACCCCAGGGATTAGTGGGATCATAGTCCTAAGAAAATATTTAAAAAGGGTAAAATACACTCTATGACACTCAATATATTTAATTATATATGAATTATTTTTTCTAAAAGTTACAATTTAGTCGTTCAATTAAAATTTTATCACAAACATGTCGCTCTGTTGGTAAAATTGAAACACATAAAATAATAATAGTTTTAGCCCTTAAAAGTTATACATTATACTAATTTGCTCCTAATTTAAAATAATTCAATAAATTTAACTTTTAACATTAAAATATTATATTAATAAAGTGATCGTATCTATTACCAGGCAATATTAGAGACATTACGAGTCTGTTCTATTAGTTTGTCAATTGTCTAGTAATGAAATAATTGCGTCTGTCGAATTATCCTATTTTTTAATTATCGAGCTAATGAAAAATAGCAAGAAATACAGTAAACGGCTAAATAAATCCTCATTAGTACTATAATTAAAAGCTTTAAAAACTACGCAGTTGTTTGATAAAGCCTAGTTTTTAAAGCTTTTTATTGTAGTATTAATGGCTACCCAGTGATCACACAATTGCTGCTGAAGACGCTGAAAGACTTTAAAAGGCTTGTAAATGTAAAATTAAATCTTACATTTCTGCTATCCAAACTTGTTTTTAATTTGATCTCTAATAAGAAGTATTAAAAAATAAAATTTTAAAAATAGTCTTTAATGGTAAGTATTAGAAAAAATTAGACCCCTAATAACAAGTATTGGGAAAAAAATTGGACTCCGAAAGCAAATATTAGAAAAATTAAATTTTAAGAATATCTCTCTAATAAAAAAATATTAGACCCATAACAATAAATATCGAAAAAATTAAATATCTAATAACAAATACTGAAAAACAAATTGGCCCAATATAGGTGGACCTCCTACCTAGCCTAAAGACGACTTTGTATATAGAATGACACTTTCTTAAATATTTTAAGTAATATATATTATTTATTTCAGATCTGATCAAATTTTTTTACCTTAAACCGACTATGATTATTTTCTTTCTAAAACTTGACTTGACCCAACTCGTCTCAAACCCATTTTTTTTAAAAAAAAACTTGACCTTATAAGGATCAGGTCAGAACCCATCTGAACCATCTCTAACCCATAACCCTCCTCACTCTTACATCAGAAGATATTGAACATTTAAGCATGTTCGATCTCTGCTCATGTATATTGCACCGACAATTATATCAATTAAACTAAGCTCAATCAATATTTAATTAGAATTAAATATAAATTTTTAATAAATTTAGATATCCGATATATAATCTCCGAAATTTAAAAAAAATAAAATTTAAAACAAATTTGAGATTCGAATCTTCCTCGAATTTAAAATGCTAATTCTGATATCATCCCTAATAATCTCCATCAATTCGCTCTAACAAAATAGTGACTTGGCAAAGTAATTAGTCCTAGACTTTTAAATACCGAATAAAGTGAAAGTGATGAAAATTAATGGTTACTAATTAAATATTTTAGGAAGTTTCCTTTTGACGTCACAAACATGAAACACCGTGTTTTCTACGTGCAAAGTACATTTTTTTTATTGCCATGCTGACAAGTAGCTTCATATGTCAATTTTCTTCTTACTACTAAAATAAATTCAAGCTGTAAAGTGCATAAGAATCTTATATTAATTCAGAAAATTTTACAAACGATGTATATAGGGTAGATCGAGGGTACTGGAGGGTCAGTTGCACCTCCTAAAAATTTTAAACTCTCGTATGATTTATATAATTTTTTATATTTTTTATCGGTAATTTAAGTATGCACTCTCTAAAATTTTAAAATTTACGCCCTAAATTTATAGTATAGCACTCTAAGAGTTCACACTCTTTAACATAAAATCATGCGTCCCGAAAAAATTTAGAAAATAAAAAAACCCATCAATTTTCAGAACAATGGCTGAAAACAAGGTGAACCTTATAAATGTTTAGGGTATTTGTTCACCTAACACAAAGAACAGATGTAAAGTTTGCATTAGCAATATAGGCAACCTTTATTAGATTAAGGAATAGAGAAAAGAAACTTAACAAAGAAGATTAATTCGAATTATGTCAAAAAAAAGATTAATTCGAAATTTAATTCGACGGATTTATAAACCTACACTTTGAAATTATCACATGATAATTACCCTACAAGTAATTGCAGTCCATTAACATTTAATCAATTAATGCTTATGCAGTTGGGTGTTTATTTTCAAAACAGGGTTAGTAGCATCAATGACTTTCTTTCCCTTCATGTGCCCAAAAAATGTATAACTAAATTTATCGAGGGGTCCTAATGATAAAAAATAGTTGTAAGTAGTATATATGGGTGATGTTTTTTTCAGGAGACCTGAATTTGAGCAGCATAATCTGCAAATGTACTTGAGTTTATTCAAACTTAAAATGGGACTAAATATTATATTGTAATTAAATTATAATGATAAAAAAGTATAACTCTTTGATAGATTCGATTTGATTAAATTGGGTCTTGAAAAGGATTAAAAGTTAATATTTAATTGAATGATGATTATGTGTATGAGATTGGATTTTAATATATATTTGAAGGATTACAATAATTTATAATCATTCACTTATGTTTGTATATATTATATATGATCCAAAATCATTTGCTTTAGGAAAAATGGAAATTGTAAACATCATAACATAATCAAAATTAGTATTGATATTCTAAGAAATGGAATCTGTTACAATAGATTAATCCTAAGGAAATCATGGTTAATAAAAAAAGTCCAGAAGATGTACATTCTAGGCGTTAAGTTCAACCATTGTAGTCACCTATTTTATCCGGCCCTCACCCATTTAAGTATTGATATCCGAAGAAATATAATATATAATTATTGTACAATAAAAAAAACAGATCCAAAAATGAAAACCTAAAAAATATATATAGTTGGTCCTTTGTATATGTTAAAGTCTATAAACTAAAAAATTAATAAAACCAAAATCCATTAATTTGATCCATTTATTACAAAGAGGAGCCCATGTTTTATAAGCCCGATTCAGCCTTACAATAAAAAAAAACCCTAAGGGCTTATTTTTTCCTTTGAGCCGCCACACTCCCTCTGCCGTTGGATCAAATTCCATCCAACGGTCCTGGATAAACCTTAGAGAATCCTAATCCTCAGACCTTGCGCCGCATAGCCCCACACCGTTGGATCTGGGAGATGATCGACGGACCAGATTGAAGCAGATGTGGATCGTCACTTGCGTGTGAGGACCACGCGCTCAATCGTTCGACTCCCTTGACTGTTCGGTTCCAGTTTACGAGCACCGATGGCCGTAAATCGCCGTTCCCTCGCCGTCGTTCATGATCGTCGTAACATGCAAGCAAGAAATGAGGTTACACTTCGAATTAAAACGAAAGAAAAGGAAGAAATCAGATTGAAATCAAACATAAATGGCAATGAATCATGATTGAAGACACAATCACAACAAACATGGGAAGAATCAGCCGAATCGGACCAAATCTGGTCAACACTGAATCAATCAAATTGTTAGATTTTAGGGTTTCCATTTGTAATCGGGGAAATGATTTCTTTCCCCTTGTTCATACATGTAACCGGCCTATAAAAAGCCATTGAATCACCGATTGTAACACACATGATTCAAGAGAAGCAATAACAGAAGCAATTTCCAGTCAAATTCAAAGGTATTTTATACCAATTATCATTCTTTTTGCATTCTTTTTCTGGTTTTTGATTCAAAAAGGGAAGAGAGGGTCGCGAGTTTTACCGATCAAGGCGGTGGAAGCAGTTGTCGAAGCACCACGCCGTGGCCAGCGTCGAACTCGAAAGCCGGAGCCGCAGCAGAAGGGACTGCCGTTGGAAGCTCGCCACCGGCCGAGGGCCATCGCGGCCGATGTGGAGGAGCGCCACGAAATGCCGCCGGGATCTGGAGAACACGACGGTTTTCATCATATCCAGATGAACAATACAGAGAATTTGAAGGTTGAGGTGATTCATTCGGTGGGGAAAATGAAACAAAAAATGAAATTGGTTATAATTATTGTATTATATACTCGACCCGTTGGAGTGACCCGGATCCGACCCGCTCCATTATACTACCCGCGCCCTTCTTTCTTCAGTCTTCTACTTCGGCCCTCACTGTTTGCTTTCTCTTAAGCACCAATTTTAAAATGTAAAAAAATGAAAATTAGTATAACCTTTAATAATCTGTTTTTTTGATGTAAAATTTGTCCACCTCTTTAAAATATATATTTTAGGCTTATAAATTTATATTTACCCATTGAGATATAGGGTTATATTCTTTTGTAACTTAAATAATACTTAGTAACAAAATCCTAGGGTATAGGGTCCCTTTTTACATAATATATTTCTTTTAACTAACTTGGTAATTTTTTTAGATCATTAAATATGCTTTTAATTAAAATTTGTCAAATAGAGCCTTTTTAAGTTTAGTCACCTTAATCACTTAATAATTGGCATTGTAGGATTAGAAACAAAATAAATAAGGCAAATAAAATATCATATAAAAAGGTTTTCTTGTACCATGAAATGTATTTTCAAATAGGGTTAATTCGTCTTCCCTAGCCGTTGCGGGAATGATCGGGGCTCCTATGAGAAAGTACATTTTCGAATTTTAAAGATTAATACCTTAATTCCTCTGCGTCCAAATTGTTTTGAATTTTTTCAGTTGTGAGCGAAATCGTACCAATTTTAGAACTTATGGATTTTAGTATTAATCCATGCATGCATGCATCCGGATTGTGAGGAAAATATTAGTGATTAAGTTAGCGCCGTTTTTACAGGCATTGTGGGGTGCTAATCCTTCCCCACAAGTAACCGTGCCTCGAACCCTTGAGATTTCATAATTTCTGGTTTGATTTTAGGTTTTCGGTTCGCCTAATGCAATTAAAGGGATCGTTGGCGACTCCGTTGTTACAACCATACCATATTATTTCTTCATATTAAAAATTATATTTGTCATCCAAAATTCTTTATTTTTTTAATATCGTATTAATATATATATGTATATATATATTACCTTGTAATCACCTTAAGAATATTCAAAAAAATATACATATATGTATACAAAATTAAAAAAATAATGAATTTTGGATGACAAATATATATTATTTTATAATTATTTTTAGACTATTTAAAAAAATATTCGTATCGGACTCTATATCTGACATTTACACTAGAATTTAGGTAAAATAGAGGGTTGTTGAGAACTTAGAGCTATAAATAGGAGTCTCTTGTAAAATTCATCCAAAATTCATAGATAATCTATAGAGATAACAGGAAATTGCTTCACAAGAAAACAATGGCCACCATTGATGCTCCTAAGCAGGTTTCATTTCAACAAGATGCAGAAGTTCTTAGGAAGGCTTGCAAAGGTTGTTTTATGCACTGATCATTACCTTTTCTTATGATCAAACTTTATAATAATTCTTTTTTGGATTTTTTACTATGTCAAGATAGATTTTTTTTAAAAAAATTATGAATGTTACATGTTTTTGTTCTTGTGAACTTTGATAGGATGGGGGACAGATGAGAAGGCGATAATTTCAGTGTTGGATCATAGAAATGCAGCTCAAAGAAAGCAAATCAGGCTTGCATATGAAGAACTGTGCCTGGAAGATCTCGTCAAGCGTCTCGAATCGGAACTTTCCGGTGATTTCGAGGTTAGTTAACAAATCCTGTGACTGAAGATCCTTTAGAGACAAGAAAGAGGTTAAATGGTAATGTTTGGTGTCTTAATCGACCTCGGACCTCCTTGTCTCTAGAGGAACTTCAGTCGTTAGAATTGCTCGAACTCGAGACTCCATCAGGCAACAACACAAGTAATTACTGAATGTTTTGGTTGGTGTTTACAGCTCTTGGTTGGCTTTGTTACTGCATTTAGATATGATGGGGAGGAGATAAATACCAGACTAGCAAATTCTGAAGCCAAAATTCTCCATGACGCTGTCGAAGGCAAGAAATTGAAACATGAAGAAGTTATCAGGATCCTGACAACAAGGAGCAAGATGCAACTCATGGCAACTTTCAATCGTTACAGAGACGATCACGGCGCTTCCATTACTAAGGTATCAAAGCTTCAATTTGCTTAAAACGAGCTCTATGTTTATGTCGATGTCAAATGCGTTTTCAGTTAACCTTCATTTTCCTGTTTCTCCAGCACTTGCAAGGTGATTCGGGTGATGAATTTCTTCTGATACTGCGTACCGCAGTTCGATGCCTCAATGACTCAAAAAAGTACTTTGAAAAGGTTGATGTCTAATGATCACAAATTCATAATACCAACATAATCTTTCTCTATACACACTCAAATTCGGTGCCGTCCGCTGTAGGTTTTGCGCAATTCGATCCTAAGGATGGGAACCGATGAGGATGCACTTACCAGGGTGATTATAACAAGAGCTGAAAAGGACCCGAAAGACATCAAAGAACTTTATCACAAGAGAAACAGTGTGCCTCTTGATCAAGTGTTGCAAAGGACACCACAGGGGATTACAAGGCATTGCTTCTTACTCTGCTGGGGAAGGAAGATTGAACATGTTAATTTGGCCATTTTCAGGTGTTTTAATTATGAGTTGTGAGTTTGGACCTAGTTGATATGAGTAACTGTTATCTCCGTCCCTGTTTAAGTTTGTGGTTTGACGGTGCTTGTTCGCATTTGGTTTGGTTTTAATGTAACGGTTGTTTTTTTAAAACTTGTTTATTTAAACTGCTTAATCTTACGTGCTCCTGTCAATTATGACAATGACAATTTTAATCGAACTACACTCAATCAACTATATTATTTTTTGGTTTAAATAATTTCTTTAATTATATGTTATTTTAAGATTACGTTATATGACATACTCTCAAGTGACAAGTTATCATGACGACTAAAAATGCTTATTGTGCCAAAAGCAGTTTTGAGTTCAACACTTATCTCAAAATTGTTTTTGAGTTCAAAAACATTTTTAACAACGATAATAAACTAAGCCTAAGATGTATAAAACAAATTAGTGGATCTCACCTCAATTTTCTTATTGAAAGGTACATTCTTTCGAATAATTATTGATATTCAACTAGGACTATGGAGGTTTTTAATGAGGCGCATATAGTAGGGTTTGGCTTTAATTTAAATAAAAGTTGGTTTGCGGAGCAAAAAAAATTATTGATATTCAATTCATTAATTGAGTAATTTAAATTAGATATTATAAAGGTTAATTACGAGAATGTTTCTCTCAACCTAATTCCCTCTATTTATAATTTCAAGATTCAAATTTCTGACTTTACTTGAAGAATTCAGTGTTTTATCCTGTTAAACCAACGAGTAATTGATATTGAAAACTATTTTTTTTGTCCACACTGACAAGTGTTTACATATGGCAATTTCTCTTTTTATTATTGATAAAATTCAAGCCATAAGTTTATGTAATTTATTCTGATTTTGAGTGTTTTAGGTATATGTCTCATGTTAATGTATCTGTAAATGCTTACGAAATCCTCTGTTTAGAAAATTTTGTTAAAAATTAGTACAGAAAATTGAAGGAAAGCCCATCAATTATCAGACCAATGGCTTAAAATGGGGGAATCTGATAAAGGTTTAGGTTCTTTTAGTTCACCTAATACAAATCAAAGATTAACATGTAACAATATAAGCGGACTTAATTAATTAATTAATTAATAGTAACAACCCGTAACAAAGATGTTAAAAACTATCTACAAGGTAGGGTGTAATGAAAATATATTATATTCGTAATATATAAATTTGAATATATGTATTTCTAAGTTCTAACACATCTATATTAAGCAATCACATCGAATTCGGGTAATATAGAGTACTGTAAAAAATCTAATACTATAAATATTATACTTCCATAACCTCTAACGGGATTCAGGAAATTTGTTAAGGTGAAACAAAAAGGGAAAATGGCCACCATTGCTGTTCCTAATCAGGTTTCTGTTGTAGCCGATGCAGAAGCTCTTTACAAGGCTTGTAAAGGTTATTTTACATGGAAAATTTTCTAATAAATCATGGTTTTCTCATGCATTGATCTTTGTTTTTCTTACAATCCAACTTTATATAAAAAAATGGGTTTTGTTAAAAATGCAATGAATTTGTGGTCGTAAATTTGATAGGATGGGGAACCGATGAAAAGGCGATAATCGATGTGTTGGGTCGTAGAAATGCGGCTCAAAGAAGGCAAATCAGATTTGCTTATCAAGAGCTTTACAAAGAAGATCTCGTCAGGCGACTCGAAAGAGAGCTTACCGGTGATTTTGAGGTTAATTGTCATTTGCCATTACCATTACCATTACCATTTCGATTTCATTTTCGTATTCATTGCTTAATATGGTATTATTATTGCGGAGTGTATGTATAGAAAGCAGTGTATCGTTGGATATTGGATCCGCCCAATCGAGATGCGGTGTTAGCGCATGTGGAGCTAAGGAAATCGAGCGACGAACACCCGGTGCTGGTTGAAATCTCGTGCACCAGATCCTCCGAGGAGCTCTTGTCGATAAGAAGAGCCTACCACGCTCGATACAAGCGTTCCTTGGAGGAAGATATTTTACGATAACACCAAGGGAGACACCCGAAAGGCATCCTCTTAATTCTTATCCATATTATTTTCTGTTTTTGTCTTGGTTTTCTATTTAGATAATGAATTTTAATATTCCATCTAGGGGTGTAAATGACCTGAGTCAAGTCCAATCGAGCTTTGATCAAGTCGGATTCGAGATACTCGCGATCTGTCTCGTCTCATCTACAACCTTATTCATAATAATAATAATAATAATAATTATTGAACTCAACAATTATTATTATTATTATTATTATCATTATTATTATTATCCAACAACATACGTTTTAGTTTATTTTAATTTTTAAAAAATTAGTATATTATATTTTTTTGTAAGAAAATAATAATAATAATAATGATTATTATTGTTGTTGTTGTTGAGTGAACTTATCCAACAATAACAACAATATTACTATGCAAATATACATTTTAGTTCACTAAAATTTTAAAAAATTAAAAAATTATTATACTATATTTTTTTAGTAGCTCGCGAGCTTTTCGAGTCGGTTATCGAGTAGCTCATCTCAACTCGTTAAGAAGTCAAGTTGAGTTCGAGCTCGAGTTGAACTTGAGTAGCTCACGACCTATATCGTCCCATTTACGGTCCTAATTTCGAGCTTCGACAACATGGGTGGTTCTGGACACATGTAATAGGTGTGACCGCACAAGGCTCCGGAAAATAAGAGTAAAAAAATGAATTAAATTAAATGTTTATAAGGGAAAAACAAAATATTAGTTATGGACTAATAGTAAAATACTATAGTCAAAAATCAATCTAACACGCACACAACAAATAAACAAACATTGATTTATTTTTAAGTTGAGGGTCATTTTTAGTAAATTGTACATGCACTAAATCTTTGAACCCCTGTTCGGGAGGCATGATTTCTGAAAGTTTTGCTTGATGTTCACAGCTCTTGATTGGGTTGGTGAGTGCAATTAGATATGAAGGGGAAGAGATAAATAAAAAGCAAGCAAAATCTGAAGCCAAAGAACTCCATGAAGCTATCAACGACAAGAAACTCAACAATGACGAAGTTATTAGGATACTTACTACCAGGAGCAAACTGCAGCTCCAACTTACTTTCAATCTTTATAGAGAATAACAAGGCACTTCCATTACCAAGGTACAAAAAACCTTCCAATATCTTTCAAACAACAAGCTACTTATTCTTCATTAACCTTTGTTGCTTCTCCAGAATTTGCCAAATAAATCGAAAATCGAGTTCATTGAAACGCAGCGTATCACGGTTCGGTGCCTCAAGGACCCGAAAAAGTACTTCGAAAAGGTGAGAAGCCCTATGATCATAATACCAGCAACATGAACATGATCCGAATACATGAACTCAAATTTGCGGTTGTGTGCCGTAGGTTTTGCGGAATTCGATCCAAAGGTTCGGAACCGATGAGGATGCTCTTACGAGAGTGATCGTTACGAGGGCCGAAAAGGACCTGAAAGAAATCAAAGAGCTTTATTATAAGAGAAACAGTATGCGACTTGATGAAGCTGTTGATAAGGACACTAGAGGGGATTACAAGGACATGCTTCTTACTCTGTTGGGTAATGAAGTTTGAATAATTCTTTATTAGGCCATTTACAGGTGTTTTTTTTAATAAGTGTAGTTGATGTTATTATTTGGTTTGAATCACTTTCGTCTCTATTTAAGGTTCTATCTGGTGTGACAATATTTATCCATGTATTCTCATTTGTTATGGTATCTAATAGATTTAGAATTCAAATCAACTAATGCGAAAAGTTTGATAAATTTTAAAATTTTAATTTAAACTTTTAGCTTTTTAGAGTTTCAAATTAGTCCCTCAAACTCTCTCACAAAATTTCGTCATTACATTTCAAGATGTAAATTATAAAGGCAAAATGATGTCTTCTACCTAGGTCCTAGCTAGAGTTCAACTATATTTTATTAACTTATTTTAATACATACAAACAATTATTCATGTTATTTATAATTATGATCCATTAAAGAATTATTTTTTGGAAATATTTTTAAATGTGAAATTAATAATATTTGTATTAAAAAGTTTTTTTAAACTTATCAATAATCAGTTGATTTAGTAGGATAAGACGTTCGGTCTGTTAAGCAAGATAAGAAGTTTAAATTTTGACGTCATGAATGAAAAAAAATAGATTGGAAGTTGGGATGGTCATCGTACCTATATTAAACATCTGTAAAACTTGATCCAAATTAGTTGGTCAATGAGTCGGATGTAAGTAATTAAAAAAATTTCTTTGAAATTATGTTTGTATATAAATCATATGTAGTTTATAGAAATATGATAAATCATGAATTATAAATAATAAATTATAAATAATAAATTAATGACTTTCGGTTGAATTTTTTCTTTCCATCCTATTCAATGAAGTCAACAAATTCGGCAAGATGGGTTAGTAAATTCTCTTGTAGTTTGTAAGTTTAAGGTTTTAAACTTTTCGAAGAGATTAAAACATAAATTTGGTAACTACTTGCTCCAATGACCCATCCCTGTCATTGAACCTAAAAATTTATTAATTTGTTGGACTTTTTGTCTTGCAGTAGGTGGGATAATTATCCAATTATTTCTAATTTGATTTTTTCTTGCAATATATATTATCCCAACTGTATGTTTTTAATAATATATTCAAGTTTGAAATAAAAATAAAACATTAAAATTTAATATTGGATAAATTACGTAAATCATCACTAAGCTTTACTCTTAAACTTATTTGGGTCATTGAATTTCAAAACGTTTAATTTACTTACTGAAGTTTAGATATTGAACGTTTTTTTCTCACTTTTAAACCTTAAACAGTCGTAGATTGAGGTTTTTTGGTCCTAAATTTCACTAGTCACTTTAGCTCGGCCCCGAAGTTTAAATTCGACCTCCATTTTGTCGAAAAGTGTTCCGAAGCTCATGAATCGACAAAAAATCTTATGATTTTCCTCTCGTCGATCTTCATCTTTCGTCGTTAAATGGAGCTCATTTCTTAGTATGTTGTTTCTCTTGTGCCGTTGAAATTTTCCACAATTCAGATCTTGGAAAAGTTCCTTCGTTTGCCGGTAAATGGACATCACAAAAAAATTTAATGTAGGATTGACAAAAAAAATTCAATGTCTAAACTTCAGTAAGTAAATTGAGTGTTTTGGAACTTTAATGACCAAAATAGGTTCAATAATAAAGTTCAATGATGATTTGTATAATTTACCCTTTAATATTTATATTATACTGGAAGAAAGAAGAATTCCTCTATCTGACAAGTATGGAACATTGAACCTGGAGGACATGGGTCGCCCTTCGAGCTTTAACGTGTCCGGGCGTTTAACCTCCGAAAGTTCGAAGAAACATCACATCCTCTGTTTCTCTTCAGTTTTTCCGGAGACGAAGTCAGATTCAACTTTATATTGTACTGAAATAAGTACTTAATTACAATAGTTTTAAAACTATTAGGGACCCGAAATAGCATTAAACCATCAAATTGGTTTTTCCTATAAAATTGGGTTGCACGATCCAAATAGGAGCAACCACAAAAAGAATGGTGGCCACATTTGCATTAGGTTTGAGTTCATTGCTTTTGCTAATTACTACCAATCTAGCATTAGCAGCAAATTCCACGGCCAAACCTGGTTGTAAAGAAAGCTGCGGGGAAGTTGGAGTTCCCTACCCTTTCGGAATCGGACTCAATTGTTCATTGAATTTATGGTTTGAAGTCTCCTGCAATGAGACTTCAACCCCTCCCACGATCTTACTCAAGAGAACAAACATGGAGGTTCTGAATTTTTCTTTGAGATCATCCGATTACGATGCCGACCTCGAGTACCATCGTGTGAAGGCTCCAGCAGTTTATGTGAACTGTTCGGGCAGGGAAGAAGCCAGCCATGGGATGAATCCAAATGACAGCCCTTTCTTCTTTTCGGAGTTAAGGAACAGGATCGTGGCATGTACCTCGGGCGCGGTCCTCGGTCGTAATATTACCAATACTTGCAACGACGGTACGTGCTGCGAGACCGTAATGACATCGGCTATCAAAACATTTAATGCTACGTTTGATGGCCGGTCCGGTGGTTGCAACTCGGCGTACTTGGTGGAGCAAAATTGGAGGGATTCGAATGCAGCAAACAGTTCTGTTGGTGCTGTGCTCGATTGGGCAATACCCGAAGAGGGGTTTGAGTTGAGCAAATCTGGGAAAGAATACAATTGTAGGCAGTATGGTTTAGTTTTTGATGAGCCTCATCGTGACCGATCGATTCGATGTTATTGTAACCAAGGTTACCAAGGGAACGCATATCTTCTTAATGGATGCCAAGGTAAGATTTTCTTTTTCTCACTTCTCATCTCATCTCATCTCATCTCATCTCATGTTAAATACCTTCTAATCCCAGGGATGGAACTAAAAAATTATAAAAAGGACCATAATAAGATTAAAATTTTAAGGGATTATAATAAGATTTTAAAAAGTTTGAAGGGATCATAAAACTATTTTTACCTTTTCTCTGAGAAAAAAAAGTTAACATGGCTCACGTTCCGAAACCCCTTTGATGTTCCACCAATGTTCTAATCTTAATATGGGATATGGGGTGAAGTTAATTTTCAGGTAAGAACATAGAGGTCTCGGCTTTTTCTGATAATCATATTCATTAGTTGATTAATTTTAATCGAATACTGTAAAAATTTATTATATTGACCTGTCATCTCAATCGGTTACATTTACCCAACACTTTAACTTTAAAATTTTCATATTTTTATTAATGTTTAAATATGCTAAAGGTCTACGTATTATTCCAAAGTTTAAAAATTAGTCTCTATACCTTATTTTTAAAAATTGAGCCTTTGTACTATTTTTATGCGTAAATCTTGATCTCTCTCAAAACGTGTGTTTAATTTTACAGCTAATGACTAACTTGGTAGCTATGAAAAAACAAAACCAACTTTTTTAGTTTTCTACATTTATAAATTTATCAAATTGACCCCTAAAAGACAGTAAATGTAAATGATTGGAACATCGTATTGTTAATGATATTTTTATTTATTTTAAAATTTTAAGGGTCAAATTATAAAAAAACTATAAATATAAGAGGCTAAAAATGTTATTTTCCTTTTTTTAAAATTGTCAAGTCAACTACCAATAATAAATTGAACATAAGTTTCAAATCACCCATGTTTTGACTGTTTCTTAATTTCCTTTGATGGAAATTGTTTAGATATTGACGAATGCCAGGACGAGACTCGAAATACTTGTGGGACAGTGAAGTGTATAAATAAGCCTGGGTCTTACAAATGCGAAGGAACAAAAACTTGGGTTATTCCTTTAGGTAATTCTCTCCCTTATAACATCTCTCAATGTCTATTTCATTTAATATCTTTCTTACCATCATGATTGATGGTATAATTAAAATTTTCTACCAAACATGGTGATTTAGGTTCGATCTCACGTACATAGACAAACACATGATTTTATGTAAGGGACATGACTGTCCCTATAACACCCCTCAGTTTATCCTTGCCCACGTAGGTTTTCAAGTTTTTACCACCAAACATTGCGATTTAATCACTATAATTATATTTTTTTCAGATTAATTGTTACAAAGTATAGTTGAAGTAATAATCGAAATACATCCGAAAAAGTACACATCTAATGAGAATAAACTAGGTTAAACAATTTGAAATATCTCACACATGATGTAACATAGAATGTAACCCACCCTAGTTTTGTTATGTATTTTACCAAAAGTATTTTTCATCAAGGATGATTTACAAATATTTGAATCAAATAAATTACATTTGTGAAGAAATTAAAATTCGAGAATGATGAGGAGTTAGTTTCAACGCAATTTCCTAAGCTATGATCTTTTATTCTAAATAGATCTTTTAACATTTGAACGTTTTAATTTTATTTTTAAATTGTAACCCTCATTCTTAGCTGGTCTTTAAACTTTTGAATGTTCTTATTTCATCATTGGTGGCATATTCTAATCACTTTCCTGTTAATAAGATCTTTACAAAATTATTAATTGGCATGTAAACACTGATTTGTATATGCAATAATATGATCTGACATAAATGATAATTAATTTTGTTTCATGTCTCCTGAAATCATCATTGAGAATGAAATTAGAAATTTCTTTTGTTTTTATTTTTGTTCTCTCAGTGTGTTTATAATTTCCTCTGCGTTTTCAAATTGCATTGTTATTTTATTTAAACCCAACATCAATTATCACTTATTCACATAGTATTATTACATAATACTCGTGGGTTTTTGCATGACATTTAACATTTTCTATAACGATAGACATGGTTTTGGTAGATAACTCTATACCAAATAACCATTTTAAGCCCTTTGAATTCTTGATTACCAAAATTTTCTTTGTTTCTTTTGTTTTCAAGGGATGGGTCTAGGCTTTGGATCATTGTGCATAGTCATTGGTGGATGGTGGTTATACAAATTTCTAAAGAAAAGAAGGGAAATCAAGTTGAGAAAGAAGTTCTTCAAACGCAATGGTGGGTTATTATTACAACAACAAATGTTTGCAAACGAAGGTGGTCTAGAAAACACCAAGATATTTACTTCCAAGGAGTTGGATAAAGCAACCGATTATTTCAACAAGAATCGAGTGCTCGGTCAAGGCGGACAAGGCACTGTTTACAAAGGAATGTTAGCCGACGGCGGAATTGTTGCCGTTAAAAAGTCGAAAGGAATGGTGTCCGAGAATGTCGAAGAGTTCATCAATGAAGTCACCATTCTTTCTCAAATTAACCATAGACATGTGGTTAAACTATTGGGATGTTGCCTAGAGACAGAAGTTCCGTTACTGGTTTATGAATTCATCTCGAACGGAACAATCTTCCAATATTTGCATGACCCGAGTGAGGAATTCATGATGTCGTGGGAAACACGGATAAGAATCGCCAAAGAAAGTGCCGAAGCCCTATCGTATCTGCACTCTTCGGCCTCTATTCCTATTTATCATCGAGACATCAAGTCCACGAATATCTTGTTGGATGAAAAGTTTAGGGCTAAAGTTTCGGATTTCGGGATATCAAGATTAATTCCCGTCGATCGAACTCACTTGACTACGGATGTGCAAGGTGTCACGGACAGGCCCCCTTTGCTCGGTTGGCAAGCCGTGCGGCACTTGAAATGGGTGTTACCCAGACAAGTCAGCCTTCCTCCTGCCTCATTGTCCAAGGAGTTATCTCGGTCTAGCCTTCTCAGGGTCACACCCTAAGGCTTTAGAGTTTCGAATCCCGCAGGGCCTAGCGATAGCTGCACTCCAACCTCGTACTTCAGCCACAAGCGCGATATGGGGCCCTATGGCCCCAAACCGTCCCTAGGTATTTCTCCCGGGGAGACAGTGCGCCAACCACTAGGCCCCACTGCCCGCACACCTAGGCCCCACATAGGCCTAGGAGTAGGTCGCTTACACCAAGGAAGCTCGGTCGCTAGCCCAGGCGAGGGGGATGGTGGAGACCCGACACCAGACCACTTCCCCCTAAAGAGCTAAATAAACTTACGGGAATGCCGTGAGTAGACGTTGCTTCGTCCCAAATGAGGACACTTTCTGGATAGGGCCTTCATCGTCTTCCTAAAGCTTCTCAACTTGCATCATTGACTTGGTAGCTCCTTAGGGACTGCTCATATCATCACTCGGTCCACCATTGCTCGGTAATGAACGGGCTTGTCAAGGCAGGGTCGTAATATAATAAGGGATGGCCTTGACATCTCTCCCCCACTTACTCTATCGATGGCCTCATCGATGTAGCCCCAGAAAGGATGGTTCTGACATTTTCCCCCACTTCCTCTATCGATGGTTTCGTCGATGTAGTCCAAGAAGGGATGGTTCTGACATTCTCCCCCACTTCCTCTACTGATGCCCTTATCGATGTAGTCCAGGAAGGGATGGTTCTCATTGATATTGACACCAGTTCTTCATCACCTGTTGAGCCGATACAAACCCTTGTGGCAGCACATCTTCGATTCATGCTCGATTTGGTATGTTTTTCTTGTCCCGCCATTTGATCCTTCAAGCAAATAATTCAAGCCTCGATCCTGGGTTCTTTCTATCCCCTTTTGACTATGTTGTACATCCGTAATCATCTAGACTGACCACAAACTCATTATGACCCAGTTCCACTTCTATCATGTTGAGTTTTAGATTCATTCTCCCCCACTTTTACTCTGATTGTGGCTTGGGCAAAAGACAAGTAACAAACCATCGATCCACTCGAACAAGTGCCTTGTAGTTTCTCTGTGCTCCACGATCTGCCCATTAACCTACACAAATACAAAAGTAACATACCTGATCATGAGCAAACGTGTTATGACTCGTCACTCAATGGCTTGCTCCTCGACGTTAAGCATCTTCGCCAACTTTGCCTCATCTCATACCGAGACCTCCAAAGTATTGAATGCGCCACCATACATTTGTCATCAACATTAACCCAAGTTTTGCCAACACATGCTCGTTGCACTGGTTGCTCAATAATGCATAGATTATCTCTAGTTGCCAACACCGTATTGCATTGTACTTGCCTTTTGTTCTCCGCAATACATCCTGGTTGGCACACATTGCCTTATGCTACCACCAATCATGGTATGCCTTTGTATGTATACCTCAGGTGTTTTGACTATTTGAGAATGCAGTCTCTACGACAAGCTAATATCATCCACTCGTGAAGTTTTCTTCTTACTCAATTATACCTGCACCATTTACCAATGAATGCCCACCAATATACTCTCGAACAACCTTGCCCTTGTTCCAGTAGCCAAAATAGTTGGTCATATGCCCTCGCTAGAACTTCTTAATGGTCTCCTATGGCCCTTGTAATAGCCAATCAAGTTGCCCTTTTTTTTTTCGTTTCTCCTTCACTCCTTTTTAACAGATATAGAATGTTGGTAAGCACAAAAGTACGCATTTGATCTCTTGACACACATGGCCTATACTTGTCACGGGGCCATTACCCTCTTCCCAAAAGACATGTCTTCCCCATTATCCACTTACTAGAAAAGTTCATCTTGTTATCACGCCCCCAAAGGAACCTGTATCAGCACCCCACAACCATCATATCAATATTAGTCTCGTGTCGTGGACTTCAAAATGATGTCTCACTTGTGCCCTCTACGTCCAACTTAGGTTTTCGCAGGAACCAAACTCTTCCCCATATGCCCACGACACTTAGTCAGTAGAGTATTCTCATGTAGGATCAATATCTCTTTATTCTCTGACATAATCTCGAATAGAACCTGTATTCGCTAAATCCCTTAGCTTCTTTTGAGCATTATATTCTACATTTTTTTTTTGGAAAGAAATGAGCCCATTAACTCTCCCTTTAGCTCCTCACACATTTTGATAGGACAAACACCATTAATAAACTTGGACCGCTACCACCACTTGGCGTCCCCTATTAGATACACCAAGGCCACCGCGACCTTGTCTTTATCTGTTTTAGTATGCGTATATCAGAAATAATGCTTGACGTCGAACAAGAAATTTTCAAGCTCCCTAGCATCTCTGTTCCCTTCATACCACTGAGGTTTTGAAACCCTAGTCCTCAAACCCTATCTACTGTCATCGAATTGCTCATAGCTATTTGTATCAGGTTAACCCGAGTCTTGATCTCATCTAGTCTGAACTTCATGTGACTTAATGCTTCTTTTGCCTCCATTACCAAAATCTTTAATAGTCTGGGTCAACTCTTGTTGCATTTCCTTTATTGCTCAAAGTCGATAATTTGATGCCATAACTCTCATGGCAGCCACTACGGCCTCAAGTTCCTTAAACCGACTAGGGTCTACCGACCCACCACCTTGTGTTGATGCCCCCACACCTGGGTGTGTTCTCTCTCTGGGCAATACTCGTTCCACGTTTTCGCGTTTGTCACCATTCTTGTCGACACACCCAGAATCATTGTGCCTGCACAGACATCGACTTTTACAAATAGGTGTGATATTTGTATCGTGTCCTTCTTTTGTTACATGAAGCTAACATTTATCCCTGTTGCATACGACCAGGGCTTCTTGACACCTGCCAAACCTTCAAAACCGTCTTGGTTCTCTAATCGATTGCCCCCACATCCCTCAAGGAATTGGTAGGAACACTGTCGTCGTCGAACACACAAAGAGAAAAATCGACCACGAAATTGGTTAGTCCAATTACATAACAATAAAATGAAATGTACCTCACAAGTTCAATGGGACTTTCCAGTACGACTCCCACTGCAATTCACGCTCTGTAATGCCAAACTCTGGGAAGTGCGTTATAATTTCCTTGACCACCACATTTCTATTTTTGGGTAACACTGACATATTTGTGGTAACCAGGTTTTGCTTTTGGTCTCTTGGTCCATACATCAACTTTGACCTAAGCCTTGGCTTTACTAGCTCGCCCCACCAACTAGCTTGTCAAGTAGTAGCCCACATCTCCCTTTGCCCAAATTGGGGATTTTGTAATACTTGGGTGAGATCTGAATTGTACTTGAATCATCACCACATACCCATCGAGCTTGTCTGTCCCACGCTTACTCTTTGGCTCTGCTTGTGAAGGAACTCCTAAGGAGAGCTTCCCTCAAATGCACCCACATTACCAAGTTGTACCACCCTTTGTCATCTCATATTGCAATTTATTGCCAGAGAATCTGGTCCAAACTACCACACCGCAACACATTCCTTTTTACCTTAAGACCCAATGTGTCTTAAGAAAATTGCCATTTACAGACAAATCATTAACTATGAGAAACATTTCCCTTTAGGCTCCTTGATTTTATCTGACAATGTGACTTTTCCCCGAGAACCCATGATGTGTCCGTCCGCTACAAGAGCCCACAACAACAAGAGGGAGAATACCAATAACTTTGCACTTCCTTTTACTCCATTTTTTTTGTTTCGAGAGGGGCCACTCCATCTGGCATACAACGATCGTCGTGATCCTTTGACCACTTCGTCAAATAGTTCGAGGTCCTAAGAGTCTTGTCCTGCACCCTTAGACGATCACACTATACTAAGGTACTCCCACAACAAATGAGTTTTATCATCCCCTTTGATTTTATCAATGGGCGAATCCACCACCTTGAAGAACACGACTCACGCGCTTGAGTTCCCGAACCCAAAGCAATTTTGGAACGGTTTCAAGTTGTCTCCAACTCTTTCTTTTAGGGTTAGTCTACGAACCCATGACTATCCGTTGTATCACTCTACAACCATCTATACCCACTCCTCTTTTCACCTGGAAAAAGATAGTTAGGCAACAATAAAGCACCACAGTGCCAGGATAAACAATATTGCCATTAACTTCCACCAATCAAGAATTTATCTCATTCCCCTGGAACTGACAAGCACCAATATGTTAGATTAACAAAAAATAAGCACATTTTATGCTTCGGGCTACACACGTCCTTGTACTAACAGGACAAAACAACCATCAATAAGCAAGGGTTACCGACACAAGGAAATGTATCAAAATAAGCATCACTATTACCGATAGCCACCAGAGGGAATGACTCTCCTCTCGCTTGATGCGTAAGCATCCCCATATTGCTAGAATTCGTGCCGCCATGCTATGAGGAATACACACTTCATCATGTCCCATAGACAGCCTTCAACAAGCCTTTAAAGCAACTCAAAAAAAATATTGCCGGTGTCCCAAATCACGGACATGCACTACTATGCAAAGATCAATCTCATCCACAAAAGTTCTTGCGCTTCTTTGCGCCTCAACTCGATCGCCGTCTCGATCAGCCAACAACAATGTTACGCCTGTAACAAACAAATGAGCACCACTGTGCCCTAATTCATACGCGCCACCGCGCTAATGTAACACATCGGCACTACCTTGCCAAACCCACCATAGGCACCTTTGCGCCTTAACTAGGTCTTGATCAATCAGCATAAGGAGTCACCCTGCCTACCCCACTCGCGGAAGCGCTTGGCGTAGGTTCTAGCCACCCTGCCTACCCTCACAGGGCGCTCGGCGTGAAACTAGACCACCCTGCCTACTCCACTAATGGATGCGCTTGGCGTGACATTACACCATCCTGCCTACTCCTTGAAGAGAAGTGCTTGGCGTGGGATTAGACCACCCTGCCTACTCCCCACATGGGAACGCTTGGCGTAGTCCCCCACCCTGCCTACTCCAGTCCAAAGAGCGCTTGGTTTACTATCATTCGACCCTGCCTACTCCATTCACCGGAGCGCTTGGCGTAGAATGCACAATCCAGCGCCTCTGCGCACAGAAAAAAAAAGTAGTCTCTCTTTTTTTTCCCTGTCATGATGATCCACCCTGCCTACTCCACCCGTGGGAGCGCTTGGCGTGAGACCAACTGATCCACAAATAGTCCAACTCTCATTTTTGCTACGCCTCCGTCTGGCGTCACCACGCACCACAGCCACTAAATAAAGCATCATAGTGTTCCAGTTGGTACATGAGCACTATGGCGTCTGGTTAACAAATACGCACCACTGTATCAAAAGCCATAGCCAATCGCCACCATCACATGAGTAAATTGTCCATCGTATTCTCGCTCTGATACCACGTGTCACGGACAGGCCCCCTTTGCTCGGTTGGCAAGCCGTACGGCACTTGAAATGGGTGTTACCCAGACAAGTCAGCCTTCCTCCTGCCTCATTGTCCAAGGAGTTATCTCGGTCTAGCCTTCTCAGGGTCACACCCTAAGGCTTTAGAGTTTCGAATCCCGCAGGGCCTAGCGATAGCTGCACTCCAACCTCGTACTTCAGCCACAAGCGCGATATGGGGCCCTATGGCCCCAAACCGTCCCTAGGTATTTCTCCCGGGGAGACAGTGCGCCAACCACTAGGCCCCACTGCCCGCACACCTAGGCCCCACATAGGCCTAGGAGTAGGTCGCTTACACCAAGGAAGCTCGGTCGCTAGCCCAGGCGAGGGGGATGGTGGAGACCCGACACCAGACCACTTCCCCCTAAAGAGCTAAATAAACTTACCAGGAATGCCGTGAGTAGACGTTGCTTCGTCCCAAATGAGGACACTTTCTGGATAGGGCCTTCATCGTCTTCCTAAAGCTTCTCAACTTGCATCCTTGACTTGGTAGCTCCTTAGGGACTGCTCATATCATCACTCGGTCCACCATTGCTCGGTAATGAACGGGCTTATCAAGGCAGGGTCGTAATATAATAAGGGATGGCCTTGACACAAGGCACATTTGGGTACTTAGATCCCGAGTATTTTCAATCAAGTCAATTCACGGAAAAAAGTGACGTCTACAGCTTCGGAGTCGTGCTCGTCGAGTTACTAACAGGGGAGAAGCCGGTTTCTTTCGAAAGGGAAGAGAATAGTAGAAGTTTAGCCTCGTATTTCATCGATTCGGTGGAAGAGAATCGAGTGTTGGACATTGTTGACGCTCGAGTTATGAAGCAAGCGAAGCCCGAAGAACTAGTTATGGTGGCTAAACTTGCATACCAATGCTTGAGCTTGAGCGGGAAGATGCGACCAACGATGAAAGAAGTTAGTATGCAATTGGAGAAGATTTTTTCAATGCAAAAGGATTCAAATGTTGATCAACACAACCAAGAAGAGATCAGTCTTTTGAAAAGGATTTAATTAGTAGCTCTTGTATTTTTCAATAGGTTCATCTTTTGACTTCTTTTCACCAGAAAAATAGAGCCACTTGCTTCTAGCAAAGTAATTAACGTTGTGAGGGTTTTGGATAAGAAAATATTTGATTATCGTGATTACTTCTTTTTCCAGAAAAATATATCTTGCCCCCCTGCTTTTGTCTGATAAGGAGATAGATTAGGGTTAGGGACGGACCTAAGACTTTTAAGTCGGGGGCGAAACTATAAATTTCTAGAGAATAAATTTATAAAATCTAGAGGGCTGAAAATAGATTTTTAATAGAAAATATATAAAATAATTTTAATTTTTTTTTAAATTATATAAGAATTTTAAATTTTTAAGGGAATGTCCGTCCCCTCAGTCCATTCCTGATCGGGTCCAGACCCTTCAAATTATACATGAGATTTTGAAGTATTTTGTGGTAATTTTTGAAATTTCGAATCGTTTTCGTGGGATGCTGGTTTGATTAAGGCGTGGTCTTTTGTCTTGAATGTCCTTTTTTTTGGCTCATGAACTTTATTTGGACGATGTTGAGATTTTCTGTTCTGTCAGATTGCCGATCTGACACTTTATTCGCTAAGCTCGACATTTGCTTGAGGTTGAAGTCTGATGGTAATTTAAGGTTGCCTTTTGATGTGAGGTGGCTGTCCTTAATGTTAACTTATGATTTTATATAATTTTGATTTGGATGATATGATTTATATATAACGCATACCGTTGAATACCATTAACGTAATACAGTACTGCACATCATTAATTTTTTAATAATTATTGAAAATCTTAAAAGCTCTACATACAATTAATAATATTTTATAATAAAATTATAATAAATTATTCTATAAATATTCTCACTATCTCAATTGTCGTCCTACCCAATTAAATAAACTCATATCGTTTTTATTTTCCACATAATATTTCCTTATAAATTAAAATTTATAAATCATCTTTTTTCTCATACCTCATATATTAATTTTAATATGTTAATAAATGAAATCCTTAAAAATAAAAAAACCCAAAAAATTTAACTCACTAATCAAAAGAAATAAAAATAAAATTATTATTAATAAAATCATTGTATTCCAATCTCAACTCCATCTGTAATGAAACCACTACATCCATTAAGATTAATCAACAAATAGATCTAATATAAGTGGTTATTAAAAAAAAAAGCCAAGACTCATATGGTCCTTGAAAATTAACTTCGCCCCCATATTACGATTAGAAGGTATCTAACATGAAAAAAAAAATCTTACTTCACATCCATTAAGAAGATATGAGTTCCCTCGATAACCATTAAGAAGATATGCTCACGGGTTAGCAAAGATGGTGTCAACAGACCTATTGATTTTATATGGTTTGCAAACAATGTTGCAGGAGAGATTCGTGATTTATGAGTTGTGTTGAGAGGTAAAGGGTAGTCAATGTAATGTCTAATTTTGTATGTGTATTATAAGCTGTCTCAACTCCCCTGTAATTTTTTTTACGAGGAATAAACAATGGCACTCTTTTCCCTTGTTTAGGGTTAAAAGAAATTTTTAATAAGACCTATTATTTTTTTCTAAAAAAAACATCGAATTGATCTGTCGTGATGAGGCTCGTCAAAAATTAAACCATATTATGTACAATTGTATTCGTTTCCAGATTTGCTCAACTCAAAACCCTCTTCGGGTATTGCCCAATCAAGCACAGCACCAATAGAACTGTTGGTTGTATTTGAATCCCTCCGGTTTTGCTCCACCAAGTAAGCCAAGTAATCCTATTCGATCAATGCAATGATCTCATTAAAAGATTGGGTTGAGAGTAGAATGCAGTGATTTTATTAATAATAATTTTGTTTTTGTCTCTTTTAATTCGCGAGTTTAAGTTTTTTGGATGTTTTTTTTTTTATTTTAATGATTTCATTGTTTAACATATTAGAATAAATATATGAAGTATGAAGAAGACGATGATTTGTAAATTTTAATTTACAAGAAAATATTATGTGGAAAATAGAGATGATGTAAGTTTATTTAATTGAGTAGAACCACCAATGAGATTGATTTATAGAATATTTTTTTCTAATTTTATTTTAAAATATGATTAATTGCATGTTGAACATTTGAGAATTTTAATAATTATTTAAAAATTAATGATATTCAGCGGTATATTACGTTAGTAAGTTCAGCGGTGTATTACGTTAGTGGTGTTCAACGGTATACGTCGCCCATTGTAAAATTTTCCTTAGATTTGTCACTTCCATTTTATGGAATAAATAAGTGATTAGATATAAGATTATATGCTAATTTCTAGAGGTTTAACGAAATCTATGGTTAACCGTATAAAATAACTATGGAAAGAGAAAAATATAAAAAAGCAAGTTATGTATAAATTAACAGTTATACATGGTAACATCCCATATAAGATGTAAAATTCGAGTACACCCCTCGGGACAGGAATGTTTTGGCGGATCATCTTGCAAAAATAGGCATGCATAGAGCAGCACTTTTTAAAGCTTGGTGGTAGTTTGCTTTAGGTCTGAGAGTTATTTTGGCTTGTTTAGGGGACTCTTGTACTCCAGACTTTTATGGTTTACTGGGCGTTGTTCGAGCAATCAGTCCTTTTTGTCTAGTTGGATAGTATTCTTTTTTTCCGCTTAGGTTTAGAGAGATTTTTATGAGGCTCCCGACTACTACTTAAATTCTAATTAATAAAATAAATCTTGCTTAGCGAAAAAAATTGAAGTAGGTTTATCAATGAGCATCAATTTATCAACAAAAAGTTGATGGCGTTGTCGAGTAAAATATTTGGTAACATGTCAACAATTTGTAAACCGTAGAAACATGTGGACGAGAAATAACTTGATTGTTGATAGTTTTACGAATATAGTAACAATTCATTTCAATATGCTTAATGCACTCTTGATAGACTAAATTAGTTGCAAACTGAATCACACTAAAATTATCAGCACAAAGAGAAGTATAAGTAAATTGATGAAATTCGAGCTCAGACAACATGCTCCTAAGCCAAGTAATCTCAGAAATGCAACAAACCTATATCAGATTCTGTTGAAGATTTGGACATCCAATCTTGTTTCTTGTTTCATGTACATATCCTCTTTGAGATCGCCATGTAAAAAACGTTTTTGACATCCATTTGCTTAAGCGACCGACCATACGAAGAAACAATGACAACAATTGTGCACACAATAATCATTTTTGCCACAAGAGAATATGTCTCTTCCTAGTTTTACAGAATAAACCCATTTACATCCAATAGATTTAACAGTAGAAGGATATGAAATAATATCCCAAGTATGATAATTTTGTAGAGCTTGAAGCTCCTCTTTTATTGCTTGCTGACAACACTCATGCTTAACTGCTTGTAAATAAGATGATGAAATTGAAATAGAGCATAACGTAGCACTAAATGATATATGATAAGATCTATAGCAATTAGGGGATGGGAAACTCTGGTAGAACATCTCAATAATAGTTGGATCAAGTTCAAATGAAAGATCTGGACCAAAATCAAATAGTGAATTTGTATTAGAAATGAGATCACGATCAGCTGACAGATTTGGATGAAAAACTAGATAAAGATTTAGATGAACAAGGGCGACCAACGTTTGTAAGCATACCCAATATTGAACTGCTGATGTGTGGGAGATGACTCATCAAAATTAAGAAGATTAACAATATTAGTAATTGACAGGTCAAAAGTTGAAAAAGAAAAGCTGACTTTCAAGAAACAAACTATTAGTAATTGTAGAGTTTTAGATGACATTCTATTAATAAGGTAAACTATGGTAGATAAATTTTTTATCCAAAATTTAGTTGAAACAAAAGTTTCTAGTAATAAAATACGAGTAACTGCTAAAAGATGATAATTTTTCATTCAACCACACCATTTTATTGAGGTGTATGTGGACAAGAACGTGGTGAAAAAAATACCTTTTTTCTTTAAAAAAAATTATGAAAAATATTAGACATATATTCTTCACCAGAATCTATCCAAAGAACTTTAAGAGTGATAGAAAATTAAGTCTCAGCAAATGCAACAAAAATTCTAAAGATATAGAAGACTTTAGATTTAGAACGAAGAAAATAAATCAAAGTGAATTGACTATAGCCATGAATAAAAGTCAAAAGATTTTGTAGCGAAGTTTCCTTCCTTTTCTAAAATATTCTTATTATCTTTTTTAAAAAATGCGTCGATACGAATTATCCTCAAATCATTCTTTGAAATTAAGTTTTAAGGGATTTCTTTTGAAAAAGTCATTTTCTTTTGAAAATAGTAAAAATTTCGAGTCGCCACCGGTCACTTGGGTAAGGTATGCCGAACACCACAAAACCAGAGATTCGTTTTGAAAGGGCTCGGGAGTTGGTTACGTGTGGGGAATGATTAGCACCCCCATCACGCCCGGAAATCGGTTCCAAAATATTTGTTGCTTTTAATCAAAAGAAATTGTCGAAATTTGAATTGAATTTAATTCGGTGACCTTATTTGAAAATTAACTTTAATTGAACGGGCTTTATCAAATTGGTGGATTCAAATTAATTGGACATTTAATTAATAAGTTTGACAATACATCGGACCGTAGATTAAACCGACATCATATAAGTCTGACTGTCGTGTTAATTTATGGTTCGAATCTCGTACGTCACCTTTATGCATGGTGCAAGCAGTTAAGATACGATGTAATGATTTTATTGGCTTTTAATTTTACCTTGGGTTGGTAAGAATTAACTCAAGTATTTGGTTAACATCCAAGCTCAAACTGTTACGACACAAATACCGAAATTAATAAGTACCTCTTTTTTTCATGATTTAAATTAATTGGTTCAAAATATATGGGCCTCATGAATGACAATTAATAGGGATGCCAAACAAAAGGTTTAAAGATAAACCCACAAAAGCCACCAAAGCTCTAACGGCCCAAGTTATGAAAGAACCAATTAGTAATTTAGTTAATTACTAAGTGAATCAAGTATAACCCTAAATTAAATAATTCTAAGACTAGAAAACCCTAACAAAGTATGAATTATCTTTCAACATGATAATTAATTCAATCGATTTTAAACTAGTATTCCAATAAGCCAAGGATACTATTTAAAACAAATTAAGTTAATTGGTCATGGTTTCAATAAAATGTCAATCTAATCTCCATCTCGATTTTATCTTAAAGGTAATTAGGGAGTATTCAATTGATTTAATGAATTTAACACCTATCCCGATAAGCGAAGGGTAAGTTTAAATTCACTAAATCAATTCGAACCTTAATCTAACTAAAGTTCTAAAAAGACTAGACCTAAATTAATCCAATTAATTTAAAAATCGTGCCCCTATGAGACGAGCACACGATCTTAAACTAATTGAATTAATTTGCCTAATTCTAGCCTAAAACTAGTCTAACAAGCCCATGGCAAAGTAAAGCCCTTTAAGCAAAACAAGGCCTAGCCCACCTAAACAAAGCAACCTAAGCCCAAAACACAACAAGACCCAAACTACCCAAATTAGACGCATAGAGATAAATATATATTATAACTATATAACTAGATATTACATATTATGAAATTATAAACTTTATAAAACTATATTAAATACTTAAAAAACTATATTATATATAATTTCTACGAAACTATATATATTATATACTAAAAAACATATATATTATAACCTTTACAAAATTATATTATACTTTAAAAAACTATGTTATATATTTGAAAAAAAACTATATATATATTATAATATTTAAAAATTACATATATTATAATCTAAAAAATGTTATGTATTTAAAGAAAGCTATATGTATTTTATATCCTTCATAAAACTATGTTTATATATATATATATATTATATTTTAAAATTATATTATATTATAAACTTTATAAAACTACAAATATAATATGATATACCAAATATATGCTATAAACATACACATATAACATCGACCAAAACCACCAATTAAATATAAGTGTATACAAAAAATTATGTATGAATTATATTACATGACATGAATATATACTATAGCAAATAAATAACTCATAAAACATCAAAATTGGGCTAATACTAAAACAAAGGTGAAAAGAGAGTACCAAAGCCCACTAGTTTGGGCTCACAAACTGATCTGGGTTGGAACCGAGCCAACCATTGGGCCGAGTCAGTTTCCCCTGCTGGACCGGATCAATATCCGGGTTTGGGTTCGAGTTACCCCACCCGAGCGGATCTGCAGATATTAGGGGTTTTACCCTCTTTGTCTCTTCTTCTTCAAAGGATAAAGAGAGCTTTCTCCCATGGAAACTCTAATCGCCGCCGCCTCTCTCGCTCCGGTGCATTTCTCGACGAAGCGAGGCCGTCAAAAGAATCACCTCGTTCTCCTCTTCCCCCTTATCGGATTGGTTTTTCAAGAATGCGAGCCGAGCTTTGCGAGAAAGGGGTCCGAACCTTTCGACTTCTTCTTGTCGGATCTCATCCGTTCGCTGTTGGATCGAGACGATTCTGAGATATGTGACTCTCCTCATTAGGCGGAAAGTCCTCATCGTTGGTATTCGCCGTTAGAGCCTCCAGCCACCGGGAAAAGCCATAAGCCGAGATGGGTAACCACTTAAGCGTACCGAGTTCTTCGTCGTCGATCTGAAGATTTCACCATTGGATCGTCGTGGTTATGAACTAAGCAGCTCTCCTCGTCGAGACGACCCTCTCCACCATCCGGATCGTTCGTCGGAGGCCCAAGCCGTCGAAAACTGCCACGAAATAAACACAATATTGTTTAATTGAAAATACCGTTACAAAATAACCAGAAAGTAATGGCTGAGGCGTGCAGGAAAGCAGATACACAGATTCGACTGCTCTTAGGTGCTAGAGATCTTCGGTCGTCGGTCTCTCAGGATACAACAGTAAATGATTATCTTCAATAGTACAACTGAGTAATCACGAACGAACTCGAGCCTTCGACTATCACCAAAATAATGTAGGTTTTTCGAGAGAGAAATATATTGGAAAAATTGTGTTTTAAAACTGAAGAGAGATCATGTATTTATAAGGGAAATTTAGGTTAAACGTGACTAAAAAATATTTCGATTTTGTCATTTATCGAATATTTGTGTGAACTGCAAGCATAAATTCAAATTCGAAAATATCCCTTTAATTTTAGATTGATTTGCTTGTCACAAAAGGAAAAAAATTAATTCGAAGTGATAAAATATTAGTAGGTCCATTGCAAGGCCTGACTAGCCAAGACATTCGTGTCGCCCCCAACTCGAATGAAATTGGATTTACACCCTTTAACACGAGGCACAAGTTCAACTCAAATCATTCAATGATTACAAAATGAGTAACTATATATAAATACTTCCCCTTTAACACAAGGCACAAGTTCAACTCAAATAATTCAATGATTATAAAGTGAGTAACTGTATATAAATACTTACCATTCCATTTATCCCATCAATGTGTGATTGGGGGTTTCCATATCATTTTCTCAATTCACACCTCCTTACTTTGAGCATCAATTTCTCATTCATTACTCATCTATTTTGAGCATATGAGATATTGTTGTAAATGTCTCATGTAGTAGAATAAAATCCAATCAATTTTTCACATTTACTCATTCGAAATATGACTCAAAATTACCATTTTATCACGTTTTTCCGACACATTTTTCGGTAAGGTACACTTGTGCAAATATTTACAGAAATTTTTTTGATACATGCTCGTGTAAAATTAATTTTACGCAATCTATGTATCAAAATTTTAAGCATTATTTGCATAATTGATAGTTTTGAAAAGCTTATCCTTATCCTTACACTATTGTTTTAGACAACAATAATACAATTATATTATTTGCAATTCAGGAAGTGAATTATCGTCGTCAAAGCTTGCATATAATAGTTGAAGTTTGAAGAGTCGTATTTGGTTCACATGAAGAGTTCTAGCGAATCATAACACCCTTTGTTTGTAAATAAAGTTTTATCTTATGATTTATTTAAAGTGACAATACATAATGAACATAAGGTTTCGGATGTTCCACTTATTTTATAAAATATTTTTATTTAAAAAAATATTTGATGTACTAATGGTGAATTTTTTTCAAGCAGATCTATCGGGTACTATAGAGATTTATTATGATAATCCACCTAATCTATCTTACTTTAGAGACAACTTTAAAATTCAAACTCTTAATATTCTTTAAAGAATCTACAGCTTTATCCTACTAAATCATTTACTCACACCAATTTAGAGAAGTTGTATAAATACTACAACGCTAGCTCACACCAATTCATCTCATTTCGTAGTGTTTCCAACATAATTAGTAGCTAAAGAAATGTCTTCGTCAAAGCTTCCTTCTTCAACTCATGGATCCATGTCCAACCAGAATCGTCCCTTAGCCAACTTTCACCCTAACGTTTGGGGGGATATTTTCTTAAATCCATCTAAAATGGTACTATATACAAATGTGTGTGTGTATATATATATATCATAGATGTTGGTTTATATCAAAGTTCCATTTAGTAGAATGTTACAACCATATCTAAAACTGTATAAAATTGTGCAGAACATTGATGATGCAACTCAACTACAACACCAAGAATTGAAAGAAGAAGTAAGGAGGATGATCAAGGTAGAGGAGGAGGATGAGTTGCTGCAGAAATTGCGTTTGATTGATACAATCAAACGGTTAGGAGTGAGTTACCATTCCGAAAGAGAGATAGAGGAAGCATTGCACAATGTTTATGAGCTTCACTGAGAAGATGACCAAACTCTGGAGGCTACTTCGCTTCGATTTCGATTGCTTAGAGAGAGTGGATTTACTGTTCCCTGTGGTGAGTCTTGCACCTTCTATTTCCCACATCGAATGCAGTTTTATGCTGTTTAGGTGGATATAATGGTTTCAGCGTATTAAATTAAATAAAATTAAAAGCTAATTTAATGTTCACAAATTTCTAAACACTGATTCTGTTGTTGATAATTTTAATGGTTTTTATTATATTTTTGTAATATCTATATTTTAAATGATTTTATATTTTTAGAACTTTTTTTTTATAGAAACAACAGATCACTAGGAGCTCACAAACAAAACACACCACCTGACACAAACAACTAAATCGACCAGCTTTGTCAAAATGAATTCACTACAAAATTTTGGTGTGAGTTCAAAATTTACATAAAATAATATCTTGGTGGATTGAACAGAAGCGTTCAACAAGTTCAAAGATGATGAAGGAAACTTTAGCAAGTCCTTAACAAGTGATGTGAAAGGCATGTTAGAACTATACGAAGATGCACATTTACGTGTTCACGGGGATGACGTACTCGAAGAAGCCCTTGCGTTCACCGCTGCTCATCTAGAGTTAGCGAAAGCCGGTGGCAGTGTGGAATATCCCCTTTCAGCCTTAGTCTCCCATGCTCTCTACCAACCCATCCGAAAGGCCCTGCCAAGGCTGGAGGCTAGGCGATTCATTGCCGTTTATCTAGATGATGCTTCACACAATAAAACATTGTTGAAGTTTGCAGAGTTGGATTTCAACCTGTTACAGAATTCACACAAGGAAGAGCTATGCAAGCTTTATAGGTAACATATTACTCCTTTAACACTAGTTAATATTTAATTTTAACCCAATTAAAGGGAAAAATAATTCATAATTATGGATTTTGTTTCAGGTGGTAGAAAGATTTAGATTTTTCCACAAAACTACCGTTTGCACGAGATAGATTAGCGGAATGCTACTTTTGGATATTAGGAATGTACTTTGAGCCTCAGCACTCTTTGGCTAGAGAGATATTAACAAAAGTAATAGCAATGATGTCAGTTATGGATGACACATACGATTCATACGGCACAATCGAAGAACTTCAACTCTTTACGGATGGAATTCAAAGGTCAGCATCTTTTATATATATATATGGATGAGATCCAGTTACATGGTTTAAAACTTATTTAGTTTTACACTATTTCATGGTCATTGGATGAGTGAAATGGATGAATGAGATTAACAGTAGAAAATGTAAAAATTATCACTTGGAAAAAAAATAAGAAAATAATCTGAGTCATTTATTACCCTCATTCAACGATCTTAAAACTGTGTAAAAGTAATTGAATTTTACACAGTGTAAGTAGATCCTAACCCATATATATATATATATATATATATATAATTGAATTTGAAGTTTGGAATTTAGTTCAATTAGTTTATTTAGTGATGTTTTAGACATGTTATTTAATATATTTAAATTTTGAATTTCAATGTTTATAACATTTTCTCTTAAATCTATGATTGATTTTTAGGTGGGATGTTGATTGTATGGATAAACTTCCGGAGTACATGAATCTATTCTATAAGTCAATATTAGATGTCTATATAGAAGTGGAGGATGCTATGACAAAGCAAGGACAATCATACCGTGTCCAATATTCTATAAACAAGGTAAATTTACACTTGTCTCTATTTTATGATTTTACATAACTACTACAAATTAAGAAATGTGTTAGGTATGAGATTGTAATGCATGCAACTAAAAGTATTTGTGCATCAGGCTTAGACAAAGTAAGTTTACACATTTTTGTTGTCTAAGTCAAGTCCATCCTAAAATATGAATTTTCTACCCTATCCAAAATTCGTGTCTAATTAAAACTCAAAATATGATTTTTAAAGATATGTTGCTTCAATTGTTTTACTGATACTAATATGTTAGTATAATTTTAATAAAGTCAAGCTTTTATATTAATGTGTGTGGTTGTTTCCAAGTTTTCATGGAATTCAGTTTTTATCTAATTTATGTGAGGTGTTTGAGTTCAGGTACCAATTAAATACCTATGACCAAACTTAGAGAATAAAATAGAGAAAATATCTCGTGCACTAACTCTAGAAATATTTTGTTTCAGCAAGTGTTTTAATTTTAAAGCTTAGGGATATAGTTTGGAGTTCATAGTTTAGGTCCAAGGTTCTAGAATTTAGAGTTTGTGGCTAGAATTTAGGCGTTAGGGTTAGAATTAAGGGTTTAGAGGTTGGGTCTAGGTTTTGGGGTAATATGTTAGAGATTTAGATTTTAACCTATAACCTTAAATTCTAACCCTAAACTCTAATTTCAAACCACAATCCCTAAATTATAAGCACATAAAACTAAACCTCTAAACTATAAACCCTAAATTAGATCCTCGTAATCCCTAAAATTAAGACATTTGTGGAAACAAAATGTTTTCACCGCCAGTGCATGATATAATTACCCAATAAAATATGCATTAGTCCCTTTTAAATATATTTATGGTCATGTTTGGTAAATAACGTTTTGAGTAAAATTAGAGATTTGAGCTAAAATTAGAAGTTTGACTAGTTAAATCAGCAAATTTGGATATTTAATGAATAGTGGATTGAAGTCAAAGCACAGGCTAAATTTGAGCCCAAATATTTTAATACATCAATCAGGCGGTTTGAATATATTTTAATAAAACAAGAATATATTAAATTTTATATTTTTTAAATTTTAATTAATTAAATTTGAATGTATATTTTTCAATGTACATGTTTTAAGAATTTAAATATTATTTTTATTTTTTATATTTTTTCTTGATTTCTTTATAAAGTAATAACTTTTCAATGTGTTGTGATAAAATCATATGTGGTAAAATCATAGACTGTTATATCACTAATTTTTTTATATAAATTATGTACCACTAACTTAACCTAGTTAAAAAAATATCATAATAGTGAACGGAATGGAAATTTGAATATCAATCGAGCAATTTTTTTAACATCAGTTTATTGTCACGGGGCTATTATTTTCTTCCTAAAAGACATGTCTGATAGGATGTGCAGTGCCACCGTTTATATATTCTAAGATTTTCTTTTTTTTTCCGATGTGGAATTAATGATCTCGCCTCTTCTCAGGCGTGACATTCTCTCCCACTCAACCTCGTGACGCTCTCGTCACAAGCTTCCGCTCTGGTGATTGGCCAATTGTCACGGTTGTCCAACCTGCCTACCCCACTCATGGGCTCTTGGCGTGAAATCGGCCAGTCAAAGGGTCGCTCTGATACCAATTGTTACAAGGTCATTACCTTCTTCCTAAAAGACATGTATGATAGGACGTGTAGTGTCACTGTTTATATATCTCAAGACCTCTCGTTTCCATTTCGATGTGGAATTAATGACCCCACATCTTCTCAGGCGTGACATTATGTATATCTAAAAAACAGTTTAAATATACTTTTGCTATACATTAAATTAGTACCTGAATTAGACAACTATTTTGTCTCAAGTTAGTATCTAGACTAATTACTTTCCTTTAAATTGGTACCAAAATTTACACCAGTCACGAAGCTGAAATTTTTATATATGGGATCAGAATAAAGTATGAGGTACAAGAATTCCTATACTACTACAAATATAAATATTGTTAACTTCATACTCAAACAAATTAAGTGGGGTCAATTCTAATATTTTCATGAAAGATTTTATATTAACTCTTTGAAAACTCTATTTAACTTTTTGAAAATCTCATACCACAACAAATCAAGTGGGGTCAATTAAACTCCCTAATCTACATGTGGCTCCGCTACTGACTTACGCAATCTATTGATTTGGTCCTAATTTGAAACAATTCAATAAATTTAATCTTTTATGTTTAAAATTTCTATCAATTTACTCTTTATTATTCTACTAAATTGTTTGTTTTCTCCAGAAATTTTATATTATTATTATTCTGATATCGAATATAACTAATAAACTATTCAAACAAGTATAAAATATAATCATATTTTTATATGTTATTTTGCTTGTTTAAATAATCAATCACTTATAACCTATTAGTAAATTTTATGAAACACTTTTATACAATCAACTAATACAATTTACTATTGAAATCAGCTAATACAATTCACTATTGAAATCAGCTAATATAATCCGCTATCAGGTATTCACAAATTGTCAAACATAACCTTATTGAATTGTTTAAAATTAAGATCAAATTTATATAATATATAAATTTTGATACTATAATTATTAATAAAAATATTAAAATATTTAATTCAAGTACTAAATACATATCTAAATTATCTTACAAACAACTATTGCTAGTGTAAAATAAATCATCAAAAGTGGAAATGAACAAAAACAAAAACACATTTATTTATTTATTTATTTGACTTGGTCCTCTGTAGAAATGAAATAAATAATGCGGATAGAAAGGTCAATCGCCAGCTGACATTGACATTGCCAAGGAAGATACTCTTCTCCACATAACTCCAAACTACAAACCTCCATTTCCAATGTTTTCATCAATCTCTCACTCCTCCATTCCCCTTTTATTTTACTCAACCGTCTTTAAAACGTCTTCAAATTCAAACCCTGTTTTCAATTTCCTGGTCTTCTTTTCGTCTTCCAAACTTCAGGTTAATTTCCTTCTCTTTTCTTCCCCCCTCAATTTCTCTGCTTCTTCTCCCACTTCATATATAGAAATATTCTTTCTTTGTTTGTAAATTTCAATGTAAACTTACTTCTTGGTTCTGAATTTCAAATCCCTGTTCTTGTTTTTCCTTTGTTTCAACCCTGTAAAAATCATCTTTAGTGATTTAGGGGCTTTAAGGTTTTTTTTTCATGTTTCTTATTGATTCTAAATTTGCATCCCCAGTTCTTCTTTGACCTCTGTTTTGGCCCTGGAAAATCCTCTGTTCCCAGAAAATTCTCTGTTTTTCTTTTCCTAGAAAATATTTTACTTTTTCTCTGGAATTAATTGATATTTTTGTCTTTTGAGTGCTACCCAATTCTTGAAAAATGAAAAACTCTGATTTGAGAAGCTTCCCCGAGCTTATAGCCTCAGTATAAGAGGTTTCCTCGATTGCGAAAGACTCTGAAAACGAACTTTTCATTGAATTCTCATATCTTCTCAATAAACTTGGTTTGATTTTGAGTGATATAAAAGATAACAAAGATGTCATGGACACGATTACGATCCGGAAAGCGATGGAATCCATCGAGAAAGAGCTTCGGCGTGCTAAGACCTTGATCGAAAGCCCCTATTCAAAGCAACCGAATATACGGATTGAAAATGTGATGCAAGATCTTGGGAGATCATTAGGCCTTGTGTTGTTTGCTAGCATTGGTCTTCATTTGGAATTGAAAGAAAAGATTAGCGCATTACATAAGGAATTCATGATTGTGAGGTTCAATGAAAGCTTTACCCCGAGTCCGAGTTTGTCTCTGCCACTGCATCGGAGAAGGAAATTGAGGAAGAAATAACAGAAATCGAAGAGGTACGAGTGAATCTTTCGATTGACGATGTTGTCTTGCAACTCAAGTATGGCAATGATGAAGACTTTAACTTCGCGCTTTCCGGGTTCAACGAGTCGATCAAGCAAGGATTGATTACAAATGATTGGATAAATGAGGAAGGCATTATACTCGTTCTAGTTAATAGGCTGAGTTCATGTAAGCCGAACAACCGTTTGATCATTCTTCAGATATTGCGAAAACTTGCTTCCGAAAATTAGGGAAACAAGGTAAACTTTTCTTTCGGTTTCATTGATGTTTTCAATTGAATTATTTTCTTGTTAGTTGGTCTTAAGTATGCTAGTTAACAGGAGAAGATGGCCGATGCAGCATCCTTATCGGCATTGGTGAAATCGTTGACCCGAGATACAGAAGAGAGGAGAGAAGCTGTAGGATTGTTGCTAGATCTGTCGGATCTTCCAGCAGTTTGGAGACGGCTCGGCCAAATTCAAGGGTGCGTTGTTGTGTTAGTTACTATGCTTAATGGCGACGATCCAATTGCTTCAAGCAATGCAAGGAAGTTGTTGAATGCATTATTGAGCAATACACAGAATGCGCTTCATATGGCCGAGGCTGGTTATTTCAAGCCGTTAGTGCACTATTTGAAGGAAGGTAAGCTGGAAATACCCTTACTTGATGCATTTGATTGTCTATATCAGAATACTATATGGTAAATTCCTTTATCTTGACAGGCTCCGACATGAGTAAGATCAACTGCGCTGTCGAGAATGGAACTAACAGATCAAAGTAGAGTTGCCCTCGGAGAAGACGGAGCTGTTGAGCCTCTCGTTAAGATGTTCAATGCCGGAAAGCTTGAAGCAAAGTTATCTGCTTTGAATGCATTGCAAAATTTGTCGAATTTGTTGGAAAACATACAACGGTTGATCAATTCGGGTATAGTGGTATCTCTACTTCAGCTACTTTTCTCTGTCATGTCCGTGCTCATGACTCTCCGGGAGCCAGCTTCAGCAATTCTTGCTCAAATCGCACAGTCGGAATCCATTCTTGTTAACCAAGATGTAGCACAGCAAATGTTGTCTCTTTTAAATCTCTCAAGTCCTATAATTCAATATCATCTTCTGCATGCATTGAAAAGCATTGCAGGCCATAGTAATGCACCGAAAGTCCGAAGAAAAATGAAGGAAAACGGTGCGATTCAGCTTCTTCTACCGTTCCTAACCGAAAGCAACGTGAAAATCAGGACAGCATTGGATTTGCTTTACACTCTCTCAAAATATTTACCGGAAGAAATGACCGAACAGCTCGGAGAAAGCCACTTGAACATCATTGTTAACATTATCGCATCGTCACCGTTGGAGACCGACAAGGCTGCTGCAGTTGGCATACTGAGTAACGTACCGATTAGCAATAAGAAAGTGACCGAAGTTCTTAAGAAAGCCAATGTGCTTCCACTTTTGATATCCATGATGAATTCAAGTCCTTCAACCATATCACCGATATCGAATTCATTAGCAGAAGGTGTTGCGGGAGTACTAATCCGGTTCACGGTTCCTTCGGACAAAAGACTACAGCTTCTCACAGCACAAAACGAGGCGATCCCGTTGCTCGTTAAGTTATTGTCTTGGGGATCACTGGTCGCAAAATGCCGAGCTGCAACCGCGCTGGCACAGCTATCCCAGAACTCGGTATCGCTCCGGAAGTCGAAAAAACAGAGCTGGTTCTGTGTCACACCCTCGGCAGCGGCATTCTGCGAAGTCCATGACAGGTACTGCATCGTTAAAAACACGTTTTGCTTGGTGAAAGCGGGTGCTATTCCGGCATTGGTACAAATCCTGGAAGGCAAAGAAAGGGAAGCCGATGAAGCAGTTTTGTACGCATTGGCGACGCTTTTGCAAGACGAAATCTGGGAAAACGGAAGCGATTGCATCGCTGAAAACGGAGGCGTCGAAGCGATTATCAAGATCATGGAATCTGCGAGTGTAAAGGCTCAGGAGAAAGCGCTTTGCATATTAGAAAGGGTTTTCCAGGTGGAGGAACACAGAGTCAAGTATGGCGAATCTGCGCAAGTTGTGCTCATTGATTTAGCTCAAAATGGTGACCCAAGGTTGAAATCAACCACTGCAAAATTGTTGGCTCAGCTTGAACTCTTACAGGTTCAGTCCAGTTATTTTTGAGACCATGTTTTCTGATGTATGATTTAAGGTTTTGTAAATGAATGAGTTTGGATGAACAAATTTGTATTCTATATTTATTTGTTCTTTTTTCCTCCTGGTTTCTGGACAGATCTGCTTCGCACATCTGATTTTTTGCATGCACAAGATCTCAAACTCAAAATACGCTTAATTGATATCAAACTGTTTTACCACTTAAATTAATTCACCTTGGCTATATTTATTTGTTTCTTTAAATGGGTTTGGACAAAAAAATTAAAATGGTGGTATTAATGATTATTTTATTCGAACATATAATTATTTTAGGAAAAAACTAAATTATTATTGTTTTATGAGTTTAAAAATAGGATAAAATTTTGATACACAGGCTGTGTAAAACTAATTTTACACAAGCTTGTGTTTTTACCTTATAAAACATAAATTCTAAATTCCTAACCCTAAAACTTCAACTCTAAAACCCAAACACTAACCTTAAAATTTAAACCCTACAACCTAAACCCCTAAACTAAACCCCTAACCTCTAAATTTGAAAAGCACGTGTAAACTTTCACGGACAGTGTATCAAACTTTGTCTCTTAAAAATAATTATAAAAGAAATTAATGATATTAAAACTAAATAATATAAAAACATGCGATATGGATATCCTTAGATTTGTAAAAATATATATAAATAAATTTTACTAATATAAAAAATAGGATAATTCTACTGTAGACGACATGTACCGCAATGTACTACTAATCACGTGTACCGCAATGTACCATTAACCATTTTCAATAGTTTTAAAATCATATGGACTAAAATTGTTTTTATCCCCTTTTTAAATAAAATTTTAAAAGATAATATTTATATTGTTTTTCAGATTTTTTTTCTATTTTTTAAATTCAAAAAATAATAAAAATTTTATTACTATAATAATTACTACTTCTACTTTAATTTAGATTTTATTGGAAAAATATATTAAATAGGTATAATTTGTAATCTAATATTAGAATCAATCTTCATCTTCATAAACCCTAACAAAAAAAACCCTAACCATCGCCGCCGCGCCATCTCTGTCGCCGGCGATTGATCCTCTGCCGACGTTGCCGTAGCTAACGAACAACTGAAGCCGTCAGAATTCACTAGCGTTTGGCAGCCTCCCCCTTTGATTGTTGTCGCCGTAAGTCACCGTGAAACCCTCCCCGTTGACTGTCGACTACAACCTCGATCAGTGCCGACGCCATGCCTCGCTCGCCGGCAGTTTGCAAGTGTTGCGCCTTCACCCAAAATGGCTCCCACCTCCGGTAGTGAATCCTCCACGATTCGATCCCCACCTCCGCAGCTGATCAGCCGGCCAAACCCCTTTTCACGTCGCCGTTCATCGCGCCGCCCGGCCCAGGCTGGTGGCTACCGATTGGGTGCTGGTGCTGGTGGATGCAATTAGGGTTTCAAAACCCTAATATTTTCAACATTTTTTTTAAAAAACAATATTAAAGTATTATTTTTCTATTATTTTTAAGATATTGATATTTAATTAAATATATTCAATATTTTTCATTAGACAATTATTAATCAAAGAATTAATGTTACTAACAATGTCCGATTTCAATCTTATTAGGTATTCGTTCGACTACATTGCCGTTGATTGTCAAAGAAATCCAACACCGTGAGTTCAATTTTTCGTCGTGTTCTAACTATAATTCTTGACAGCATCAAGAGTAATTTAAATTTTTTTACCGATTTTATTTTTGCTTTAATTAAACAATAAACTATTTAAAAATAAAAAATATATAATATTTTGTTCTATGTTCTTTTGAATTAGATAATGGACCCCAATTTGACCCCTTCAAAACAAAGTGCAACGATGGAACGAAATCGCATGACGAATTCAAAAAATATTAATATTCAGGTATTTTCTTTGTTATTATTAGAAAAAATGCATGTTTAATTTTACGGTTAGAATATTGAATTTCTCATCTTGAAATAATTTTATTTTTTTCAACTTTTACAGTTTTCATTAAATTTTTATGTTGTTGTTTTAGTGAAGTTTTGTTGCTCTTTATTCTTTATATGATATTATGATTTAAATATTTATTTATTTATTTATTTATTTATTTATTTATTTATATGTAGGAAGAAATTGATGTTGTGCAACATAAGGAAGTGATGAACAAGTTAGAGATCATAATTGGTTCAATTTAAAATATTGAAAAGGCAATTGTTAATATAGGTGGTCTGTTAGAAAAAAATTTGCCTATGCTTATAGCGAGTAATGTTATTTCATCGAAGAAGGAAACTTTTAACAAGGAAAACAAAAAGTTTAGGTCTAGAATCATTTAATGATGAAGTAACACACGATGGAGCATTAAGGGAAAAAAGTTTAGGTAATCTTTCATCGAAAGAGGAAGGCTTAGATAATAAATCAGGTAAGGAAGAAGAATTAAGTAGTAGATCACCAAAAGAACAAACTGATGCTCCTATTAGAAAATCAAGTAGCTCTTCATTTATCAATTCATGTTCTAATTATTCTTCTCATTTATTGCAACCTAGTGGTAAAAGAAAGCTTGAAATTAGTTTGGAAGACGATATTAAGTCTCCTAGTAATGATCCCCTAAATATTCCGAATGGGATTATTAATTTTCAATTTAGTGAGCACCAATTTCCCAGTCAATTAGTCACTTTAAAGGAAACTCCAATTATTACCGAGAAGAGATGTAAGGTATTGTCCAAAAATAAAAATTCTCGACAGAAAAAGAGTGTGAAGTCATCTAATACGCAATTTAAACCTACTGATGATATGAAGTTGGAGAGTACGACCTCAAACAAGAAAGTTCGAACCCATGAGCAGACCAAAATGGTATGTATACACCACTTGATTTATATTACATTGTATTTTTTCCAGTTAAATGTTTGAGTACAATTAATATATGTTAAATACAATGTATAAATTCATGGAGAAATCAATAACAATCTTTCCAATAAAGAAGCATCGAAGGTTTTAAATTATGAGCAATATTTGTCTTACCTAACTCCCGAATAACGTACAATTTGTATCAAGGTTGCTACTTGGAAAAAACAGTCTTCTGCTTTATATAATGCCAAAGGAAATTATTTAGATGTCGCTACTGCTCGAACCGTCTTTCCAGAGAAATGGTTACATGATTGGGTATTATTAATTAGTTTTAAAAAATTTTAAGTAGTCAATATTTCTTATTATTATTAACAGTGTTAATATAATTTTTTATTCATCAGTTTATCGATACATATGTGTACGATTTGCACTTAAGACAAGATCCTATGCCAAGAAAAATGTATCTGCCTACGTCATTCCAAGTAAAACAAATTAAATAAAATTTCAAGTACATAATTTCAAATTTATTGATATTTTATTTTTTTGACAGATCATAGTCCTTGAATATTATTCAAATCATGGCAAGAAGAGATTAGAAAAACGTTTTAACATTTTTTTGTCGATGGATAGAATGTTTTATGTCGGTTGATAGTAGTAATGTTGAACATGTATAATTATAGTATGTTGTTTGTTCATATCTATATGTTATTAACTGTCACTTTACGTGATTTATTAGGTATATTTGCCTTTACACTATGAAAACGGTAAACATTGGTTTCTATTGGTTGTTAATGTTGTGGAACAACAAATTCATGTATTAGACTCTTTTGGCGTCAACGAAGAACGTAAAAGAATTGTACATGATTTAGTAAGTACTTATTCATTTCCTTTGTTTAGTATAACCTTTGTCAATTTTCTTTTGACTAATTCTTTATTTCATTGTTATTTATGGTAACCGTTGAGTAAAATTGAACATATTTACGGGACACATCCTTATTTTGGTCAATTGTTTAAAGGTTTCGCACAATTTCCAATCAATTTTCCAGAATTACCGAAGCAACCAAATATGTAAGTTTTTCAATTTGAAACTTTCTTAATTAAATGTTAAGTATATCTAGTTAATCTTCTATTCTACATTTCCTTTAGGCATGATTGTGGCATGTATGTATTGAAGTATATAGAAGCCGAGCGAAATAGTGATTGGGCAAAGATTTCATTCACGGTAAAGTGTATGCTTTAGTTTTGTTTATGGTCTTAATGTTATTAAGTTAACCTTATATATTTATTGTGTAGACGCAAGAGATGGGAATTGAACGACTCAAGTGTTTGACAAAACTTGTTACCAGTAATCACAATGATGAAAATCTTTTTAAACCTCGTACACGAGAAGAGCTCACAAACATTCCATGATGAGGGGCTTATCTACCTTCGGTTATTTGGAACTAATATTGAAAGGGTTCTTCAGTTGTCATTACTTCAAATATAGTGAACCATTTTTGTATGAATTAACCGATATTTTTTTTTGAAATTTTCAATGTTCTATTGCGTTTGTGCTTCCTTTTGTTTTTCATCTTCTCAGATATTTGATTTAAATTTTGGGTAAACTACTTGGATGACCACCTAACTATTATTGGTTCTTACATGTTTTGACCACTGAACTATAAAAATTTAAAATTCGACCACCCAACTATTTAATTGGACCTATTATGATCATCAGCTGTTAAAATTTAACGGAGGGGGTGACATGGATGTTAATAGAAATTTGTATAATTACACATTTGGTCTCTGGTTTAATTACATTTGGTCTTATAGAAGACGTGGCAGGAATGACTTATGATATAATTTCTTGTTTCAATGATGTCATATTCTCGTAAGAAATCAACTATATATTTATTCTTCTGGATGTTGACATAATTACGATACCAATATAACTAATGTTGAATAAGCTATATATTCAACTTTATAGTAGCTTGATATTTATAATTTTGATATACGAAGTTATGACTTGCTCATTGTTAATTAGCCCCTTTCTAGCTAGGTTGTTAGCACTTGAATTTATCATAAAATGGAGTTGTTATTGAATTAGAAAAATATTAAAGTTGTTAGGCTAATAATAGATGGAACACCAGATAAATTATTGTTTTTGGTGCGTATGAATTAAATATTTGACTATACTTTTTAATTTAACCTTTTAATTTGATATATCGTCAGTGAATTTTTTTTACATAAACGAGTTACTAAAACTCTCACATGTCCCTTTAAGTGCCCTAAACCCTAACATTAAATTCTAAATCTAAACTCTAAATTTTAAATCTTAAAATCTATTCTCAAACTTTAAAACATAATCACAACACTAAAACACTAACCTTAAACTCTAATTTTTAAACCCTAAAAACTAAACATTTATGGAAAAACAAATTTTTTAACTGTCAGTGCATAAAATATTTTTTCTGACATCAATGTAATACAAAAATCAATTTATTATTGATTCCTCCATGATGTAGGTACAAGCTAGATGCCATATGGTACCACGACATTCATACGCCTTCATTTTTCTCCATTAATTTCTATATAATGGAAATGATTCTCACTAAGCTGTGCTCAATCAATAATCTCTACAAAATACAGTTATGGCAGAGGTTGCTTCTGATCCAAGTCCTCAATCATTAATTTCTATCCTATGCAAACTATTGTTCGCAAATTAACACTGAAAAATATCTTATGGTGATGTTCTACTTTGACATAACATTTAGTGTTAGGCTTTGTAATTAAAGGGTCTGTTGAGGTTTATGGTTTGGCTTAAATCATCTGATGCATGAAAATATACTTTTATATATATGTGTGTGTGTGTGTGTGTGTGTGTGTGTAGCATATAAAATGAAAATTATTATGACTCATTACAACTTTTGTCCTTGTGGTGCATGGCCTTACTTCCTTTTAATGTTCTTTTTACTAAAAATTCCATCTAGTTCTATGTCATTGGGAACTGTGGGAGCTTTTGCAAGTTTCTTCTATCTAATGTGACTCTTGGTACATACCGATGAAATATTGAGATTACTTCACTTGCTTACATATCCTTACGGCTTAGAGTTATTTCTTAAATATTCTTTTATTGGGAATGAACGTTCTTAAATTGGTGTGAAATAAACGGCAGAATGAAAAAGCAGCAGAACCAACGAGGGCTAAGAGGAAGAGGACTACCAAAGTAACAAGAAAAAAGAAGTTTAAGGGATTTGAGATAGTCGAAGTAGTTGCGTATTAATTCTTAATCAAGGAATCAGATGGAGATAGCAAGGGCATGGTTGCTTAATCTAAATGAGTCGCCTTGTTCGGGATCAAGAAGCGTGGACTGTTTTGAAAAACTCGAGCAAATCGGAAAGGGTACCTACGAGAAAATCTAAAACACCACTTTTCAGTTTCTCATCCGTCCAGCACCCTTGACATTTTGAGATTTTATAACCATGGAACTTGTCACTGCAAAATCTGAATCAAGCCCCCGGAGAACTCGTTCGTTCACCGTCAAAGGCAAGGCAATCGACACAAAGTGCATCAAACGACGTCGAAGAGATCATTCCAATAGCGGTACACCGGGCTGCAATGATCAACAACAACAGCTACAAGGTGATCAACCTATTGCAACCATAGTGAAGAGAAGTTCAAGATTTAGGGGAGTCAGCGGGTTCTTAACATGCACTTCTTTTCTATTATTTGTTAAAATGCTTTGAACATCTAACGGTGTAGCTAATTGTTACGTTCTGAAGCAGACATCGAGGGACCAGAAGATTCACAAGTTGTGCTTTAAATGTATTCTACCCCTTAAATATTTTACTTAAACATGTCATAAGTTGTGCTTTTGCTTAAATCACTTAAGCGTGCAAGATTCACAAGGGCCTGCTATGTAATTTTGGCTGTGGACTATTGTTATATTTGCTCCTAATTTAAATTGTTGTCCCTAATCCAGATGTAAGAGGTCGTCAAGAGATTTTAGAGCTCTACTTACAAGATAAACCTTTGTCTAATGATGTAGATGTCAAAGCAATTGCTCGTGGTACTCCCGGACTCACTGTAACTTGTTTTAGTCTGTTTGGACATGAAAATTTGATGCAATCATAGTATAATTATTTTTAAAGGAAAATAAGGGCCTCGTTAAAAACCTCCTCATAGCTCGATTAAACCGTAGTTTAATCCAGACATCAGAATGAGGAAAATAGTGCCCAAAATTATAATTACTCAAAAATAGTACTGCATAAGTTCAATAAAAGAAAATGAAACAGATACATAAATCAACTTCGACACCCAGAGTCTCTATTCTTAGATGATCTACACTCTACCAATCCTTATTTGGTTGCCAATCAAAAACAGTTGGATCATCCTCTATATGTTCTAATTAATGACTATGTGAAGCCTGCAATAAGAAAACGAATAGTATCAAATTACAGAACAATAAAAAGTAATTGATATACATTATATGTAATTACCTCAGATATGTCGCCTTGTTTGTATGTGTTGGGCATGTGCATAGTTTTTGTTGGTAATTGGAGTGTATCAACATGCTTAATATCCAAATCGGATGATGAAGCTTTTCCCTTTATTTTCTTGTGTGTTCCTTTCTCCGTCTCAAGAATTATAGGATCGCTAATTCAAACTCATTTTTGCAAATTGATCTTTAACTTCATTGAAAGTTTTATATGTCTGGGATGCACAATGACATATATTCATGCAAAAAGAGGCTAAATTGGCATACCTGGCTTGAACTGTTGCTGGATTATCACCTTCAATCTCAATATTGTTCTTTTTTAATTCAAGATCTTTCTTTGCACGAATAGGCCAACGCTTCAAAATACATCATTGAGGTATTTTCTTTACTTTTTCATATTTCATCACAGCAAACATGTGTTGACAGGGAAACCCAACAGACTCCAACTTCATACAACAACAATACATGGTATCATAATTGTTATCTTTAGCTACAACGTACCATAAATTTTCTTTTTCACCATGCTCCAACCAATATAACATACGACCATCATAAGGTAGACACTTTTTGACCAAATAACATCCCTCGTACGACATTTCTTTGCACAAAGTAGTAAACCAATTTCTTGTATATACTTATGTTACATGCCTTTTTAAAGTTGCCAACACACCATCACAAACTGGTTGTTCATCTATTGTCTTGTAGTCTTGACGACCTTCCTCCCACCTTAAAGAATCTAGTTCTTTATGAAAGTAATTGACAAATCGATACAACATTATCTTTCTGCCCATCAATGACTTAAGTGTCCTATGCATTGACTCACAACGCTAAGTAGATCTCATTCCTGCACATAAATTTTTTTAATATTTTTTAGTTAATCAATAAAAATAATAAAACTATATACTCAATTGAAGTGTTTCAAAATATATTACCTGCAAAAAAGTATCCTCGTATATAAGCTTCTGCCTATTTATCTTTGTCTTCGTATAAATCTTTAACCCACTTCCTGTATTGACATTTATGTTCGCAACCTAATTCGTTCCAAGCCTTTTCAAAATCTGTTTGTATTCTACATTTGTCAACGCACTTCATAAATCCTTCGTGAAATTTTTTTTGGCGTAGAATTTCACATTCCTCAAAAGACGCCATAAGCACAGTCTATGCTTTGCCTCTGGAAGTACTTTAGCTATGACATTTGTCATTGCCTTATCTCTATCAGTAATAACAGTGAGCGGTTTGTAACCATCTCTCGCTTCAATTAATTGTTGTAACACCCATACATATGTATCTTCTTTCTCATTCACTATTAAAAACCACAAACGGCTTGTTGTATGCATTACACTTGTAAGTTGTATCAAATGCAAGCACTTGTCAAAATTCTTTATAGTCAGCACGTGATATTCCATCACACCATAATAACTTCTCTAAATTCCCATGTTCATCTCTTGTATACCTCACAAAAAAATGGATCAATTTCTTGCTTACCATAAAGATATGCCATCACCGTTTCAACGTCACCATCTTGCACTTCTTCTCGCTTGATTCTATCTATAAAATTATACAAATCTTTTTGTATAAATCCAACATTTTCTAGAGAACCAGCTTCATTCACAAAATTTCGCATCATTCTATTTGGAGCAATTCCAGAATTGTGCATGCTACTGATTTTAATTTGATCTGCATCGCCAATTTTTTGAAAATACCTACAAAAATCATTGAACATTAAATACATAAACACTACTAGTTTAATAGTAACACATTACACATTAAGAACATACTAACCTGATATAAGGTACTTGTGTTGCCTTCACCATTTCATGGTTATGTTATGCATGCAATTTCTGAACCTTCCAAAATTTATATTCTTCATGATATTTGAATTGAATATGTGCTATACATCCAACTCTGGTTATTGGTTTTGCGCCACGTCTTCGATTAGGTAAATTATTCCATTTTTCTCGTATGTGACCTTCTTTGTGACACATCAAGGTCTTTGAAGTTAAGTGATCATCGATTCGGCTTTTTACTGATGAACCTTTTCGAACTCCAAAACCTTTAACTTTTGCATAAGTATAATAGAACTCTATGCAATTTTCTATTGACGTCCACCTGAGCATGTTCATGTCGTTTTCATCATAATCTTTTAGTTCTTTCCCAATCTTGTCCCAAATATCCCCATCGATGAAGTCGTCAATGGTCTTGCCATCTTTTCTAAAATCACCGTCCAAGTCATCATTGCAGTCATCTTCATCGTGATCAATAAATTCTAATTCATTTTCTTCAATTTCCATTTCTTGATCATCCATAGTATCTAATATCCCTGCAATTTAAAAAAAATAAAAGTAAGAAAACGATGAATTACATATTATACATTACACGACGATATTGTATTTTAATTATATTTTTTAATTCTCATAATGAATACGCCAACTACAATAATTAATATTAAATTAAATTATAGTAAAATTACATACGAAAAATTAAACTCGCGGTGTTGGGTTTCTCTGACAATCAACGACAAAGTAGTCGAACGAATACCTAATAAGATTGAAATCAAACATTGTTAGTAACATTAATTCTTTGATTAATAATTGTCTAATGAAAAATATTGAATATATTTAATTAAATATTAGTATTTTAAAAATAATAGAAAAATAATAATTTAATATTGTTTTTAAAAAAATTGTTGAAAACATTAGGGTTTTGAAACCCTAATTGCAGCCACCAGCACCCAATCGGCAGCCACCAGCCTGGGCTGGACGGCGCGATGAACGACGACGTCGAATGGGGTTTGGTCGGCTGGTCAGCCGCAGAGGTGGGGATCGAATCGTGGAAGATTCACTGTCAGAGGTGGGAGCCGTTTTGGGTGAAGGTGCAACACTCGCAAACCGCCGGCGAGCGAGGCATGGCGTCGGCACTGGTCGGGGCTGCAGTCGACAGTTAACGGGGAGGGTTTCACGGCGACTTACGGCGGCAGCAATCAAAGGAGGAGGCTGCCAAACGCCAGTGAATCCCGACGGCTTCAGCTACTCATTTCGACTACGGCGACGTCGACCGGAGCTGGTGCTGGTGAGGGGCGAAGCGATGTCGACATAGGATCAATCATCGGTGACAAAGATGGCGGCGGCGGCGGTTAGGGTTTTTTGGTTAGGGTTTATGAAGATTGATTCTAATATTATATTACAAATTATACCTATTTAACATATTTTTCCAATAAAATTTAAATTAAAGTAGATGTAGTAATTATTATAGTAATAAATTTTTTATTACTTTTTGAATTTAAAAAATAGAAAAAAAATCTAAAAAAATAATCTAAATATTATTTTTTTAAAATTTTATTTGAAAAGGGGATAATAACAATTTTAGTCCTTATGATTTTAAAACTAATGAAAATGGTTAATGGTACATTGCGGTACATGTCGTCTACTGTAGAATTATCCATAAAAATATTTAAAAATATACATTACAATTAAATAAAAAGAATTTTTTAAGTTTTAATTTTTAGAGTAAACTATATAAATAATCACTAAATTTTTAGGGTACTTGCATTTTAGTCCCCAACTTTTAAAACTTGCGATATAATCATTGAACTTTTAATTCGTTTTTATTAAGATCACCCTCCTTATTAGATATCACTTACGTGGTACGTTAATTTCTTTTTGTCTTCCCCTCTGTTCTTCTTTCTATGCTCTGTTTTTCCTCTGTTAACTTAACCTAAAAGTTAAATATACATTCAAATTTCCAAATCTGCAATTCATAACATAAATATTTTATTAGGAACAAAAGCATAAAATTGTAACAAAATACAAACATATCGCTTTTACTCTTCGTTACAGAACTATAATACTCAATTTTTTTACAAAGTATTTATAAAACGACAGACATTAACATAATAACTTAGATGTAACTTCATGTCATTTGAGTTCGGCTTCTCCTTGTTCTACAGATCGAAGCAAGCCTCCCAAAGCCAGCAGCAGCACAAAGCAAAGAGACTGCAAACCAATTCAATCAGATGAAACAATTGTCCTATTTATTACATCAATTCAAGGATGATGTAACAGGTAACGCAGAAATTTAAATTACAGTTGCGTTTATCGCGATTACGGATATAACAGATAATATTACAGTCCCTACGAATATCGTGGTCTGAACTGCTATTTAAATCCCAAGAAAAATAAGAATTGAAGACTTACCATCCTTCGAGGAAGCTTCTGTTCCTGCCGTTCCCTCCCTTGTTTCTTGTCACCGATGGACCACAAGCTGTAAGAAGATAAATCGGATTGGCAAAGAAACATTTGAAGAAGCAAAAAAAAAAAAAGCAAGAAGAGAACCTGCTGATTTGTTGTCGTGGATTGTTGGATCTTGGGGTTTGTTGTTTGCCATTGCGAAACGAAGAACGGCTGCTGGTTACAAGATTTCGAAAGACGATTTAGGTTTGTATCGACCGATGGATGGTCAATGTTTTATTATGTAAGCAAAGAAAGTGGTTCGTTTTTAAAGTTGGCGAGGGGTGGAACTTTTGCTGCTTTCACCTGTCTAAATTATCGTCCTTGGAATCGATTCACTTCAATCACACTACTTTATACTTCCTTTCTGCAACCTGACACGGGTCCGAAATATTCGATATGCGGGTCTGAAATATTCGATGTCAGACAATTTTATTTCAATTTTATTTTTTGTTGAAGTGTTATTGTATTCCATTTAATTTCGTGACGCTTCTTTGTAATAAAATGTTATATATTTTTTTATTTTATCTCAAGGATTTTTAACGTGGAATTAGTATCAATTCATTCTAACTTGAGATCACACTGTCATAAATCGAATCGAATACTACTTATCATGAAGTATCAAATTTATTTCGGTATATTCTTCTCAATGTGTGGATTTATTAGTGCTTTCAGATTACTTTATACTATCTGTATAGAAAAGAATATGAAAGGAATAAACGAATCACTTGAGCAAATTGATAGCCATTGCCAGCAAAAATAAAGAATATTCCTTTCTTTATGGATTTTCGGTTAATGTTTTCCCATTTTTGTTGAGAGTCTAATTCTATTAGTTTCATATCCAACAGCCCTCAATAGCCCTAGATGATATGGGTTCAAGCAGTCCGACCGTTTGAACCCAGATCATCGTTGTCTATGTAATGATAAAAGATGAGTGGTTATTAAAGTTTTCGGTCATGCATTTGTCTCGGGAGGGATCCGCTCATTGTCCACTCCTCCTCTATGTTTCGGAAGAGCATCCTACTAAGAATGAAAACATCCTTTCGATTCATTGAGGCTTGGCAAGACCATTCAGATTTCGATGAGTTAGTGCAAGCCTCCTGTCAACAGAATGGGGGCGTTGTTGACAATCGAGTTGGAACGTGTCCTAAGTCAAGAAGAGCGGTTGTGGTATCAAAAGTCTGTTTCATAATGGATTTTGCATGCATGGGGACCGAAACACATTGTTCATCTCTCTACCATTAACCATCAACGAAGAAACAAAGTCCGTGCATTTAAGATGGCCGATGGTGAATGGTGTGATGATCAGGCTAGGCACTGACCAATATACTTCAAGAATAATAAAAACTCAAAACACTACAGATTTCATCACCATGTGACAACCTTGGGGAACTGAAATGCAATGTTCCAGCCGTTAGCTTGACAAACAGTTCTCATGTGTTGGCTCACAAGGCAAGCTCTGGAAATCATGAGTTGGCTCTTAAATGACCCGAATTGCCATTAAAATCTATTTCCAACAGTTCTGCATCAGTCAAAAGATCTTTAACGCGAATCCAGAAGCATATGGATCAAAAATAGATCACTTTCAAAATCGAAAATCATGATCAAGTTATTCAGAAACCAGCAAAGTTTAAACATTTCCTTTTAAATCCGAAATACAAACTAATTTCAACTCATATTACAAGAGATAATTAGCTGAAACCCTATTTTCTATAACAAATTACGGGCTAATCAAGTAAAATTGGGTTAGAGGACAGCTTATGAACAATTCTAATTAACAGATTTTACGTGTGTGTGTGTGTGTGTGTGTTTCCTCAAAAAAGTGACATTGTTTTACACTTCTATGACGCAAACTTTATACCAATATGTAGAACATACATCAATCAATCAAGACAAAGTTAGGTACTAAACCCTGATTTAAAAAGTTGCATTGCCATTCATTTTACCTAGGATTTTCTCTGTTGTTGTCCTTGATTCAGAAGTTGTTGCCAATCACGATCATGTTTGATAAGGAGCTGAGCATATACTAGCTCATTCCAAGTATCGGGAACACCGGGAAGGCACCAATGGCTGCAATCCTGGATTCTAATAGGTGAACTTTTCTCTTCCTCGGTTAAGTTCTGCTTCCTGTAAATTGACGGATGGGCATCCTTCCGGAAACCAGTCATTTTCGAAACATTAAGATACAAGACCAGTGTAGTCATGCCATTTACCACTGACTCAAAAATTCGCATTGTTGACGGATATTTCTTCAAGTACTTCTCATTTGTGATAGGTTCAATTTCAGCGTCACATTGCCCGCCAGAATTCCACCTTCCACCCCTGGGAACATGCAAAACAAATTGAAGGCACTTGTTTACGAATAACGGGGTTCAACCTAACATATTCTTTTGATGTTCGATTTACCTGAAATGTGAGGCCGAAAAGCCCCTGAAGAAAACAAGGGTCTTCATAGAATCGATATTAGTATCTATCCATTTTGCCCATGTAGTCAAAGCTTTTCAAAACGCTAATTTAACATTCAATCGAGTATAGATGGTGTTCCCCTCTTGATAATATCCGCTCCTGCAAATTGGTTGAAACCGTTATGAGTTCCTACTTAAAGATTATTTATCTTCTCATATGAACAAATAGGTAGCATAAAAGGGTACCCCTTCTTAGTTTTATCATGAGTCCACCAATGTCCGGTATTGAAAATGAGAACATCAACATTTTTGTACTTATTAAACGATTGATCAATCATATCAATTCTAAGTGTTTCCTTCTTTGATCCATTTCTCCTGACCGTTTCCCATTCTTGAACTAGAAATGGCGAACGAAAGTACTCAATCGAGCAATTATAACCCTGTTCATTCATTCATCTTAAATTAGTATATAAAACACAAGAAGACCTCGCTTACTACAACTTAGCAATTAGTCTATACGAAAAGCAAAGGATAAAGGACAAACATACTTTGAATGCAATGGAGTGAGAAACCTGTTTTCCTAATTCCTCCCTACCAGAGACCTCGAAAACACTGCTTTTATCCTCAACCGAGTTTCGAAGGACACAAACCAGAGATTCCCACATATTTCGACCGAGTGAATCGCCAACGAAAACAACACGCTTCCCTCTCAGTCATTCCAGCATATGCTTGCCATTCAACCTGCATGACAACTCCACCCAAGACCAATCTAAGGCTAAAACTAACAAGAAATAAGCAATATATGTACATATACATATGAAAATCATTTCCAACAAATTAGCACAAATTCATTTCCATGAACTCCATCCATATTCAATCTAACCAAGACAAGAACATCATTTTCAACAAACACAACTACAAATGCAAAAAAGCACAACCCATTTACAGATAAATGAACCAACAAAACGTGAATTCTAAATGAGAAGTTGGTGAATTACCTTGGCAAGATGCATCCATTGGGTTGCCACCTATACTTCACATAGCCCCTATCAGGCCTACCATTAACAAAGCAATTGAAGGACTCATCAATATATGGACAAGACCCTGGGGGATAAAGAGGGTAAGATTCATCTCTCACCCATTTCCCATCAAATATTCTACACTGATTTACAATTTCCACAAAATTTCCCTTCCTTTGCTTCTCAAGTAATTCATCACTGCTTCCATCCACCAACTATTTTACTGTAAAAAGACCCATCTTTTTCTCTCTCAGAAGGGGTTCCATTGATAACTTCACTTGACAAAGAAGAATCATTTTCTGCATGAAATCTTTCAGATTCGTTAGAAATCTGAAAAGGGTTTTCCCGGAACTGGGAAACGGGAAGTGGGTAGTGATCAGATTGGGAAGAGTTGGGGAGAAAGTGAGAGAAATGGGAGGAAAAGTTGGACCTGTAAAAAGAACTTTTGAAGAAGCTTTGAAGCCGAGAAGAAGAGTAAGAAGATGGATTGAGGAATAAGAAAGTTGTGAAACCAATGACAAAAACAGAAGTCAAAATAAAGGCAAAAGTCACCCTGTTTGTTGTCGTTAAGGCTGAGAATGCTGTCGTCTTTGTTGTTCCTCTAGGTGTCGGTGGAGGGTCCGCCATTGCAAGACCACAAGGAAAGTTTTAAGCTTTAAAACAAGGCTGTTTTTCTATTTTTGTATAATCCGATCTTTAGAGTCAGTGAAAATGCGGTTGCTTGTAAGAATTTTATTGAAATCTATACTGCATCTTCAACCTGAGAATTCTATAAATAGTTAAATAATCAGAATCAGATGTAGAACTCTTGTTCAAAGCGAATAAGCGATCAGTAACAAATTAAGTATATTTAATTAAATTAATTTTTACATGGAGTCTTAATTATCTCGTAACTAAAAACTCTACATTACTTAAACTTACCATTAACGCAATTTACACAAGCACGTTTAAGGCTAGTTTAGCATTACTTTTAAAAAATAAATTTTAAAAGAGTTGTTAGAAAAAAAATTAAAAATTAATTATAAGATATTAGTGTTTAATATTGCTTTCAAAAAATATTTTTAAGAAAATAAATGACCATTTTAAATATAATATTGTAATATATATATATGTGTATGTATATATATAAGGGTAAAATTTTGATACACAGACTGTGTAAAACACAAGCTTGTATATTTACACTATAAAAACTCAAATCATACATTTCTAATTTTAACCCTAACCCTAAAAGACTAAACCCCACACTCTAAACCCTAAACCTTAAATTCTAAACACTAACCTTAAATTCTAAACCCTAAAACCTAAACCCCTAAACTAAAACCTTAACCCCTACAACTAAAAAGCACGTGTAAACTAAAGTTTACACGGCCTGTGTATCAAAGTTTTTCCTATATAAAAATAATATTTAAATTCTCTAATATTATAATATATAAAATATATCAGCTTAAACTATTATAAAAAATATTTTTATTAATAAATATATTTTTTAATAATTGTACGTGTTCTATAAAAATATAATAAATTTGAAATATTTTATTTAAAAAATTTGACATGAATAATATATATCATTTTTAAATTAAAAAATAATTATTAATTATATAATTATATATTTCTAAAGAATTATAAATTTATAAATTATAAATAAACACAATAACAAATTAATGTTAAAATTATAATTTGGCTCTCAAAATTACTTTTACAACCTCAAAAATTAAATATTTGGGTTAAAAATCGCTTTGCAACAACTTTTTTTTTTCTAAATAATAGCCGTTTAGCACAACTTTTTTGACTTCAAACCAACTTTTTAAAGTCAAAAGCTAATTTAAAAAGCAAAGTTAAATAAAACTTTAAACGCCATACCGAATATCTTTACTCTTTCTTATTTGATTTGTCAGAAAAAAACGTAAATTTAATTAAAAAATTATAAAAATCCCTAATAAAAATAAAACTATATCTATTTAGGTAATTATTTCAGGGGCGGATGTTGGTGACTTGGTGGAGCTGTGGGCCCAGGCTCCCCCAAATTTTTGAGAATTCACATGTGGCTCTTTAATTTTAATTTTTTTATAATTTGATCTTTCAAAAATTTTAAATTTCTCTTTAACTTTTAATTTTTTTCTAAATACCTTTAACTAAGACTCTTTTATTTTAAAAAAAAAATCTCTTTAAGTCTTAAGTTTTTTAAAAAAATAATTAGATCTCCAAAATTTTAAAAATCTTTTAAAATATTTAAATTTTTAGTTTACACTTCTAAAAGTTTTAAAAAGTTTCAAATAGGTCTCCTCTACTTGTTTTGTCAAGATCCCGCCCCTGATTATTCTTTAGACTGTCGGTGAAAATTGAAAGTTCTCACAAACATCTTAATTTTAGAGTTTAGGGATTTTATTTTAGGGTGTATGGTTTAGGTGTTAGAATTTAGGGATGGTGGCTAGAATTTCAAGTTTATGGTTAGAATTTAAGGTTTGTATGTTAAAACCTAATCCCTCGTCATATTACCCTAAACCCTAAATTCTAATAATTATCCCTAAATTCTAAACCCTTAAATCTTACACCTTAAACTGAATCCCCAAACTTTAAAACTAAGATACTTATGAATTTTTTTTAGTTTCTAACGCTAGTGTATTGAATATAAATCTTACTTATTTAGTAATTCACAAAAGTAAATAATAAAAATTTAAAATATAAGATAATTTCTAAGCTTTTAAATTTATATCGTTTTTATTTTTTGATTAAGTAGAGATATTATATTCTCATGCCGAGATTTTAATGCATCAAAGTATATCATATTCTAAACAATCAACCGATGTCCATAAATCTTGGTAAAAGTATAGAGTAGTCCTAGTATTTCATTTTGGATTGCATTTCTGTCCCTCTACTAAAACAATGGGTAATTTGGTCCTTTACATTTCAAAAATAGAAAAATGATCATTCCGTTTGAAATTTCACCCATTTGTGCTATTGGTTAATGTGATAATTATAAAAATAGAACGACTAAGATCTATTTCTTTACAAACATTTAAATGTAAATATAGATAATAACAAATTTGACTCAACCTAACTCGTGCATTAATTCTTCAAAATCAGAACAAATAATTACAATTTTCTTTCAATCTACAAAGTCTGCAACATCAAAAAGAATAGCTCAAACATTTGATATCAATCCATACCACAACATTAGACATTTTAATAAAGGCTAAGATTCTTCAATTGCTGTTCTCAAACTCCTCGAAGATTGGCGACGGCTGCTCGAAACCTTGGGGAAAGTCCGAGAAGGAAGCCAAGATCTGGCGAAAGCTCAACGAACGAGCAGGCTTGAAGCTTAATGAAGAATATCTCATCTTGTTTTGGGAGAAAACGTGGGATGATTTAGACAAGATGAGATAAACCAATGCTTGAACAATCAAGAACATCAGCAGCTTCATTAAAGAACCCGTGAGGGAGACCTCTATTCTTTCCATGATTAATGTCATCGAAAAGTTGACCGGATTTTGATTCGGAGAATGAATTCCAGGAAAATATGTGGTTTCCAAAGCTGGCTTATATGGACGTGGAAGACTTCGGTCCCACGCAAACACAGGCCGTTTAACTTGTAGACTAAGCTTGGAAGTTCTATGTTCAAAATCAATTCAAATTTAATAAAAATCATATTAAATATTAGGCTTAAGGGTATCATAACTAGGGACGGAGCCATGTATAGTATGAGAGGCGCTTTTGCCCCTCCAAAAAGGTATAATAGCATTTAAGGTTCCGATCTTAGTTTAAATAGTAGTAAATTAAGGGTTTTGCCATCTTAATTTTTAAATTTAAAGGCTTAATAGACCTTTGCTAATCCTACTATTTGGTCATAGCTTGTCCTGATCATAACCCCTTGAGTTTTTGAAAAAGAAAACTAATTATGCCTATGATTTTTTTTCGCACCTGATTAAAATTTTTATACTCCAAAACTTTATCAATTTACGCCTTTGACCAACGTTAACCGTTAAATCTAACAACATTTTTTGGATTAGTTGGTGTAACATGTCATGTTACAGTGTTGTAACTTGACACTTTCAATTTTTTTATTTTATTTAAAAATTTCTTTAAAAGTTCTAAATTTTTTTAAAAAATAGTTTTTTTAAAAAACCTGTAAATGACACATGACAAAACCATAGTGTGTCACGTGACAACAATATTTCAAGAAACAAATAGTTAAAAATTGATGTTAAAATTGATCAAAGAAGTTTATTGAATCAATTTTTTTTAGTTTGGGTGCTTAAGTGAAAACAAAAAAAAAGTAATTTAATTATTATTTTTTAAGTTTAAAAACTTCTAACACCCTTAAGTCTAAATATTATTATTCAAGTAGATTTTATTATTATTATTTACCTCTAAATTTATAGGGAAATAATTTAAACATAGTTATGGTATAATACAATATATAAATATATTATAAGAATTATCTTATTTTGGATTGTGAAAGAAGCATGACATGATAAAATGGCGGCGGTTTCTTGTAATAAAATAAACAAATAAAACAGCAGATGCTGGTCAAGGTTTACCATTTAATTGCTTTAATTATAGAAATTTTAAAAAGAAAACTTGAAAACTTATCAATTGGTCAGCTATATATCCCAATCCGTTATAAAGTAGTTACCAACTTATAAACTTTGTTGCCTGAAGTTTGATTTTAGAGCAAAACATATAAATTTTTAATTATATATATTTTTTAAAATAATTGGACGAGTGAAAATAGATATTAAGATTAACGATAAAAATAAAACAATCCTTATGAAAAAAGTGAATTATGTTCCATTAATTTTTTTAATTTCAACTATTAAACTCAGTTAATTTTAATGATCATAAATCAATGTAAAACTAAATAATTTTACACACACAATACATATCCACTTACACCATATAAAGATTCATTTAGTTTCACACACACAAAACAAGTTTTGCATCTTTTTTGGACGTTTAATGAGGGTAAATGGGTGGTTAAGATTATTTCTTCTTTTATTTTTCTATAAAAATCTCATTATTTCTTACTTTTAATCTCAGTCATTCATTTACATTTACCCAAACACTGATAATAGTGTGAAAGCAACATAAATCTCAATTCCAAAATCGCTAATTAGGTAAAATAAATACATATTTTCTAGTATTAATTTTCATGATACATATAATCAGTGTGGAATTTGGATACCATACTAGCGGGGGCATGACCCCCTAAATAGGAAAATTACAAATATTACTTTAAATTTTAAAGTAAAAAATATGAAATTTCGATTTATTCCTTAAAAATATAAAATATTAATTTAATCTTTTTAATAATTATGTTGTCTCGTTTAAAGATTAATAAAAAAAATTGAAAAGAAAAAGGAAGTATGTTTTGTCTCATTTAAATCAGTATTAATTCTAAACTTTATGCTTGTTATTAACAACTATGCATGCAATTACAGTACAGAAATCATGAATCAAAGTAATTGGTTCATTAATTATTCACGATCAGAACAAAGAACTACAAATTTCCAAAGAATAAAAAAATAGTTTCACATAAACACAAATAGCTTAAACATTTGATCTTAATTCTTATCGCAACATCAGAATTCAGTAAGTTCTATATTCTTCAGGATAATTTTGAATTGCTGATCTCAAACTCCTCGGCGACGGTAGCTCGAAACCTTGAGGCAAGTCCGAGATCGAATCAAGAACCCGGCAGAAGCTTAACGAACGAGCAGATTTGAAGCTCGACGATGATTTCATCTTGTTTTCGGAGAAAACGTTGGACGATTTAGACAAAATGAGATAAATAAGTGTTTGAACGATCAAGAACATCAACATTTTCATCACAGAATCTGTGAGGGAAACCTCTATTATTTCCATGATCGTGTTCAAGAAAACTGACTGGATTTTGATTGAAAGATTGAAGTCCAGGAAAATTTGAGGAAATCAATGGCTACCAAAGCAGGTTTATATAGGTGTAGATGACATCACTAAATATAAATTTATTATAAAAGATATGAATGAATTTATGTAGTATTATGATAAAATTCAGTATATAAATATATACTCATGCAACATCCGTTGAAATTTTAGTTTCTACAAATGGGTTAATGTAGAGGTTTAGGATTTTAATTGAAAGTTTAGAGGTTAGAGATTTAGATTATATGGTATAAAATTTAAGATTTATGATTGAAATTTAGGATTCAATATATAGTTTAGGAGTTTAGGGTTATGAATTTCAATTTAATATATGAAATATCTGATTTTGGATCGTCAAAAGGAGCATGAATAAACTAAGACAAAACATGGCTGCGGTTTTAATTAAAGTAATTAAGAAAACATTAGAGGTAAACCAATAAAAATAGAAGGCGGAGGCGCCAAAGCTGACCATTTTTATATATAAAAAACCAGGATTTAATTATTTGATGATGTTTTTATTTGCAGATTTTTTTTTAATTTTTGATGTAACTATTGGTATTAGATTAATTATTTATTAATCTGAATTGAATATTAAATATATTTATTATAAAGACGATCTTACTAATTAAATTTGCTCTATATATAATATTAAATTTTAAAATTTTAATTTTATTTAAAACACTTTACGACTCATTACACTATATTAACGGATAATTAATTGTTTATTATTGTGACTTTTGTGGGGTTTTATACACTTCAATATATATAATTTTAAAGAAAAAACTTGAAAACCCTCAATTGGAGGTTTTCTTTTCCAACCAATTTGGTCAGCTATATATCAGAACCTGTTAAATGGCTATTAAAAAGTTGTTACCTACTAATAAACTTTATTTCAAAATTCCTTGATATTCAAATTTCGAATGATTATTTATGAGCAAATTTATTTAGTGGATTGACCCCATTTTTTATCTTTATTCCATCGTATTTCTTTAAGTCATGAGTTTTAGACTCATTAAAAATATTCTCATTCCTTTAATTAGAGTTCTCATTCTCATACCCTTTAGGTAGGAGTAGAATTAGATTTAAAAATTATAAAAAAAGAATGATTATTTATAAATATTATATAATATTTAAATTTAATATTGATTATTTATAAATATGATACAGTATTTAAATTTAATATTTTCAACATCATGTTCTTTTAAATAGGGTATTCACTGTTGGTTTGAGATGAGAAAAATTCGACTCAATTTGAAAATTTTAATTTTTTTTCAATTTAGAGCTATTCGAGTTGATTTATTTGAGTCAACTCAAATAACTCGTGCAAATTTTAGTTTCGACTTGAGTTTGATTTTTCAACTTGAATAGTTCAAAATTTTCTGTTCTATGATTTAGTCCTTGATTTTCTTTTTCTTCGATTTCTCATTCATTTTAAGTCCGTTTTTGGCCAAATTTGAATACATGCTCCTAAAACACTATAGAATACATATTTAGCTTCAGTTCATATTTTTGAAAACAATTTCATCTGTTTACAATTTAGTCCCTCAACTTTGTACGATTTCCCCATTTCTTCAACTTTTCCTTCATTTTAAGTCTATTTTGACCAAATTTAAACCACATGTTTCACTACCACTATATAATATCTATGTAACTTCAATTTATATTTTTGACAAAAAAGTTATTCTTTTTTTAATTTAGTCTCTTAACTTTTTATTTTAGTCAATTTGATCCTTCAACTGCTTTTTTTTTATGAATTCTTTCTTTTCATCAATTCCTTGACTTTATACTTCCATCAATATTTTGTCCTCAAAAATTCCTTCTTTAAAAATAACATTATAAATATATTTTAAATTTTTAGACGATAATTGTTTTATTAAACAACATTACAAATCTTACTCTCACTTATGAAAAAAAAGAATATGAAGATATATATATATATATATATATATATATATATATATACATCTTATATGATTAGAGAAAGTCTTTTATATTGGAATCAATCCCTATTATCACATTATGTATAATTACAATTAAATTTGTACAAAACTAGACATCAAAAAAGTTTAAATAAAGTTTGAGTCATAAAATAAGATTCGTCAAGTCGACTAAGATCTAATGTTCACCCCTACTGTCGGTAACAATGACAAATACCTTTATCGACGATAGTTGTGAAATATTATACTTTGTATTTTGGTCAACAAAATATTCTTACCGTTTGGAACACCTGTGATATTTGTATGTCCATACCTATATTGATACTGGGAATGGGTAGGAGAACTATAAGCATCATGAATCATGAAATTGTCCTTGGTTATTCCCAATCAGGTGGAAGTTATGCCTTGTTTCAGCCTAAAACCATGGTTCTGTTGTTGAAAATCTACAACTTTTTGGACATCTGATACGATGATGATGTAAAAGTGACCGGCCATAGCAGATACTCCAGAAACTTTGCTTATGCCAATGCAAAAAGGAACCTAGGAAACAAATAAAACGGAACATGTGCATCCGAAACTAACATTATCTTGTCATGGGACGGAGTTGATCAGAGCCATCATTGATCGGAGAAGGTGGTTGGAGTTGTAACAATGTGAGTTAAAAGAGAGTGTGAGAGAGTTTATGGGTCAAATTGATATTTTACATAAAATTTAGGTGTTAAATTAAATTTGACTTTTTTAGTGTGTCACATCATTAAACTAACGTAAGTAAAAAGTTCAGTGACCAAAACGTAATGAACCGATAATATAATGGACCAAAAAAAATTGTATACCTATTTAAAAAGAATTTTTTTAGACTATTATTTTAAATTTTTAGATCTGCTACCGACACGATGATAAAAGAAAAGGATGAAAAATAATATCCAATACAGATTCTCCAAAGCTAAGCAACTGAACCATATTTTATCAACAATCGACCTATCCACCATCAAAACAATCTCACCTAGAGTGAATAAAATTGGACTAAATTTTTTTTTTCCGATGCTTTCCCATGTCCCATGTCCTCTCAGCTGCTTTGTTCAAGATCCGTGGTGTTTTAATAAATCAGAATCCGTGAGGGATTGGTTTACAAATTTCCTGTTTTGAATCTTTCTTGGTGGACCTTTACTTCTTCTTAGGTATATAACTTTTGTTACATGTTTTTAAGGATCAAAATGATAAAAATCGTAAATATAAAGAATTAAAAAAATTATTTTATTTTTTATAGCTTTCAAGCAACAATTAACGGTAAAAAATTAAATATAAATTAGAGTGGGTACCAAGTTTTCAAATAAAAATAATATATGTACACAATTTTGCAAAATAAAGAATATGGACTAAATTTTAAAAAGTACAAGAAATTTGAAAAATTATAAAGCTTGATAAATATTTAAAGGATTTTTTCTCTACGTTTGATTTAAATTTGAAAAGAACATGGAGGCCTTGGACCAACCTAGAATTAAATGGTACTAATCGTTGCTACATAGGTACATCTACCAATTTGATACTACTTTTTTTTGTCTGTCTATTATTATTATTATTTTGAAGAAAGCATAGTTTTGTATATAAAAAATTGGAATTTTTAATATTTTTTAAAAATTAAAATTTAAAGGGTTAAATGGTCACTAGACTATTTTAAATTTTTTTTAATAAAAAATCAAGTTTTTTTTTTAGAGTTTTTTAAAACTAAGATTTAAATGTATCAAATTTAAAGAGTGAATGATTAATTTAAAAATATACTATATAAATATATTAAATATATATATACTATATAAATGGTTACTAAATTATGCTGAAATTATTTTTTGGCCACTTAACTTTCAAAAATTTTAAAATAATCATTAAAATTTTAATTTGATTACAAAATGATCCCTAATGGTGATAATTTTTTGATAAGGGCCACTTTTTAATAGTACAATAAATTGAAATTATTATTTTGTAGCATTAAAAAAATTATGAACAATCTCACTGAATCAAAAGTTTAATGACTACTTTATATATTTGCGTCATCTACAATTTTGATTGTATTATAAAATTACATATATAATTTTTTAATGGGATGAAATCAACTTACATCGTGTAAAATTCATTGAGTTTTACACTAATCCATGGTCATTACTAAAATTGTAAAACTCATAATTACATTGTGTGAATTTTACACTACTCTATGGTCATTACTAAAATTGTAAAACTCGCAATTTTACACATAATGTAAAACTCATAATTTTACTCGTTTTGTGAATCGTTGGATGAGTGAAATGGATGACTAAGATTAACTACTCACTTTTTCCCCAAGTGATATTCTTCACATAATCCATTGTTAATTTCAGGCGTCCATTTCACCCATCCAACGATTCAAAAAATGAGTAAAAATTAAAAATTTACATTATGTAATTGAATCCTATCTCATATTATATATATATATATTATATATAAACATATTATGCTTGTAAAATATTAATAATTATTCATTCTAAAAAGTGGAAATTGTGAGGCCCGCTGTCTGTTGTAGAAGATGCCTGTTTGCTTTTCTATCCTCGATTAGTTGGCTCCATGCATCATGTCTCAATTTCAAAAGTTTAATTAATATTTGATAGACCTAATCCTGTTTTTGTTTGTTTGTCTTGTCAGCTCATCCTCAAAAAACCAAAGTTTTTGTTGTTGTTCCATTTCATCTTAGAATTCAGTTTTTTTATTCATTTGAAATGTTAAAAATTTGTCTTTTTATTGAAATATATTAATTGATTGAGTGGTTAAAAATATTTATATCGTTTTAATTTATATAAATTCAAATTTATTTCAATCTGTAAAGTTTTCCTACTAATTAACTGAATAATTAAAGATACTCAGATTGAATCTTTAATTAACCCATTATCTTGTCTTATTATAAGCCAACTCAGACAACTTATGATAATCTTGTCTCAGTCGAGTAAAAATTCTCAGCTCATTTTCGATGTATATTTTTATGCATCAACACTCAAAAATTAAATCTTAAACTTTAACTCTAAATTTTAAATCTTAAATCATACACCCTAAAAAATACACCTACCCCAAATTTCCTAAACTCTAACCACAAATTCTAACTTTAAACCTTAAACATACTTTTTAGTGCGGGACATAAATAGAAACAACAAAAAAGGTAAAAAAAATTTATTCGTCTCGGTTTGTATACTTAGATGTCTCGATATGTATGAATCCAAATCTCTAATATTTGACTCTCTAGTTATAAAGCTTTTTAGGACCTTTTCTCCACGTTTACCCCATCACTCCCTTTTCATTTATCTCGCAAATTGATTCAATTATTTCAATGGGGACTTTTTGTTACATGTTTCTAAGGATTCAAATTTTTGGTAATTACCGGATAGTTTTTTAAGGTTGAATCAAGTTTAGGTATAGAACTTTTACTTTTTTATTGCTTTCAAGCAACAATTAACGATAAAATTGAACATAAATTAGAATAAGTACCAAGATTTTCAAATAAAAAAAAATATATGGACACAATTTTGCAAAAACAAAGAACAGAGATTAAATTTTAAACTTTGAAAAGTACAAGGACTTTCAACATATTTAAACCAATAAAAAATTGAAAAATTATAAAGCTGGACAAATATTTAAAGGATTTTTCTCTACGTATGATTTAAATTTTGAAAAGAACGTGTAGGCCTTGGACCAACCTAGAATTAAATGGTAATGGTCGATGCTGCTTAGGTATATCTACCAATTTGATTACTACTATTTGTCGGTCTATTATTATCTGTTTTTTTATAAATAAATCATAGTTTTGTATATAAAAATTGGAATTCATGAGTTATTTTAAAAATAATATTTCTATTAAAAATAATATTTAAAAGGTTAAATGGTGACTAAATTATTTTATTTTTTTAATAAAAAACAATTTATAGAGTTTTTTAAAACTAAGATTTTAAATGTATCAAATTGATATTAAAATTTATTTTAAGATTATTAAGAAATTGAATTCAAACAAACCAAAAGAAGGAATGGTTAATTAAACAAATAAAGTATATAAATAGTTACTAAGTTATGCTGAAATTATTTTTTTTACCATGAGACTTTTAGAAATTATAAAAATAATTATTAAACTTTTAATTCGATTGCAAAATAATCTCTAATGGTGATATTTTTCTTTTACAGATTTTTATGAGGACAATTTTTAATAGTACGATAAATTTAAATACCTATTTTATAACATTAAAATAATAATAATTTCGTAATTGAATCAAAAGTTTTATGATTACTTTGTATATTTGTGTGATCTACTATTTTATTGTATTATAAAAATGCATATACAATTTTTTAATATATTCGTCACTTATATTATATTATATATAAATAATCGTATTACTCTTGTAAAATATTACTAATTATTCGTTCTGAAAAATGGAAATTGTAAGGTCCGCTGTCTGTTGAAGAAGATCAAGCCTGTTTGCTTTTCTAGCCTCGATTAGTTGGCTCCATGCATCATGTTTCAATTAATTCAAAAGTTTAATTAATATTTGTCTTTTTATTGAGATTTATTATGTTTTCTTATTTTGTATAAGTTTAAATTTTAACATTTATCTTAAAAATTACGTTTTTTTATTTAATCGAATTTTAATTTTAGGTTTTTAATAAATTTTATATTTATTTATTCAATATTGCACGTATATTATGTATAATTTAATGATTATTTTAAAATTATTCATTAATGTCCAAGTTAAATTCTTGGTGAATTTTCAGGTGAATAAATTATTTTATAACTTTAGTTAATTGAGTGACCATTTAATAATCAAGTGAATATTGTACAGTATACGTTTATAAATTTCTCCAATTACTCAAGTTAAATTGTACTTTCAATTTCTTCAGATTTTAGTCTAATTAATCAGAATTAATTTTCGTCCCACGTCTAATTTTAATGGTCGAAGAAGAACGTCGTCATTATAAGCAAACTCATAATTGGGACAACTTATGATAATTTTGTCTATACTTAGATGTCTCGGTATCTATGAATCCAAATCTCTAACATTTGACTCTCTTGTTATAAAGCTTTTTAGGCCTTTTTCTCCACGTTTACCCTCACTCCCTTTTCATTTATCTCGCAAAATGATTCAATTATTTCAGTGGGGACTTAAAGAAAAAAGTGGGATATAATTGAATATTCCAAATTTTAAATGCGATTGCAACACCTAAGACTTGATGAACCGATAAATTCTTCCATCTGGGTAAGTTTTTTGTTGGTGGATTTGAGCTGTTGAACTTCAATTTTCATTTTGGGTGTTGTTTTTCTTGATTGGGTATCTTTTATCATCGATTAATTTTCAGTTTTTATTGGTCGAGTTTGATTTTTGGTTGCATATTTGATCTGGGTTTTGTTTCATTCGGCTGTTTTTTGGGGTTTCGTTTCAATTTTTCTTTCCTGCAAAATAGAATGGGGATTTTTCCATGTATATAAAATGTTTGATCTGCTTGTAAATTTGCCATTTTTGGGTTCTTTCAGTTTTGATTTAGTTTGGTTTCTTTCCTTTTTTTGTTGCTAGTTTTAAGTTAGGTCCGATTTGGTTCTTCCCCTGTGCTTAGTTGCTGCAATACGAAATCTAACGACTGGTGTTTGCTGCCATTAATGTTGGATGCTAGAATTAAGGCGCCTGGTGGTGGTGGTATCTGCAAAGAGGTGATCGAATCCGGTATTGCATTTGCAGATTACAATATGGCGACTTTGAATGCGGATTTAAGAGGCTCCCCTTCGAGAAAAACCGTGACTGGTTTATGTGGAAATCTAGGATCGACATCGGCAAACGATGTTCATGAACTACTCGAGTGTCCCGTTTGCGTGAATTTGATGTATCCTCCGATTTACCAGGTAGATTCGTATTACATGCTAAAAGTTAAGCATTCAGAAATGCACTCTCTTTGTGATTTTATACTTGTTTCATGATAGAATTTGTATGCATTCGTAATTGATATCATGTTCGATGCAAAGAGAAACACAATATATTCTGTGTAAATGAATTAAGATCGAAGAAATTGGCATCACATATATACACTAACCTGGAGACTCTTTCTCCGAAATCGTTTATGCAGAAGAAACCGGGATTATATATTGTGATTATGTTACTTCTTGATTGAACAGTTTTGATGCCTAAAGCTCTGTTGTTCTGATTCGTCATTTTTCTTCAAGTAACCATGTTTGACACCCTGTCTGATGCATATTTGGACGTGGCTATGGGGATATAACTTCTAAGGACTATCCGAATATATGGATAAACTTCAAAAAACTTGAACACATCCATGTTGGATATGTAGCTGTTTCCAAACATTCACGTTCGGATCTGAGTAACATAGGCCTGAAAACTGGGCAGCAAGAGTAAAAGTGTATTTAGAAGTTCTACATCTGCATCTCCTTGATCACATCAATGCTTCACAATCATAACATAAACTTTTTACTTCATCGATCTTCTATTGACAGTTTTTTGTTTCTCCTATGTTAGTGTCCTAATGGTCACACTGTATGCTCGAATTGCAAAACTAGAGTTCACAACTGTTGCCCAACTTGCCGAAATGACCTGGGAAATATAAGGTGTTTGGCTCTCGAGAAAGTAGCTGAGTTGCTGGAACTTCCTTGCAGATACCAGATTCTGGGTTGTCATGATATTTTCCCATACTACAGCAAGCTCAAGCATGAAAAAAACTGCAGGTTTCGCCCATATAGTTGCCCATATGCTGGAGCTGAATGCTCTGTCACATGTGATATTCCATTTCTTGTCACGCATCTGAAGAACGAACACAAGGTTGACATGCATGATGGGTGTACTTTCAACCATCGATACGTCAAATCCAACCCCCACGAAGTGGAAAAGGCCACGTGGATGTTAACGGTAACATCTCTCATCCCCTCTGTTGCATTACGTGAATTAGCAATGATCCAAAATGCGTTCGGAAAATGATTACACTGAATGATGTTTAGGATTCGAATTCGAACAAACTCTATTGTTTGCATTCCCGATTACATCTGCAGATTAATTGAAAGTGAGTAGTATAGTATGTAATATGTATCAATCCCATTTGGTTTGATTCATTATGTGAATCTGGTGCAGGTTTTCAATTGTTTCGGGCGGCAATTTTGCTTGCACTTCGAGTCTTTTCACATAGGAATGGCACCAGTTTACATGGCCTTCCTGCGGTTCATGGGTGATGAAGACGAGGCAAGACAATTTAGTTATAGCCTGGAAGTTGGCGGCAGTGGCCGAAAGATTATGTGGCAAGGGGTGCCTAGAAGCATTCGTGATAGTCATCAGAAAGTTCGAGATAGTCAAGACGGACTTATCATTCAACGGAACATGGCACTCTTCTTCTCAGGTGGTGATAGACAGGAACTGAAGCTGAATGTGGCTGGCCGTATTTGGAAAGAACAATGAATTAAGCCAAGAACTGAAATCTACTATATATATTGTGGTAGATCTGTCCATTTTTCTGTAAATTTTGTAGATAAGATATCACATTGTAAGGGAAGAAGGGCAAGGGGGGCTTGGCCCCAAGAATTTGAAAAATTAATAATAAGTCCTTTAGTTTTTTTTCTTTCAAAAATTCAATTTGACCCAACAATGTTTTAGAAATTCATATTAAATATTATTATATTTGAATATGTTTAATCAAATCCTTTAGACTTTTAATTTGTCCCCTTTAAAATTTTGATTTAATGACAATTTAGGTTTATGTAAATTTAAATATTAAATAAATTAAATCTTGTCCCCCTCTATTTTTATTTAAATACTTAATAAATTCTTGTACTTTTAAATTCCAGCAATTTATCTTTATATTTTTTGTTTAAATATTATTTTATTATAGATATGATATGTTTATCATGTTAATCGAAAATTGTATCATTCAAAAGAATCTTGCACAATAATAGTTTTTATTATATTGGATACACAAACTAAATAGTTATACATAAATAAAATATAATAATCGGATTTTAAAAATTATCAGTCTTATAATTTTCTAAACCCTTTTTCTTTCTTTCTTTCTTTCTTCTATTACAATACAACCCTTTTCTGATACATCCAATTATACTAATATTTCAACAAATATTTAAGTTCCTAAGTTCATTTATTTATTTATTAAATCCAACAATTCTTGGATCAGAACATATATCATCTCCTTTCTTTCTTTCTTTCAGGGAACAGTTGGAGGGTCATAGCAAGCTGAAAACAGTCCACAGCAGCCCAAAACGCTGCACCTGAAAATAAATTTTAATTTTGTCATTATTAATATAACAATAATATATTTTTTTCTAAAAAAACATGTTAACATTATAACATGTCATGGGTGGACAAAAATCATCTGCCCTTTTTTATGCTATTAAAAGAATTAAATTTTATACTCAACCTTAAAGTCTAAATCCTACCCAATACAAAATACACCCTGCCCCAAATTTCCTACACCCTAACCATAAACCTTAACCTTCACCTCTAAACATAATTTTTAGTGTGAGGCATAAATAGGTGCACCAAAAAAGTAGATGGTTTCCATTCGTCGGATTATACACTCGTCTGACTATTCATATGAATTTTAAGACTTGAACACGGTCTAATCCATATTTCAATTTTATAATCTGTTAATTTTCTTTTATGTTTGTTACCATAGCTTGTTCTAGCTTGATTCCAACCCATATACTAAATTGAAGTTGATAGGACTGAATTGTAAGATTTTACCAATAGTGGTATTCATTTAATTTTGTTGATTGTATCAAAGAAAAACAAGTTAATAATTAGGGATGCTGAAAAGATGAGAATTAATCAAGTTACAATATATTCAAGAAGCCTCCTGGTCCTTTCTTCCTTGTAGTTGGGCAGCAATCTCTTATCTTCCTTACTCCTGCACCTAAAAATAACTATGTTAAATTAAAACCATGTTCGGATTGGATCGATAAGTCGGTGGTTTGTCCGGTCGTAGTACTATGTTAGAACTAATCAGTGACTGAACTTGTACAAAACCAACCCATATTAAACTTGTAAGTAATGAAATTCGAACTGGTTGAATTAAAAATAGAAATTCTAATCGATTCAACTAATTAATGGATGAAAAAAGAAAGTAGAACAACTAAAGAAGCAAAAAGAAAAGAAAAGCAAAACCTGGTGTTGAGTTCTCTTGCTTCTCCGGGGCTTCAGCCATTCCTTTTTTCTCTCTTTCAAGTTAAGTAAAGAATGGAGTACGATCTTAGGTATTTACAAAGCAAACAAATGGAGATGAAGGAACATATGAATTATTAAAGATGGAGAGCTACTTTTATAACCTTTTAAAAACATCTCAATTGGACCAATTTTTATTTTGCCACGCGTCAATAAATAAAATCTTACATATAATTAAAATATATTTGAACAAGACACATATGTGATATGCAAACTTAATTAGAATAAATTTAGACCATAATTTAAGTGTTCAAGGACACAAGACATCAACATTTGTTAACTCTATCAATTCTCCGTGGATAAAAAGACAACTCTGAATTATTTATTGATATTCAAAACTCAATCCAATATTTGAAGGATTGGACAAAATATTAAGTATGGAAAATAGATTTCCACAAGTAATAAGACATGTTTATAAAATAAACCAGGTTTTAAACAATGCATTTTTTCCCTTTGTATAAAATTTTGGGGATGGATAATGTTTTTATGGAATCGATCCTCTTTTGTGGAGGAACAACATTTTTTTAAAGGATTGATTCTCTTTATAAAGTGAGGTTTAGGAGTATAACAGTTTGATTTGGATTAGTTATAGAAAAAATATACGGTTGTTACATAATATTTCTGTTTAGAAAAACAAAACCTAGAGCAAAGTGAACATTTTTTCTTTGAAAAGGTATTTGTTTGATTATAGCAACGATTCATACGGCCATAATATATCGATACGAGCCTCGTTAAAAAAATTTCTTAAGCTTAAATGAAAAAAAAGAATGCAACGTATTAATGTTACAAAAGGACGAACTCGAGCAATGACCTAACAACCAAACTCTTTACTCGAAAAGAAAATCCAGAAATCTAAGAAACATGAGATCCAGTTGCTGCATAAATGCAGAGGTCGACGACGAGCGAAATACCTTTTTTAGCCAAATTGTCCGCCATGTAATTGTCCTCTCGAGGGATATGTTCAATGCTCCAATCCACTCCCTCACAAAGTCTTAAACAAGAGAACACAAAGGGTTTAAAAGCTTCGGGGGCAGCTTTGAGGCCTCTTAATCCACTCAACTGCATGACTGCAATCACATTTCAGCCGCAGTGCGATCAACGAAACCTAAGTGAACATAAAATATAATCAAATCGAACCATGTTCCACTGGTTAGGTCAATTTCGGTTCATCAGTTTTTAAAACATTTTTATATTATTTTCATCGATTCGAATATTAACATTTATTTTAAGGGTAAATTATACTGGTAGTCCTTGAATTTTTAGGATGCTTGCAATTTGGCCACCAAACTTAAGGCTTGCACTACCTTCATTGAACTTTTAATTCGCTAATAATATGATCATTGTCGTCAGAGACGGATACTTTAAGGATCCGGTGGGGCTATGGCCTCCCAAAATTTTAAAAAATTCAAATTTTGCTCCTAAAATTTTTGAAAATTTTAATTTGGCCCCCTCAAGATTTTTAAAAATTCATATTAAGCTTCAAAATTTTAAATATTTTTAATTAAATTCTCTCTCAAATTTTTAATTTTTTTGTTAAATCTCTCAATTATTAAAAATTTTAGTTAACCCTCATTTTTTTTTTGAAAATTTACGTTTAATCCTCCAATTTTTTTAAAAGATTTAAATTGACCCCTCAAACTTTTACTCCAAGTTCCGCCACCGATTGTCCTAAGCTGCTGTTAAGAATAATTAACCTGTCACGTTAAAGTTCATTTTTTATTTCATCCCCCAAATCTCCAAGGTTCCACGCCATTCGTTTTCACGGTTTAGTTTCTTAGTTCTGATCCGAAAACCCTCGTCAGAACCCTATCGTTTCCTGAAAACTGAATGACGCCGATCGTTTTGACGATTTGTAGTGTTTTAAATTGGACAACACCGTTCAATATCAGTGTCGAATTCATGGGCAATGCATCAAAAACCAACACTTGTCCCTAAATTCAACATGAAACATCATTTTCATCACCAATTGAAACAATTTTTAATATATTTTTTACTTTTTGTATTTTTTAACATTTTAAATACATTTTTTAATTTTTTTTCTTTTGCTACAAAAGTACCAAATAATTGTCATTAGTATTTGTTAAAAGATGCACTACTAAAGAATAAAGATACTCATTTTATTCTATTTTGAATGAGTTCGAATGAATAAAATATTTCTTTACTTAATAAAAAAATATTGATAGAAAGATAAAATTACTGACATTGGCTTAACGAGCCCATTACTTTTGCTTTAGCTGGTTTAATTTGACAAAAAAAAAAAACAGAAGTTTTTGTGTGAAAAAAGGTAAAAGGGCTAAAATGACTTTTTCAAAACAGTTTGGGGTCAAAAGTGTCATTAGACTGTTAATCAATTTGGCACAATTTTATAATTATTAATTAACAATACAATTAATAATTTAAAAATATCAAGATCCACTAATTGGCCTAATGACTAAGGATGCTTATCTCGCCCCATCTTGTATGGGTTCGAATCTCGGTATGAGAATGTAATACCTCACTATCTAATCAAAAGATAATTTAAAAATATCAACAAGTATTATGTGCAATAGTAAGATGTGTTGCACATTTAAGAGGTGAACTCATATTCAAACTTTAGCGACAACATTATTAAAAATAACACTAGTGTAGAGATCCCCACGACGTTTGTTTCTGATTTAGGTTTCTCGGTGGTCATGGATAGTTTGATCCCTTTTGTAGTTGTTTGCCGACGTAATCAGAATTGTGTAGTGGATTAGCGCTTATGGAATCGACGAACCACATGAAAGGTATTTGTAGTTTTCTTGTGGGGATTTCATCTAGTTCATGTTTTGACAGCTCTGCTCATGAACTTTTCCTACAACGAATTTCAGATATTTGATGTGGCATGAAGAAGAAGTGTTTGATCTAACTAGAGCAACCCATAAAATACAATAAAATTCTAAGGGTGTGAAAAACATTAAAATACAAAACCTATCCCTTACAGAATGACTTAAATAATCTTTTAAATGAAATCCAACAAACAACTATTTTAACCAGAGTGCTCTATAAAAAAAAGCAATTCTTTCACTACTTGTTCCGCTATTTTTAAATTACTTTTATTTATTAATAAAGTTACCTAATTTAAATTTTTTATATAAAATACACATAAATCTTAAACAAGAACTATACAATAAACATACAAATACAAAAATAATTGGGAAAGATTCCAATGTGAAATTGGAAACTACCCGTCATAAAGCAAATGAGCACATATTCTAAAAAATGACAGCTTTTCTATAAGAACAAAATAACCAAGCATGAAACACGTTCGAACGTGGCTCGTTTATCTTTAAAAATATTGTAAAAGTAGAATTCTTAACACAACATTTTAATCAAAACAAATAATATCAACTCAAAAAGCCTTCCAGAAAGCCTCTCCTTTCATTACTTGTTTTGTTTTTTGCTTTCTAAAAAAAACAAAATTGCAAGATTGGTAAATCAGCATTGCTGTATCAGCATTATTAACGTCATACAAATGATATCAGCAAAAACAAAACCCGAATGATGCGAACAGAGATAAAGTCAGAAAATTTAGGTTGTGGTGTTAACTAATATTTTATTAAAAGCGGGTAGAGTCAAATGATAAATGTCAAAGGATCTCAATTATGACTAAATTGATATAATATGTAATTAATAATGATAAAATTTGTAATTATACAATTTTTCGTGGACTGCCACCTCTCTGTTAGGTTTTAACGACAAGTGACTTAATTGATATCATTTACATAGTTGAATGGTCTTATTGGTAAAATTGAAAGTATAATGGTCAAAATAGAACCTCCCCATAATTAGGTGGTCATTCATGCTTTTTACCAATTTATTTATTTAAATCATCTTTGCATGAAATAACAATATTTTACAAAATAATAAAAAGTAAACATGTGTATTTAGATCAAACATATGTGTCAAAGAAAATTAGTTTATTAAGAAAAGCCCTTAAACTATAATAGTAACTTATTTAAACAAGTCCCTATAGTATTTCTTTTACCTAAAGAAGCCTTCCTTCTTTAACACATATGCTTATTTAAACAAGTCCCTATAGTATTTCTTTTACCTAAACAAGTCCCTATAATAGTAACTTATTTCAATCATGAAATGTCCACTTCACGTGCTTGCAAATATGCTTAAAGATTGAGATACCCAATGCTCAAACTGCCAAAATTGCATGTAAACATTAACATTAATTAGTCAGATTTAATTACACATGAAGAAGATCACAGACTATTTTGAGAGGTGACAACAAGAGTTGGCCAGATTTTAAATGCTTATTGTAATAAATATCAAAATAATAATGGCGAAATAACAAAAAAAATCATAAATGCATAGAATAAAGCAAATACTAAGATTTACGTAAAAAATTCTAGATGAAGAAATCAAGGGCAGGAGAGGAAAATTTTTTACTATGTCAAACAGATATTACAATTTGTGTTTCACACTTAATCCCCTAGTATCTATTTATAGAAATAAATTGTATGTAAACATTAACATTAATTAATCAGATTTAATTACACATGAAGAAGATCACAGATTATTTTGAGAGCTGACAACAAGAGTTGGCCAGATTTTAAATGCTTATTGTAATAATTATCAGAATAATAATGGCGAAATAACAAAAAAATCATAAACGCATAGAATAAAACAAATACTAAGATTTACGTAAAAAATTCTAGACGAAAAAATTACGGGAAAGAGAGAAAAAAATTTCACTATGTCAAAAAGATATTACAACTTGTGTTTAACACTTAATCCCCTGGTATCTATTTATAGAAATAAATTATTTGGATATACAAAACTTGCATGTAAAGTAATTCTACTCAAACTGAGTTTCCAACTCTTCAACCCATATCCAGAGGAGAAGTAGAGTTTCACCCAGATTTGAACAACCTCGTTACTACGAGGGCCTTTTATCTAATGACCCTATTTTTATTGCCAGAAATATAATCACTTGTCGAGTCCAAAATAAAATTTGGTTCATAACTCTAATATTTATACATGAAGAACGACTATTAAAAAATATATACATGAAGAATGAATTGCAAACATTATTCTGAATTTTACAACCGATGGGAAATGTTATAGTAATTTATATTTGATAAAACCCTTATCATAAACAATCTAAACCTATGCATATATATATATATATATATATTCAATATTCTTCAAGAAACACATGAATCATGATCCAGGCAAACATCATTTCTTTAGATTTTAGTATAATTAGTTAACTAATTTGGTTTTACATGTTATAATTATTAATTTATGAACGAGTTACAGTTTAGAAGGATTCCAATGTGAGGTTGGAAACCACCCGTCTTGAAACAATGGGTATATATTCTCAAAAAAATGGAGAGCTTTTTCAATAAGAATAGAATTATCCCATCATGAAACACGTATGACTGACAAAATTATATCATGGATCTGGTTTATCATATCAGTCATGACACCAACCAATGACAATTATTTATTTTTTATTTTTATCGATTTTTCAATAATGAATCTTCATTAACTTTCTTACATGTCATTTGAAAAATAATTTTTTACAAGTTATTACATAATTGAATTGATGACATGAAAAAAATGGTGAAATGTGTGGTTTTCATTGGTTGAGACCATACTGATGTGGTAAGTCAGACCCATGATATAATTTCTTCATATGAATGTGGTTCATTTATCTTCAAAAATAAAGTAAAATACATCACACGTCACTTAATAGTAGGTTTGGTAACAAATAAGTCATTTTTTAAAATAATAATTTAGCCACTCAATTAACATTTGTGACAAAGAGGTTACTTTACCGTCAAAATTTAAACATAACATGGTATAATAACAGTTTTGGTCCTCAAAACTTATACATTTTATCAATTTGGTCATAATTTAACAAATCCAAACATTCATATTTAAAAAATTTGACATTGCATTCCCTTGACACACCCTTGGACCATTTGTCACACTTCATGCTACTGTCTGTTGGCTCAATAATCGACAGATGTAATAGTTCGACAGACACAATCACTTCATTATCGAATAACTGATACGTTAATGAAATATATCTATTATGACCTTAACGTCGCCAACTAATACACACAATCACTTCACTAATGAAATTTTAAAATATAAGGATCTTTTCAAAGAAGGTCTCGAATGCTTTAGTTTTTGATCAGAAAGTTGCTCTTCTCTCATAGCTATTGCATTTGCGGTTGAGGATTGAGGTATTGGTTTAATTCTCATGCTGACAATGTTAGAGTTATGACCCAAATTTTAGTTAGGGCTGACCCAAATATTTATAAAAAAAGTAGTGGTAAAAAGTGGAGGACTGCTCAGGCAGGCGAAGAATTACTTTCTATTAAAGTTTATTTTGTAATCAAGTAACTTATTTCTATAAATAGATATTAGGTATTAAGGGTTAGACACATGAAATATTTTTTTTGACATAGTGAAAATTTCTCATCCTCTGCCTGTGATTTTTTCATCCTTGGATTTTCCATGTATATATTAGTGTTTGTTTTATTTTATACGTTTGCGATAATTTGTTATTTCACTATTATCATTCCGATAATTATGAAAAATAGTAATAAATTTGTGTATAAAAACGTCCATTAGTTCATTGGGGGCATGTACATGTTGGGTTACGGCATACAAATGAGGGCTGATATAACAAGTGTGAAGTCCAGGAAAGCTTAGGGTGTCCATTCCCAAGTTTAATCTACCCCGAAATTAGGATTAAGTTTGAATTTTTACAATAGTTTAAACTCTAAATTTCTCATCGTTGTCTTCTTCTATTACAATACAACCCTCTCTTCTTCTAGTACATGTTCATTTTATGGTTGATGTTCGGGATTCGTGACTTTTCACTCCCTGCAATGTTATCTTCAAGGTTCGAATTCAAGTTCTCTCCTTGAAAGAGCAACGTGTCTTGCCATTACAGCTAACCCTTGTTAGTTACAATACAACCCTCTCTGATACATCCAATTATCCATACTAATATTCCAACAAATAAATAAGTTCCTAAGTTTACTTGTTTATTAAATCAACCAAATTTTGGACCAGGACATATATCCTTTACTTTCTTTTCTTCAGCTAACAGTTGAAGAGTCATAGCAAGCTTAAAATAGTCTACAACATCCCAAAACGTTGCACCTGAAAATAAAGGGTGTGTTTGTTTCATGTAGTTTGAATTTCAGAATTCAATTTTTGTAATTTACGGTGTTTGGTTCATATAGTTTCACATGGTCAAAGGAGTTTGAATTACAGTTGACTATTTTTTTTACATTCTTTTGCAGTTTGTTTTACCATATTTTTTCTGCAAAACAAACTACATTCTCTTTAACTCTAAACCCTAAACGCTAAACACTAATCTAAACCCTAAACCTTAAAGCCCAAATATTAACATAAACCCTAAACCCTAAATGCTACCATAAACCTTGAACACTAAACCCTAAACCCGCGCATTTCTTTCCAGAATCTTGCGCCGCAGCTCTTCAGTTTTCATTTGTTTCAATTTCGTCCTTTTTTCTTTTCAATTTGGCACCTAATTTTAAATTGTTTTCAAATTAGCCTCCATATTTTATTTTCTTTCAAATTAGTCCCTAATACAAATTTTCAATCTTAAAAATAAAAACAAATCCATGTTCTTTATTTAATCTTAGCAATTGCTTAGTTATTTATTTTAACTCAAGTAATTAGTTGTTTCTTTATGCCTTTTATGTATATATTTGTGTGTGTTAAACCTTAGGATTACGGACTTGAAACATAGACTAGAGACATGTATGTAAAACATTCTTCAATTTCAATAAAACACACTTAATTATATTATAACCTTAATAATTAAAAGGAATATAGACATTTCTTTAGGACTATTCACTACTTAGACTTTAATTAAAATTCATTAACACATTTAATTTTCCCGTTGATTTGTTAAAAAGTGAAAATTTAATTAATGTGGTGTTTTATCAAACGGGAATGCCGGGTTAGTGCCAGGAGTGTTGGTGGTGATTAAAGTTCATTTCCCGGGTGATAAGGCCGTTAAAATAGATTTACATTCACTTTGCGAACAAATAAATCGAAATTTTGTGAACTTGCAAATTCCAGTTTTAAAAATGCTTTTTGAAATCAATTAGGTACCAATTTTTGGGTTTTGTGGGGGTGCTAATCCTTCCCCACACGTAATCGACCCCGAACCTGTTTTCTCTTGTTTTCGTGGACCAAAATGTAATTTTGATAAATAAAATGTTTTATCAAAATACTCTTGTCTCAAAAAGTGATCCAATCACATTTTTTTAAAAAAGAATGGTGGCGACTCCGTGAATTTTTAAAGTTCTCCAAAACGTCAAAACCTCTTAAAAAGGGTTGTGACACTTCAGTACCTTTCTATCAGGAAAGATTAAACCCTTACTAAATTTTCGGTTGATCATATCAGTTTCAGTATTAAACTCACTGAACCTAGGGCCATCAGGATCATGACCACTGTGAAGTTCATCAGATCTATCTGTGTTTGATTCTGACTTAGAGTTCATCCTAACACCATCAGGCCAAAAACCATCCTTTTTCCTTTGAACCCTAATTCCTATATTTTCCTGCTGCAATCCCTCTTCATCAAACTCAAATTTAGTATCACTAACCTCAAATTGTTCTAAATTTCCTCTTCCTCAACATCTTCATCAACTTCATACTCAACTTCTACTTCATATGCTCTATTCTCATCTTCATTACTAATTTCATCATTACGTGCTTCCTGAAGATATATATGAATATATCTATTCCTAGGAAGGCTGTTGACTAATGCCATGCAATCAGAGTCCCTTTGTAATGGCCTGACAGAAACTTTAGATAAAGCATCACCCGAAATTCTCCAGTATAAATTAAAAGGACCATCTAAACCTAATATTTCAACCATGCCACATAATTAAAATGTGGAAAAAGTATCACAGTCAACATGGTCAAAATACTTTATAGATGAGGAGGTGTATTTCACTGTGGTTGAAAAGATGAACTTCCCACCATAATGAATAACACAGCTGAAGTTGTCTGAATCAGAAGCTGTAAAGTATATAAATACAATTCATTAGTTTTTTCTGTTTTAGTAATTCATTAGTGCATTTTCTGTTTAAATGAGTTGCTACTCCTTTACTATAAAGTTGTCACTATTTTAGTATAAAATTCCTATAAAGTTACTATAAAGTTGTTACAAAGTTGCTACTATTTTAGTGTCAAGTTACTTTAAAGTTGCTACCGTGTACTAAACATAGCATTGAATAATCTATAACCATTAAATTAATCATAGTCGACCACTTAACAGAACAACCACATAACAAACCAAATATACCAGACAAAACATCAATAATAGTTTGTTGTCAACATACAAGACAAAACATCAATACATTAGACCACATAAAGAAATAATATTATAACAATGGCCCACATCAATAGCTTATTCAACATTTAGTGCTTCAAAAAATTTCATACAACTATTGAATCATGCAAAACAATGGAGAATGAAAGACAAACATATTGTTTGATAGCAAAACCAAGTGCAAAATGGAAATGGAGCAGAGAAAGTCTCAATAAACTAACATAACATGTGTAAAACATCTCATGAACTCTATTGCAAACAAAACACCCAAAAGTAGATGACACTTACGATAATCCACTGCATTATCCCCCTCTTCGCGAAGCCTCAGTCCAATCATTTTTACTAACTCCAACTCTGAAAAACCTAAAACACAATTTATTAGAAACTAAAAAACACAATGGTCAAAATAAGGCCAAAAATATAAAACCCTAGTATGAAAACAGTAACCTTTCAATACCCTTATCTAAAATTTAAGAAACACAAAGCAAGAACATCAAAATGAAAGAAACACAAACCAAAATATAAAAACCAAACTAAAATATAAACCTTGAGCAGACACTTACCCTTTAAATACTCTTGTGAAATCGATAGAAATCGTTCCGTAAGGGTCACTAGAACACCTTTAGCAACCGTAATCAACAATCCCTTTCGATTTTGCCCAAAACCGAAGGAATTTTGTTTTGCAATGAGGATATTTTCCAGAGAAAACCCTTGATTTTCCCTAAACCTTTTTCTTTTTCGATAATTATGGTTTTTTACCCTAAAGGTTAATTAATAAAATAAGTTTATTTATTTTATTTTTGCTGCTAAACACGTGGAATATACATGTGTAATTTATTTTATTTTTTAACCTGCTAAATCGGATCCCCGTTAAATGGTAACGGTAAAAAAAGTTCCAGTGAGCATAAATTTACAGCCCGAAAACGTAACTGAGCATAAAGTTTAATTTTTAAAATCGGTGAGCAAAAGTGTACACAACCCAAACGTAAGTGACCATTACAATAGTTTACCCTTGATTAAAAAACATAGGTTAAAGAGCAAAATAGGTCAATGCATAAAGTTCAATGAGTAAATTGATAATTTTGAAAGTTCAGTGACCAAAATAGGTTATAGAGAAAAGTTTAGTGATAATTTTTGTAATTTACCCAATTAATTTACTTTTATTTTAAATTATTTTTATATTTAATAATAATATATGACACATCATACCAAAATATTAATAAAATAATTTAGAATGATCAAAATAGGTTAGAAAGTAAAGTTCAATCAGTAAATTGAGCGTTTTGAAAGTTCAATCAGTAAGTTGAAGCATATTCACCTTACACTTGTATGTGTACTTTGTTAAAAATCTCTCTAAACCTAAATAGAGGAAAATAGTACAACACATACAACAATAGAAACCAAAAACACCTAATTAAACCTAAATGTTTTTTGTTAACGACAAAGAATATTAGAAAAAAAATCTTTTATTATTTACAAATAAAAATATTGTTATATTTTGATACACAAACTGTATAAAAAAGTGCACAACTCTTCTATAAAATTTAAAACCTAAATCCAAAACCCAGCACCCTAAAAGCTAAACCTTAAACTCTAAATTCTAACCATAAACCTTAAATTCTACCACATACACAATACACCCCTAAACCCTAAACTATAAAATTAAAAGGCTTGCGTATCAAATTATTTTCCTAATATATATAGTTCTATTTTAATACACAAGCTGTGTAAATTTTTTTACACAACCCTTCATATTTAAGCTATAAAATATAAAACCTAAATCCCTAGCCCTAACACCCTACAACCTAAACCTTAAACCCTAAACTCTAAATTTTAGCCATAAACCTTACATTCTACACCCTACAACCTAAACCCCTAACCCCTAAACAACAACCTAAATATCTAAACCCTAAAATTATTTTTTTGTATCAGAGTATTTTCCATAAAATGAAAATGACCAATTGATTTTTTTTCTTTGATTAATAAGTATTTAATTTATCTTTTTAAAAATTTTATAAAAGCTTTTCTTTTATAAAAGTTTTTTAAAAATACATAATATAGGGTATACCTATTGTATATTATATACTATACCTTATGAATATGTATATAAAGTTTACAAATTAAAAAATTAAAAATTACCGACAGTCAACAACCGACACTAAATTAATACCGTCATTAGCCCTACAAAAATGAAAAAGAAGAAGAAGGATTACGGCTGCTAAAAAACGGTTGCTAGGGTTAGAAACAACTTTATTTTAATTTTAGATTATTCCATGCGCATCTATTTATTAACTACATATGCATATGTTTTTTTTATTAATGTTACATGTATCTTATTACATGATTTATATTATTTTTACTTCAACATTAATAAAAACTACTATATACATGCTAAACTAACAAACCCATGAACTACTTGATAAATTAAAAGTTAAAAGGATAAAAAAATCTTATAAAAGTAAAGAAAAAAAATTAAGTACTTGTTGGATGACACCTTCCGTTATCTTCCATTTTATTAACAAAATGACCAATTACTGTTTTCTAAATTAAAAAAAATTTGATTAAGTGCACTATAATTAATTGAGTGCATTTTCTTATAAAGATTCAATTGATTTTTTTAATTTTTATTATAAGTGTTTTATAAACATTAAACTTTTTTTTTAATTTTTGTGACAAAACCATATTCAATATTCTTCAAGAAACACATGGATCATGGCCAGCAACAATATCCCCCTAGAATTTAGTATAATTAATTAATTAATCAATTTGGTTTTACATTTTATAATTAGAAATTGAATTACACGAGTAATAATAATGTGAAATTGGTCGTGGAACAATGAGCATATATTCTCAAAAGTGGATAGCTATATCTATCAAGAATAAAAGTATGTATGAATGTGGTTCGTTTATCTTTAAAAATATCGTAAAAAGTAGAATTTTATAAGAAAAAAAAACACAAAATATCGAAGTCAAGAAGCCTTCCAGAAAGCCTCTCATTTCAGTATTTGTTTTGTTTTTTTCTTAGAAAGAGGTAAAATTATATTATAAGATTGGTAAATCAGCATTACTAACGTCATACAATGATGTCAGCAAAAGAATACTGCTTGTTGAATGATTTCATATTGTGAGTATAAGCAACAATATTCAGCCCCGATCCTCATCTTTCCCGATCTTTTTGGGCCCTAAGCAAAATAGTAGATTTAAGTCCCTTTAAAAAAAAATACAATATATAATAAAACAAAATAATAATATATAATAGTAATTTTATATAAATATTCCGTTGTTTAAGCGGATAAAGTTTTTATTAATAAAATTACCAAAAAAATTTTGTTCAAGCAATTCATATGCCATCATCTAATACATATTCTCAAAAAATCATAAAAAACGGGTTCTACGAGCTTTTCGAGACGCAAAATCATTAATGATAACATCAACATCAATGTTTTTTAAAAGTTCCTTCTCGATTGATAAAATTGCAAGACCATTCACCTGTTCTTGTAACATTGATGACCTCAAGTAGGTTTTGATCAACTTTAATTTTGAAAAATTTCTTTCAGCTGACGCCACAATCACCAGAACCGTTAAAAAATTCTATAAGCGATTGAAGCATTTGGATAGCAATTTGCAGATTTGACAAACTCAAGAACTTTAATAGCTTACAATAATTCATTTGGCAAAGTAGATTGTAACACTTTCAATTCAGAGCAAAGATCATTTAAAGTAGCATTTGATGAATCACCATGAAAAAAAGTAGAGTGAAAAGTAGCACAACATTCTCTCAATTCCTTTTCATCCGATGACTTTTAACTTATTTGAGTCAAAAAGAAATCCAAAAATACTTTCAAAAAATTTTAGTTGCTCAAATCTGCTTTTTCAAAGAAGTAATTGCCATATCAACAACAACCAAAAAATACTTAAGTCTAAATAATTCTTCAGGTGACTGATTTTGTTCACCTCTTAATTATTTTCATCAAAATATTTTTTTTCTTCTAATAACACGGCGTTTTGTTGGAAGGATAGGTTCTGAATCCTTATCAAGTGCAATACTTTTAGCAATATTCATACTAGAAGTAAAGCCTTCATCTCTAAACTTTTCAAAATATGACAGCATACCTTCAACTTGTTCTATAGTGGTGTCAATACACATGGACTTAGATTGCAATTTCTTGCTTACCTTATTTATAACAGATAAAATTTTATACCAAATAACCATACCATGCAAAAATTCAAAAATCCCAAGTGCAGTATACAAACACTTTGTCTCACTTTTTGACTTTGCATCATTACCACAAGAATCATATAAAATAGACAAAGCCAATCTTAATTGGAGAGCTTAAAATCTAATAGCTTTAACACTATTAATTCGACTCTCCCAACGATTATTAAATAAACATTTCAAAGTAAGTTTAGAAATATTGTCAAGAAAAATTTTCTATCTCTTTGTGGAATCAGAAAATAATGTATATATGCGTTGAACAATTCCAAAAAATGAAATAGCTCTAGTGCAAGAATGTGCCATGTTGCTAAGAGCAAGATTCAAACTATGACAAGCACAAGGCATATATAATGCCCTCGGGTTTATTTCAAGTAAACGCTTTTGTACACCTTAGTGCTTCCCTTTCATGTTGGAGCCATTATCAAAACGTGACCTCTAACATTATCAACATCAAGATCAGGAGACTTTAAAACATTTTGTAATTCAACAAAAAGTCCCAATCCCGATGTATCATCCACCTCTAAGAACTCTAAAAAGTACTCCTCAATTTTTATTTTGTTTGTTGACATTCTCACACATCGTACAATTAGAGTCATTTGTTCTTGATGAGCAATATCAGGGGTACAATCAAGAATTATGGAAAAATATTTTGCCTCTTTGATAGTCTTGATTATAGAACTTTTCACACTATGAGCCAAAAGGGAAATCAATTCATTTTAATTTTTATGCCCAAGATAATGATAATGAATTTCACGATTTTGAATGCGTCTAACATTATCTTGCATTATCACATCAAATTTCGCAATCATTTCAATCAATCCCAAGAAATTACCATTACTATCTTGATAGAGTTTTCCATTAGATCCTCGAAAAGTCAAATTATGATTAGCAAGACATTTCACAGCTGAAAATATTCTAAGTAACACTTGCCTCCATCGGTCTTTCTCTTTCATAATCGCTTACAGTAAGTTTTTATCAATTGTTTCATTCTTATCCATCCTTACTCTTATTTCATTCCAAGTAATCATATTATTCATATGCTCAATACTAATTTCATGTTGTTTGAGCCACTTACTAATACGCTTTCAACCACATAGACCCTCATTTGCTAACAAACTTTTGTTACAAATAAATTTGAACAACTTGCAACAAAAACAAAATATTTTGTCAACATATTTAGAATAAACCAACCGTTTTCTATCGCTAATCTCACCATTGCTCAACTTCTTAGAAAACTATGCATATGAAAAATGCCTACCATTATCATCAAGAAGAAAGTCAAGATTCAATTCTCTTATAGGCCCCTTTTCAACTACAATGTCTCTTATTTTGGTATCAAGATTAGTCCAATTCCTAGGATCATAAATATCCACATAAGGAATTGCTTCTTTAGTTGTTCTTCATCAATGCCATTATTAGTAGGAATTGTTTGCTCTACCTCTACATCAATGTCAATATTAACAGAACTATTGGATACATTTTGCACATCATTTGGCAAATTAGGCTCATTTTGAACATCATTAGACTCATTTGGAGTGTTAGCTTTATTATTATCATTGACATCATCAAGTGAAATTTCATTTGAGTGATCTAAATTTTCATGAACTACATTTCTAACAACAAATCAGTCAATACCACCTTGTGATTTTATTAATTCATCAACACATTTTTTCTTTTTCCTCTTTTCACTTCCAGATAAATGTTTTTTAGGTAACATTGCATATAACTAATAAATCAAACACTCAAATATATTATAATAAAATTAGAGAATTACTGTTAAAAAAGAAAGAAAATTAAAAAATGAAATGACAACACCCGGTAGTTGATAGATTGAAGACCGAAAGCAGCCAATTGCAAGATTAAAGATCGAAAGACATTCGATGCTGGCAAGGCGACAACCAATCAACCACCGTCCATAGAGCAAATGAGCAATGCCAACGCCAACAACAAAATTTCTCAAACCCCCCCCCCTAGATTCTCAATCTGATAATCTCTTAATAAATTCAATTGATTGAGGCTAAAACTTATGAGTGCTTCATTATTCAAATGAGATTTTCTCTATTTAAATTGTAGAAAAAAATTTCGTTGCCATGGTTAAGAGAAATCCAATGAAATTTAATGTTAATAACGGCTATTTTTTGGGAAATATTAAAATGTTACATGAGTTTAATTGTAACTAGATATAAATTTAAAATTTTGAAGAAATTTGGATCTTAGAGAGAGAAAGTGAGATAGAGAGTCAGAGAGAAAGTGGGGAAGATGAAAAGACATTTTTTTGGGTTTCTGGCGAGTGAAGTGCGCGATTAAAGGGAAGAAAAGTCAATTTTTTCTATTTTTTCTTTCTTTAAATCAGCTTTCTATTTTTTCTTTCTTTAAATCAGCTTTCTATTTTTTCTTTTTTCCCCTAATGCTATTTTTAAACCTAGCAAATTGGGTCCCTTTCAAGCTTGAGCCCTAGGCCATTGCCCCTCTAGACACCCCTTAGGGTCGGGCCTGAATATTGTGAGTATAAGATTTTTTGGCGTAAGTTGATTTGGCATTTTTTTCGAGCATTCAATAATAATAAAATATGTCAAGTTATATTAAAATATTAATAAAATAGTATTTAGTGACTAAAATAGGTCAATGTATAAAGTTGAGTGAGTAAATTAATCGTTTTGAAAGTCCAATAATCAAAATAGGCTAGAGAGCAAAGTTAATCGATGATTTTTGTAATTTACCTTTATTTTGGATGATTATTTTAACAGATTGCTCAGAAAAGATAGACTTGTTTTTTTGGCCTTCTCATTGATAGAGCAATCTGTTAAGAATAGTCGTCCAAATAATTATTGAATTCCAAAAGCATTCCAACACCGAAAGCGTGTGTTTTACTTTTCTCATTTTTCTTATTTGTATCATCTCAACATCTTCATTTTAGGACTAAGAATATTGGAGTTTAGGATTTTATATTTTTTAATTTTTAAAATTCGAGTTTAAGTTCTAGACTTTGTTTGGTGGAAAATTAAAAGGATGAAGGGAAAAAATAGAAAAGTTAAAAGAAAATAAATTTTAAATATACTCTGTAGGGAAGAAAAGTGAGGGGAATGAAATTAAAAAAGACGATTTTTTTATTCTCATGTGTAAAAAAAACTCTTTAACTGTGAGGGGAAGGGTGAGAGAAAATAAGAGAGATGCGAGTTATTTCAAAATTTGTATTTTTTTTCAAAAAAGGTTTATTTTGTTCTCTTATTTTGTTTTCTTATTTTGTACAATGAATAAAAAGAAAATGATATTTAATTTTTTTTATCATTTCTATCAAACACACCGCCAGGAAGAAAAATCAATTTCATTAGTTCCACTTTTCTGCCCTTTCAATTTTTTATCTTTCTAATTCCACAAATTTAGACTTTTAAGATTTGAAGTAGAAGATTTTTTGTTATAAAATTTCAGGGATTAATGTTTTAGAATTATACAAAAAATGTCAAATATTAATTATAAGTGAAAAAATAATATAGGTAGATAAGGCTAAAAAGAAAATATTAGTTCATCGTTTATTTATTTATTGTTGAATCTATTTGAATCGAATTGAAAACTCGAAAGCTGATCAGTTCAACCTCGAGTCTGGTTTTAAAAACACTACCCTCAATTCATTCCACTACTCCACAAACACCCTTCTTCACAATTTTTTTTCTCCATTTTTCTTATACAATCATAGGCGGAGACATAAGTCTCGAATGTGGTGTCAAGTTTTGAAGAATTAAATCATCTAAATTAGTATACTTGATCAATCAATTATAATATGGGTAGGTAAGGCTATTATAAAACAAGTAAAAAAGCAAAACCAAAAGTATAGGTACATCAAATAAATCTGTCTTAAACACCCAAAAGTTTTCATTACCTAACATACAACTAGTAGAAATAAGAGAAAGAAATTGATTGGTTGCCTTCTAATGTCATGAGATGCAATTTAGTCCTTATATTTAATATGTTTTTTTTTGCTCGGCAAAATATGATTATTATTGGTCGAATCATCTACGTCAATTTTGGTTGCGAGCCTCATTAAAAACTTTCCTAAACCTAAAAGGAGAAAAAGAGTACTCCACAACCAGGTAATACAAAAAACAGATTACACCATATCCAGAGGCCATTCACCGAATGCAACTCTACAACAATTACCCCTTCTCCATACTCAAAATTCAAATAACCTCCTACAAACTAACAACAGACTATGTCATTGTTGGATAAATATTACTGCAAAATAACACCGTTAGCAATGACTGGAAAAAATAAAATAAATAAATGTCTGAGAACTCGTAACCGTGTCATGGTGGAACCACTGCCTTAGAAACAAATTCGCCCCGATGTGTGAAATCGCTGCAACAAGCGGATCGTCCCCCGAGGTTAACACGGTCGCTTCGGAAATCGTACACCCGAAATCGGAGTGAACATCGGTGGTATTGATCCTCTGATCACCGGAAAGATAATTGTGATAGCTTTCGAGAGAATATTTTCTGAGTGAATTGGATGATATCTTGAGAAGCCTACTTGCTTCTCTATTTATAGGCTATGTCCAGGGGCAGAAACGTCCAAATAAATCAGAATTAAAATCTAATTTAATATTGGAATTTAAACCTTGAAATTGTTGTTTAAATTAAAAAATTAAAGCACTGAAACTGCTGTAACATATGATTTTAAACACTGAATTAAACGGATGAACTTGGCCCCAAAAGCATCCAAGTTCATAGTTTAATTTCCAGCCCTTTGTAGCTTCAGAAAAATGACCATTTGAATTTTAATTTCAGAAATCAATGACCACGAGCACGAGCCGAGACGGGCAGCGGCGGCGGCACGCAAGATTGCCCCTTGTTCTCTATCACTCAACAATGGAGGGGAGAATAAATGGCATAAATATATTTCACATGATATTTACCCACTCAATGTGGGATTACCATCTTTTGCATTACCAACATTCCCCCACTAATGCGAAAGAATTCTTCCGAAACTCAAAAAATATCCTTATCAGAAGAGCAATAGCGAGATTAGTTGCTTAAGCACTAGTCAACGTATCTTGAACTAGTACATAGTGATGATGAGCAATTCTTCTCTTAGACAAGTGAAACTAGTCTTGAACTTTCTAAGATTGGGGTAAACTCATAACACACAACTAACCCTTTCATCCACCGAAGTTCTCGATGTGTAAGATATATATACGAAAGTATATATTTGGCCATCTTACCTCAGGATTCTAATAAGCGTTTTAGAAAAACGGCCCAATGTTTTTCATAGAAGGTGGCTAATCCTTCTCACTTACGTAGGTTATTTCATCAAGTTTTTCTTAATAAAACCATCCTCATAGGACTATGAAATAATTAAGAGCTTTCATATTAGCTCAGCCTCTCAAAGGGTATGGTGATTTTCTTCAAGTTCATATTAAATGAACTACCCAAACTCTGGGCTAAGAAATCATTAAGAATAAATATTCAACCTTGTTTATCGGTAAATTCATCAAGTCTTTCTCACTAAGACCTCCCAAAACATGGGCTATGAACTTATTAAGAGCAATTGAGCTTATCCTGGGCATGTACATTATTCATCATAGAGATAGATACGGAGAAATGTACATTATGAGTCTTTCCATGGTTTCGTTTTACCTCATTGAACTTAGATAACTAAGTTGGGTATCCACCATGAATTCCTCAACCAATGGGCTTTAAACCCATCCCCATCGACGAATCTAAGACCAACTTCCTGCTTAACCCTTTGGTAAGCGGATCTGCTAGGTTCCTTTCCGACTTCACATACTCTAAAGCGAGTACTCCATTCCTTATCAAGTGTCTAACCGACTCATGTCTTATGCAAATGTGTCTTTTCTTACCATTGTAAGCTTGGTTCTTAGCCACACAAATCGCAGCTTGTGAATCACACAACAAGAAAACTGGAGGAGTCGATCTTCCCCACAACAGAAACTCTGCTAACAAATTTCTGAGCCACTCGACTTCTTGCCCAGCTAAGTCAAGAGCTATAAACTCTGACTCCATAGTAGAGCGAGCAATGCAAGTTTGTTTTAAGGATTTCCACGAGATTGCTGCTCCACCCAAAGTAAAAACATACCCACTCGTAGAGCTTACCTCGTCATTATCAGAAACCCAGTTGACGTCACATTATCCTTCTAAAACCGCAGGAATGCTAACACACTCTAGTTTCAGTCCATAGTACCCTTAAGGTACTTAAGTAAGCGTCTAAGTGCAACCCAATGATTACTACTAGAATTGTGAGTATATCTACTAAGTCTGCTCACAGCGTAGGCAATATCAGGCCGAGTATAGTTCATTAGGAATATAAGGCTTCCAATAATTTTAGCATATTCAATTTGGGAAACACTACTTCCTTTATTCTTGAAGATATGTAAGTTAGAGTCATAAGGTGTTCGAACAGGGATGACGTCAAAACTATCAAATTTCTTTAACACTTTCTCAATATAGTGTGTTTGACTTAAAGAAAACCCCTTTTCAGTTTTGGTGACTTTGACTCCTAAGATTACGTCAACTTCTCCCAGATCAGTCATCTCAAACTTAGAGGACAAGAAATTTTTCGTTTTGTTAATGGACTCAATGTTTGTATTGAAAATCAGCATATCGTCAACATAAAAATTATGATGACACAATCAGTACCAAAACATCCTCGAATATACGTATGCGTCCGAACCATTCACAACAAAACCAAAACTAAGGATAGTTTTATGAAATTTCTCATACCACTGTTTAGGAGCTTGCTTAAGGCCATAAATAGACTTTTTGAGTCTGCAAACTTTGCCTTCCATACCAGATGTCTCAAAACCTGGTGGTTGCTCCATATAGATCTCTTCATCTAGATCTTCGTTCAGAAAAGCAGTTTTTACATCCATTTGATGTACTTGCAATTTATGAATAGAGGCTAGTGCAAACAATGCACGGATCGTTGAGATTTTTGTTACTGGGAGAGTAAGTATCGAAAAAGTCTAAACCAAACTTTTGAGTGAACCCTTTGACAACTAACCTTGCCTTGTACCTCTGGATCGAACCATCTGGTCTGAGTTTCTTCTGAAAAATCCACTTGTTGCTAATTGGTTTGAATCATTTTGGCAAGTCCACCAATTCCCAAGTATGATTAGACATTATTGAATCTAGTTCATCCTTAATCGCATCTTTCCAGAAACTAGCATCAATTGATCTCATAGCATCCTCGTAAGTCTTCGGATCCTCTTCTAATAGAAAGACTCGAGCTATTGAATCAGATAAGGTGTCTAAATCATTAATCTCAGAAATAAAGGAAGTTATGAAGTCTGGTCCAAAAGAGGTTTCAACTCTTTGTCTCTTACTTATTCTAGGTTCAAATTCAATCTCTTGAGAACCCCTGGCAGACACACTAGAAGAAGAGGATAGACAATTTTCTATTTGTGTTTCAACTGTTAACCTAGGTTTCTTTAGAGGAATGATATTTTCAAAGAAACGGCATCCCTAGATTCACAAATTGAATAATCATGCATGAACATGAATCTATATGCGGCACTATTTGTTGCATACCCGATAAACACTGCATCAACAGTTTTGGGTCCAATGGTGGACTTCTTAAACTCTGGCAATCCCACTTTAGCCAGACACCCTCACACTTTAAGGTATTCCAGATTTGGAGCATAACCTTTCCACAGTTCGTATGGGGTAGAATCTAATTTTTTATGAGGTACTCGGTTCAAAATATGATTTGCTGATAAAATGGCTTCCCCCTACATGTTGTCAGACAACTCGGAACTTATCAACAATGAGTTCATCATTTCTTTTAAAGTTCTTTTTTTTTCCTCTCGGGTATCCCGTTTTGTTGATGAAAGTAGGGAGTTGAAGTTTCGTGTATTATACCATTCGTCTCACACACCTCTTTCAGAAAATTAGATCCATATTCACCACCTCTATCGGATCTAACCCATTTTATTCTCCTATCTAATTGATTCTCAACTTTCGCCTTATAAATAAGAAAGAAGTTTTCATATTCATCTTTAGTTCTAAGGAGATAAACTTTTGTATATCTCTAGTAATCATCTACAAAAGTGATGTAATAGTGTTTTCCTCCTTTACTCTCAAAGTTTCTAAAGTCTGCTAGATCAGTATGTATAAGTTCTAACAGTTCAGTTTTCCTTTTAGAAAAAGTTTTAAAGGGAGGTTTAGCATGCTTGGCTTCTACACAAATCTCACCTTTGTTAAAGCTATTTAAGTCTAGTTTAGGCAAAATATTCATTTTAATCATTTTTCTTTAAAGAGTGAATATTCACGTGTCCTAATCTAGCATGCCACATATTCACATATTCAACAATATAAACAGAAGTGGTAGCTTTATTTTCATTAAGTTGAGTTTCTATGACAAATAAACCCCCATTTAGAAAACCTTTTTCCAACATAATCACCATTTCGGGAGAATACACGTTTATCTGCCTCAAAAACTAACTTAATGCCTGCCTTATTCAAAAGCCCACCACTTATCAAATTTCTACGCAAGGTAGGTACATACAGAACATTGGAAAGCGCCAAAATTTTACCGGAGGTCAGCTTGAGTAGAACTTTGCCTTTGCCTAGCACTTCAGAGCTGCTAGAGTTCCCCATGTACACACGTTCATCGTTATTATCATCCTCGAACTCGGTGAAAAATTCCTTCCTTGCGCAGAAGTGTCTGGAAGCGCCAGTGTCCATGACCCATTCAAAATTGTTGTCCACCAGGTTGACTTCAGAAACCACCGCGGCTATGACATCTTCAGCATTGTCCTCCGCCATGTTTAGATATGGTTTGTTCTTGTTCTGGCGATCTGAACGGTGTTGACATTGATACGCCTTGTGACTAGCTTGACCGCAGACATAACACTTCAGGGACCTTCCGTAAGGTTTGGTCTTTGCTAGCTTCTTAAAATTGGAGTTTTTCTGTGGTTTCGTCTTTTTGTTCTGAAACCCCTTTTTCCCGTTCCTTTTGAACTTAGACCCTGAGGCACCACTAGACTCAACCAAGTTAGAATTAAAAGACATTTGACCAAGGTTATTTGGCACCTTATCTTTCAAACGGTTGGCTTCCTCTATCTTCATGTGGCCTACCAGCTCCTGAAGCGGAATATCTCTTTTCTTGTGTTTAAGAGCGTTGTGATAGTCGGACCATGACTTGGGCAACTTCTCGATCAGAATGTTGGCTTGGAGTACCTCGCACATATGCATTCCTTCTGCCAGTATGTCGGAGATGAGGTTTTCATAGTCATGGACTTGATCCATGATCGGCTTGGCGTCGGTCATTTGAAATTTCAGCCACTCTCCGACGACATACTTTTTTATACCAGCATCATCCGCGCCATACTTCCTTTCAAGAGTGTCCCATATCATCTTTGCGCTACGCTCCTTAAGAAACATATCGAAGAGCTTGTTAGACATGTGACTTAAGAGATGGCCTCGCACCGTCTTGTTGTCCTTCTCATAGTTTCCAATAGTAATGGTGGCAGCATCAGAACCAGCATCCGACAAAGCTATATTAGTTTATTTATTTATTGTTGAATCTATTTGAATTGAATTGAAAACTCGAAAGCTGATCAGTTGAACCTCGAGTCTGGTTTTAAAAACACTACCCTCAACTCATTCCACTACTCCACAAACACCCTTCTTCACAATTTTTTTCTCCATTTTTCTTATACAATCATAGGATGAGACATAAGTCTCGAATGTGGTCTCAAGTTTTGAAGAATTAAATCATCTAAATTAGTATACTTGATCAATCAATTATAATATGGGTAGGTAAGGCTATTATAAAACAATTAAAAAAGCAAAACCAAAAGTATAGGTACATCAAATAAATTTGTCTTAAACACCCAAAAGTTTTCATTACCTAACATACAACTAGTAGAAATAAGAGAAAGAAATTGATTGGTTGCCTTCTAAATGTCATGAGATGCAATTTAGTCCTTATATTTAATATGTTTTTTTTTGCTCGACAAAATATGATTATTATTGATCGAATCATATATGTCAATTTTGGTTGCGAGCCTTATTAAAAACTTTCATAAACCTAAAAGGAGAAAAAGAGTATTCCACAACCAAGTAATACAAAAAACAGATTACACCATATCCAGAGACCATTCACCGAATGCAACTCTACAACAATTACCCCTTCTCCATACTCAAAATTCAAATCACCTCCTACAAACTAACAACAGACTATGTCATTGTTGGATAAATATTACTGCAAAACAACACCGTTAGCAATGACTGGAAAAAATAAAATAAATAAATGACTGAGAACTCGTAACCGTCTCGTGGTGGAACCACTGCCTTAGAAACGAATTCGCCCCGATGTGTGTAATCACTGCAATAGGCGGATCGTCCCCTGAGGTTAACACGGTCGCTCTGAAAATCTTACACCTGAAATCGGAGTGAACAACGGTAGTATTGGTCCTCTGATCATCGGAAAGATAATTGTGATAGCTTTTGAGAGAATATTTTCTGAGTGAATTGGATGATATCTTGAGAAGCCTACTTGCCTCTTTATTTATAGGCTATGTCCAGGGGCAGAAACGTCCAAATAAATCAGAATTAAAATCTGATTTAATTCTGGAATTTAAACCTTGAAACTGCTGTAACATCTGATTTTAAACGCTGAATTAAACGGATGAACCTGACCCCAAAAGCATCCAAGTTTGTAGTATAATTTCCAGCCCTTCGTAGCTTCAGAAAAATGACCGTTTGAATTTTAATTTCAGAAATCAATATAGCTAATTAATCAGCCGTTTACTCTCTGAAATTATAGAATTCGAACGGACCATTTTAGCAGCCTATAAAAACCAGAAGAAACATTCTTTCACAACACTTCTTTTTATTCTCTGAAAATTCCTTTCTCCAAAAAGGATACTTCGAGCGCAAACGTGTCTTTGTCACGTATTACCACGAGCACAAGCCAAGATAAGACAGACGGCAACGCGTGAGATTGCCCCTTGTTCTCTATCACTCAACAAGGGAGGGGAGAATAAATAGCATAAATATCTTTCACATGATATTTACCCACTCAATATGGGATTACCATCTTTTGCATTACCAACCAGTTCCAAAGGATAAATAAACTACCTGACTTGTCAGCAACTAGACTCCCCGAGAACTCTACCTAACGATTCTAACTCCACCAAGCCTTAAAAAGTTCAGGCCTGTACATTCCGGCTTTTGCTAAGAAATCAGCCATCCCATTTTTCCCCTCGGAATGTAAATAAACTCCACATGCTTAACGCTCTGCACCTTGAGGTTAATTTCCTCGAAAATGGACCACCATCGCCAAGGCCGCAAAGATGGTATCTTCATCCAATTCAGCACAACTTGAGAGTCCGATTCAACAACAAGTCTTGCTTTTCCAGTCCACCCAGCTTCTATGAATACATCAAGGGCCCATTTTATTGCTGATAATTCAGAGAAATCGGGTCCCAAGCTTGTCAAAGGTCCGGAGAAGAGAGCTCGGATATCACCATCCAAATTGCGAAGCACCCCCGCCCACAACCCGCTCTATCTTGTTTTGCAGCTCCATCTACACTGAATTTTGATAAAAGGTTATTTATGGAGTCAGTGCTTAAACTTTCAAGAAATTTCATATAACTTCCAAGTTTGATAAAAATTCTATTTAGTCCCTCATAAAAATTTAGGGTTTTGAATTAAAAATTCTCAATTGTTAGGTTTTAAATTAGGAATTTCAAAATTAAGTTTTTAAATTAGGGATATTTCGAATTAGATTTATAATTTGGGCGTAATTTTTGGGTGTTACACGCTTTAACTTTTCAAATCTTATCAAAATCGAAATCCGGCTCATTTAAATCTGTCTCGACCATCAGCTCAGAAAGTTTCTTCACGGAGAAAGATCCAATCCTATCATGCACGCAAATAATTCGATCTTGTATGTCCAATCTGATTTTCACCCCTTGCAAATCTCTTATTAGTTTTTCCAGCGTCTGCAATTCTCAATCCAGTAACTGCCTTGAAAAAATGTTCTGCCAACTTGTTTCCTGCACCTCTCCATTCCCGAAAACTGCTGTTACTATTCTTCTTTTATTGACAGCCAGTCGGTACAGTCTAGGGTACCTTGACCTCAGCGTATAATCTCCCAGCCAACAATATTCCCAGAACAAGATCGAGCAACCATCACCTAAGAGCCACCGAAAAGCCGCTTTGTTCATCCATCTATCTACCTCAATGGTTGACCAGTTTTTGAGAATGCCTTTCCAAACTTTAGATATGTTCCTCGAGTACTCTGTATTTACTTGCCACTCTAGTTCCGACTTACCATACTTTGCCCGAATTACCTTTCTCCAATGGGCCTCTTTTTCCGTCGCAAATCTCCACCCCCATTTAGCAAGAAGAGCTCTATTCTTGGCTCGAAGGTTAATGACACCAGCCCCTCCCTTTCTCCTTGGCAAACACACGCGTCCCCAATTGACTCTTGCAATCTTTTTAGAGTTTCCTTCATACCCCCACAGAAAGCCCCTTCGAATTTTATCAAGTTTCAACAACACAGTTTCAGGGACCGCAAACATGGACATGTAATATAACGGTAAAGCTGAAAGTACTTGGTTGATCAACACTACCCTTCCGGTAAATGACAGTGACTTACTTTTCCATCCTGCGAGCTTAAAGCGGAATCGATCCACAATTGGATCCCATGTAGCTATCACCCTCGGATCAGTCCCAAGGGGTATTCCAAGGTAATTGAAAGGTAACTTCCCCACTGCACACCCAACCTTGCTAAATTCTCAATCAAACCTTCTTCAACTCCTACTCCCACCAAACAAGACTTCTTGAAGTTCATGCTAAGGCCCGAGCATACTTCAAAGCACCTTAAAATCCTCTTAACATTTGCAACAGAACATTCATCTGGTTTAAGGAAAATGATCGTGTCATCCGCAAATTGTAGGTGGATTAACGAAGAGCCTGGAACCACGTTCTCAATTCCCGAAATCAAACCTGCTTCTTCTGCCTTTTCCAGTATCATGTGGAGGGCTTCCGTGACCACCCCTTGATGTAAACCCTTCATCATCTTAAATTCTTTTGTAGGTGAGCCATTCAAGAGAACCGAGACTTTTGCTGTTGAAATACATTCCCAAATCCACTTTCGCCATTGTTGACCGAATCCCATCCTTTGTTGTACCATTTCTAAGAACCCCATCTAACACAATCATAAGCTTTTGAGAAATCGAGCTTCAACACCACTCCCCCTTGTACATTCTGGTCATGCTGCATCGAATGAATAATTTCGTTTGCAATTAGAATACCATCACAAATCTAACGGCCCTTTATAAATGCACATTGAGTCTCGCTGATAACATCCTCCATAACACCTCGGAGTCTATTGGACAACACTTTTGAAATAATTTTGTATATTGAGCTCACCAGACTAATCGGTCTGTAGTCCGAAATGTTCAATGGATTCGTAGTTTTGGGGATGAGAGCTAGAAAAGAAGAATTCAGATTTTTCTCCAATCTTCCAGACCTGTAAAATTTGTCAAACACTGCCCATTGATCATCTTTCAACATTTCCCAGCACTTCTTGAAGAAAAACATACTAAAACCATCTGGCCCTGGGGCCTTTGAATCATCACTATCCCACACTGCATCTCTGATTTCTTCCATTGAGAACGGCAACTCCAGCCTTCGAGCATCCTCCTGACTCAGTTGCTTAAACTCCAAATTGAAAGTAGATTTCCAAGTTCTCTTATTACAGCTAAGAACATATTAACTCGGAAATCTACTTTACAGGATTTACAGCCAACACCACTTCTTTCGCTTCGGCTACGCACCACGTTGAAGTCTCCACCCACAATCCATATCCTATCACTGTTACGTTTTAGAGTCTTTAACTCTTCCCATAATAGTCTGTGCTCTGCCAGACCACAAGGAGCATATATATTCACCAGGGAAACATTCGAACCATCTGCACACCATTTGCCCTCCAACAGTATGTAATTTTTTTTTCACTAAGGACCTTTCCTCTTTAAACGAGTATTTATCCCAAATAGACACCAAACCTCCAGACCTCCCTTCAGAAGCTGCAACTCTGAAATCGAAATAATCATCCATCCATACTTTTCTAACCTCATCCACCTCCACTGACCTCTTTTTGTTTCCTGAATGAACGCCACTTCCAATCATTTACAAATATGATTTCATTTAATTTTAGGTTTGTGAAATGATAAATAATTTAGAAAATGAATAAAAGAACTCTTTCACGATGTTATCATGTGCTAAATGACATCGATTAGATTAATATTTATAGAGAAAGTACAATTAAGCATACATAAGTTATTATTAATATTGGAAATTAAGGACAAGACATATTGCATTGTGCTACTCGTGGCACTACGATTCATTTCAACTCCTACACAACTCGTAGTTGGTCCACTAAGTTCAAATACATACCAAACTAATTGATGCATGATATATGAGCATCGCACGTAATTAAGTTCAACCTTAATTAATATGTAATGGAAGTCACTTGAGGGGTACTTCCACAGGAAATTCTTCGATTTCACCCATCCATGGATTGATCTCCAGCGTCGGATCTATTGGTTTCAGCGCGCGCCAAACACAACTGTTGCACTTGAATCCCGATCCAAACCCGATTTGCCATATCCTGTCACGTTTCTTGATTCTCCCTTTGGCTTCTAGGTAAGCCATTTCGTACCACAAAGAGCTGCTGGAGGTATTCCCAAACCTGTAAAGAGTCATCCTGGATGGCTCCATCTGCAATGGAAGCAGCCCCAAACTTTTCTCCAACTCGTCCAACACGCTTCGACCTCCGGCATGAATGCAGAAATGTTCGAATGCCAACTTAAAATTCGGCACGTAGGGCTTCACGATCTTCGTTCCCAGAGCTTTCCTCAAGAACAATGTCGCCAGAAACAGGAGCTGTTCTGAAATGGGGAGAACCAATGGCCCTAGTGCTGTGATATTCGCTTTCAGGGCCTCGCCGGCAGCGACCATGAGGTCTTTCGACAATGAAACGCCAACTTCGTTAGCTTCATCTTCTTGTTGATGTACACAATTGTAACTCCTATCGTTGGCACAGGTGTGAATTCTAAGGGTTCGAACAAGTTCATACTTGGCACGACATCGATCGGATGATCGATTCGATAGAAGAACTGCGGCACCACCCACGCGAAACAGGCAATTAGTGACAAGCATTGAGCGATTGTTTCCTTTATACCAATTGTGCGTCAGGTTCTCCGTACTCACCACTAAAGCATATGTGTCGCTATGCACCTGCATGTTACAATGCCGAGAATGATTTCTTTTAATAACGTGAAATAATAAATTTCTAATAAAATATAAATATTTTTTCTATATATAACTCAATGTGTAAAACCTTTTTATTAAAAATATAAAATCTATACTTAGAACACTTTAGAGTTAAAAAAACTTTTTAACAAATATATATATATAGGGAGGGGAGGAAGAAGGGGAATTTTGCTCCTATTAGGTCTTGAACCCAAGATTTAAGAGAAAGAGAGGGTGTCAACTTAGAACTTTAACCACATGCTATAGAGATTGTTGACAAACAAATACATATTTTTTAATCACCGGTACCCAACCTATTGCTTGACTAATCCGAATTGGGTATTACAGAGGTCCATTATGAAAGTGACTCCCTTGGAAAAGAATTTGTCTGCCCTTTTTCTATGTCTCTATATATGCTCCGCCAATGATCTTATGCCACATGCTTAAAGGAACTAGTGCCTCTTTCATTAGATCAATTGATTGTTAATATAAATTTATATATTTCTTAATTTATGTACATGTTAATATTAAATTAAAAAACTTATCACTTATTTATGAAATTAGAACTCATATTATATAATTAAATAGATAAAATATAAAGATCTATTAATTGACTGAGTAGTCAAGGATGCTCATATTATATGAGTTCGAATTCTTACACTAACTTCGAGAATATAATTATCTCTCTACTTAATAAATATATAAATAAAAATATACGCACGCATAGCATGGATCACAAATTAGTTATCTACGTATAAATTAATCTCTCATATAATATTATTTCAATATATGTTTACCTTTTAAGTTAGCTATCAATAATTGAATTCATTGAATGGTCTCGGTAGTAAAGTATGTTGTTCTTTTTGGGTGATTTGAGTTTGAACAACATAATTTATAAGTATTAGTAAATTTATTCAAATTTAAAATTAGACTGATATATTACTGAATTCTTTTTGTTGTATAAAAACTTAGGGCCCGTTCAATAGAAATTTTTTAACTTAAATTCTCTGCCAAACGGAGATGATTATTTTTAGAGAAGTTGAGAAAATCAGTTGCGAGGAACACCTCTTTGGGCGCTAAATAAAGTGGAAAAATGCCCATTCAATACGCATAAAGTACTTATTCAACATTATTTCTTCGTTTGGCGATCCAACTCGTCGGAAAAGCTTTGCCTTAAATACTTTTTATTGTTTTATAAAAACGTTTTAGACCGATACGTCCATTGAATTAAAAGCGAAGTAAGAAACCTGTAAAAGTTGATTGGCGAGGTCTATAGAAATAATCCCAGCACTGCAACCCATGCCAGCAAGATTATAGGTGACAACACTCTGTCTAAGCTTGTAGTGATTGACAATGGTGGCCGCAAGAGACGGCGACGGATTGAACAAACTGCTATTCACCACGACAATCCCTATATCGCCCGGCGTCACCCCGGTTTTCCCCAAAACCTCATCAATTGCTCCGAACATGACCGTCTCGGTTTCATTTCTTGCCTCTACCACAGTTTTGATAACAGGGACTTGCATTAAGGCCGCTGAGCCGTACGTCCTCTCACCCAACCCTGATCTTTCCAGGATTTTCTTCATAAACCCTAAGCTTTCTTGGCTAAAAAACTCACTTTCCTCACACAACTGCATGAAAAGCTCTTTGCTCGCCATTCTATCCTTTCCGGGCTTGAAACATGCGAAATTCACCAAGTAAACGTTTCTTCTCGGTCGCCCCATCGAGTAAATGATAGCTAAGGATCCGATGGAAATCGACAACAGAAACATTTCTCGGGTTGCAAATGTTGAAGGATGGGCTAAGATGAGGCAAAAGAGGGTTATCATTACACTGAGGTACAAAGCATTGGAGACCAAGTAATGGTAACCAAGCTTCACATATTTGAGCCTAACGGATTCGGTTTGTTCATTGGCTAAGCTGGTTTTTTTCTTATCATTCATCATCATTGATGGTGGAGATGTTTTGCAAGGTTGAACCATAAAGAGACTGACAAATTAATTTATAGGGAGTTTGGGATAGGGACAGCACAATGTTCAGGAGTAGGAGTGTTCAAAAATACATGACCCTAATGATCTGATCGGTTGACCTGTAGACCCAAACTCTAAAAAATCAGGTATTTTTTAAAAAAAAATTACCTGACCTCTAACTTTTTTCGGGTAGTCGAGCAAGGTCTGGGCTGGAAATTGATAAACAAATGCAAACGAACATTGAATATTGTTTAAATTTTTTTCTTAAGAAATCTGAAATCCATTGCATTGAGTATTGTTTTATTTTTCCCTTTTTATTTCATAATTTTAATATATGTTTTAAATTTTTTTTAAATATAATACTTCTATTATCAAAAACAATAAATATAAATGGATATATGTGAAAATTTTAAATTAACATAAAAAAACGAACATAACCGAACGTTCACAAACGAATGAGCTCTTTGTTCGTGTTTGCTTCTTTACTTAAACAAATAGAAAATCTTGTCCATGTTCGTTCGTTTCATAAATAAACAAGCATGAATGAACTTCCCGTTGAAAGGTTCGGTGAACGTTCGGTTCGTTTACATCCCTAGGAACAACACCATATTCAGGAGTGATTCAAGGATTCATGGGATCCTTAAAATTTACTAAAATGAGAGCTTCAAAAAAAATGTTTGTTAACTGGATGTGTGCGTTGTATATTGACTTTTGAAAAAAAAATAGAATAATATAACAATACTCAAAATTTACGAATTACTACAATATTTTATTTTCACATGTTTATCCCTAGTCCATAACTAATCTTTTGTGCTTTCCTTGTAAGCATTTGGCTTATCTTATCTTAGGATCTTTTTCTAAATTTATGTGCGGTCTTTATTATTAAACATGTTCAGAACTACCTCTAACCATATTGATGTCAGTTTTAAGGTAGAAGAAGACTACTAGTACTAACTCTACCGGTATGCATAGTATGTACACTTGGTACAAAATTTTGAGCTTTCCTTATGTTACTTTTAGGTGAACTATACCAAAACAAAAATATAGTATGGGAGGAAAAAATATACTTGTAAACAAAAGATTCCATTGTGTTTCATTTTGGTGAATAATGAGTAATTTGGTTTGATGTGGATGTTACTTTCTTGGGGGTCATATATTAGATGCTTATTCAGTGTTCACGGTTTTATTGTACTATGTGTTTAGACTAGTAGTACTCATCTTCCAAACTTTTTGGTTTCTCAATATATATATTACATTTAGCTTAGCACTCAACTGTTACCCACGGTATCATATGCTAGTTCAAGAGGTGTGCGGGGTGAGAAATAATTGAAAATCATGAGGATATGAACGAACGGGATGAGAAAAAATCGAAATGTTCATCTAAAAAGACAAGTATCAAGGAAATTTTATCTCCGAAATTCAAATGAGGATGGGGGTTGTTATATTCGTACCGTGAGATTCTCAAATCGTACCCATATAAATTTTTATGGGGTCACCAAAAAATATCTGCAAAGATCTCGAAACAAAAAAATTCTATTCAGTATTTTACTTATCAATAATAGATTTTCATTTTCATTTTATTTAAATTAGGGTCTTGTATTCCCGAAACAGTGTTTCTGCTTGAAATTTTTTAAAATTTTTTATTTTATTTAAAAAATTCTTTAAATGTTCTAAAATTCTAAAAAAAACTTATAAAATTTATAAAAAATGCTTTTTGAAGTTCTTTTGTAAATTCAACATGATAAAACTGTAGTGTATCATGTGCCGGTAATATTTGAAGAAAAAAACTGTCAAGATTTAATGGTCAAAATTGGTCAAAGAGCTTAATTGATTTAATTTTTTGGTTCAAGAGCTTAATTGATTAAATTTTTTGGTTCAAGAGCACAATTGGGTGCAAAAAAAGTTCAGGGGCATAAATAATTTTTTTCAAAAGTTTAAAAATTTCTTACACCCTTAAGCCATAAAATTACTATAAAAAAAATTAAGATATAAAGCATTGGTGGGTCTCAAATTAATTCAGATAAGCTAAAAAAATATAATCAAAATTCTTAAAAGAATAAAATGCATTAATTATGGTTATATTGTCCACCATAATATTTTAGTTATGACCCCAAAATTTTACTTTCGTCTCAAATTAATTTAGGTATGCCTATTTAGCTAATCATGTACAATAGAATGATAAAATTTTGAATAAATCGTAGTGAATTTAAGATAAAAATTATATAGTGATTAATTCTTGAGTAAATTATAACTTAGATCTTAATAGATAAAAAATGATAAAAATTTAATAATGTCTAAAATTTAACATGACATCTTTAAGTTTTATTTTAGCTGGAAAATAGTAAGTTTTGTTTATTTTTTTGTATGAAGATTCCCAAAACTAAAGAGGACCCAGCGTAACTACTCGATGACCCGATGCAAAATAGACAGGTAATTATAGGATTAATTTTTTTTCTCGGGTTGGGTACCCGGCCCGGTAATTGTCCCGAGTACTCGGGTCGGGCTTGGGCCGAAAATATGGTCCTAGTCGGGTACCGACTACCGGATAATATATATTATATTTTAATTTTAATTAATTAAATATATATTTTAATTAAAATTAAAAAAAAAACAGACGGGACCTAAGGCCCAAACCAAACAAAACACTTCGACTCTTCTATTTTTCCCCCCAAATCCCCAATTTGAAATCCCTAAAAAATCAGACAGGCTCGTCCATCGTTCCTCCCTCTCGTCAGTCGCTCCTCCATCGCCGTTGGGAGTTCGAAACTTGAAAGTATCAACAGCAAGCCAGAGTCCAGACCAGTAACTCGAGTTACTCGACAGTCCAGTCTCTCCTCTCGGCTCTCTCCGTCCAGCAAGCAAACAGCCAAGCACTGCACTCTGCACATGTAATTTCTTAAACTTCCAAGTAGTTGATTTGTTTTTATATTACATACATAAATTCTGTCATAAATCATAATGACTTAATGAGTTGTTTTTGCAAGATAACTTAAACTTCCAAGTTTAGTTGGCTGTTTAGAAACTAGTTTTATTAGGTATGTGCATTTTTTATAAAATTAAACGATTAAAAAAAAAGAAGCGGGTACCCGGGTTTCACAGGTATCTGGATGTAATGGGCTGGGATACGGGCCGACAAAAGAGGTACTTGGATGAATTGGGTATCTAATTTTTCGAGTACTCGAAATCTGGATAACCGACAATGAACAGCCTTAAATATGAGGACGAAAAAATTCCCAAAACATTTATTTAGACGTAAAATCCCTGAATAAAATCGTAACAGCAATTGTTTGGACTGAATAGGGAATGCAAAATTGTCTTCGTTTACCACCTCTAGAGGTGTGTGTACATAAGTTGAAATAAATTTGAGTTTAGATTTTTTCAAGTTCGAACCAATTTGATTTTTTCTCGGGTTCAAATTTCTTGGGATCAGATAATTTCATTATAGTTTATATTTTATTGAATAGACATAATGCCAATAAAATAGAATAGTCAAGGATACTCATAAAATGCCAATAAAATGCTTTTTAAAATTTTATTGAATAGTTATTTTAACTATTATTCTATTTTTTTCTCTTACTTGTTTCTTCTTTTGTTAGCTTGGAGTAGTCTCCCTCCTCTTTTCTTTTTCATTTCATCTTACAAGCCGGTTCATCAATTAAATAATTATTGTTCGTTAATTTATAGTATTTTATTTTATTTTAAATATGGTAATATAATCATACAAATTATTAATGTTTATTTGGTTTCAATTGATTACTAAAAAATTATATTATTATTTAAATATTTAGGTAAATTCGATAAATCATTATTGAACTTTACTCTTAATTTTATTTTGGTCACTAAAGTTTTAAAATATTAATTTACTCATTGAAGTTTAGACAATGAACATTTCTCATCATTAAAGTTTAGACATTGAACGTTTTTTGTCACTCTTAAACTCCAAACAGTCGTAGATAGTGGTCATTCAGTCCCAAATTCACCAGTCTCTTCGTCCCGGCCTTTGAGTCTGAATTCGACCTCAATTTTACTGAAAAGTGCTCAGAAGTTCACGAATTGGCCAAAATCTTTCTAATTTTTTTTCGCTTTGATCTCCCTCCTCCATCGTCAAATGGAGCTAGTCTCTCAGTATGTTTTTTCTCTTTTATCGATGAAAATTTCCACCGTACAGGTCTTAAAAAAGTTCTTTTGTTTGTCGATAAATGGACGTTGTCAAAAAGTTAACGGAAGAACGACTAAAAACGTTTAATTTCTAAACTTCAGTGAATAAATTGAACGTTTTGAAACTTTGGTGACTAGAATAAGTTTAAGATTAAACTTTAGTGGTAACGATATTTACCCACCTGAAATTAAATTTAAATAAAATATTTTCATAAGTTTGAAAAGTTTTATACAAGCTTTAACCTGAAAAGTCACTTGATTCGTGACGCATGGCTGATAATAATTAGAATATAAATGTTGGCAAAATTAGTTTGCCTTATCAAGAGACTTTATTTTAAATAGGAACTGACACAAGATTTTAATTAAAATAATATAAATTATCTATATTAAAAACGTAAGTGCGTAAAATTATAAAGTTTTAGAGAGTGCAAAATTAGATTGTCCATAAAAAATACAAAAAAAATTAAATTATAAAAGAATTTAAATTTTTAGGGGTGTGACTACCCCAATATCCTTTCGGTCAATCCTAATTTTAGATGTGACAAAAGCCTTTTAGGTTACTACAGCAAATTGGACTTTTAGCTTCTTTTTCTCCTACTAAAATTTTCCAATAAAATCATGGGTTCAAATCATGTTGATGCAAATTAAACAAATTAAGTTAAAAAGCTTATCAATAATAGACATGTATAATATTCAATTCAAATTAATCAACTAATAAATCGAATATCGATAGTTATAAAAAAATATCATCTACTTTTGTAGACGCCTAATTAATCTTCCTTTGAAAAAATATGGTTGGATGGGGACATGTCACGTTCCTTTTCAAAATAAAAGACAATTCGTTAGCCATTAGCTTTTCTTTTTATAGATCATATTACGAAAAAAATGAAATAGAAATGTGAAAAGGGGGTTTATAGTAGATGGGTTTTTTTTCTTGGCCAAAGGGGGTTAGATTAGGTGCTTTGTAATAAATAAGAAAACGTGATTTGAGTATTCTTGCTTGTTCATAATAGGAAATGAGAATGATGTGGTGGTTGAAGGTGATCAGTAATTCTTTTAATAGTTTTAACGTGATTACAATGTAATATTTGTCCATTTATATTTTTAATTATTTGACAATATATACACCTTGCATACAAATCGATTTGAACTCGAATCTCTTAAAATGAACATCATTCATTTTTTTATTAGAACTCCTTGTTGGTTTCTGATCATGAAATATTTGGTTTATATTTAATGAGATGAGCCCATTGATTTTAATCGGTCAAAGTCCATGGTTTATTAGGTTGAAGGATTGTATCAAACGCATACTTTAATTGCGTCGAATTGCGTAAAATCGGTTGACAATGTGCTATTTAGTTTCATCATCATCATCGAGGCTAAAGTTTTTTTTTTATACTAACCACTTAATTTTTATTAAAACTATAAAAGATATCACAATTACAACGCATTTAGGAAGCAGACCAAAATCTCTTACAACTTATATACAAAGAAAAGTGAATACTTCCATAAAAATAAACATACTATTAAAATCCAGAAGCTTTCTTGAATCTTCTTGTCTCTATCCAATCGAGACGCGTAGCAGATGAAAAAGGAGTGGTGAGCGATCCAAACTATCAGGCTGAATGTTCCGCTATCCATGACTGATTACATCGGTAAACAATTATCAACTGAGTGATGATCTAACTTTCCATGACTACCGACAAAATCATAATAGAAAACTAGCGCCGTTAAAATCTCTGTGCAAGCAACAAACGACTGCTTGGGCATGCTGAAATTATGTCACACAAAGACAGATGAAACAAACCACAAAACAAAAAAACATGTCACAATGACAGAAGAAAACGTGTCACGAGGATAGGGAAAACGTATGCCACAAAAATAAAAATTCTTATTAAAATATGAAAAAATTAAAAAAATAATAAAAACAATAAACTCGGCGGTCAACAACTAATATTGAAATTGATTGCGGACCACCAACCAAAGGGGAAAAAAGAGAAGTCGTTGAAGATGATGAGTAGCGGCTGCACTTTTGGAAGAAAGAAAAACTAGGGGAAGTATATTTATCGAGGCTAAAGTCTTTGTTAGTGTTTATGTTGTTTAGGGTGAAACACCAAACTAGCACTCTTACATCCTAAAGTTGCTAAAATAACATCTAAAAGTTTACATTTTCTAAACTAACATTATTATAGTAAACTCGCATGACGAGTTCGAATAAAATATTAATTATTTAAAAAATAAACCTGTCATGCATGCACGACAAGTTTAAAAAAAATTCAATTTTTTCTGTTTTTTAACTTAATTAATTAGTTAATAGATGATTAGTAAATCCTAATTGTAACTCGCCATACACACATGGCAAGTTTCACTTAATTTTTTTTAAATCAAACATTTTTACTAAAGGAAGAAAATGAAAAAAAATAAACTATTAAAAATTCATTTCACATTTTCAATGTATTGATTATTGAAGAACAAAATTAAAAAAAAAACTAAACTATTAAGAATCAATTTTGATATTTAACCCCATGAATTGCAAAAATAAGATATTGGCATTAGGGCTATATATAGGCTTAGCTAGAGTGTAAGCATTTGTTTCTTCTTAATGTAGGATTCTTGTAGTCAAAGTCTCACATTTATAAGAAACAAAAGCTTATACTCTAGCTTAGTTTATATAAGCTGATGTTAACATCTTCTTTTTGTAATTCATGGTGCTAAATATCAAAGTTGGTTCTTAATTGTTTTTAAAAAATTTACTTTCGTTCTTTAGTACATTAAAGATGTGAAATAGATTCTTAATAGTTGCGTTTCTAATAATTATTTTTTTTTAATTTTATAAAAAATTTAAATAAATATTTTTTGAACTTGTTGTCGAATTTGCTATAATGATACTAGTATGAAAAATATAAGCTTTTGGGGTGCTATTTTGAATTTTCACCCTATTGTTTATACTTTATTGTCGATGGTAGTATTTATTGTATTGTTATTTCTTTTAGTTGTTTAATTGAGTTTATTTAACTCTGTCTTCGTATTTGTAGTATTTTATAGAATGAATAAATTGGTTTTAGAAAACATATTTACCCGAGAGTCGTGAACCATTAGATGTGTGAATTGTATTTTGTTTTTATTCTGGACATCAACGGAGTGCTAATAATCATTATCTTGAGACTTTGTAATCCATTTTCAAATGTTTTTATTATTAATAATAGATAATTTATTTTGCAAAAAAATTGTTGAATTATTTTTTATCATTTAAGAAGAGTATACATAGATCGCAAGGTGGTTGATGGCTTGACATGTTTATACTGACGATGATGATGATTATATTTTGATTGATGTGCATAAGAAGCATGTTAGGTCCATTTGAATTAATATTGAAGCATGTTTATTTTTCATATTTCTTTTCTAAACATCGAAGCTCAACTTTTTCTATGCCTATTAGGGCATCGACAAACAAACGACTAGTACCCATCAATAGTAGAGGTATTGATACCTCTACAATTTCTTTAAAAGTTTTGTGCGTTTGATTGAATGAATGCTCAAATTGCTTAAATGCTCTTTATCTGTTTATAATAATTGTAAAATGGTCCATAATGACTGAAATATATAAGGCCTAATAAAGCTATGGTTTAGTCATCTGTTTGTCCGAGCCGGGCGAGGAGTGTTACAAATTGTATCTAAATTTAAGATTACATTAAGACCTTCTAAATTGTATTCAATTTCTTCAAGGTTTGTCTCATTTGAATGATCTGAACTTGGGCCACAGCTACCTTTACCCATATTATAACCAACCACTTCCATAATCGGGCCCAATAAAGACCCAATTCCCTTATCAGCCTCATTATCCGGGCCTTTATCTTTATCGTTTGGGTTTTATTCTATTAGTATCATTGTTGTTATAATAATTTGAAGGTTATATATTCAAAGTCATTTAAAAATATAATATCATCTAATTTGAGGTTAAATGACAGTGATTAGATTAGTATTTATAGAAAAAGTACAATTCAGCATGCATAAGTTATTATTAATATTGGAAATTAAGGACAAGACATAATTATTATTGCACTGTGCAACTCATGGCACTACAATTCATTTCTAAAACTCCTACACAACTCGTAGAATCGTACGTATTTTAGTTCAACCTTAATTAATATGTAATGGAAGTCACTTGAGGGGTACTTCCACGGGAAATTCAACGATTTCATCCATCCAAGGATTCATTTTCAACGTTGGATCTATTAGTTTTAGCGCACGCCAAACACAACTGTTGCACTTGAATCCCGATCCGAACCCGATTTGCCATATCCTATCGCGTTTCTTGATTCTTCCTTTGGCTTCTAGGTAAGCCATTTCGTACCACACAGAGCTGCTGGAGGTATTCCCAAACCTGTAAAGTGTCATCCTGGATGGCTCCATCTGCAATGGAAGCAGCCCCAAGCTTTTCTCCAACTCGTCCAACACGCTTCGACCTCCCGCGTGGATGCAGAAATGTTCGAATGCTAACTTAAAATTCGGCACGTAGGGCTTCACGATCTTCGTTCCCAGAGCTTTCCTCAAGAACAATGTTGCCAGAAACAGGAGCTGTTCTGAAACGGGGAGAACCAATGGTCCTAGTGCTGTGATATTCGCTTTCAGGGCCTCGCCGGCGACAACCATGAGGTCTTTCGACAGTGAAACGCCGACTTCGTTAGCTTCATCTTCTTGTTGATGTACACAATTGTAACTCCTATCATCGGCACCAGTGTGAGTTCGAAGGGTTCGAACAAGTTCATACTTGGCACGACTTCCATCGGATGATCGATTCGATAGAAGAACTGCGGCACCACCCACGCGAAATAGGCAATTAGTGACAAGCATTGCGCGATTGTTTCCTTTATACCAATTGTTGGTTAGGTTCTCCGTACTAACCACTAAGGCATATGTGTCGCCATGCACCTGCATGTTACAATTTCGAGAATGATTTTTTATAACGTTGATAATGATTTTACTTTTCTGTGAAAATAAGAATTGGATAATCTTAACTATAAATTTAACATCATCCAATAATTCAATAAATTTTTTATTTTACTTTGTGTATCTGAATCTTACTTCTACCCTTTTCGGTGCTTTTTTTTTTGCCCTAACATCAAAAAATTAAATTCTAAGTCTCAACCTCCTAAAACCTAAAATACACATACGCCCAATTTTCTAAATCCTAATCCTAAATCATAACCCTAACTTTAACCCTAAACTTAATTTTTTAGAGCGAGGTCATAAATAAGGACACCAAAAAAGGACAGATAATTTATATTCTTTTATGTGTCCCTTTATATAGACTTGACAAATTTGACCCGAGACCCGAACCGGATTATCCAACCTAAGACCCAATATGGATCCGAACATGATTGTCTAAACTTAACTCGAATCTGATCTAAAACCAACCCGAATTTAATTAAACCGAAAATTAACTCGAACCGAAAGCAACCCGAACCGAAAGCAACTCGAATTTAGTTTGGACAAATATGTATGTTTTATTCTCATTTTGTATCATATTACTAATTAACTACCTTTAGTAATAATTTAATGGTTTAATATTATTTTTTCTCCTTTAAAAGATCATTTTCATATATTGACTCTAATCGAAAAATTGTTGGTTCAATATTGACCCGACCCGAAAAATAATCGATTTGATATTGACCCGACCCGAAAATCAACTGATCCGATATTGACATGTTTCGATCGAAAGTAACATAGACCTAAACTAAATTCAAATCTGACCCGAATCGAACCCAAACCGAAAACTAACCTAACTGCCACCTCTACCTTTCTACTTCACACCAATAATTTTATATCAAGTGTATTATCAAAAAACAGTGAAAATATCATTAATAAACTTGACATAAAACCATTTGTGAGACCTATAAAGGAACACAGAAAGAACAGAGTAATTCTATTCGTTTTATAAGATCTTTTAAACAGATATGCCCATTGAAAATACGTTAAATGAAAGTAAGAAACCTGTAAAAGTTGATTGGCGAGGTCTATAGAAATAATCCCAGCACTGCAACCCATGCCAGCAAGATTATAGGTGACAACACTCTGTCTAAGCTTGTAGTGATTGACAATGGTGGCCGCAAGAGACGGCGACGGATTGAACAAACTGCTATTCACCACGACAATCCCTATATCGCCCGGCTTCAGCCCGGTTTTCCCCAAAACCTCATCAATTGCTCCGAACATGACCGTCTCGGTTTCATTTCTTGCCTCTACCACAGTTTTGATAACAGGGACTTGCATTAAGGCCGCTGAGCCGTACGTCCTCTCACCCAACCCTGATCTTTCCAGGATTTTCTTCATAAACCCTAAGCTTTCTTGGCTAAAAAACTCACTTTCCTCACACAACTGCATGAAAAGCTCTTTGCTCACCATTCTATCCTTTCCGGGCTTGAAACATGCGAAATTCACCAAGTAAACGTTTCTTCTTGGTCGCCCCATCGAGTAAATGATAGCTAAGGATCCGATGGAAATCGACAACAGAAACATTTCTAGGGTTGCAAATGTTGAAGGATGGGCTAAGATGAGGCAAAAGAGGGTTATCATTACACTGAGGTACAAAGCATTGGAGACCAAGTAATGGTAACCAAGCTTCACATATTTGAGCCGAACGGATTCGGTTTGTTCATTGGCTAAGCTAGTTTTTTTCTTATCATTCATCATAATTGATGGTGGAGATGTTTTGCAAGGTTGAACCATAAAGAGACTGACAAATTAATTTGTAGGGAGTTTGGGATAGGGATAACATCATATTCGGGAGTGATTTAAAGATTTAGGGAATCTGTAAATTTTACTAAAATGAGACTTTTATTTTTTTTTTAAAATAAAATGTTCGTTGACTTGATGTGTTTGTTGTATAATAGCTTTTGAATAAAAATAAGTATAAAATAACTTAAAATTTATAATTACAACATTTTATTTTCGAATGTTATTACTAATCTTCTGTTTTTCCTTGTAAGCATTTGATTAACTTATCTTGGGACTTTTTTCTACGGTTCTGTGCGGTCTCTCTTGTTGAACATGTTCAGATCCACTTCTGACCATTAAGGTCAGTTTAGTACTAATTCTACCCGTGTGCATAGTATGTACAATTGGTCAAAATTCTGAGCTTTCCTTGTGTTACTTTTAGGTGAACTATACCAAAACAAAAAAAAAATAGTTGTAAACAAAAAGATTCCATTGTGCTTCATTTTAGGGGTGAGCGTTCGATCGAGTCGAGTTAAAAAATTTCGAATTTTTCGAGTTGACGCCTCATATTTTACAACTCAAACTTAATTTGAAATTTTTTCGATTCGAATCGAGTTAATGAATTTAGAGTCGAGTTTTCGAGTTTCTATACAAATTTAATTGTAATTATTTATCATGTTATAGTACGTTTTGCTTCTAATTTAAGCAACTTTCTCTAACCATATAAGATATGCATATTTTTTTCATATTATTTTTCACATTTATAAATAAGATTTGTAATGTTTTTAATAAAAATTATCATCTAAACTTATAAAATATATTTATAATGATATTTTTAAATAAATAACTTTTAGAGATAAAATATTGATAGGAGTATAGATGAGTCAATAATTTGATGTGAAGAAAAACTTTACAAAGAATTTCAGTTGAATGATTAAATTGAATAAAATGTGGATGTTACTTTCTTTGGGGGTCCTATATTTGATGTCTATTCATGATTCTATTGTACCATGTGTTTAGACCAGTAGTATTCATCTTCCTAACCTTTTGGTTTCTCAATATAGATTACCTTTAGCTTAGCACTCAATATAGAGTATAATATGTTAGTCCAAGAGGTATGTGTATGTGTTTAGACTAGTAGTATTCATCTTCCTAAATATTTAGTGAAACGTTAATGGCATTTTTTGGCATTATACTTTTAAGATATGATAAAAACCTTTTAAGTTACTATAACAAATTGGACTTTTAGCTCTTTTTCTCCCAACTAAATTTTTTTATTAAAATCATAGAAAATTTATTAGATGAGTTTGGCTCACTATGTCATTCATGGTCTCATCCAATAAAATTTTTCCATCTCATTTTTTAAGGTGAAACTTCACCTTTTTCCTACACGTAATTAAGGAATGGGTAGTTATTTAGAAGTTACACTGAAATGAGTGTATGTTATTAGATAGACTATGGATAACGTGGTGAGCCGGGTTTGTCTAATAATTTATCAAGATCATGGGTTTGAATCATGTTGATGTAAATAAAATAAATTAAGTTGAGAAGATTATCACATAATGAACATGTACAATACTCAATTTGAATTAATCGATCGATAAATCAAATATATATTAATATATCTACTCTGTCTAATTAATCTTCCTTTAAAAAATTGGTTGGATGGGGACATGTCCCATTCATTGTCAAAATAAAGCCACAATTCGTTAGCCATTAGGTTTTCTTTTTATAGATTATATTACGAAAAAAAATGTTGTAGAAATGTGAAAAGGGGGATTGATAGTATTTAGGTTTTTTCTTGGCCAAAGGGGGTTAGATTAGTTGCTTTGGATTCTCAAATTTTAAAAGAAAACGTTGAAGAAGCCAAACATATAATAAATAAGAAAACGTGATTTGAGTATTCTTGCTTGCTGATAATAGGAAATGAGAATGAATATGGTGGTTAAAGGTGATAATAGGAAGGTTTAAATATACCTTTGGTACCTGAACTTGATATCTTCTCTTAAATTGGTACTTGAAGAAATTTTGTTCTTAAATTGGTACTTGAACTGGGTATCTTCCCTTAAGTTAGCACTTAAAAAATTGCTCTTAAGTTGGTACTCCAACTTTAATTTTATTAATTAGTGTAGTACTTTTAGTAACAATTTTAATCCTCGAAACTTATACATTATATCGATTTGATCCTAATTCAAAACAGTTCAATAAATGTAACTCTTCATATTTAAAAATACATCAATTTAGTCATTTTATGATATTGTCAAACCAAACGAGTCTATCAGATGAAAGCGACAGTTGGCTAACTACATTCTACAATAAAACAATAAAAAATTACTGTTAAACTTTTATTATAAAAGGAAAGTAATATAACATTTATGAGAGAAGAAAAAACAATTTAGAAAAATAGAAATGAATAAATTGATGGAATTTTTAAATATAGATGGTTAAATTTATTGATTTATTTCGAATTAAGATCAAATTAATGGAATATACAAGTTTTTGTACCAATTTGAGAAAATGGTCTAATTTAATTATCAACTTTAGAAAATATATCTAATTTAGATACAAAATGTATATTTAAACCTAATAGGAAATAAGTAAACGTAAAAGAAGCCAAACATATAATAAATAAGAAACGTGATTTGAATATTCTTGCTTGCTAATAATAAACGTGATTTGAAATTTTGGTTTATATTTAATGAGATGAGTCCATTGATTTCGATCGGTCAAGTCCAAGGTTTATTAGGTGGGGAAGGATTGTATCAAACACGTTCTTTCATTATGACATTTCCCCCCGCATTCACCCATTGTCTATGTTAATTTGATTGGTATTAATGGATGATTGGACTACTAAGAACTATTGTTTTGCAGATCTAGTTTTCGTTTTTTTCTTTGTTTTAATAAGTTTTCTCTGAACTTAATAAGTAATTTTCGTGAAAAAATAAATAATATTTATTTTAAAAAATATGTGTTTAATTTTTTTATTTGCAACGTATATATACATTATCAAAGAGAATATGTATAAATAAATATTACATTATAATCAGATTAAGACTATTCAGAAAAAAATTTAATTTTTATAAAAATGATAAAAAAAAATTTGTCTTGTCCCGTACAAGCTCTATTTTTGTTTTTATAACTGTTCTTTCATGGTTAGATTTATCATAAACCATCTTGTTAACGAACTCTCGATTCTCTTATTGATATATCATCTGTTTTCGACTTTTGAGTTCATTCTCTCATCTTAAAAAAACTGTATTCATCTAGATATTGCGTTGAGTTGTGATTATATGTCAGTTAACAATGTACTATTTAGTTCCGTCGTTATCGTCATTGAGGTTGAAACTTTTATTAGTGTTTATGTTGTTTATACTTCATCGTCAATGATAATGTTTGTTATATTAATTTTTTTGTTTAATTGAGTTTATTTAACTTTTTTCATATTGTACTATTTTATAAAATGAATGAATTAGTTTTTAAAATATATTTACTCACGACTCATTAAATGTGTGAATTGTGTTTTTTTTTTCTATTCTGGACATCGATCGAGTGTTAACATTTATTATCTGGGATTTTGTAATCTATTTGAAAATATTGTTATTATGTATTATTATATTAAAATATTCTTATACATGTCTATTCTCGAGTCCATTTTTAAGGCTTAAGTGCGCCAATACCCCCTAAATTATACCACTTTTCTTGAGTTGTCCTTATATTTTTAGATTGTTTCGTCCTTTTAAGTTTCAATCGTTACTTCTGCTGCCACACTTTTTCTCATAAAAGAATACTTTTCTGTAGGCTAATTGGAGGGCACCAAGTGGCACATCTGAAAAAAAAAAGGCAATTGGCTTTATATAAGAGGGTAACTTACATGTTCAATATGCTAAGTTTTATTTTTTTTTTATAAATCTTAAATTTAATCTTTCCTAGAGAAGAGGGAGAGGGTCTTTAGAAGAAGAAAATGAGTGTTCTTAATAAGTCTAGAACACATGACTTAAAGGAATATGAGAGAACAAAGATAGACAATTTGACTAACCGACCAAACGTGCTTGCTCAAGTTTTACTTTTGTTTATTAGTCCTTAAAAAGCTTCATTTTGTTCATTGACCTAGAGAACTCATGTTTTGAGCAAAAGAAAATTTTCAACTTTTTTATTTTGAATTTTCTCCCTAAACCACTCGCTTCGTTTTCGATTTCTTGATTATCAAACACTTTTAGTCAAGAACTAGTGTCTATTTTTCAAAATACAACGAAAATTCGAGTAAAAATTCCAATATTTTTTTTCAAGGACAGATTTTCATTTGATTCTCCAATTTGATTCATGTAAATTTAATTTTGAGATAAGTAATCATTTATTTGATGTATTTTTCAGTTATTTGAGCTTTTAAAAAAATATAACCTTATTTCAAAAAGTCAACTGCATCTTCTTCCTCAAGTTGGTTCATGGAATTTTAATCATGATTTTAGATATTCGACCTTATTTGTCATTTTTAAACCTTCTTTAGATTAGTTTTTTGATATAAAATATATTTCAAGTGAAAGAATTGAAAAAGAAGCATTATAACGAAAATTTTGATAAATTTTCCTCTAGAATTTCAATAAAAATCGTCAATAACAAGATCAATGTACCCGAATTATCTGGGATCAATAATATTCCCCTGGTCTGCTTGAAATATATGGATTTATTATTATTATATTTTAAATAGGAAATTGTCATCACATATGTAAGAAATTCGATCGAACTGAAAAGAAAAAATAGCACTAACATCTTTATTAAAATACAAATTCATAAGAGATGCTAGGTTTTATCGTTTTGGTCTTTTTTTCTCTTCCTCATTTTAAATTTTTCAATTTGATTGTCAAGGAATAGGGGTGTAAATGAACAAAGTGTTCGATGAACTGTACCTGAATTGTTTGTATAATGTTCGTTACTAAGTTAAAAATGTTGTCGATAATCTTATAATCGATTTAAATTAGCTCGGCATTCTTTTAAACTAAGAGTGTATTTTTGAACGACAAGATTTTTACTTTTGAATAATATTTTCAAGACGAACATTAAATTCTTTTTTTAAGGTTAAGAGGTAAAAAAATTAATGCTTGTCTCAAAAATATTATTTCGAAAGTAGAAATAATTATTGTTGGAAAAGATAAATTTAGCTTAAAAGAATGCCTTGATGACGTGAATTCTATTTTGTAATTATTGACCATAATTTTCTGAGTTGATGAGTCGGTAGTATGCTTTAGAAATGAGGGTAAAATATAGTTTTTCGATATTTTATTGTTCGAAGATTCTAACTATATATGATTGCATAGGATTGTGATCGTATGCTTGGGTGTGATTGAAAATTTTACACTTGTTAAATCTAATATTTTAATTTATTTTAAGTGAAATTGGAGAGTACAATAGGTTAAAGATTTTTTATTATGTTGGATAAGGTTATAGGGATGGAGACAACAATTGTTTATGTTATTTGAATTTTGTTCAGCTTGTTTCACGACTGCAATACCCACAGTGACAACAGTTATCTATATTATGTTCGTAATCACGATAAACACAATACGACTGTAAAGACAATCGTAACTATAATTTAAATCTCTGCCTTTTGTTATCTGTTTCATCAATTCATAAAGATCTTATATTGGTTAATGTTTGGTTAGAAGTGTTTTCTTTTGAATAATGTCCACTTGTTTACATAGCCTTGTTTTGCCTTACCTTTAATATAGGAAAACAAAGGGATGGAGACTTTGATGTCAATATCAACAAATCATGTGCAAGCTATTCTGAAAAAAGGTATGCTTAAAAACTCTCATAGTTTCTTAATTTGTATTGATTCATGATTATGTTAGTGACTTGGCATTATTAAGACAATTAATCTAAAAGCTCTTCATAGTGGTATTGACCCTATAAGAATATCCAAAAATATATTATTTTTATAAAATATGCTATTCTTCTCTTTGGCGAGAATGCTAATCATTCCTTGGATTGCATAAAGTGGACGATGTTATTTTTTCAATACCAAAAATATTAAAATTGTCATTTTAATTAAATTTTTAATAGTCTAAAGGTGGTTATAAGGTAATATTTGTTCATGCATATTTTTAACTCTTTGACAATGTACATACACTTTGTAGACAAAGCGATTGAACATGTGTCTCTTAAGATGAATATCGTTCACTTTTCCACTGTGACCATTTGTACATGATTATAAAATTTTTGATACTTGGAGATTTGATCGTAACATTTAGGTCGGATCTAGGTGATCATAATAATTTTGATGTTGATAACGGCTCATAAAAAGACTGTACACCTACATCCTCCCATCTTCACAATCAAACGAGATGATGGATTGTGGTAATTTAATCATAAGGCTTGATGAATGTCACTCTCGTTATAAGGTAGATTCTATATGTATCACTTAAGCCTATGATCTCAATCATATGTAGCACTTTTTTGTTTAAATCATCAGACTACAAGATACTAAATTTTTTTATTTTGTCTTCATTTTAAGGCATACTTCTGATTTATCAACAAAAAATATTATAATTTATAATCTTAAAATTGATTTCATATCAATGATGCATCTTTTAGGCTAAGGGTGTGAAATTTTTTTATTTATGTTGGATAATGTTTAAAATAAGATGTCTTGAGAATGAGATCTATTGCGTAGAACCTTTTAACTTGTTTCAAGAAGTAATATCATTGTAACTACATGTAGCTAGAATGTTTCTTGCACCATTCATCGTGTGCTTGTTCATAATTTTAAAGTTTATCTAAAAAAGATTGCTGGTTATTGTTTGCTAGGCATGCATTTGGAGAGAGATCCGATTAAAAATTTTAATCTAAAAAGAATTGACAAGAAAATTATGAAAAAGTGAATGGTCTGACTTTGGTAATTACTACCCATGCGAGTTTCTGATTTTCAAGTGAAAGAAATAACGTATTGCATATGAAGTATGTCTTATATTAAGCGTGACATTCTTCCGGCTTTAAGATTGAGTTATTAATATCTTTTCAATTGAAATATTATTTTACATATTATTTTAAAGAATCACAAAATCGAAGAATTAGATATGGTTCGATTGTGGATCACTAAAGATCTAGTGTAACAACCGAAAATTACAAGATGAGCGGTACTTTCACTAACTGTTATCAATGTAAATTTTACATCAAAGTTTTAACGTAATAGATTTGACATAAACGTTATGGTTGAATCTCAAACATTCTAGGAGGGAAAATTGTTCTAGGGAAGGGAAAATTGTTCCTAATAAGTCTAGAACTCACAATCTAGGAGGGGAAGGTGTCAACTGTGACCTTTTAACTACTTGCTCTAAAGATTGTTGATAGATTTAATGTTAATTTAAAACATGTGTTAATAAAAATATATTGTAATACTTTTGGAAATACTATAAGATATTGAAACATTCTTCTAGGGATGGGCAGGGATCAGTTTTTGGCCCACCCGAACCTGACCCGAAAATAACTATCCTAAACTCAAATTTTCGACCCGACCACATCCTTCAAAAAAACTCGACCCAAATTTATACATCTAGACCCGACCTATTAAAAAATCATTTTTAGGGACCTAATTATAAAAAAATAATTTGTAAATAAAAAATTCAATTTTAAGGACCTAATTATAAAAATATATACAAAGAGGGGTATTATTACAAATATCTTTAAAAATATAAGAAAATATTATACTATTAGTCCCGAGTCGAATTTTTTATCATAAACCCGAACCAGACCCGAATGTTTAATAAAAAAATTCTACCCGATAGAGCCAGGCCGGGTAAAATGCACATCCCTACATACTCCTGCCATAATTTATTTTAAGGTGTGGTTAAAAATTACTTTTGAAGTATTAGAAAAATCGAGATTGATCCTTTGAATATAGAACTAATTCTAACTTCTAGAAAAAGAGTGAGGTAAAAAATTCAGTGTGATTTGAAATGAGCAAAAATGAAACAATAATAATATAAATTTTAAGGTAACAAATAAATACATAAAATTGGATGTACCAGCCATTTGTGGAATTACCATCCATATAGGATGAAACGACCATGTACTTCCTTCAATACCAACCTCAGTGCACAATGTCTAATGTATGCATGCTTGCTATTACAAATCATTAATATTTAACCCTTATAAGTAATGTCTAATGTATGTATGCATGCTTGTTATTGCACAAGGAATACTCGAGTTTGGCTTGAACAATACTCGACTTGAGCTCATTAACGTGTGGTGTCGAGCTCAGCATTACTCGGACTCGACCCGGCTCATTTATAGTAAGTACTATCAGCTTCTTCTTTGACTATATTATATATATATACACATATATATAATGTAATAATAAAGGTATTCTTTGTTTTGTTGTGTAGTTTATCTGATGTCTTAATGGAAAATTTGCATGCAGTCCAAAAATTATTTCTTTAATGTATATGTTATTTTGTAGTTTAACTTGTATGTTTTGTTTGAATATGGAATAGATTCTTAAAAGAAAAAGAAGGCAATGGAAATCAACAAATTTTCAATATGTCATTATCATTTTAGTTTCCAATTTGCTTGTATTTATTCCAGTGTGAATGTGTAAAATTATGAACACATCATGGAATTGAAGAGTTTGATTTAAAGAAAGTGGAAGAGCAAACAGCAGAATTGGAGAAAGATCTGATTGTGAAAGAATTGAAGACCCTTGATGTGCTTGAAGAACTGGGAGCCACAAAAAAGATTGTCGAAGAATTGAAGAGACAGCAGCAACATGAAGTCATGCCGGACTTGGATTCCGATGCTATCAAAGAAATGATCGAGGAACATTGTCAACAGATGAGAACCGGATGTCCGAAACTGGGATTGGTTTCGTCTCCGGAATAAATCTTGATGGAGTTGAAGCAAGCAAAATTGAACCTTGGGGAAACCATCAATGATCTTGGGGTGACTCAAGCTTCTGCTGAGTGTCTTAAAAGTGAAAACTGCCGAGATGATGTGGGTTGCAGCTAAGACGATGGAGGAAGCTGCCATGGCAGCAAAGGCCCTTGCTCTTTTCGAAATGAATGGTTTGTTTTGCAAAGAAAACTCTTTCAGATTTTGTTTGCTGGAACCGGAGCTGTCGTCTCGAACCCCAAATGTCAAATTTGCTGAAGCAAATATCTCCAAACTTTCAATCATGAGGAAACTTGCGCAAGCTTCAGAGGAAGTTAAACACAGTAAAGAGGCATTGGAAGATGCTCCTAATAGACTGAAATTTGCAAACAGGAAGCAACTCGATGCTGAAGAGGCTCTCAGGAGATGGATTCCGGATCAAGAACAGAGAAAACATGATCCCGTGTCGAGGCCACCGGTTTCGATGGCCGATATCCTCCTGCTAAAGGCCCAACCGAAAGGCAAAACGTAGCTTTGAGCCAAATGCTTCATGAGCTAAAGGAAGGTCATCTCACATTTTCTCCAAAAACCTCATAAAAAAGATCACCAGAAGCAGTATTTGAACCCGAGAAGAAAGTTTGGTTTCATCCAAATCTCTCTTCTGCAAAAGCAAAACAAAAAGAAACCACAAGTTTTAAACACAATGTGATACAATTCGGTTACATGGTGCTCTATTGAATAGTAGTAACATGTTTTGTTCAGTTTGCTTCGTTTGTTTGTGTTGGTTCTTGGGTGATGTTTTCTTCTCTTTTTTAATGTTGTTGGTAACTTTGGATATTTGTTTCGGAATCTCTCTGCAGTAAATATGTTATATAATGTGTAAGCATGTATTCTGCAAACAGGCCATGTATGCATAACTAAAGAGTAACAAATTCTATGCACAACAGAGATTGAATTATACACTAGTCCATGTGAAATCATCAGGAGAATAGGAATCAAACTTTCCATTTTATGAAAGACCAGAACTAAACTAATGAAGTATTGCCCGTTTTGGCTCGAAAGTCTCACAACTTTGTCCACAAAAAGCTAACCAGAAAGAGTTCTAAGTTTGAGCTTCAATGGAGCTACTCGAGTTTGAGCTTAGCTAGACAAGAACCAGTCGGAGTAGAAAGCTTTCCAGTTGAAATCGAATAGCTTACGAACACAAAGATATAGTTAGGTTAGCTTTTGATTGTTACATGTCAATGAAATTTTCTGTTTTGTTTTCTCCCACCCTTTTTAGGGGTGTCCTTTTTGGTTACAAAATTTGAATAAAATTTGGGTCCAAGTTGTTTCTTTTTTCCTTTTTAATAAAGCACGATACTTCAAGGTTATTCTAACCAAAACTAGACCTGGTAAACTTGACCCGAGAACCGAAAATCGAACCGATTTACTCGAACCGAGACCCGATATAGATCCGAACAAGATGACTCAAATGTGACCCGAAATGAACCGAACCGATATTGACCCGTAACCGATTTGACCCGAACCAATTTTCACCCGAACCGATTTTCACCTGAACCGAAAGTAACCCGAAATTAATTTGCTCAAAACCGATCTAAATCTTGCATCAACCCGATTTTAACCCGAAATAATATAATGTTTTATTATCTTTTTGTATTATAATAGTACTAATTAATCACTACATTTGATAAAAAATAGTAGGAGGGAAAAGTAAAATCCTAATATACATATTCTTGTCAAATTTAATAATATATATACATATATACTCGAGTCAAATTTTTAGGTAATATTTCAAAATGTTCATCATATGTGCAATTATGGTCTAAGGTTTGATTTCATTACCCTAAAATTATCTCTCTTTTTTTACGTGTATTTTGAAAATATAAAAAAAAAATTATCGTACTAAAAACTAGCATCGAATATAAAATTAAAAAATATATAGTTATAGGATTGGATCGGGATTCGTTAGGTTCAGGTTAAATGATTAATACCAATGATGGTTGATTTTGTTACATTGAATGATTGGAACTAAACTTAAATGATAATATTAACAAATAAAAAGACATGTTTTTACAAGAATATATGATTAATTCTTTATATAATATACACGATTAGATTCACACCCAAGTCCAACTCAAAACGAATTGGCCTAAAAATTTAAAGATTGACCCGACCCGACCCGATCCGAACGACCCGATATCAACCCGACTCGAAAACATCCGATCCGATATTGACCCGACCCAAAAACAACTTATCTGATATTGACCCGAATCACTGACCCGAATCACTGATCCAATACCCGAATTGACCCGAATCATCATAGAACCGAACTAAAATCCGAACTAGACCCGAACCGATCTGATCTGAATCTAAACCGAATACAGACAAAGCCGAAATAAACTGAACCGAAACGATCCGAACCGAACGACACGTTTGCCACCTCTAACCAAAACGGATACTGATTTCCCAAAGTGGCCTGACTGTTAATGCCCCCCTCCCACATGATTTTGTTTTTTTTTTTATATATAACTGCAAATGCTGTTTGCATGATTTTCTTGATTCTATTTATGGTTCAAAACAAGTAATGCCAGCCAGTTACTACATGACAAATTGCATTTTATTACATACATTAAATAGTTCAAGCATTGGTGTCTGTGTTTCATCTCTATTCTCAAAGGGGCCATCTTTCACTCAAAAAGGCTATTTTCCTTTCAAAGGTAAGTCTTTCTTCCTCAATTTCATTGCTTTTCACTGGTTTTGTTTTTAAATCTATTTATTCAGTGAAAATGGTATATTTTAAATGTTTGTTTCTGGGTTTTTTTTTCTAAAATTTAATCTAAACAATGAATGTTCTATTCTATACTGTATTTTCTTTGAATCTGTGAATTTCGATCATATAAAATTAATGAACTTGATATAGCTTTTGTTGGTTTTAAGCAAGTTTATATGAATCACCAAAGTTTTAAGTAAATTTAATGTATACAGCACCAGGGAATGCAGAAAGATGTGCTTGCAGGCTGTGAACTCTTCATCTGAAGCCTTTCCATTTGAATCATCCATATTCGTTCTCCGCGAGCTCGGATGGTCAGCAACAGACACCCGGTTCATGTTCCGTCTCGAAATTCTTAATAGATTCGAAACTAGAATCTACGTCGTGTTAATGCTTCGAAGACGCTTGATTTCTATTTCCTCGGTATAATTGCTGCAGGAGACAATAGTATATTGGAGTGTGACAGGATTGTTTTGGCAATGGAGAAAAAGGGGAAAGTATTGATGAAAAAGTACGAAATGGGAAGATTGTTAGGACAAGGGAACTTTGCTAAGGTTTACTATGCAAGGAACATCGAAACCGGCCAAAGTGTGGCGATTAAGGTGATCGACAAAGAGAAGGTTTTGAAAATAGGGATGATCGATCAAACGAAGAGGGAGATACCGACTATGAGCCTCGTTAAACATCCTAACATCTTGGAGCTCTATGAAGTTATGGCAAGCAAAACCAAGATTTATTTTGTCATGGAATATGCCAAAGGTAGCGAGCTCTTCAAGAATGTGTGTAAAAGAAGGTTGAGAGAAGATGTTGCAAGGAAGTATTTCCAACAACTGATCTGCGCAGTCGATTTCTGCCACAGCAGATGAGTTTATCACCGCGATTTGAAGCTCGAAAACTTGTTGCTTGATGAGCACGGTGCTCTTAAAGTTTCAGATTTCGGTCTGAGTGCGCTCTCGGAGTCGAAGCATCAAGACGGGTTACTCCACACGAGTTGTGGAACCCCTGGATATGTACCTCCTGAAGTTATAAACAGAAAGGGCTCTGATGGAGCCAAAGCTGATGTCTGGTCTTGTGGGGTGGTTCTTTACGTTCTTTTGGCTGGTTGTCTGCCGTTTAACGACTCGAATCTCATGGCTATGTATAAGAAAATAAGCACAGCAGATTACAAAGTTCCTCTCTGGTTTCCGCCGGAAGTGACCGAATTGCTGTCAAGAATCTTCAATCCTAATCCGAAAGAGAGAATTTCGATTGCGAGGATCACGGCAACTCCATGGTTCAGAAAGGGTTTTAACCTCGAAGCAGTTGAGAGAAAACCAGAGACGGAACCGGCCCCTCACAATATCGATGCTGTTTTCTGTTCCAAGGCTATCTACAATGCATTTGAAGCAAAAAATATCACTAATTTGAATGCCTTCGACCTCATTTCCTTGTCAAGCGGGTTGGATTTATCGGGATTGTTTGCAGAAAACAATAAGAGAAAGAAGGAAATACAGTTCACTTCCCTGCACACTGCCTCTGCTACCACATCGAAACTAGAGGACATTGCTGAGAGGTTGAAGCTGAAAGTTAAGAAGAAAGACGGAGGGCTGTTGAAAATGGAAGGATTTAATAGAGGGAGAAGAGGCGCATTGGCCATAGATGCGGAGATATTCGAGTTCACCCCATCTTTCCATTTAGTAGAGATAAGGAAGTCCAGTGGTGATACATTGGAGTTTCGAAAGAAGCTGCAACAGGATGTTAAACCAGCTCTCAAGGACATTGTTTGGGCTTGGCAAGGTACACAACCGCTGTCGTCCTAAATGTCTTCGTCCCCGAAGCGTCTTGGAGGCTATCGTGTTCAACTGCAGTAAATATCGACGACCGGAAAATCCAAAACCGGAAAACAGTGCTGTAATAACTAGCATCTGTCTTGAGTTATGTTCTGTGATCACTCAATTAGTGAGTGATCATATACTTGGCTCACACGGTTCCAAAATATTTGCTGCTATAAAATTGAGGGACTGAAATATGATGAAATCAAGAATGTTGTACCAAAAGATCCTTGAATTGGAAATTTTGAGTGACCATTTTTATTCACAAATCAAAGGTGAGACAGCTATGCTTTAAATTCAATGCTTATTATAAAAGAACATACAAAGATACATAACTAGGCAATTCACAAGTAGCAGGGCAGGGTTTTTCGAGCATCTCAAGACTTGAACTTGGACTTTATGGTATCGATAACATCGGCATCGACTCGGAAGGTTTTGGTTAACACTTCATTAGGAATAGAAGAAGCAAAGAGGTTCAGGGGAACAACCGCAGCGCCGGGCAAGTGGCTGTTGAAAGCTGTGTAAGCTAGCGCCTTTCGATCTCCGACGTTGAGTTGGAAGTGCACCAGTCCACGAGGGACGACAAACATCTGCCCTGCAGTCAAGATTTTGGAGTAAAACACATTGTTAGTAGTCACAAAGCCTACGAGGAGCTTCCCTTCGATGACCACACCGACCTCGCTCGCGCGAGGATGTGAATGAGGAGGGTTGATTCCTCCCGGGGCAATGTCCACCCGGTTCATCGCAATTCCAAGAGTATTCAGCGCCGGGAAAGTGAGGACATTTGCAGGCCTGAGGAACGAAGCAAAGGGATTTGCCGTGTTACCTTCTTCGGTGAAACCATCGAAGAAGAAGTCATCCGAAATTACTTCGGATGCTGGTTTGCAAGGAAAACCGTTAACAGACACCGAGGCACTCAGGTTTGCTACGCAAAAGTCCTGTAACGGATCAGGGTCAGCTGAATGAGAAGGAAGAAGAAGAAGCCAGAGAACTGTAAGGCAACTCAGTAGGTGCAATAACAAGGAAGCAGCCATGGTAGACGTGGTTTCTCTTACTGAAATTTCAGCTAATGAAGATAAAAATGGAGTATACCGATGCCAAGATATAAAAGCTTGGCAAATGTTAGTTGGGTTTTGACATGTCTAAGGGTGCATGTTTACATCAAACTATAAAGATGACGCGCAAAGGCGACGGAAATCTTAGACAAAGAAGAAATATTCAAGATGATGACTGGCTGAGGCAGAAAATCAACACTTAATTCTGTTAAAAATGACTGCAAATGGGGAAGGGAGGACAAAAGTCTGCAACTTTGTCATTAAGGGATTGCAGCCAATAAATGGCCCAAAATTCTTTTTGGTTGCCCCTTCGAATTTTTCGAGTTTTGTCCTGGAAAAGTCGGACGACCCGAATTGCATATTTAATTTTAATAGTAAATTTCTCGACAACTTTTTTGAGGTCTCGAATCTAAAATTTATTTAACGATACTAAACTGTCTACTACCAACATACTAATAATAAAAGGCTTAAATTTCAACTTGACTCTTTCAAACTTCGATCTTCATTGGGACACTAGTCAATTAACCATAAACACGATAACGCGTCCCATTGCCTATGTTTCCATTTTCAAAGGATTTTAGCCTGGTCTTAAAGACAGCTGCTAATGGATGGACCAAAAGGTGTTGTCGCTAAGGGTGTTTATTTTAAGTATTCGGGTACTCAAAGTCTTGAGTATTAGATTTTTCAACCTGTGTTCCGGTCCACTTTAACCGAATATTTGAATTTTTGGATAATGGGTATCCGTATTTTTTCTTTATCATTTTGTATAACATAATTTGTGACTAAGAAGAAAAATGTCTACTATTTATTTATAAGATAATTACTTGATACAAAGTCGACAAAACACTTTATCATCCTGTATAACATAACAATACTCGTGTTAGACATGTCTGCGTCTGATATTCACACCCGACTTTGAGCAATATAATAATACTTTAAACAAATCTAGACAATGTCTCAATCTAAATGAGTAAAATTTGTTTGTTTTTTTGTTGTCTTTTATATATTTGACGAATAATTTTAAATCATATATATTATTAATAAAAGAGAAATAATAAATAAAATAATTATTAATACATCTGACATAAAATTATTGGTAAAATATATAAAAGAACACACAAAAAAACAAACCGGCTAATTTTATTCAAACTAAGCAAACAAGTAATTAACTAATCATGTTGACTTCTCAAATTGTTCACATAAGAATGTCTTTTTCAAGTGAGGTTCCAAGGTATCACCAAATTGACCAAGTCAGTTGAGTCTTAAATATGACATGAGAACACACAGTTTGAAACCAAAAGTATGTTTTAACCCTACTTTTCTCTTAATCCAAGTGCAGCTGGAACCCTTTACCTTTGCCCTTTTAGATCGACTATTAATTTTAATATTAATTGTCGATTATCGAATTTATTATATTTTTTATTTTTTTTCATATTTTAATAAAAAAATTGTTTTCGTCACACGTGTTTTTTATGTCATTGTAATACGTTTTTCTTTGTTTTGTAGTTTGTTTCATTTGTTCTTGTGGCAAGATTCTAGCATACATTGGCGACCGGTTGGTACTCGTGCAGAGATCTTCACGGCGTTAATATCTAATTTTGATTTTATCGGTGATCTTAAAAAGATGAATCTCACTCGGTTGATGGTTGGTTGTCGATGTAATCAAACCTAGGTAGCGGAGCAAAATCTGTCTGATAGCTTAGTTCGCTTACCACTCCTTTTTTACCATTTTAACGCGTCTCGTTTGGATAGAGACAATGAATTCAGGAAGATTTTTGAATTTTAGTATGCTAATCTCGATGGAAGTATATGTTTTACTTTGCACCATTGTAAGTGATTTTTAGTAAATTTGTTTTCTTCTTTTTTGATACATTGTATTATATTATCTTTTATGATGATTTATAAAATTCGAATGTTATTGTTCAAATAAAACATATGTTTTAACAGTTTTAAAATTGGATATTGTCAAAGACTGAACAAATCATTGTCAACTGCAACATGGTTGCTTGTAATAGGATTGCATACTGCAATTGCAGTCTTTGCTTGGAGCAGGCAAAAGTCAGTTGACCGATGGACGAGTATAGCCGTAAATAAATCTAACGTTCACTAATCTTGAAAGAAGTTCATTTATATTTATTTATTTATTAAATAAATGAATATGAATAAAATTTTGTGTTTGTTTAATTAAATAAACGAATCTGAATAAAGTGTTAATTCGTTCATTTATGTTCATTTCGTTTAAATTTATTCACATATGTCAATTTATATTTATTATTTTTAATAACAAAAGTATATTTTTAAAAAAATAAAAAACATATATTAAAAATATTAAATAAAAAATAAACAATACTCAATGTGCGAGACTTCAGACTTCTTAAAGAAAAAAAATTAAACAATAATATATGTTCGTTTTTGTTTATTTGCGTTCGTTTATTATTTGAACAAATAAACATGAACGAACACAAACAAGTTACATTTCTTAACGATAAACGAACAAAAAATTATGTTCGCTTAGTTATTTATGTTCGTTCTTTTGTTCAGTTAAAATTAAACGAACGAGTATAAACAAATCTTCGCTTTCTTATTCGATTCGTTTACAGGCACAACAAGCATTCATTGCCTTCAAGAAATTGCACAGCAGAAATGTACACAAAGCCCCTGCATTTCACTCGACATTGGAAAAGAAAATCGACAACAGGAGAAAAACATATGCCGGTCAAAATGAACAAATAGACTGGACCGTTTGCATGCTGATCAACATCAAGAAATACAATTCAACATTGGAAAACATACATGAAAGGCAAAAAAGAGAAACGTAAATATTGTTGGGCTCTGGGTCTACTTTACGGAAGCCCATTGGCCTTTCCCCTTTAAACTTAGAAAGGGGCTTATTTAATTTCGTAATGTATAAAAGTGGGACTTGATGGGGGCGGAATTTTAGTTTGACTACTTAAAAAATAAGTTTCAAATTTTTATCTAAGAAATTTACAGCTTAGAAACAAAGCTACTCAAGCCCGAATCGCCTATGATGAACATCGTCCCTTTTCTCACTTGAACCATTCATTGAGTTCCAATAAAAAGGAATTACTAGCTAAATTGTCAAGCTTTGGAGCTTATAATGCAAAGAAGCTAAATGACCTTTCCGGCTTTTACTACCTCAAAGCCATACAAAGCCCCACTACTTAGAGTTGGGTGGGGTCAGTTCATAAATCACTTAAAATGTTCCTATTGTTTTCTTCTAATTGTTCCATCATTTGAATTGCAATCCTTTTGTCTAAAGTTAGTAGGGATTCAACGAGACCTTATGATTAAGGACTAAGAAAATTTTGATGTTTCAAAAACAAGCCTTTCCCCACTTAATTATGAATTGAAAAGTAACCAGCTAAAGCATTTATAGATCATCATATTCAACTTTAATACTTGATTCATCTATTAAAGTATGTATTTATGTTCAATGAAAATCAAATTAAAGCTCCTCATATGTTTTGTGAGGTCTAATCCATGTATTAAAATATTTTTATATTGATATATGTACATTTGTACAATTAAGTTTAAATATTTATGTAAATAATTTATATAGCAAATGATTAAAAGCTCTCAGTTAACATCCTTCTATCTCCTCTAAGTAGGAACTATTCAAAATTTTAAAAAATATTTATTAGTTTTTTTTGTGGTTTAAGATGTGACATTGTGATCTTTAGTCAAGCAATTGTCACTCATGCTTTGTTGTAATTCTTGTTGTGCTTTCTTTTGTCTTCTCTCTTTTTTCTTCCGTTTCATTTTTATAGATTTTATTTTTACACATTTGAATTTTTATGTGATTTGATTTAATAAGTCTTCCCTTTTTAAAAGAAAATAGTGCTTTTTTGTCTTGTAGCACGCTTTTTGTACCATTGTGACATGTTTTCTAATTAAAATACATTCAAATTGATAGAATGTGTAAATAATGATAGTTAAATTTATTATTTTTTAATTAGAATTAAATTGATTGAATGTATAAATATGAGGACTAAATGTACTACTATACAAGTTCTCTTAACTTTCACGTCTCCCCTTTAGCGGCATATAATGACTTAGTGACCATTTTATAACAAAAAACAAACTTTAATAATTATTTTATAATATTTGAAAGTTGGATGACCAGAATAAATATTTTTGAATAATTTAATGACCATCTATGAACTTAATTAATAATGTGGATATTTTGAGAAATCCAACCCTTTTTCACCACAAAGGATGAAAGGGGTATTCAAAAGAAACTATGAGACAAATGGTAGGGAAGTAGGATTAAACAATACATTGATATGGACATTCATCAATTGCAATCCTTTTTGCTTTGAGAAAACTAATTAAAACTTCCTTAGATGGTAAGGTTTTGGGAAGCTTTTATGCCCCTATTAAAAACAAACGATTGCTTCTTTATACCAAATCCATCTATCTAGATTTATTGATTTGTGCTTGTCAATATCACATCAAAGCAAATTTCAACATCATTATTCCATATATAAATTCCACATTCAATGATGCTTTGTGATCTTTATAGAGTTTGAAAGAATGGAAAATATTATGATACATAAGTGTAAATTTCACACTAAGCTATTAATTTTAGGATTTAAATGTTTAAGTTTTATGATTTAGAATTATAGTTTAGGATTCAAGGTTTAGTATTTATACTTAAAATAGATAGTTTATGTAAAATAAACTTTACACAATTGTTGTGTCGAAATATATTTGTTAGAAAGAATACCTATAAAAAATAGGAAAAATATTTCATGCATTGAAGGTCGAAAGAAACAGTTTTCACAAGCAACCTAGTTATGGGGTTTATGAATTCAATTTAAGATTTAGGGTTTAAAGTTTAGAATTTAGAGATTGTTGTTATAATTTAAAGTTTGGAGATTATGGTTTTAGGCTAATATGTTAAGGATTTAGATTTAAACATATAAACACTAAATTTTAACCTTAAACCATAAATTATAATCATAATCCCTAAAATTTAAACATATAAATCTAAACACTAAATTAAATCCCTAAAACTTTTTATTTCCACTGCCACTAATTAGTATAATTAACTTAAAAATAATTTTATACAACATGTTTCCGATATGAGTTAATACATTTTCAGATTCAACCTATTTACTCAAAAACTGAATGAATCTTGGAGAGTAAGAATGAATAGTTGAATCGGGTATTTAATGATTAAGGTGTTGTGGGAGTAGATGAAACCACTGAGGCCATGCCTGCCACCATCCAATTTATTTCTCTTTAAAAACATATCTGCTAAATAGGGCCCTTCCCGGTTAAAGTCACCCCCTCATCATATATTATTGCCTGCACACTGCACATGTTTTCTTCTCATTTCCACTCTTGGAATCTAGGTAAAATACAAATGTCATGTTTGGTAAGCAGTTTTTTTAAGCTAAAATTAAAAATTTAAAATATTTTTAGAGGTTTAACCAGTTAAATTTGTTAATTTAAATGTTTGGTAAATATAAAATTGTAATAGTGGATTGAGGTAGAACCTCTCATTTTCAAAAAAGTTCATTCTTAAGAGTTTTTTGAGTTATAGGTTTAGATAAAAGAATTGTAAAGATTATTTTGTATTTGGTAATTATAAAAATTTCTTTAAATAATATAAATTTGATTAACTAATAAAATTAAAAAATAATTTTATAAATAAAAAATAATATATAAATTAATAAATACATATAAATTTAATAATTAATAAAACTATATTCAAAATATAATTTCATAGATAAAAAATAATATATACATTTAAATTTAATAATTATTAAAATTATATTAAAATGATCATTTCACAAATAAAAAATTAATATGTACTTCCTTATATATGCTAGGTAATGATATTAAAAATTAATTTTATAATCTAATTAATATTAATAGGTACAAAATGTTAATAACCAATAAATTATTCAAAGAAGTATCAATATAACCATGTCCTTATGTGTCATTTTGCTTGTTCAAATAATCAAACAACTATCAGCTATCAGTTAATTTTACCAAACACTTTTATACAATTAGCTAATGTAATCCGCTAGTCAAATCAGCTAATATTGCTATCAGCTATCCGCTACCAACTAATGTAATCCGCTATACGTTAGTTGCCAAACATGGCCAAAGTCTATTATGGATACTTTAAATCATCGAAAAATAGTCAGATTGAGTATAGTTTGATCGAACATGTTTAAGCGTTCAATGGCCATGTTTGGCAATTAGCTGATAGCGGATTACATTAGCTGATAGCTGATTTGACTAGCGAATTGTATTAGCTGATTGTATAGAGGTGTTCGCTAAAATTAGTTGATAGCTTTTTGATTGTATAAACAACCAAAATGACATATAATGATATGATTATATTCGATACTTATTTAAATAGTTTATTAGTTATCAATATTTTGTATCTATTAGTATTAATTAGATTATAAAAATATTTTTTTAATATAACAATACTAAGAATATTTGAAATATCTATATATTAATCTATTATTTATATAATTATTTTTAATATAATTTAATTAATTATTAAATTTAAACACAAATATAAATGTGTGAGAATAAAAAAAATAGTTTACGAATATCACAATGTAAATACGCAAGGGTAAAAATTAAAATATAAAAGATTAAATTTATGTTATTTAGATATTTTTGATAATTAATAAGGGTAAAAGGGTCTTTATAACGTTAATGTCAAAAGTTCTAGTTTCAAAAGGCTTATATTAACAACTTTTTTTTAAAATTAAAGATTACACCTAAACCGCTATTTCAATCCGCTATTTACCAAACATCTATATTAACAAATTTAACCGGTCAAATCTCTAACTTTATCTCAAACTGATGTTTAACTTATTTATACGTGGAGAGGAGCCAGAATAGTATATATATTATACACTAAATGTTCAAGGGAAATCTTGAAAAAAAATATTTCCATGGAACGATAATTAAGGTCATTTGTTGGTATTCCAATGATTACTGTTCAATTTAGGTTAATGTAATCAATTTTGGTAACATAATTTTGGGGTCTAATTATTTTTTAAATGAAGTTTAATGGTTTTTTTAAATAAATGAAATCTAATTGAAATTTTTAAAAAATTTAAAAGGTTTGATGAGATTTTAAAAAAATGAGTTAATTAAATATTTTTTAAAAAAATAAGGGGTTAAAGGAAATTTTCCTAAATTTTCACTCATGACGATCCCCTCCTGAATGTAATTTTATCTCCAAATCAAACTGTGTTGATGTAGCCCCCTCCCTAATTTGTAACATATTCGGTATCAAAAATGTAATTTAAGAACTTTTGAGTTCTTAGGAATGTAAAGATGGTGAAATTATTTTTCAAACCATAAAGTTTTCAGTTCTTTTATACTTTTAGATTTGGGTTATAAAAAACATTATTTTAATATTAAGGGTTGAATATAATAGTAAGACATGTCGTACTTTAAAAACGCACCTACATATTTAACATATTCGGTATCAAAAATGTAATTTAAGAACTTTTGAGTGCTTAGGAATGTAAAGATGGTGAAATTATGTTTCAACCCATAAAGTTTTCAGTTCTTTTATACTTTTAGATTTGGGTTATGAAAATCATTATTTTAATATTAAGAGTTGGATGCAATAGTAAGACATGTTATACTTTAAAAATACACCTACATATTTAAATCTTAGAGATATCATTATTAAAAATGATAATCACGAATCTCAAATATAAACAATAAATAAACATAAAAAATAAGAACATGATTTTAATTCAAACACAATTTTTGACATAAATTTAATCCAAAAAAAAGAGTGATTGTGCTTGAAATAATACCTCCTATATTCCATGAATATTATCCTTTATTAATTTTTTAAATTAATTTTTTTAAAATTTGATTTGTAATTATTTAAAATTTATTATTAATAAAAATATGATAAATTATATTTTAAAAATCTTTAATTAAGTAGTTTTTAAATATATATTTTATAAAATTTAATCAAGTATGACGGGGAGAGTATATGAAATTAGATAAAAACCGGTAGATTAACTAACTACAATAGCTTTGTTTGACGGATTAGCTTGGAAAAATGTGCAAAGAAATTAAAGAGGTTTGGAATATTAGGGAGCATATCAGATTAAAAATTTTAAACTAATTACTTGGCCTCCATTGTACATGGTGGGATTTATATACATTACTTTCTTTCTTTTTTACCAAAGAAGTTGTAATTTGAAAATAAAATAAATGAATTATAGAGATTTATTAATTACTCGAGTAGTCAAAGATATTCATGTTATCTCATTTAGTGTGAGTTCGAGTCTTAACATTTATCATTGGAAATGTAAAACAATTTTACTTAATCAAAAAATAAATGAATGAATTATGATATTGACATCAAAATGTTAAATTTATGGTATAATAATAATAATAATAATAATAATAATAATAATAATTTCAGTCTTGTATGTTTAAATCTTTTGTCAATTTAATTTATTAGTTAAATTTAATTTTTAATCCCTTCAAAAAAGAGTTAAATCAAAATTTAAAGAAAAATAATGTTAAAATGTTAAATTTTTAACGATGTTAACATAAAAACACGATAATCTATATATACTTCATTTAGACATACAAACTGCCATGGGCCAAATATTATTTAATTATTTCTTCTGCAAATTATCATATGCTTTACCTTAAAAATATTAAAAAATAAGAATTCAAAAAATATATAAAAATTATAAAATGTTAACATGAATGCATGAGAACTACCATGCAAGTTGTCATGTCAATATTTTTTTGCTGAAACTTGGCGAAAGAGTTTGATGATGACAATTTAATTTTTTTTAAATAAGGTTTTAAATTAAATTTTTAAGAATTTTGAAGGGTTTAATTTATATTTTTCAAGAATTTTTGAGATGGTTAATCAAAAATTTTAAAAATTATGAGAGGAATTTAATTAAGAATATTTAAAAAATTAAACTTAATATGAATTTCTAAAAATTTTGTGGATTACTAATTATTTTTTTTAAAATTTTTAAGAGGTTAAATTTAATTTTTCATTTTTTTGGGTACCATGTCCCCGCATGTTAAAATTATAATATTATAGTCAAAACTTTTATTTAAAAATAACAACTCAACTTTTTTTTAAAGGTTGATAGTCAAATATAACTATGTTAGGTGTCAAGTTTATCAAAAATAAAATAAGATAAAAGATGACCAAAGAAAATATAACGTTAAAAGTTAAATTTATCATTCTATCAAAATTACTGAATATCAATCCATTAAAAATGATTGTATGAATTAACTACACTAAACAGTCTAAACTTCAAGAAGATCATTATATTTGCATTTATCATTAATTTTTAATTAAATATTGTATCATTAAATGATATGATCATGTAATAGAGAAGCATGCATCCAAATGTAACATTTAAATAAATATTTTATACTCATGCATAATCATCAATTAAATTCAGATATAAGATGTTCTTATTTGGGTTATGTCAACTCAAATAAGAAATTACAAATTAAATCAAAAAATTTATTCTAGAAGGAAAAAAAAAGGTTGTTGAGACAAAAAGTGGTGTGGTCTAATGAATAGTATTTTCCACTACCCACCCACTTCCCCCTCCTTTTAAATTGCAAATAATTAGCATTTAATTGCTGATTAATATGCAAAACATGCCTTTTTTATGATTGGAAATTATGGGAATAAAAATTGAGATCCAAAATTAATCAAATCGAGGTGTGAAACCAAAAATATTTCGAAAGGGGAATGAATGTATATTTGGATTTGGATGCCTTAAATATGACTTTAAATTACTTTATTAAAAAACTTGTAATAAAGTCAATTTTAGTTGTTTTGTTTTATCTTTTGTCAATATCTTCCCCTAATTTTCTTTCAAAATTTGGCAGCATGTTTGAAAGTTATTACAACAGTATAGATTGCCAACCAAGCATGTATTGGAGATTTTGGTTGAGATATGTCTACTAAGCATGTTTTTATTGATTTTGATTATAGTGAGGACTAAATCACAAATAAGGTGAACTTCATGGGTTAAATGGTATTTTTTTACAAAAATTCAAGTCAAATTGCAACTATTGAAGATTTTGGTTCAGTTTTGTGAAGTCTATCTTAAAATACTATGATTAATGTTGAACCACCGCATCACTCTATAGTTGTATTCGACCTCCGCAAGCACAAGGTTTTCATTGAAATATCATATTTTTAAAATTATTCATTATTCTGATACCTATACAAAATGATTTACCTTCACGGTAAATTCGTCAGACTTGTCTGGAGTTCATTGTAGGAGTACTATTTGGAAAAATAATTTTAAATGTGTGTCAATTTGATAAATTATTTTTTGTGAGTGATATTTGGGTGAGAATGCCACAAGCACAAAGCATGGACAGAACCATAATTTGAGGTTGAGGCAAAACATAAATGTTTAAAAGTCGATAGCAAATTAAAAAATATATCAATTTGTAAAAAAAAATATATAGAAGGACAAAGCTGAAAAAAAAAATTAGGGTGTGAGGAGGGGATACCTCCATCACTGGCACAAAGGGTACATATTAATAATAGATGCACAAACAGGTGTTAGGGGTAGTCACACTTTTTAAAATTTTAAATTTTCATATACAATAAAAATTTCTATGTATTTTATATTAATAATCTAATTTAGCACCTTCTAAAATTTTTTAATTCCTATATAATTTTATTTTTTAAATATGTTAGTGTAATTATAAGATAGTATCGGTTCAATTTTTATATAATTTTATTAAATATAAAAATTCACAACTCTAGCATAAAATCTTGTGTCCATACTTGACTCTATGTGTATTATCCTGTTCCTACTGACCTCACATTTGAGTTGTACATATTTTTTTAAGTACTCAAATTCAATTGGTTGATCAAATCAGTAGTTAATGGATTAAAACAAAAAAAAGGGGTACAGCTGCTATTTCATCACGTTCGTATTCTGACCAAAAACATATTTTATACATGAAAGATGAGCCAATATTTATGATTTTTTTTTCAATTTTCTATTTTCCTGATTTTTTATACATTAAAGAAACAATAAAATTGTTCTACAAAACAAACAAATAAAATTTCCTGAAAAGTTTGATCATTATGGCATGGTGCTCATAATCTATAGGTTTCTTCTGTAAATTAATTATCAGATTCTCTTTCCCTTATATAAAAAGATCCCTTCTTCTCACTTTCTTCCTACAGAATCTCTTCCCTTTTTTGCATTATCTTTTGCCACACAAAAATTCCGTGAAATTTCACCATTATACGAAAAAATTTGATACACAGACTATACAAAAATTTAAAATTTTAGAGTTTAAAAATTTATTTTAGCGTTTAAGATTTATAGTTTAAAGTTTAATTTTTTAAAGTTTATAGTTAAAAATTTAAGACTTAAATTTTATAATATAAATATGTAGTATTGAGTAAATTTTACGAATCAAAATTTTACTCTATTTATATCTGTCCATCTATATATAAGCATACTCTTTTCTCTTACCTTCTAACAAAGTTTCTTTTTCATTTTGCCATGGTTTTGGAACCACCCAAGAACTTCCTAACTCGGCTCAACTCAGCCGTAGCCAAAAGCCGGGTCGGGAATCATTTCAAGTTAGCGGAGCGGAACTCCACTTTCACCACCGAGTTACGTGCCGGCACCGCCACTTTTCTCACCATGGCTTACATCTTGGCCGTCAACGCTTCCATCCTCGCCGACTCAGGCGGTCCTTGCGGCGTCTCCGACTGCGTTCCTCTATGTTCCGACCCTTCCGTTCCGTTATCCAACTGCACCGGGTCGAGTCTCCGAGTCATCCAGCCCGATTCGTCATGCAAATTCGACCCGGTCAACCCGGGTTACGCTTCGTGTTTGGAGAAAGTACGTAAAGATCTCATAGTCGCCACTGTTGCTTCTTCCCTCATTGGCTGTTTAATTATGGGTACTTTCGCGAATTTGCCCCTAGCTTTGGCTCCTGGTATGGGGACAAATGCGTACTTTGCCTACACCGTTGTCGGGTTTAACGGGTCGGGTAATGTCTCTTATAAAAGTGCTTTAGCGGCAGTTTTCCTAGAAGGCTTAATTTTTCTGTTCATTTCAGCAATTGGGTTCCGGGCCAAGTTAGCCAAGTTGATAACTAAACCGGTTCGGATCAGTTCGTCCGCGGGTATCGGACTTTTTCTTGCCTTTATCGGGTTACAAAATAACCAAGGAATCGGGTTAATCGGTTATAATCCATCGACCCTTGTGACTCTAGGCGGGTGCCCGAGTTCATCTCGGGTTTCGGTCGCCCCTGTTTTAGCGGCGGCTAACGGAAGCGTCACTCTTATACCCGGAGGTACCGTCTCGGGTGATATTTTTTGTTTACGTGACAGAATGGAAAATCCCACATTATGGCTTGGAATCGTCGGCTTTGTGATCATAGCCTATTGTTTAGTAAAAAATATCAAGGGTGCTATGATCTATGGTATAGTATTTGTGACAGCCGTTTCTTGGTTTCGCAACACTAAAGTGACGGCTTTTCCGAACACTGCTGCCGGAAATTCGGCTCACGAGTATTTCAAGAAAGTTGTCGATATTCATTTGATTGAAAGTACAGCCGGGGCATTGAGTTTTAGTAGTATGGATAAAGGTTACTTTTGGGAGGCTCTGGTCACGTTCTTATACGTTGACATATTGGACACGACCGGTACATTATACTCCATGGCCAGATTTGCGGGTTTCACCGATCAGAATGGCGATTTCGAGGGTCAGTATTTTGCTTTCATGTCGGATGCAACGTCAATCGTCGTGGGATCATTGCTCGGGACATCACCGGTGACAACATTCATCGAATCATCGACCGGGATACGAGAAGGGGGGCGGACGGGGTTAACGGCTCTGACGGTGGCGGGTTACTTCTTCCTAGCGTTCTTCTTCACACCGCTCCTGGCGTCGATACCGGCGTGGGCGGTGGGGCCGCTGTTGATCTTGGTGGGAGTGTTTATGATGAGAGCGGTGGTGGAGATCGAGTGGGATGATATGAGGCAGGCAATCCCTGCTTTTGTGACATTGATTTTGATGCCATTGACATATTCGATAGCCTACGGGCTAATTGGTGGGATTGGAACTTACATGGTGTTGCACGTTGGGGATTGGGCGACGGAACAATTAGTGACGGTTGGCGTCGTTAAAAGGAGAGGGAATGCGGTCAACGGAGCACATGAGCCAGCAATAGCCGACCAAAGTGTAAAAGCAGTTGAACTTGATAACGTTTAGGCCTGATTTGAAGGAAGTCTTTTGTTTTGTCTCTTTTCGACAATATCTGTGTAGTCTTCAGATTTGTAGGAAAAAAAGAAAGTAATGGATTTACATTTCACATACAAAGAAAATCCCTGTAAATGTTTTTTATGAATTTATTTTTGTTTAAATATTAAAACGATTTTTTAAATTATTTTGCTAAATCAACAAATAGTATATTGTTTTGGATTTTTTTTCAAAGTATTCCTTTAGAATACTCTCGAGAAATTAAAGAAAAAGCATTTTTCTATTTCTATTTCGTTATCTTCCATTAGAGAAATGGACATGTCATGGGACCTAAAACTCATTTTAGTCCAGTAGAGCAAATTCGATGGTGATGCATTTATGTGGATACCTTTTACTCCCATTATTGAAATTATTTCCATTTTAAATTGATTTTCATCCATTGAAAAAAAAAATTGCTTCTTATTTTCTGAATTTTTTTTCTTTATTGTAATTATCTATAACAGAAATTTGTTTAGGTCCCGGAAATCTCTAGGTATCATTTTCAACTCTCTAAGAATCTTGAGGTATTATGTTTGGACCCTCATTCCCCGTAAATTATATGCAGGGACAAAGTCAGAAAATAGGCAAAATATAATATTAACTTAAAATTTTACTATTTTCATAGGGATTAAATCATAAAGTTAATATTTTAGGAGGCCAAAATATAATTGTATTAATGTATTGATTTTAAATTGTAAATTTTTAAAGGATTAAACAATTAGTTTTCCATTTTAGGAAAACTATCCCTTTAGTGTCGTCATATTGGACTTTTATTATGACTTTTTTATATTAAGTAGAGAGATAATTATATTCTTAAGGTTACTGTTAGAATTTAAAGCCATACAAGATGAGACAACATAAACATCCTTAATCAGCCAACCAATTAATAAATCTCGACTTCTATTATGATTTTAATCATAACATACACAGGTCTCTCATATTTGCTTAGTCTAAATGTTTGATTATACCTTATAGTGATTAATTTTGCTGATTTATAAGTATATTTTTTAATAATTACAATTGCGATTATGTACTTGTGACTCTTTTGATCATCGAGGAAGATTCTTTTAACCATTCATTTTGTCCTAGAAAACTAATTATAATATCGACTAATCAATTATTCAGTATTAATCATTTAATTTTACACTAACATAATATATTTTTAATCTATAAATATGAAGGACATAAAAGTATGAAAGTATCCAAAGTTAATTTAATTTTACACCTAATATGAATGGATTCCTAAGAGAGACAAAAAAATTGATTGAAGGAACAACCAATGAAGCATGATTCTACACAAATTGTGACCAATAATTCATACATTGTCATAAGGGATTGTTTTTGCATGTTACATGGTGTTAGAATCATTGTCAATGTGTCATAAGTAGAAACTTAAAGCATCTAAAAGTGGGACAATAAATAGAGCAACTTTCATACATAAACCAACACATAATATGTGTGAAGAATTGATGTTTGATCCCCCCATAACCAAGTTGTCAAAATTTAATTAGTTCTTAAAAGGAGCATATAATTAAGAGAAAACATACATGGAGATGATTTTTATTATAGGGTGATTAAGATTTTAAAACAAATTTTATGTAAATGGAAATATGTACATGTTGAGATTCAAATATTCAATCGACCAACAGTTATATTAGTCAATTAAGATCCAAAGTGGTCCCTATTAGTTTTGAAGTTAGTCGAGTTTTGTCCCCTAAATTTTCTGGTTTAATTATGTATGAGGTTCCGACAAGATATGAAATTAGACAAACTAAGCACTATCTTCTGATTTTTTTATTATTTAAATACTTCTAAGGTCCCTTACAAATTTGAATTTAAACATTTTGACCCAACAATATTTTATACTTAGTTCCATCCCTTCTCAAGATTCAATTAATTGAGAAGATTATAAAAACCAAACGTCATTTGATATTATTTTTAAATAATGATTTATCCACTAATCTCGTTTGTAAAATCTAAACACACACACAAATGAAGGAGATAATTTCTCTTAAAATTACATTCATAATTGATTTTATCATTTTATGCATCAATTTTGTATAAATTATAATAGTACAAGCTTTTTATTCATATGTCATAACAAATGATACCACAATAAACTTGTTTCTAATCAACTCTCTTATTGGGTACAAAAATAATTCAATCATATTGAATTAAGTACATGTTTAGTCCAAAAGAGGGACAATATGATATAATTAAGTACATGAAACATAGTTATACTATAAGAACATGATAAAGATATTAAAAATATGATACGTAAATATAATATGAATACGATAAAAATACACGAGTTATTAAAGTTACGTGCAAGTAATTTCCATGTTTGGTCTTTTTACAAGTGATGGTCGCTTTCTTTCACTAAATAATTCTCTCCCATTTCTCAAAAGGAAAACATAATGGCAAAGAGTTAGGACTTAGAGGGGCACTGTCCGAAAGTGAATGTTTATGCCTTCCACCTTCATTCCCTTGGCCCCAATTCATCCACCCACTCCTCTTTCTAGGGTAAGTAAACCTAATTATTGACATTTTTCCCGGGCTACTAACGTTCTTGTCAACTTTTTCGATTTCCATGATATTGGTTCATTTGTAAGTTGAAAAACTAGTAGTCGCGATCGAACTTTTTTCAAATAACACAAGGAACCGTTTACTCAAAAATATAGCGAATAAAATGTTTGTAAGTATTGAGATTCGAATTCAGATTTATTATAATTAAAAGATGGTTACATAAAATAATCTTGATTACAATATTCAAATTTGAGTGGTGTCTGATCTGATTTGGGAGGGGTCATTGTCTCAATATCCCTTTAGTTGCTTTTTCTTCTTCTTTTTATAGGATTCTTTTTGCACGTATATTAACCAATTGAAACTTTAAGTTTTAATAAATTCTACTTTCATGGCCACTAGATAAGATTCATAATCAATTATCAGCTGTAATCCAAATTAGATTATAATATTAACGGTATAATTTTCAAGGTTAATTGTGCATGTTAAAGAGGATAGTTGTTCAACTTCGTACCTTAGGTGAGATGGTAATTGTATTTTCTCTCTTAACCAATGATTGAGGTTTGATTATCGTTCTGAATATGAAGCAGCTTTAAAAACCGTGACCAAGTTTATCCTCTATATGAGCAAACAAAATGTTGACTAATTATTTGTTATAATTACTAAGATGATAATGACGAAAACAAACGATCGCAAAAAATAAAAAAAAAAATAAACACCAAGATTTACGTGAAAAACTTAAATCGGTAAAAGTCAAGAGCAGATGAAGAGAGATTTTCACTGTGACACAGAAAGAGATTACAACTAATAATTTTAACCTTAATCTATACTATCTATTTATAGAGATATGTTACTTGGAGTTTATGAGAATGTTTAAACGGATTAATGTTGTGTGTTGTGAAGTGCATTGTGTGTTTTTCCACGATATATTTCGAGAAGCAAATAGGTTGGTGGATGTTTTGGCGAGTCTGGGAGTGTTTCGGGCGATGGGGTGTAGTAGTGTATGGAAAATAGTTGCTTATCCAAGTTGTGATCGTGAAGCTAATGGTTTCAGCTTGTTGTGCACCGAGTTTTTTTTTTTTTTTTGCTATTGTGCTATTGCTTTGGTGTTTTGTTTTCTTAATATTAACGCATTGTACTCTTTTCTTTCATTATAGGTTTAGGGTTTGCTGATAAAAAAATATTTTACATGGTTATTAATATTCAGATAGGCCAGAATAGAATTTAGATCATAACTTTAAGATTATTAAAAATGTGTTTGTTTGACTCAATGGCAATCCAACTAAGTGTAGGATAAAAGCATATATTCCTAATATGGATAGTAGCTTTGGTGATTGCTAGTGGTGAGATGTTGCTTAGACAACTTAAGTTTTGGCCAATGAGAAAACAGGTTCTGAGAACAAATTAAAGCATTGAGAATTAATGTCTGATCAAAATCTGGTTGATTTTGAGGGTTTCAGACCAAAATTCAAAGGGGGGTGGTAGGCAATTTGAAGTGGAAGTGGAAGATGGATCAAGCTAACACCACACACCTATCCTTTGTGCTTGATTAGTGGGGGCTCCTAACAAAACCAAAGGAGTGTACATGAGGTTCTATGTTACAAGGAATTTACACCTTTTTTTACCAATGATATAATTTGCCTTTATGATATCATGAAATTTTAGAAAATTAAATTTGGGTTTAATTATTGGGTAACTATTGCATGCATTGCGCCGTGGATACAAAATTTTTTACAAGCATCTTGATTTTAGGGTTTTGGGATTTTGTTTGAGGTTTAAGTGTTTAAGTTTAAAGGTTTTAAATTTAAGGACTATGGTTAAAATTTACGGTTTATATGTTAAAACTTAAATCCCTAACCATATTACTGTAAAACCTAAACTCTAACATCTAAACCGTAGACCCTATATTCTAATCACAACCATTCAAAACCTTAAATCTTAAATCCAAAACGGCATTCCTAAACACTAAAATCAAAGCATTTGTGAAAACTTTTTATTTCTACTGCAAGTACATGAAATATTTTCTCTTAATTTTTTAATACGAATTTCAACATACGTAAATGTTTTGCCATCATATTTGATGATCCATTGAAAAAATTTAAATATTAAAAATTAATAATTTCCATGATTAATACTTTATGCATGTTTGATAATCTAAAATTAAGTTCAACCTTTTAGATTTTTTCAATAAAATAGTGTGGAAAATGGTAAGTAGATAAGTACATACTTTATACTTATCACTCAATGGACAATATTTTCAACATTCTTTTACTTTTGTTTCTTTTAATTATATTATCATTTAAAATTTAAATTTATCAAACAATTTAATTACATGTAATATTTGATTTTAAACAAAATACTAAATAAATTTATAATTTACATTCAACATTTACTTTTTCTATATTTAATTTTTCAACAATTAACTTTTTAGTTTATGAAACAACACTTTTAATAATATTACTTAATTGTTCTAAATAAAAAAATTTACATATTTTAATTTTAATCCTACCTAGAGGGGAGGGGACTCTAAGAGAAGGAAGTGGAGGTATTTTTAGTGGGTCTAGAACCCATGACCTAAGAAAATATGAGAGAACAAAGATGAGCAGCTTGACCAACCGACCAACCGTGCTCACCCCTAAATAAAACTTATTTGAATATGAAGATCATGGACACATGTAGTTTTGTTGAAAAAGAAAGTTGCTGATCTTACAGGAAGAGGTGCTGATGTTTTAAGGTTTAAAAGCATTAAAACCATGCATTTCATGGATTAATATTCTGTTTTTTATATCATTGCCATTCTTATTTTGATTGTGAGGACCAAAACCAAAGGTATTCAGTAGACAGAACATATTCTTGACTCTGATTTGTTGATCTGACAACCAAACACAACAAGATAACTACACGGTTCCTGTAGGCTTCTTTCTAACCATATCCTTTCAGCTCTTAACTTCAATTTTTTCTCAGGATTTTGTTTTTATTAATTTGAATTGACCTGTATTGTACACTTAATTTTAGTGAGTGAGTCTCCTAACGAAAGTTTTCTGCATACATAAGGTCTTGAACTCGAAACCTACTTAACCGATATCAAGCTGCTTAACACTTGCACCAATCTCGTTAGTCCTATCTGCCATTTCTTTTAAATACACCAAAAACAATGTTTTTTGTTGTTGTATTAAACAGTTACCCATTTATCCGATATTGATATCTAAATGAGTTGTTACATACGAAAAAATATATAGAATAAGAAAAATTATAGTAGAATAAAATGATGGTTCCCTTTAGGCAACCTTATTTTATGAATGGAGCAAACTAGATTGGAAGGTCATCCCTATAATGAGTCTTTGTAGTATCGAATTCAGATAGGTCGGTCAATGGATCAGATATCAATGATTATATCAATAAAAATAAAATCATAGATTTGGGCACGTGTTGGTGTGCTACTTGAGGGTCCTCCAGGGTGGGAATTATCCTTAATCACACATTACGCCAGTTCTCACTCACCCTAATGCATAAATTCTTGCTTTTCTTGAAGTTGATTGGACACTGCTGGTATTTGTAGTTTCTAACCAAAGACCTACCCTTTGTGGAACTTTGATTTTGTACTATTACCCGAAATGAGCCCACAAATGCTAGAGTGAGGATTCACCCCATATTTCTTGAGTATATATTAGCATGATAGCATGTTTTTTACTAGTATTTAATATAGATGATGCCTAGATGAATTGACACCAAATAAGAGAGGTAGAAATGAAGATCAAGATGGCTGGTGGCGGTTTTCGAACGGTTCATCCTAATTAATTTACGTCGAAAAATTGTAAACAATACAATGATCATAGCAAGAAAGGAGAGGAAAAGAAAGATGGAAGACGAGAGGGGAAAACTATCCCATGTTTCCCTCTTTCTATCTTTACATGGGGTATTTATAGTCCCAGATATTGTTGTTGATAGAATGGTACCAAACTTTGTGACAACCTATGAGCGAGTTGATAGAGATAGGATCAATTTTTAAATACTAGTCTTTATAGTCCGGTAACGTAGATGGAGTGTTGTAGTATATGACAGTGTATGTTTTCGAGACCAAGCATACCTCCGGTATCTGGTCTCTAGGGATGCTTGCATCTGAAGAAATTATTGTCTTTGAGTCATTTTCGGAGTTGCTAAGCACAATTGCACTGGCACCGACGATATCAAGCATAACAAATATATATCGAATGTGGATATCGAATATGAATACTTTAAAACTAGGGATGTCAATTGGGCAGGAAGGGTGCGAAGGGTACTCTTCCCGCATCTATCCCCGTCAAGAATTTTCATCTCTATCCCCGCCCCACGACCCGTTGTGAATACAAAATCTAAAACCATCTTTGCCCACAACCAGCAAGACTAAAACCATCCCCGCCCCATTACCCACGTGGGTCCCGAGACCCACCTAATCCCCTCTTTACCTGTCCCGTAATCCTTTCATATAATATTTTTATAACTATTAGTTAAAAATATAAATCAAATTTGTTATGAAAAATTATAAAATACCCGTCATTAGAACTCCCACCACATAGTGAAATTATTCTAATTGTCACAATTTTTTAAAAATAATAATATACGGAATTAAAATTGTACAACAAAAAAATTGGATAAAAAAATACTAAAGTCTATTGTAAATGGTCGAAAATAGCACAAATAACATGTAAAATAATATTTCAATTGCTTAGCAAATAAACATTACAGCAAGAACTAAAAAAACATAACAATTAAAAAAAACCTTAAAAAATAAGAACAAATACCGATAGAATCTAAATAACATACAATGTTAGGAAAATAAAATTAAAAAAATAGAAGAATAACATATATATATGGTGAAGACTGAAGAGGAGAAAAAACCTTAAAAAGAAAGCATAACGACAGACAACAATAAAGAATAAACATAATAAATGTTATATATATATATAATTTCATAAATATTCACATAATCTCAAGTTGGGCGCAGAGTCGAAAAATGGTTTCAGAAGTCGCACTAGCCTTTGTTGAAGAGGCATTTCTGTCCTCTTTTTTTGAAGAGCTTTTTCACAAGATGCTGAATTCGCTACCCAACTTGTCAGAGAAAACGGAATTAAAGTAAGAAGATTTGCAGAAACTGAAAATCTTAATGTTAGCAGTAGAAAAAGCTCTTGGTGATGCTAAGCAGAAGCAAATTGTTAACACCAGAGTGGCTTGACAATCTTAAAGAGGTTGCCTTCGACGTTGAGGATCTATTTAATGCCATTGCAACCTAAGGTTCAGTTCATGAGGTAAAAAAATTCAGCCTTCGTCTTGAAAATGATTAATTTTTTTAAGACTAAGGCCTAGTATGTGGTAAATCAATTCTGAGATTACTGACCACAACTTCTTTGCTTGGTAAATCAGATATATGTTTTAGAAATGATGAGGAAATGAAGTTTATAGATATTTTGTTGTCTGATGGTTCGAACAGCAAAGGGAATACCTGTGATTGTGATTGTAGGCATGGCTGGAATTAGAAAATCTACCTTCGCTCGATTTCTATACAATGATAAAGGGTCCAGTACTATTTTAACTTAGGAGCTTGGGTGCATGTCTCAGAGGAGTTCGATGTTTTTAAGTTGCTAAATCTATTTATAAGGCATTCACACTAGAGCATTCGGATAATCAAGACTTAAATGTACTTCAAATGAAACTACAGCGAACATTGATGGGCAAAAAATTTCTACTTGTGTTAGATAATGTTTGGGAGGGGAGGTTTCAAGAATGTTATCTGTTACTTAGGCCCTTACAGGTTGGTGCTCCTGGAGTAAGATCATCATGACTACATGTAGCCAAGGTGTTCCATCCATCATGCACGATGTGCTTGTTCATGATTTGAAGATGTTATCGATAGAAGATTCCTAGTCATTGTTTGAAAAGCATGCATTTGGAGATAGAGACCCGGATGAAGATCTTAATCTCAAAAAAATTGGTGATCAAATCCTGAGAAAGTGCAATGGCCTGCCTTTGGGAGTTTGTTAGGTTCCGAAAAAGATGTCGAGGAATGAAACTATGCATTGCATAGTAGAATATGGGAGATACCGACACGTGGGATAAATTTGCGTCATTCTCTAGAAAAATAAGGTTCTGCGGACCTTCCTTCCTCTAGCATCTAGACGTGCAAGAGCTCATTTCGATCTCGATGCATTCATAAACTTGTTTCCAGCTCCGAGCTGCTTGCGTATATGGTCGTTATCCCCGTATGAAATCTCAGAGTTATCTGATTCAATCTGCGACTCCAAACAGCTACGCTACTGACCTTTTCGATATTGCTATTCAAAGTTTTCCTGAACGAGTAGGCAAATTATTTAACTTGGAGACACTGAAGTTGTCTAATTGTGCCAATCTCTGTCATTTGCCGGCAAACCTGAGTAATCTTACTAAATTGGAACATCTTAACATTAGTGGGACGTCTATCCAGGAGTTGCTTGAATCAATTGGCGAGTTGAAACAATTGGGCTACCTAAACCTTTCTAGCATTCATATTCAATGTTTGCCCGAACAAGTTTGTTCTTTGCATAATCTGCGGACGCTGATGTTGTCACATTGTAATCACCTCACTCTTTTGCCAGAAGACATGGGTGGTCTTACTAAGTTGAAGCCTCTTGACATCAAGGAGACGCCGCTCAAAGAATTACCTGATTCAATTGGCCACTTAGAACACTTAGGCTACTGGAACTAAAATTCAATGTTTGCCTGATAGAGTATGCTCTTTGTACAATTTGCAGACATTGAAATTGCCTAATGGAGACACTTTTTGATAGGAGTCCTCTTGGTATCAAGATGCTCCAACTTGATCAGATTCTTCATTTTTGTCGATAAACAAACCAGGTGAGGACAATCCGACAACTTCAGTGTTTGCAAATTGTACAAAGAGCATACTCCATCAAGAAAACATTGAATTTTAGTTCTAGAAAGGTCCAAGTAGCCTAAGTGTTCTAAGTGGCCAATTGAATCAGGCAATTCTTTGAGAGGCGTCTCCTTGATGTCAAGATGCATCAACTTAGTAAGACCACACATGTCTTCCGGAAAATGAGTGAGGTGATTACAATGTGACAATTTCAGCGTCCGCAGATTATGCAAAAAACAAACTTGTTCGGACAAACATTGAATATGAGTGCTAAAAAGGTTCAGGTAGCTCAATTGTTTCAACTCGCCAATTGATTCAAGCAATTCCAGGATAGGTGTCCCACTAATGTCAAGATGTTCCAATTTAGTAAGAATGCTTAGATTTGCCGACAAATGACAAAGATTGGCACAATTAGACAACTTCAGTGTCTCCAAGTTAAAACAATTTGCCTACTCGTTTAGGCAAACTTCGAATAACAGTATCGGAAAGGTGTTTGGAGTCGCAGATTGAATCAGGTAACTCCGAGATTTCATACGGGGATAACGACAATACACGCAAGCAGCTCGGAGTTGGAAACAAGTTTTTGAATGCATCAGGATCGAAATAAGCACTTGCATGTCTAGATGCTAGCGGAAGGAAGGTCCGTAGAACCTTATTTTTTCTAGAGAATGACGCAAATTTATCCCACGTGTTGGTATCTCCCAATTTGCATGACAAATGACGGACCTTCCCGAGGTTTTGCAGAGGATAATTATCCTCGAACTTGAAATAAACCCCCTCTTATATGTTGAGCTAGATCGTTAAAGAAGTCGTGCATTACAAAACGTGACTGCTCATAACAAATTTGCTGGAAAATTGACTTCGATAACAATTCATTAAAGTACTGTTCACCTACATCCTTCAATCTTCTTCTATTGTTCTGTTGTTGCACTAGGCCTTCAGTGATCCACAATCGAATTAGATCTCGTTTTTCAAATGTGTGGCCCTTCAAAAATATGTAGCAATACACAAAGCATCGTTTCAATTGAGAAGGAAGATAGTGGTAACTCAATCTCAAGGCTGGAAGAATATCATTCTGATGATAAGGTTGATCCCATATTCTATTGTGCAATACATAGTTCCATTTTTCGACATCCCTTTCGGAACGCAACAAACTCCCATATGTAGTAATTGTCAAAGGCAGGCCATTGCACTTTCTCACGATTTGATCACCAATTTTTTTTAGATTAAAATCTTCATTCAGGTCCTTATCTCCAAATGCATGCTTTTCAAACAATGACCAAAATCTTCTATCGATAACATCTTCAAATCATGAACAACCACACCGTGCATGATGAATGAAACACCTTGGCTACGTGTAGTCACGATGATCTTACCCTTAGGGGCACCAACCTATAAAGGTCTAAGCAACAGATCCCGTTCTCGAAACCTCTCATGCCAAACATTATTTAACACAAGTAGAAATTTTTTGCCCATCAATGTCCGTTGCAGTTTCATTTGAAATACACTTAAGTCTTGATTATCCGAATGCTCTAGTGTGAAGGCCTCATAAATGGATTTAGTAACCTTAAAATATCGAACTCCTCTAAGACATGCACCCAAGCTCCCAAGTTAAAATAGTAATGGACCCTTGTATCATTGTATAAAAACCGAGCGCGGGTAGATTTTCCAATCCCAGCCAAGCCTACAATGACAATCACAGATATCCTTTTTCCGTTTGAACCATCAGACAACAAAATATCTATAAGCTTCATTTTCTCATCATTTCTAAAACATATATCTGATTTACCAAGTAAAAAAATTGTGGTCGGTAATCTCGGAATTGATTTACCATATGCTAGGCCTTCGTTTAAGTTGGATGTTTTTTTCAACCACAATGATACTCAGTTTCTTAATAATATTTTTAAGACGTTGGCTGAATTTTTTTTACCTCTTTTACCTCCTGAACTGAACCTTCGGCTGCAATGGCATCAAATAGATCCTCAACGTCGAAAGCAGCCTCTTTAAGATTGTCGAGCCACTCTTGCACTCTGGTGTTAACAATTTGCTTCTGCTCAGCATCACCAAGAGCTTTTTCTACCGTTAACATTAAGATTTTCAGTTTCTGCAAATCTTCTTCCTTTAATTCCGCTTTCTCTGACAAGTTGGGTAGCAAATTCAACATCTTGTGAAAAAACTCTTCAAAGAAAGAGGACAGAAATGTCTCTCCAACAAAGGCTAGTGCGACTTCCGAAACCATTCTTCGGCTCTGCGCCCAACTTGAGATTGTGTGAATGATGTTTTGACAATATTTAAAAGTCCTATAGCACCTTGACTTTCAGCACAAGATTGTTTTGTTGTTGACCTATTTCAACAGCAAAATATGAATAAGAAACTGAGAAGGATAATATCCAAAATCAACAGTCTATGAAAGATACTAGTTTGTGCATTCCATCTTTGATATAACAGTATAACTGAAAGGCATGATAAGCTAGAAATTACCAAAAAAAATTGAAGAAATTCTTGCTAAACAAAATTTATCCAATACCAAACTAAAGAGCTTTGTTTTTTTATAAGATCATATACATTATCTACCTTAACAATGAAAAAAATGTAAGACTGAATCTAAGATGACAAACCTGTCAATGGAAGTGTTATGCGCTTGAGATGAAACAAAAGTGGCAGTGCTTATGAAAGTAAAACATAGTTCCCCTTCTTTCTGCTATAAAGGTATTCTAGTGACCTAAGTGCAAATTTAGGCATCAAATGGAAGCTAGAAGACATTATCATTGTTTCATCGACATGGTTTTCATAGAGCATGATGAATGTCAATGATTTATTCATGAGCTGGAACATTGAAGTGTATATTTGACTGCTCCATTATGGCAGATTGAAACAAAATCAGTTGCAAACTGTTTTAGGTGAGCATTTATATAATCATGGAACACTAATAACATTACAGCAACCATGAGGAAAATTTTGAAAAGTGAACCAAAACATGTAAAAGTTTGGATATCGAAATTACCGCAAATAAGCCTAGTAATCTTGAATTGTCAGCATACTATTCCAAGAAAAAGGCAGCCATTCTCAAGCAGTCAACACACAACAATTGCCACGGGCTTCCCCTGTACGACTGAAAACACATGTTCATCAAGCACATTGTCTTAGTTAAAACTTAGGAGAAATCAAAAGGCTGAATGATAAACCTGAATCCTTTGAGAAGCCTCATTAGGGAACACCATAGTTGCTCTCTATCAAATGCCTCGCACTGCTGCTTAATATCCAACTGTCGACAAAAGTAGAGCGTTTAATGCTTAATCTAACAAGCATTTACGAGGGTATGAAGGGTGAATTAAGCAAAGCAAAAGCTTGATGTTCAGAACCCACAATCACAAAAGCCTTGGGCTAGGTTCAATACAAAGCAATAACTACAAAATCATTCAAACCAGAAGCATGCATGATCAAATTCACTCATAGTTGAAGAATGAAAAACCTAGCCTCGCATGATTCCCTGTACATAACTAAAAGCTAGGTTTAGGAAGTCCAAAGTTTGCACCAAAAACAGAAAGAAAGAAATAGATTGAACTTACTTGTTGTGAGAAATTCTTTTCAGTGCAATAAGAATGCACCAGAAATACAGGATTTTAAAGTGTTGGGCTGGTACCAATAAAATCAAGCAGGGACTTTTGAAAAAAGAAAAGAAAACGAGAATGCAGTTTGTTCTTGATTACTAAGTGGGAGTGGTGACAAATTTACTTGTTCGGTATATTATTATTGATAGATTTTTGCGAAAAATGAAAAGAAAACATTTCGCGACATTGGATATTATTGCTTGGGGTTTTTGTTGTTTACATGGCAATTTCAACCTTGCCGGAACTTGCCGCATACCAAATTCATATTTTCTATTTCAAACTTATATATTAAAAAATTGAAGCCTTTCAAACTCTCATTATTTGAATTCTTTTTTTATGGAACTTGTATTTTTTTTACAATAGATTTAGTGTCATTTTTAGTTTAACTCTCACTAATTTAGCTCAATATATTTATTAGATTTTCAATTTATCGGATATAAACAAATATTATCTTTTTTACAACCTGGTATTAATGTTCTAAAGTACAAAAAATATTAACTTGATTCTCAAATACATGGCTTTCGACTCTCCATAAGTTATTTCATCGTTCCAATTTGTAACAATTCAAGTTTTTTTATTCAATATTTAGTACTTCAAAGATTTTGGTATGGTGTTTTTGTATATGACAGAAAACACACCTGCATATTGTCTTAGTTAAAACTAAGGCCGAATGAAAAAAACATTTGTATTGTACCGGTGTTATTTTCTCCAACTGCTTCTTCTTTGGATTTAGGACATCTTCTGGCTTTCCGTCAATCCTGAATGTAGAATAACAATCTTTTTTCATGTGATAGCAGGAGAAAACTTAATCTCAAAGCCAAAGTACGATCAAAAAGGAAACGGGGAAGGAAGATGCGTCGGTTATAAATGGAACAGATACAGCAAAATGGAGAAGAAACACACCCTCTCAGTCAAGGCCTAAATTTGTTATAGGATATAGTTTATGAGCAGGGTTATCCATTTTAGACATGATAGGGTTTAATCTAACAGTAGGACCATCCCGACTCATATGTTGTGATTTTTAGACTATACCTAATCACGTGTTTAATTTTATCGATGGTTCTTCTCTGTATTACATCTCTGGTCTATTTGGTCAAACTTTTTCCCTTTCTTTCTCTTATTATGTTCACCTCTTGTAGTTGCAACATAATCCACAAACAGTAGAATCCAGCTTGGCACCATATTTTCCACAATTTCTCCAATGTTTTGCTTCACTGGAGCAACCTTGTCAAGTAAATGTAAACAATTTTTACTACTTTTATAATTAACCTGTCAACTCCTCAAGGGATATGCCAACAATTTGCTCTTTACGTCACAAAGTGAGCATAAGACTCCGATCGCTGATTGTCAACTAAGTCTAACATAAACCCATGCCCCCTGATCAATAGCTGAACAAGGACCGGTCAAAAAACTAAGCTGATTGACATATGTTCTTTTTAATATATATATATATATATATATATGTCAACACTTTAATGAGAATAGTTATTATTTTTAACAAATTAGATTAATTAATAGTATTATAAAATTATAATGAAATTATACCAAAGCATATGTCAATCATAAAAATCTGCATCTTAGAGTGACCAATACCGGACATAAACCGGATAAAAATATTTTGTCTATTTTCGGTGTCTCTTTGTATGTCTTAATATTAAAAATAGATTTTAAGCTATAATTTTAATTTTTAAATCTTAAACTTTAAACTACAAACCCTAAAAAATACATCATACCCTAAATTTTTAAAACTCTAATCATAAACAATAATTTTAAACTTAAAATTTTAGTGTAGAGACATAAATAAAAACATTAAAGAGAACTGTAGATTTTTATTCGAATAAACTCTTCACTTTTCCGAAAGAGAAAGGAGGGTGACATTGACATTAATGGATAGTGAGCACATGATCATTGTGACCTTAAAAAATGAATTTTCCAAGAAGAAAATTGATTATATATAAAAATATTATAATTTATAACCACTAAAACAGCAAAGGTAAAACACGGGCACGTGCATGGGTCAAGTGTCAATTCCAACCCTAAGACAAGGACGTAACTAGATTAGAAAATTGAAAGATTAAATAGTTTACAGGTTTAAGTAGTATTTACATAAAAAATTAAAAAGAAAATTTTAATCTGAATAACCTTTAAACTATCATCGACTTAAATTTGAATTAAACAAAATATTTCGGGTGTTAAGGCTCTTTTCACCTTCTATTTAGTCATGTTCCTACGTAAAGTTGACTAGATTTTTTTGGTATAATGTAAAAAATATATATAATATTTAACTGGATAATTATTTTAGTATTTATTTTTTAATATTTTAATCATCAACGTTTTATTTTTAGGTCAAATTGATATTTTTTATAGATGAAAATTATTAATCAACTAATATTGAATGACTTGAAATGACATGACAGAATATATATGACAATGCACGTTGACATAGCGGTGTCATATCGATAAATGTGTCGACTTGACAAAATGAGACATCATTCAAAAAAATAATTTTATAAAATTATATAAAATATAAAATTATTTGTGTACTGACATACTATTTTGTCAAACCATTTCAATTTATTTATCGTTTGCTGACTAATAATTTTTATCCATAAAAAAATTATTTTAACTTAAAATTAAATTTTAAAAATTAAAATACTTCAAAAAAGAACATGGATCAAAGTCACCTTGCAGTGAAGTGTTAGAAACATTTTCTGACATCGTGTTTTTTATTGCAAACTTCCATGGTCCGTTCGAGCAAAGAATTTCTAAGTTAAGTTACGGTGGAAAATTAAAAAAGTGTTTAATGAATTATTTATATATTATTTGTTTATGTTGATTAAATAAATGAGTGTTAACAGAAATTATATATTCAATTATTAAGTAAACGAGTTTAAATAAATGTGTGTTTTTGTTTGTTTATATTAAAAAAATATTTATTTATTTATAGTTTGTTTGTTTATTATTCATGAACATATTTTAAATTGTTCGGATACGTGCTCAATCATATGTTAATGAACATATTCATAAATATTTTTGTTTAATGTCCGTAAATATGAACCCAACAAGTAGTCCAGTGAAAAAGCGAATAATGTTCATTTTAGGAGACTCGAGTTTAATCGTTTTGTCTGCAAGAGCGTGTATTATCAAATGGTTACGAATATATATGAACAAACACTACCTTGTATATGTTTATTTAGTCCTTACCAATATGTTAATTTAATATTTGTGAACATGAATATTAAACAAACAAACAAAACATGAACACCCATAATTTCACATAACGGAACATAACACAATTTTTAAATTCTTAACCAATAAAAATCAAGCACAAACAAATTATTCTTTTTTATATCAAAAAGATTGTTGCCATATGCTCCATTAAAAAATTTTCTAAACTTAATTAAAAGAAAAAAATACAGATAGTAATAGTTACGAAACCTAACGAGTCACAAGACTCGACCCACACAAATCCTAAACAAAACAAATACAAAAAATAAACACACTAGTTGCCAACTATGCAGCACCCAGGCCCTCACCATTCACGTCCCCATGCGGTGCATGCATGACCGACGGCGGCGGCTCCTTAAAACACACAGCTTCATTCGAACTCAGAACCGCTAATTTTGCTAAACCATCCGCAACTTTATTTTCTCATCAAGCACTAAAATATTTTTAAACCATTAATATTCTAAACATATGTTTTGTCTTACATTTCAATCACTTGCAACAAATTTTCTCATCAAGCACTAAAATAGTCTTAAACCATTAATATTTTCACCTTTTGCAATGCTATAATAAAAGGTTTTATATTTCATGTTGTCATATCTAATCCCTGGAAATCAGTTTTAGAGTTGAGTATACAATGCAGCAGGCAATCGAGGTTTAGCAAGTGCATGCAATGGTTTCGCCAAGAAAAGATCATCTCTCGATTCAGAGAGGTCAATTTCCGTTTCATTCGGCGGCACGTCCCACGTAAAACCTTGAATCAGCCTCGCAAAGAGCATTATCGTCACCGCGGACCCAAGTCCGGTGCCGATGCATCTCCGCCTTCCGGCACCAAACGAAATAAACCTCAGTTCATTCTCTATCAGTTCAACTCCTCCACTCCCCCAACCATCTTTCAAATGTCTCTCCGGCTTGAACTCCAATGGCTCATCCCAAATATTCGGGTCCGTGCCACGGCGGCCAATAAAGACATGGCTACCTTTAGGGATGAAGTAGCCAGCAGCAGTGGCATCACTGTTGGAGACATGAGGAATGTTGAAAGGTGCAATGGGGTGAAGTCGAAAAGCTTCCCTTGCACAACATTTTATGTAGTTGAGTTTCGGAATGTCGGTCTCTTGAACCAGCCTGTTACTTCCTACAACACTATCGATTTCCTCGGTTGCTTTTTGGAGAATTTCAGGTTTGTTCAGCATCTCAGCCATCGCCCATTCTGTTGCATTTGATGGATTGTCCACCGAAGCAAGCATCAACTCCTGCAAATAAACACATAAATTTTGCAATAATTGAGACTTGGTAGTGCTGGTTTTAAAAACGCATAATAGCAAAAAAAAAAAATGACATTAATGTTTGTCTGGATAGCCGTTTAGGTTGATGTTTTTTTTACACACTTTAACCTTTAAATTTTATTTTAGGCCAAAATGACCTCTTCTTAGATAAAAACTGTTAGTTAACTGATGATAAATTACTCAAAATGGCATGACAACTCTACGCGACAGTGCATGCTGACATACTTGTATTATATATTCAAAGGTACTGACTTGACAGAATATCATATCAATAAAAAAATAATTACTCCATATGTCCCAATAAAATTGTCACTTTTGTGTTTTAAAATTATCTCACTTAAATTGTCACTTTGAAAAAATGCAACTACTTTCAAAAGACAAATTTAATTTTCTATCATTTTTTTAGTTTCTCAACAAAAACAGAAGTTAACATTTAAGGGTATAATTGTCATTTAAATTGTTTTACACCACATAATTTTTTTCTTCCTTAAAACTCTGTGAAAAGTTAACACGTGACAAAATAAGTGGGAGGAAAAAGAGTATATAAAATTATTTTTATGTTAATGTTTTTCATATTTATAGAAGGGATATTTTGACCCAAAATAAAAATATTTCAAAAAATCCGAAGTGATTGTCTAGTTAAACGTTAGAGGCATTTTTGATATTGTACCTTTTTAAGAAATGCATTCATAACTTTTATACACATTATTGGAAGATTTTCCGTGAGCCCCCAACATCCGGTACGATGGTATTCTCTCCGAAAAGGTTTTGTCTTTCAGATCTAGTCCATACTCAACCGCATTGACGGAGGAATATGGGGGTTAAAATAATTTTTTTCACCTTCTAAACATTTTATTTTTTCATTTTTTTCTTATATAATTTTTTAAAAAAATTAGGTTTATTTTTGAAATTGTCACCACTTTCAAATATTGTCCCCAAACCCTAAATTTTGCCTCCGTTCCTGTCCAACCATCTCGAAGTTAGAATCGAAAGATACAATCTCTTGATGTTGGTTGAGAAATTATTAAATGGATCTGGTTCATCATGTCATCTAAAGTCTCAGTCAATAAGGTTCATCCATCTCATTTAAACTTCTAAATAACTATCTACTTCCTATTGACATGTAGTAAATGTGGAGATTCACCTTGAAGAAAAATTAGATAGATTGATGTTAATGGCTAGAATCACAGATGACATAGTGAGTCGGGTAATCTAATTATTTTTTTTGTGGGCAACAAAAGTTCTTGCTGAGATACATAATAGCTCACCGTGCATTGGGCTTTGATCTCTTCAACCGAAAGTGCAGGCTTCCCATTTGAATCCTTTGCTAAAATGAAAGCATCAAGCAAATCTTCAGGCTCCTTCTTCTTCCCTTCTCTCCACTCTTTCAGTCTCTCATCGACGATTGGATCATGGTAGCCATTCACGATTCCGATAGCCTCACTTACAATCTTCTCATGCCCCTCCAAATCCAATGGCCTTAGCCAAGGCACATAGTCCGAAAGAATGAAAGAGTTAATGTGCTTAAGAACTGTAAACAACGATTCAACGTGTTCTTCTTCTTCCTTTCCAGGCCCTCCATCTTCTTTGCCTTTCCCGAAGTATCTTTTATTGAACATCATCCTCCTAATCACATTTCCCGTATACTGCCTCGTTGCGGCTCTCACGTTTATAACACCACGGTTCTCATTGTTGATGCATTGGTTGTAGATGAACTTAACAAGATTATCAGCTTCTTCGGTTCGTTTACGGAGTAACCAGCTAAGTCTTGCTGGATTAATAACGTTGCAGGCAATTACTTTCCTCATTTTTTTCCATTGATCTCCCCATGGCACCAATGCTGTCGACCAGAAACCTCGGGTAGCGTACTCGGTGCCATCGTGGTTGGCCTGGAAGCGAAAACGGAGTCGTGTTTCTTCAGGAACTCTCTAGCGATCTCCGGTGATGTAACAACGATGACATGAGTGTTTGCGAGGCGGATGCAAGCGATATCGGTACCGAGCTGTTTCATGAGGCCAAGAATCCACCTGAAGGTCGGCTTGTTTCTCCAGATTTCGGGAAGGTTTCCGATGACGGGCCATGGAGTTGGCCCTGGTGGAAGCCGTGGTTGGTTCCAAGTAGTGACACTGAATTTCAATTTGACAATGACAAGCAGTAAAACAAGTGGGAAAGGAAGTGAAATGAGCAGTGTAGAGAAAGCAGTATCATGGGATTTGTCCCATGAAGGCAGTTGATAAATTTGAAAGGAATTATTGCTGAATGAAGAGTTATCCATGTCCTAGAGATAACAGTTGGATATGTTACAAGTGACTGTTTTCTTTCTATTTCTCTGAACAAAATGTCGATGGCAGAGCCATTTATAGAGCGAGCTACAGAGGCATTTATGAGCACTTTTTTGCCGTGCATAGTACTAGGGACAGAGTCATAATTATATTTAAATACGGTAAAATATATATATTTTTAAAGCAAAGACAATTTATAATTATTTTATGTCAATAACCTCTAAAGCAAGTGGTTAAAAACTATCAATTGACATATTTTTTTAGAAAGTGAGTTCTAGACACATTAGGAGCAATTCTCATCCCCTCCTTTAGGTAGGATTTGTTACAAAAAATTATAATTATCCCATAATTTTTATAAATTTAATATATGAATTAAAGATAAAAAAATTTCGTCTCTACATAGTATGTACTGTGTAGTATGTACTATCGTTTTCGCCGTACTTAAATAATGTTTTAATATCGAATGTTGAGTTTATTATCAAATTTAGTGGATAATATTAGATTAAATGTGGAATGATGTTGTCATTAGTAAAGAAATGCCAAAAGTTGAGAATTGGATTAAATTGTAAAGTTTTCAAAGTATAAACTATGAGGGACAAAATGATATTTATGATTTAGGGTTATGAGGTTTAAATTTAGGGGTTTATAATATAGGGTTTAAGGTTAGAAATTAAGCTTTAGAAATTAGGGTAGAGACAGACACGTGACTCTTTATATTAAAGGATAAACTTATAAAATATTAGGAGACGAACTTATAAAACTCGTTGAGGTTTTAATATATACATACTCACTTAAAGTAAATATTTATTATACAATGAAGGGATCAATTGATACTTTTCCGATGAATTTCAAAGTGCTCCGACCACGGTGCTCCAACTTTTTTACTCAATTTTTACACTAAAATTATCATCATCTCCTGAACCCTAACTTGGGTTCTCAAGAATCATGAAATAAAGATTTGTTTTTGAGATACCCAAACTACGATCTCAAAAGTTGGTCTTCGGATTAGATAAAAACTTCATTGTTGCTTACTCGTGTTCGTAAATATTTTCTGATCATTTTGATTTATCAAAATTTAATCTTTACGGCTGCTCACCTGCTTCCTTCCTATTTTTTTAAGTCTCGAGTTCAAGACTCAGTAGGAGCATTATTTTTCCTACAGTCCCCTTTCCCCCTCTAAGTAAAAGTAGTAGTAGGATTTGTCAAAAAAAAAACACACATTGAATTCCTTCAAGGCGATTGAAAATATAAAAAGACAATAAAGAGAGAAAATAGCGAGGAATGAGAAAATAATGTGAAATATTTTTAAGTTTTTTTCTTAAGTTAAACTTTAAAGTATATTTTATTTTTGATTTGATCCCTCCACGTGTTACTCATCAATTAATTGAAAATATCACATATTTTTAACGACGATAAATAAAAAGGCCAAAATTATTGATGAAATGAAACTCTAAGAGTTACATTTGACCAAAAACACTTGAAGGACTATAATGAGAATCAAATTATCTGTTGAAACTTTAAAGAAAATGTTAGTGATGCTCCAACATTGAAAGGTCTCCGACAAAATAAAATTTTGTGGCCAAAAGTTGAAGAGTGAAACAATCAATCGATACAAATTGTGATCCCGATCTCGTAGATATTTCGATTCCAGCAAATGATGACGCTATAGCTTCAATTCGATTAATTCTTAACAAATTAGTAGTCGCAATTTGTGAGGGTTGTTCTAGCTATATACGAAATCCTTGATTAATAATAAGATAAATAAATTATTTTTTGGAACTACATAGATCTATGGAATCGGTTACTATATCCTGAATCGCACAAAAGAGATAAAAAAATCGTAAATATTGTGTGATTAGTTTAGTCGGTGCCAAAAATATAGAATTTGAGTAGGCAAGAGAAGATTGAATCAAAATAATTCCTTTTTTTAAGTAAAGTTCTATTTCTGTCAGATGACAATATGAATGGTATATCATGTTCCATCAACGCACTAAACGGGGTTATACGATATCTCTGGTGTGGAAGTAGGCCAACATTTCTATTGGCGAATAGGAGGTTTCCAAGTCCATGCCTAAGTACTTATTAATTCTTGGGTTGTAATTGCTATCTTATTAGGTTCCGCCCTTATCGCTGTTCGGAATCCACAAACCATTCCAACCACCGGTCAAAATTTCTTCGAATATGTTCTTGAATTCATTCGAGACGTGAGCAGAACTCAGATTGGAGAAGAATATGGCCCATGGGTTCCCTTTATTGGAACTATGTTTCTATTTATTTTTGTTTCTAACTGGTCAGGTGCTCTTTTACCTTGGAAAATTATACAATTACCTCATGGAGAGTTAGCTGCATCCACGAATGATATAAATACTATTGTTGCTTTAGCGTTACTTACGTCAGTAGCATACTTCTATGCGGGTCTTTCCAAAAAAGGATTAGGGTATTTCAGTAAATACATTCAACCAACTCCAATTCTTTTACCCATTAACATTTTAGAGGATTTCACAAAACCCTTATCACTTAGTTTTCGACTTTTCGGGAATATATTAGCTGATGAATTAGTAGTTGTTGTTCTTGTTTCTTTAATACCTTCAGTCGTTCCTATACCTGTCATGTTCCTTGGATTATTTACAAGTGGGATTCAAGCTCTTATTTTTGCAACTTTAGCTGCGGCTTATATAGGCGAATCCATGGAAGGTCATCATTGACTAGTTTTTGTTTTGGAAATAGTATAGCCCTTTTTTTTAGCTTAGCTTAGTCCAATGCAAATACGACGATCTAGAGTAATAACAAAAAAGATTACGATATTAGAGAATTCTAATAAAAAAAGGAAAGAGATCTAATCTAAAAGATCTTTTTCCTAAAATTCTGGTTTGGTCCATCTTTTTATTACTTATATTTATATCATATTTACCTTCAATCAATATTATCTTTATATTAATATTGTTTTTGTTTATTCAATTTCAATATTATAAGTCCTAATTAGAATAGGAATTCGTATGGTATCAACAATTTAGGGTCTATGATTTTAAAAAAACTGTTTTTTCTATAGAATGATTCCCGTTTGAGCCGATTTCATTCAATTCAATGATTGACCAAAAGAAAATTTTATTTTAAGAAATAATAAAATAAATTGCATGAACTTAGCTCAATCAAATACTGATATTGATTTTTTATTTTTATGCAATGATTTGGTCTAATAAATTCGTCCATTTAGATTGTATCCATGTGAGATAATGATAAATAAAAGGAAGAGACAAATGTACAAAAAACGATATTAAAAAAATGATTAGGAAAAAAAGGGGGGTAGAATTAGGTATATAGAATCTAATGGCTATAAGACAGCTCTTGTCTATCCTTTGAGGAATAATTCTAGAATCCAATTGAATCTAAGATATGAAAAATTGGTTTACGTTATGTAAGAAACACATGTATATGGGATATTAGATATTGACTAGTTCTATACGAACTCAAAATAGATCTAATCCAGCCCACTACTGTGGAGTTAGATAGGGATTCCAATAGAAGAATAGAAGTTCTTCTGTTTCGTCTTTGACTCCGAATTGGATGAATAAAGAGATAAAATAAAGACAAAAACAAAGAATTCGAAGAATTCAAAGTAAAGAATGGGTTGGAAAAAGGAAATGGCAGAACAAAGTATGCGCGGATTCACAAAAATCCAAAGTGGATAGGAACTAAAAAAAAAGATATCGAAATAGTTTCGACGGTTCAATAATCTTCTCACTTCCATTCGGAGTTCTTAGTTACTTGGGCAGTTGAATCTTAGCGATGGAATAATATAATTAAGTCAAAATTCATTGGATGATTGTATCATTAACCATTTTTTTTATTTTGGTGCGAGGAACTTATCATGAATCCACCGACGCGCCGCCCGTTATTCTTTGTTGGGTTGGGTTGTCGAGCTTGCTTCTATTGGACACCGAGTTGGTCAAGGTACCGCCGCTGGGCCAAGTTGTAGAAGGTATCGCAAGACAACCCGAGGCAGAGGGAAAAATACGAGGTACTTTATTGCTTAGTTTGGCTTTTATGGAAGCTTTAACAATTTATGGGTTGGTTGTAGCATTCGTACTTTTATTTGTGAATCCCTTTGTTTAATGCTATAAGTATGAGAATTATGGTACCATTGTATTTAATTAGATCGGATCCATGCCTTCAATTGGTTATAGTATCTCAAGACACACAATATTTAAAAAAATTTCCTTTCTTTTTTCTATTGAAAAAAAATGTGGATTCTCAGTGAGAAAAGTAAAAATCCAGAACAAATAAATTAGAACTATTAATTATTGACTGCAAATTTATGGACGATTCTTCTTCACTTGTCTTTTTCTAATGGTATAAGAAAATAAAACTGGATACATAACCAATCAGTATTGATTTTTTTCAATAAAAAAACTTTCTGAATTTCAATTATATTATAATAATATAACATCAATTATGCGTCTATGTAAATCCCAGAGCATAAGTTGTTACACAGTTATAGTTGTCTAATGAGGTATTTTATCTATCTAGATATGATGTTCATAGGGAATTAACAGGATTAAACAAATACCTTTCCTTGTAAATATTTTCTTCTTTCTATTTTCTTTTTTACTTCAGTAATATTTTTGTGAGTTGTCGTTAGATTAAGAACGAATTATTATTATTATTATTTGAAATAAAATATTAATTAACAGGATTAAATTTTAAGAAACCAATCAAAACATATCACGACAACTCTTTTTGTTTTATGTATTATAAATTTGATTTATAGTTTAAAGTTTAACAACAGGATTGAATGCATGAAGTCACGGTGAGGAGCATTTGTATTTTTATTTTTTAAAAAAATATAAGTCTAGTTTAGTGTTATTTTTTAAAAGAAAATAGTGTTCGTGTAAAGGAATTTTTTATACTTATTTGAGAGAAAAAATATTTTAGACCTCGTTTTTAAATATTTTTAAACCATTAATATTCTAAACATATGTTTTGTCTTACATTTCAATCACTTGCAACAAATTAATAACATAATTAACTATTGTTATAATATTGAGATTGCCAAAGAAAATAGGGTTGGATTATGTCAAACTAAAATAGAATAATTAAATCTTAAATTTCAAAAAAAAACAGAAGGACTAGAACTATAATTAAATCTCATTTTTATGTTACTTCGACTCGGATGTGGATGTTGGATATACATAGAAATGCTCCAAATACAAAGTTATGTTTGAAGTTATTGGAATACTCCAATGATAACTTTCAATAAAAAAAATGATGATGATCAGTGGAGGAGGAGAATGGTTTTAGACGATTTACTCTTTTTGATTTAGACGAAGATTTATTGATGATTACATATCACAATTTCCCTTTTAAATCAAAAAAGTTGAACCGTTTAAAAACACCACTCTCTTACTCTGATCATCAACGAAGCTCATGTAACCAGAGTTGGCTTCCTTTGAATAAGGTTTTTTTTTGTTCAATTGTGTTGGACAAAAGGACTTAAATTCGAAATAAATCAATATTAAACGGGAGAAAAATAAATCGGAAATTGTACGAATAAAATAATATTCGAAATAAAATAAAAGAGGTTCAAAATAACCGAAAATATGTAGATTTGAAGTAATCAGATTCTATTGTTAAGGCCTGCTAGGAACGCAATTTCCTTAAGCACTCAAGCATTCGACTATCACCGGAAAACTATGCAAGTTTGGGAGAGAAAACATTTTTAATTATATGTTTAAAACCCGAAAAATACTCATGTATTTATAGGAAAAAATTAAGTTAAATATTCAATCATGGTAAAATATTAGTGGGTCTATATAGGGCCCACATCATGCAAGTGCAAATCTAACTCCCTACGCATGAGGAACAAGTTAAACTCGAGTCATTCAATAATTATTAGTTGGGTAAGTGTATATAAACACTTCTCAATCTATTTATCCTATCCATGTGGTATATGGAGTCCCATTTCCTTCTTTTTTTTAATTCTCAACCTCCATACTTTGACCATCAATTTCTCATTCATAACTCAATCATTTTGAGCATATGAGATACTGTTGTAAAATTCTCATGGAATAGAATAAAATTCAATAGAATCTTCGCCTTTATGCATTCGAAATATGGATCAAAGTTACTAATTTCTCACATTTTTCCAACAAATTGCAACCAAGTTACTTTTGAGATATCATATTTTAAGATTTCTTCATATATATATATATATATATATATATATATATATATATATATATATATATATATATAAACTTACAAACGTGTCCGTTAAGACATATACTTGTATTTGACATTCACACCCGAGTACGAGTAATATTGGCAGCTACCTATGTTACTTTGTTGAATGACCAATTCTGATACTAATCTTACTCTGTTTCATTTGCAGGTTCATCTGTTATGTTTCCCCATAGACTCATCACGATCACATACAATTTGGACATGGGCTACTACTTCCTTTTGCAATCCATTACCAATATATAATTGTCTCTATGCATATACATAAACCGAACTAACTCAGACATTGTCAAATCAGCATTAAAAAAAGCTACTCTACCTCATCCGCAGAAACTAGAACATCAGTTTGTTGTCCTCCCGATGTATTCCCGTGTCGCCGGATCCCGTCTCCGGTCACCGTCGCGGCATCACAGCTAGTTCCCTGATCTAACAATGACCGCCTGCAAGTTGGACAAGATGAGTGTGACATCAACCATGTATCTATACACCTCACATGAAAACCATGGCTACATTTTGGCAACGCCCTGACTTTTTCACCATCCATGAATTCCCCGAGGCAAATCGGACAATCCGTAGCCTTCATGTTCACCCCTGGACTATATACCGCCACCGGAATCCTCCGCAACGCGCTCTTCTTCAACCCTCTTGTCCCGGCTAAACGATCCGGTGTCTCATCGGAGGCATCGAAACCGAACCTTCTGCCACAACGCAACGCGCAACGCATGATGGAGTTTAGTCCTAGAGCACATATCAATGCACAAAGCAAAGCTGCTAGGATGATGACCATGTTGGTGTCGAAATTGGCTTCATTGGTGAAAGCAGGGCGCGTTCTGTTTCCGTTCGCCGGCGATGCCGATTGCGTATCGAGGAGGTGCCGGTGCGGCCGATGATAAAGAGTGGTCACCACCATTGCTACTTTCCCTTGCAACATCACCAAAAGAAAGAGAGATAAGTGTCTTTAGAGTTAGGGTTATGTGCCTGTCAGGAACTTCCAACTAACAAAGGTTGCAAAAAAAGGGGTTATGGCTTCCCAAACCACAAAGATTCCATGTAAAGCAGTAAAAAACTTGAAAGTACTGAAGCTAAAAACCAAAGGAATTGAAGAAATAATTATGGGGTTTCCAAGTTTTTTGCTGATCACAAATTTCTAGCAGGAAATGGATGGGAATTCTTTGCTAATAGAGATGAGAGCATTGAATATAAATGGGACCCGGAAAGCAATACGGAAGGAACTATCTAGGGAGATGATCACAGGTCTAACTCTCCTTTATTATTTATTTAGAATTTTGAATCATTGTTGATAAACTTGAATTTCTCAAGTTATATATAGTATATATAAGGGAAGAGTCTAACATGTAGCATGTTTAGGGTGTGTCTAAAAGACGATAAATTTTAAAATTTATTTTTCAACCGAAAATGTTATATTTTTTGATTATATTTTTGATTGATTTTTTGAATTTTTATTGCTAATATCGATACTTATTTTGTAAGTTTTGATATTTTATTCTAAATTAAAAATTTATCAAAAAAATTAAGTATAAATACTTACAAAAAAATCACAAAAAATATTATTAAATATCAAACATTTTCAATTCAAAAACAAACTTTAAAATTTATCATCTTTTAATCACATTCTACACATGTCCTACCCTAGAGCTACCCTATATATAAGCTTAACCAGACTCAGATGTTTACTTATGGAAAGAGATGCCAAATACCAAATGAATAAGATAATGTGTGATGGATGTCTTGTCATTGTAATATTACTGAGAGCGAGATAAGGGATTTCTTTATCATGTGATGTGAATGTGATTAGATTAAGTCCTAATTTGTTTTTTTTTTTTGTGTGTGTGGAGGATAAAAATAAATTGAGTGAAATTATATTATGGACCCGCTATATTAATTTTAACTAATAAAAATTATTTATTTTATTATTTATTTTCATGTCATAATTTGCTCAAATGATAAATTTTAGAAAATTATTTTTAAAAAATAAAATAAAAAAAATATGAATGAAGGTTCACTTAATAAAAAATTATATATAAAAAATTAAAATATATAATTTTTATTAAGTGGTATCATAAATAATATAGTGAAAATGACTCATAATAAAATTTTCTTTTCGCTTATTTTTTCTTCCATAGATATAATTATAGTTTCATTATTTTTTACCGTCGTCAATTGCAGCTTTTATACAAATTATCGGTCATTATTTTAGTCGTTTTTCTCTTGCTGTCTATGTTCGGTTTCTCTCTCTCAACTTTACGTCAGATACCCAACATCAATACATCATGGTACTTATGTGCAAATACTGAGGTGAAAAATTAATATGAATGTATTTCATTGTGTACGTGTATTTGGTAATTCTCTACGATGAAAATCTCTTCGCTCGATTGTGCAGGTCTGAAAACTAATATTTGTCCCTTTCGGAGATCAATGTGCTTTCTCGATTAGAGCTATAGCAAGTATGTGATTTGATTAAAGTGAAGATTTTGGAGCCAGATAATTTGTTGTCAGCTCTTTATGTTTTTCTATTGTTTTCTGGATTGGTCGGAGATCTTACTCTTTAGGTGTATTTTACCAAAGTTATCTGCCTCACCCATCTAAATTTTTGTTTTGTTACAAAATCTTAAAGTTTTTGAGTTGGTCCAAAATCCCTTTAGGTGGTCAAAATTTTGGTCACCAAAACCTTTAACAATCTCCACCTTAATATAATTTTTAGAAGTGTATGAAGTCTAAAATAAAACTTTAAACTTCTACAAAAATTTTAAACACAATAATAAACGAATTATCACTTTAACGAATAAATTCTCACCCCTTCCACAAAATCTCTTATTGTATTACTCAAGTTTAGATTTACAATATAACTCGCTCTTCATATTATCATAAATATCAACTTTACTTTTAATTGTAATTGTATCACTATAAAATTTATCACGTACAACACGATACTGATCATCAGTAAAAATTTTATATTATTCATTCATAACCATTAGTCTAATAGAATCTCTTCGGAGGTTTAGTTTCTTCCCGTGCCTATTCACGGTAGTAGCATATTGTTAAGAAACAATCTTATTATTACCTAACATTGAATTTTAAATCTTAAATTTAATTTTTAGTGTGAAAGTATAAATAAAGATACTAAAAAAGATAGCGGATTTTTATCATAGAATTAGACAAATGTCCAAAAATATGCATCTTTTAGAGCTGGGATTGGAAGAATCATATATTCTCAAAGTTCATTGAAGAGAAAAAAATCATAGGATTTTCCTACCTTCCTTTCCTAGAAAAGAAGTATTTCCTGTGAAGAAAGAGTACAATGATTTAACCATGGTTAACGTCAAGAGGTTAGTAACAATGATCCAAAACCGAAAGCAGCCCAAACAAACCCATCAATTATTTATTATCCACTTAGTTCTCTTCATCTCAAATATGCCAAAACTTCAACACAAATCCTTCCTCTTTTGATATGTAAACCTTCAAGACGTTGCATAAAAACTAATTAGATGATATAAAAATTTCACATGATATAGATGTTGGAAAAAATATGATGAATGAGAAATTGATACTCAAAGTGGGTTTGTGAATTGAGTTAAGGAAAAGGGAAAATTTATATTTCATATTGATGGGTTATCAAGCGTGTGATATATTTATATACACGACTTTATTTTGTGGTTATTGAATAACTTAAGTTGATATGATATGGGTAATACGAATGTTTAGACTGGTTGAGCCTTCCGTGGGCTTGTGGATATTTTAACCCATTACAAGATAATTTTCCTTAAATTTGGATATTATTTTTTTGAATATTTTGGAATGTAATAGAGAAAGGCAAGGTTACAGTTTGTAATATTTGCAGATGTGCTACTGCAGTTGATCATCTAGTTGTTGTATCTTAGAAGACAGAAGACTAACGTATCTCAAGCACCATAAGAGTGACCGAAAATCTGTCTTAAGGAAACTGTGCTCGCACAGGCCTCAACTCGTTTCTACTCAATCGAATTACGTTTTATTTATTCAATTTTCTATTTCAATTTAAATTTATTTGTAATTAATTATATTCTGTTCGATCTAATAATATTTTCAATATTTATTTTTATCATTTTTTTATTATTTTTAGATTATTAACGCCACTCTGCTAATATTCTTAAGACAGATTTTTAGAGTTTTAATCCAAGGACGAATAGAATTTACCATCGGAATATCCTAGAGATTTCTCGGCATGCATTATTTGCTTTCAAATCTCAAGGTAAATTCCTATAATGGCGGCACAGGTAATATAGAACATTTGTGTTCAGTTTGATCTCTTGAACCTTCTTTTGTGCTTTGTTAGAAAGTCAAACAAAGGTTATACGGTTGTAAATTTCACAACCCTCTAGTTGCGACTTGCGAGGAAATTCTATGATGAATGGCACAGTACACATTGGGACTGTTTCAAGTCGAATGAGATTCGCCAAACTCTAGAGTTGGTCAATTATTTCTTTCCAAGAAGTTCGATCGATCACTGCCGCCATCAATTAAATTTGTAAACAAATTATTTTAGAATTTAATTCCTACCGTTTTAATAAGTTTATTAGATATTCTTTCTTAAACAAGAATCAACGAAATTGTTACCGGTTAGTAAGTTGAGATCTCGTAAACAATTTGTTTCGGGATTTAATTCATGCCGTTTTAACGGGCTTACTTGATCTTCTTTCCAAAACAAGAGGCAATCTGAATAAATATGATTTATTCAAATTTTGTTGTGGACAAATCTGTTTTAACACAAAAATTGTCATCGAAAGTAACATTGGTTTCTATTATTTTCAACAGAATCTAGAGTGTTGATTCTGACCGAGGTCTTGAATCAAATCATAGAAGAACTTTGTTTTCTATGTCAAACTAAATTCTCAAAGCCTAGTCTGATATACATTATGAAGTGTACATTGTTTGAAAATGGTTAAAGAATTGTGAGAGTTGTTGGACTATAAATACAAATAGAAGATGCCAGTGCTAAAAAAAAATCTTAGTTACCAATGTTTTAATGTGTGATGATTGATCCCAAATTATTGTGAATTAAAGGCAGGGACTATAATTGATCACTCACGATATTCTCATAAAGGAATGGTTGGAAGTGAATCTATTCATACGTTAGTCATTTGTAAAACTAATCATGTTTGAAATGATTACAAGAACTTCCTTAAGCATAAGATAATGAAACACATAAACGGTGATTGAAAACAATATGAAAATGCATGTCTAAGATTGGTTCTTTGAAAGACTTGGTATTTAAGCGTGCCTACTGCACAACCTCTCTTTTATAAGTTACCTACCTGGTGCACTGTTCATTATTGTTATTTCTATTAAGACTGTGTGAATTATTGTTTTGGAGTTTTAGTCTTTGGCTAAATTCATGATGTTCAATAGATTCATTGACACAATAGAAAAAGTGAAATTCATTTAAAAGAATTTTAAAACGTGGCAACAATAGATGTTGCATATTTGACTATGATAAACTTGGTCAAAGATCTGAAGGATGATCCTCCTATTATTTAGATAGGATAAGGTAAATGTTGTTACCACCTTCAAAAGTTGCTAAGGTAAATATTGCTAAGACAAATATTACCATGACAAACATAGTGGAAGTCATAAAAGATTTCAAGAAAACAAACCGTGGATTAGACAGTGTGTTCAAGAAGCAAATTTTATGGGAAATGCTTCAATTGCCATAAGATGAGGAGAAGCTCTATATGAGTATTGTTGGTATTATAATTTTGAAGACGACTTCTGAAAATAACTACAACTTCAAAAATGTGACCAACATGTGGGGAAACTGTTTTATTAGTTAATTACCCTTTTTTAAATAAAGTTCTCCACAGTTAAAGAGATAAGACACCATATGAGTTATGAAAATGAATAAACCCTTCATACAAATACCTTAAAATGTGAGGGTGTCTTTCAAAAGTAACAACCTCATCACCAAAACAATGACATGAGAATCTAAATAGCTTCAAAATTTCTTGGAGTATATTCCCGAATGGCCAAAGCATGTGCGCACAATATGCATATATTGTAATGACCAAGCGGAAATTGGTAGAGCACAAAGCTTATGTATAATGGTAAGTCGAGACATATGCTTCGTCGACATAATACCGTTAGACAACTGATCTCAAATGAAGTTATCTCTATTGATTTTGTAAGATCAACAGATAATGTTACAAATATGCTAACCAAAAGGGTTAAATTGATATTAGGTTGAGAAGACATCGAAAGGAGTGAGACTACAACCCATGAAAATTTAAAGGGCTATGTGAAGGAAAACCCTACCTAGTTGACTAGAGATCCCAAGATCTACGTTCAAATGGACAACCTACTTGCATAGACCTTGTGCGATCACTGTGGGGGTTCTTCTCCCAAGTCCATTCCTATGATGTAAACAATGATCAAAATGGAACAGGCCAAGCAAAGCTTTTAATGACCATTGTGTGTTTCGGTGAGCCGAACAACATAATCCACCTATCTAAGAGTGAAGTAGGGACGCTTCAAGGAGACTATTGGAGCATAGTTCTCTCGAACTCTCGCAGAACCAGTCGATGTCCACAGCTATACGGACATATCCATGAAAAGTAATATTATTGCCAAAGAAATAGTTGTGTGAAGTATATCATCGTTTATACAAACGGCATAACAGTTCAAGGACATCACGTCTACTGGTTAGCTAGTAAAGTAAATATATTTTCACAAGGGAAGGTTCAAGGGTGGACACCTATCTATCATATGCAGCTATAGATCGTAGAATCTATCATCACATCGAGTCAAAATGTTTTGATTTAAATCAATTTCATTCATGTGGTGGATTGTTGGAAAAAATGTGATGAATGAGAAATTGATACTCAAAGTGAGCTTATAAATTGAGTTAAGGAAAAGGGAAAGTCTTATATCCCATATTGATGGGTTATCAAGCATGAGATATGTTTATATACAATACTCTACTTGGTGGTTATTAAATAGCTTAAGTTGATATGGGTAATGTGAATGTCTGAACCGGTTGAACCCTTTGTGGGCTTGCAGATATTTTAACCCATTACAAGATAATTTTCTTTAAATGTAGCATCTTTAATATCTCAAATAAAAGGATAAATGATAAGAGATTATCCTTAAATTTAGATATTATTTTTTTAATATTCTGGAATTAAAAGGATAAATATATGATAAGATATTATCTTTTAATTTATATATTATTGTGATAATGCTATTTAATTAATAAATTTTATTTTATATAAAATTCAGATAATTCACAAGCTTTATTTTCAATGAAACTCCTACCCCAATATATAGCATGCAAGCCTACTAGATTTTACAACAAAAAAACACAGAGAAGGTTACAGTTTGTGATCTCTGCAGATGTGCTACTACAGTTGATCATCTAGTTGTTGTATTCTGGGAAGACAAATGACCAACGTATCTCAAGCACCATATGAGTGACCGAAAATCTGTCTTAAGAAAACTGTACTCGCACAAGCCTCAACTCGTTTCTACTCAATCGAAAAAAGGTTTACTTATTTGATTTTCTATTTTAATTTCAGGTTTATTTGTAATTGATTTTATTCTGTTCGATCTAATAATATTTTCAGTATTTATTTTTTACTATTTTATTATTATTCTTGGATTATTAACATCACTTTTCTAATAGTAGATATTTATATCTTTACATTTGCTCATATTAATTGTAATCTATTTATTGAATACAGTGTTATGAATTAGTTTTTCTTAGTATACCGATGTGATTACATGTAGTACCTGTTAATATTTTTTTAACTTTTAATAACACATACTTTATATATACATGTGCTCAAACTCGAATATCTTAAAATGAAAACAAATGTTCAGTACATAAACATAATTAATGAAATGACATAAAATAAAGTTTCAAAAAGTTAAATGCATTAACAAAGTTAAATAACTATTCAATGGGCATACATGTATTAGGTGTTTAGCTAGTTCTTTTACCGTTTACATTGTTTTGTTAGTTGATTTTATCGTGTAATATGAATTTTAATTATTGTTATGAGTACTTTTTTTACTCTATTTAGGTTTAAGAAAATTTTTAATAATATAATATTTTTTTAATCTAAAAAAGTTAAATAACTAATTTAATTTAAATAGAGTTGAGAAAGACAAAGGATTTTTTTATACAAATCTTGAATATGAGGAAACAAAAATGAGCAGCTTGGCTAGTCGGCCAAATATCTGTTCATGCATATTTTTAATCTTTTGAAAATGAGCACATACTTTGAAGACAAAATGATTTGAACTCAGGTCTTCTAAGATTAATATCATCTATTTCTCTACTGAGACCACTTGTTGGGTTCATGAGTGTAATCTTTTTTAAATTTATTCTAATATGACTCTAACTATATTCTCTTTATTAACCCTATGATATTTTGTAATGATTAATTTTAATTATCTAAAACTGTGATTATACCTTATATTTATAATTTTAAAAAATAAAAGTACTTGTATTTCACTAATAAGTGATTTAAATTTTTTAAAGCTATTTATTTAAAAACTACTTTTAATTTTTATTTTAAGATATAATATTAATATAAAGGAAAAAATGATGCATATGTTAGAGGTTATGGTTTTAGTGTAAGGTTTTAGTTTAGGGTTTAAAATTTAGGAGTTTAGGTTGTAGGGTTTTATTTTTTAGGATTAGGGTTAAAAATTTAGAATTTAGATTTTATAGTATAGATATGCAGACTTAGTTTTAGACAGTTTGTGTATCAAAAATTTACTCTAATATAAATATAATGAATATTTGTATATATATATATATATATTAATAATTTCACTATCTGAGCAAAGAAAATAGATAAAACCAAATTATATGAGTAAATTTAATATTAATTCTCTATCATTCTATTTTCTCTAACTAATCATTCGACTTTTTTTCTTTGATATTTAATATATAAATAATAAACTGATTGTTAATTAAGTATCATTACAAAAATTTGTTCCTTTGTTGAAATTAAACCCAAGTTTCTCCCTTATGATGGTGACATTTTATGAAGTGAAAATGAAAGAGAAGACAAAGGCACATGGACATCATGTGGGCAATGACACATTTTATCTTCCAATTCCGTGACCAGGCCTTATTCATTGTCTTATCTATTCCTTTCTTAAGATCGCAACACGTGGACGAAATAAAAATTATGAAAATATCAAATGAGTACACCATGACACGACACATGACATTAATTAATATAAAAATTTTGTTAAATTTAATAATTAATATTGATTAAAATGTTGAATTGATAAAATTTTATATTACATGAGCTTAATAGAGTGTAACTTTTTTATAAAAAATTCAATTATTTTTTTTTCAAAAATTCAAGTCCGACATCTTTAAACTCATATTAAATTAAATTCTTTTTCAGTTATCAGAAAGTTTTAAAATAAAAATACTATAGTATTTTTCGAATTATTAAAAATTTGGTAGTTATCTTAGCTTTTAAATATTTTTAATTAAATATTACCGGTTCTAAAAAGAATTTCGTAAATGTAAAAGATTTGTAGTTTTGTGTTTCATTTTAAATATGATGCTATATTTTTACAATTAAATTTAAAATGATTTTATTTTAATATTTTGTTATAAAAAATTAAAAATAATTTTAATTGAAAAATGAAATATTTTAAAAATATAATCTAATATTTTTTTTGTAATTTTAAGAATAACGTTTTATGTACAAGTTTCAAAGTAAATGATTATATTGAAAATTTTGATTAATTTCATGATTATTATTGTAATATTATAATATTTATAATTTGGTAAAGTTAAGATTGATGGTGTTGCCTGAGCTAATAGGTTGAAATTGACTCCTTGATGTAGGCCTCTCAACTTTAGGTATCAAGATGATATTTGTCTTTTTGATCTTCCGCAAATTAGTAGAAACATTTAAGATCGAAAAAATACAAAATCTAACAAGTAGTTAGAGATAATGTTAATTTTAAAATATTTTACTTTAAATATTTATATGTTGTCAAAAAATATAAATAAATATTATCTTATATATTTATACCAGTATATTAAAAGAAATTAAGAGACAGTAAATTTGTGACCTCATCACTAATATTATATTAAACCTTTTAAAAAATAATGACGAAAATCTATCATTTTTGACGCCTTTAAATGTGTCATGTATTTATCGTCTGTATAAATTTTATCTACATAAAACTCAACTAAAAACGTACTGCTCAAAAATTTATTAATCGATCAAGTGACCAAAACTGCTTCAGTTGTTTTATTTTGTATGAATTTAAATTTCTGACATTTACCTGGAAAAGTGATTTTAAAAGTGTTAAATGTTTAATTTTATTGTCAAAAAGTACTTTTAAGTAAATAAAATATTTATTTTAAACATTATTTTTAAAAATATAAAAAAATTAATGATATAAACAAAAATATATAAATAAATTTACTTAAAAAATACTTTAAAAAAGTTAAAAACTAAATATTTCAGCTTTTAAAGTACTTTTTAAATTAAATTAAAAAAATACTTTTAGCTTGAAAAAATACTTTTAAAGTATTTTTTAAATCAAATTAAAAACTAAATATTTTTCATTGCTTTTAATCTTAAACTAAATTTTTTTCTCCAAAAATTAGTTTAAAAAATAATAAAGAATAGAGTATTGTATTCAAAGCAAACTTATTCAAACTTACCGTTTGTCATAATCATTTTTTTTCTTCGTTTGAGTGGAAGCCAAACACGTAATAACCAAGAGATAGGGCTGACGAGTCATAATAAATAAACGTGCCAAAAAATTAATTAACATTTAAATTTTTTAAAAAAGCTTATACTAAATTTTCAATCGACACAAATTTAATAAGTACAAATAGATTATAAAACTATGCAAATATTGCTATCTTTTTTAAAGTGCTTGTCAAAACGGCGCCGTTAGTGAACTTTTTATTTTCTTAGGAAAGAGCCGAAGAAGAAAGCTAAAAAAGAAAAGAAAAATATTTCCAACAGTCAGCTCTCTCTCTCTCTCTCTCTGCTTTTGAGTTCTGAATCTAAAACGAAACAGTAAAAATGCAGGATCCGCCAAGTATCAAGCCAAACCCGGATCCACCACTTCCTCTCAATGCATCCTCCACCGCCCAAACGCCGCCTAAATTCCCCAACCCCACCACTTTCCGAGGTTCTTACCACAGGCGTGCCCAGTCCGAAGTTCAATTCCGGATCCCCGATGACCTGGATCTCGTCTCCGACCCCTTCGAAGGAATTGGATCCGAAGACGACTTATTTTGCAGCTACATGGACATTGAGAAGCTTGGGGGCTCATCTAAGGGAGCCGACGATGGAGGGGGCGCTGCTGGGTCTTCCAGTGCCGGATCGGGTCATAATCCCAAGGGCGAAGAAATGAGTGGCGGGTCGGGGATGGGGGAGAAGAGTAATGAAGGGGGAAAGGGAAGGCATATGTATAGTAATTCAGTTGATGGGTGTTCGCTAATGGAGTCGATTGAAGCTAAGAAAGCTATGGCTCCTGATAAGCTTGCTGAATTATGGACTGTTGACCCAAAGAGAGCCAAAAGGTTTGGGCTTTACTTCTTTGTTTCTTCCACTTTTCGGTTTTTTTTTTCAGTGAACTTGTTTTTGGGTACTCATGGCAACTGTAAGCTTGTAAAGTTTGTGTTTTTGTTTGTTTTTCTGTAGATTATTAGGGAAAGTTATTAGAAGAAATTAATATCTTTATGGAAAGATATTGTATTGCTGGTTTATAAAGTTCTGGATTTTTTTATTAGTTTTCTTTTTGGTTGGTTATATATATTTAAATTTTCGTTGGAATTATGATTGTTATTGTTGAAATGTTCTTTTCTTCCTTTTCATCATAGTAGTGAAGTTGACTTCCTGTTTCTCTTCTCTTTGTTTCGGGCAGTTTAGGAAGTAAAATGAAGAAATTAAGAAGTTGGAACATGGAAATATATATTCTTTTGGGAGGGTGGAATTTGAAAGAAGCTGAGAGTTACAGAATTCATGAAAAATATGCAATTTTATGTGACTAATAGTTTATGTGGATTATGAGTTTCAACTAATTTTAGGTGTTCTTTTATGAATCATGCATTCGTCTTAGTTCGTTCTCTTGTTTCATGGACATTATGGTTGTATTGTTGACAATATTTTTGTTAAGAATGTAGTGTTTACGGTGACTGTTTTCATCCTTGAAAGATGGAGATTTGTTATTTTCAGAAATTCAGTTTCGGAGGAGTTCTTGAAAGTATTTTCTTTTTATGAAAAATTCTTGTGCATTATAAGGTGTATTCTGTTTATGCGGTTCTTCTATGGATTATGTTTTTTGGCTTCTTTTTGTTTCCTTGACGAGGAAAATGCATTATAATTTTTTTCCCAGAATCTCGGGGTCTCTTGTTTTGCACTCTGATTACGAGATAACATAAATGCTTCCTGGAATTTTGATGTAACCGTAAGTACTGAATGGAACGTTGGTATTAGTTAAGTATATCTGAATTTCCATTATATAATCTCTGTCAAATTGCTAATACATTTTTGGCTTTTGTCCATAGGAATTTCAGCATATGAAGGGGATGTTCACCGTCTAATGTTGTAACAGTAGGTCATGGGTAGGAAGTATGTTGTTTGGTTTTTTGATTGTAATGACAAAACGGAAAATATATTTTTCGCTACATTTCATGCAGTATTTAGATGACATTACTATTGGCATAATTGAATATACTGGCTTGGGGAATATCACTTAATCCATCAACATAATGATTAATGGACGGTTATGAATTTTATTAGTCATAATTGGAATATTTCTCCATTTCTCGCGTTTGACTTTTTGTTGCCGTCTCATGTAAGTTTGATTTTGGGGCAAATGAGCTGTTCTTTCCAAAATTCTGAATGTGCAATAATGGGTTTGTAAAGGTCATATGATTACCGGCTTTCTATTTTGTAGTGTTTGAGAGTCTATAATCTCGAGCCTATCTATTTATATATTATTGAAAAGGTTTATCTTGCCTTAAATGTACCAGCATTTGGTGAGGTGACTGGGTTAGAGCAATTTTCGTCTCTCCACCCCTCAACCTTTAGTTGGGATGAATAAGAATAATCTCATATTTTTTTGGTGAGATTTGGGTTAGCATCCAAGTTTATGCTAAGAATGTTCATAATTTGTGTAGGATCATTGCAAATCGGCAGTCAGCGGCTCGCTCTAAAGAGAGAAAAGTTCGATATATATCTGAACTGGAGAGAAAAGTCCAAACACTTCAAACAGAAGCTACTACTCTTTCTGCACAACTAACCCTTTTCCAGGTTTTTGCCAAATAATTTCCTTTCTCACTGCATAATTTTGGACTTGTTTGTGGTGACCATTTGCATTCCTCCTCCTGAGGATATCAGGTCTACATATTAAACAATCGATATTTGGCTGTTCTACTTCCTAATATATCAAAGCTTTTTGCAATCAGGGCTTTAATTTTTCTTGGCTTGTTCTTTTATCACGTTCACATTTAAGTATGCTTGTAACTCTCTGTTAAAACTGAAATTGCCATTACTTTTGGATATGTTCCGCGTTATGTTGCTTTATCTTCTTTATTGATAATACTGGAATATTTAACAGCCGTATTTTTGTGTTTTATTCTAGAGAGATACAATAGGCTTGACTACTGAGAACACTGAGCTTAAGCTTCGGCTACAAGCTATGGAACAGCAGGCTCAGCTACGGGATGGTATATTTTGTCCAGACTATTTTAATTACCGAATTCTCTCCAAGACGGTGTACTTTAAAAGTTAATACTTAGCTTGTCCAGTGTTTAAAAAGGCGACTCCGAGGCGCGCCTAGGCGAGTACAAATCGCCTATTTATGTCTAGGCGATTTTAATGAAGCGCACAGAGGCGCAAAAGGCGCCGAGGCAGTGAAAGGCGACGCATTGTTTAAAATAAATAAAAAGAACCTAAAAACAGAGTATGTTGAAGAAGAAGAAAAGTAGGAAACTGATGAGTAAATGCAATGGAGGGAGAGGGGGAGAAAGAGAAGCAAGAGAAATTTGAAAAAATGAAAAACCAGAGAAAACCCAGATCTCTGTCGAAGAAGAGAAGAAAGGGTGAGTGCTTCACGTGATAGAGGAGAATTGTGGACCCACTTCTGGCACAACTTTTAACACGTGACTTTTTATTTATTATCAACAAATAAAAATAATAATTTATTAAAAAAAATAAAAAGAAATGAGAATGAAATAATCCGAGTAGAAAAATTTAGAAAGTTATAGACTAATAGTGGTCAACCCTTAGTATTGGGCCATAGTAAGTTGACTCTTTTTATGGCCCAAAAGGTATAGTTTAAACTAGTAGTATATTATTTCTTCTCTCCCACTGCATTAACATTAGTTATTTCTATAAATTTTAACCTATATTCTTTGGCTTGGTTAAAAAGATGAATAAGAAAATAAAATATTTTAAGTAAATTATATTTTAACTATAATATTTATTATTTGAATAAATTTAATAATTATTTTGTAACTTTTATAAGTTCAATCATAATTAACATTGAAAAAATGCAAGAATAATATTTAGGTGATAAATTTATCTATACTTGGTCAATATATCTTTAATTATAAAAAATTACGCCTCACTTCAGTAAGGCTTGCGCTTTGCGCCTCGGCTCTAGGACCCTTATCGCCTTAGTGCTCCTTGTGCCATTTTATACATTGAGCTTGTCTATGGATATGTTTGTTTGCTGCACAAGTCGAGCAGTTTTCTCTTACCGTAAATAGTTAATGATGAGAAGCAAAACAAACTTGCATGGAACTGGTCAAACCCAGGGATTTGCATTCTAGTGTTGTTCTTCGTATTTATTTTAGAGCCCAATCTTTGGATACTATTAGTGAATGTCCATATGGCATAGAGATATTCAGTCGTGTTTGTATAATGTGCCCGCTATTTCACCAATAAAATTACTGCAGAAAGTTTTAATTACATATAGTTTTTCTCATTGTTTGTTTCTGACTACAGCTCTAAATGAAGCCCTGAAGAAGGAAGTAGAGAGGCTCAAGATGGCTACCAGGGAAATGTCGACACCCACAGATAACTTTAATTTGGGAATACACCATATGCCATTCTCCCAACCTTCTTTCTTTCCTCCCCAGCCACGGCAAGTTGAACCCCAAAATATGCAAATGCCACCATTTCATTCCTTGCAATCCAACATGTTGACACCTAATCAGTCTGTGGTAGCTGCCTCCAGCTCACATGCCTTCGCTGATATGATGCAACAGGATCCTCTTGGTCGATTGCAGGGGCTTGATATCAGTAGCCGAGATACACACTTGGTGAAATCTGAAGGCCCTTCGATATCTGCGGGTGAAAGTAGTGGGACATTGTGATGCAGATTTTGCTGATCTACACCTTGCCCTGTCCTATTTGTTGGGTTGTTCATAGACTGACCTTGTTGACATCGAAAGGTACCGTTCATTTGAATTCAGAAGTTTTAATGTGATTGGGATTTTAGTTTTCCTCGTAGCTTTGCTAGTTCTTAAGTTATTCAAGATTCTTTACTTGTGGCATTCAACTCAATTTTTTTGGAGCAATGATGTGGGAATAGAAGTATGGTCCTAGGAGTAGATTAATGGAGCATCTCAAACCAGCTGCTGCCATTTCTTTTGTCTTAAGTATTGTTTAAACTCTAAAGTTGTATTTCTGGTGAATTTCGTCAAAAGTGGATTTTGTTTTAGTCGAGGACTCGCTATCTAAATGGGTGTGCAGTGCCTTGAGTTTACTGTTTTTTTCCATTTTCTGGTTCAGTTGGACCTTTACTAATGTTGTATGTATTATTACTTGTGAATTCGTCTCTGCGGCGATTTGTACTCGGTTCTTGGATGCTAACTTCTTGGGTTTTGCATGATCAAAACCTAACTTACTATTTCAATCTAATGCATCCAGTTTCCATTAAAATGCAAATTTGTTTTCCGTTTTCCGGTTATTCTAACTTTTGATATTTAAACTCGATTCATATCCTGAACCACTGATTGGAATCTTCCTTTTCCCTTTACTGGTTCTGAAATCATCTAGCAAAAACGAGCAAAATCAAAGCTTTTTTTGTTTGTTTGTTTCAGCAGTGATACTAATGTAAAACTGATGCCTGAATTGTGGCAGAACCTCGGGCTTTGCATGTGCTTCTTAACATGGTAGGGACACCACCTTCATTTATTATTACATCTAATTCAATCTTTGTATTAATCTTTTTCTTCGTGTTTTAACACATAAAAACAGTTAATTCATCAACCCACGAACGCTAATGATTCCAATCATGGATCAATGATGTTGAAAATCATATTTTGTCAGCAAAGTCACAGTAATAATGATTTCTTTATTTTTGATAATATATATGTCTATCTTATGGTCTATGTTTGGAGTGCGAAGCTGTCCCCCAACAATGTTTGGATACCCGTTATTTCTTTGAGAGTGCAATGTATATTTTCGAATATGAACCATAAAACGGACGTGTATATTACCAAAAAAAATAATGATTTCTTTAACCACAGTCCAATCCATTATCATACCCCGAATAAATTTTTTTTGCCCTTTTTCAGTGTTTTTTTTTATGCTTCAACACTGAAAATTTAAGTTTAGAGTAAAGGTTTAGGGAATTTAGGGTAGGTATATTTTTAAGGTTTAAAGATGTATAATTTAAAATTAAAACTTAAAATTTAATTTTTTAATATTTAAACATAAAAAAGCACCGAAAAAAAGTACATAATTTTTGTCCCGGACGCCGAGGATTTATTTTTGATGGAATGCATCAGTTTAATTAAAATCCAGAGAATTTGGCGTTGTTCATTCAAAGCTTCCAACAACGCTGAAAGTACACATTCACATGTGATGTCGCATTTCTTTACTTAATTCCAATGTCATTAAATCTCAAATCCATGGCCATGAAGGTAAAATTCATTCATATTATCTTTAAAATTTATTACAATTATTATTATTTTAATATATTGATGTAATTATATGGTGATATTTGTTTATATTTTTTTTAACTTTTGACAACTCACACACATCTTACACACTGAATGTTAAATTTCAAGTGTAGCCTCATGATTAAACACATATTTATAATACAATTAGGACCAACTTATACTGTGTAAAATTCAAATATTTCTACACTTTTTTAGACCGTTGGATGAAGGTAAATTGATAGTTGAGATTAATACTAAAAAATGTGAAGATTATCGCAAGAAAAAAATAAAGATATATATTGAATATTCTAGTGTGATTACGTGGTGATATGTGTTCTTTAGTCTTAGCCTTTTGAAAAGGCAAACATACCATGTAGACTACACTGCTCGAACCTGAATCATTTAGGATGAACAACATTATCCTTTGTTACATGTGTTGATGATTAAACTATACAGGAGTACAACTTTTTTTTTGATCAACAAACTTGTACGATTTTATTCAAGGATCATACAAGCAACCAATATCCGCATAGGCCTCATTAAAAACCCCCGAAACCTATTTGAAGAAAAGAGTACCCATTCGAATATTAAAAATAAAGACAAGACACCAACGAAAAGCAAACAACCTCCCAAAGCATGAAACAACAAAAATCAGCCTCGACCTCAACCAGCCTGCGCTCTACACAACCATCGAACATCACAAAACCCCCCTCAAACTAGCCGATCCACACTACCAATCTTCACAGAGCACCGTCGCACGTTCAACGCCCTCCTTAGCAAGGGCATCAGCTAATCCATTCCCCTCACGAAACACATGTGTAAAACATATATAAGATAGAGCCTCCTAATTTATGAAACGATATATAATCATGGATGCACTAAAACCACGTTTTAGATTAACACGTAAATCATTAATTATTAATAAATGCGTCATATGAATTCTTCGGATAACACACTCGATATGGTAGATACAATAAACAAACATTAATCACATGCATGTTGTGTCTGCAAATTCTTGGAAACGTTGAGCACTAAATCACACTTGAAATAAAACCTACTAATTTATATTTCAAAAGTAGGGTTTGAGGGGAATATGAATTTTGATTTCTTCAAGTTTCAACCCTGAACCGAGAAGGAAAAATCCTCCTCGGTGACTGCTCTAGACGTGTACACCTCCCCTTCACTGCCGTACGAAGAATAGTCCTCGGCAATATCACCATCCCTCTCCTTCAACTCTTCAATCTTCGACAAAGCCTCTTTCAATTCCCACCTCTTCTCTATGTTCCATTCACAGCAACACATTCCGATCTTCAACAAATTAAGCATCTCGCCTTCCCCGTTCCTCGTTCCTTTCATGTCCTTGTCGAATACCTCGCCGGTCCATTCTTCTCGAACAACCGAGTTCACCCATGTTGCCAAATCTGCATTGCCACCTTTACCTTGTTTCAAGTAGTTGGCTGGGAACTTACCTGTTAGCAGTTCGAGGATGAGTATTCCGAGACTCCAAACGTCGGTCTTCCGTGTTGTTCGGTCGAATTGGGAGAACTCAGGGGACTTGTATGCCACCATGAATTGTTGAGCATGTTCTTTGTTGACTACGGGTATTAGGCCGTAGTCTGCTAGAAGTGGCTCAAATGTATGGTCCAAGAGCACATTGGAGGATTTGAGATGTCCATGGGGTAGTGTGAGGTTGGAGAGTTCGTTGTAAAGGTAGGCCAAACCCTTTGCTACTCCCTTGATGATCTTCAATCTTGTAGGCCAATCAAGCCCTGGCTCCCCTGGAGCACGCCTAGCTGACAAAATTATGTAAACTTAACGTTAATTAAGATAATAATACTATAGTTTAAACTTGTTGATGTGAAAATGGGTTGGTGGTGATTGTAAGTGTTTCGGGCAGTTTATCCTTCTTATTTGGACAGAGAGCCTCCATCAATAGTTGTTGTTGAGAATAAGAGGGAGAGAAATAATGGTCTAATTCTTGGTTGGTCAGAATCCACTTTACTTTTTGCTCTCCTAGCGGTTATATTAGGGGAAGTTTGATGGGTTTGTCAAGTATATGCTTTATAAGATATGATAGATGCAACAATATAGTCCTAGCTGCCGGTTAATAGACTTAGCTGGTGAATCAGATTGATTCGATGTGTGTCTTATTAGGGTGTTATATTGTTTTGATGAGGTTATTTCGGAGTACACCAGAGGGTATTTAATACTCCAGAGGATTGTTTGATCAATACCTACTATGGATATGATCGGGGGCAATAGCGGAGAAGAACCGATGGAAGACTTAACATGAATAGGTTGTGTAGAGAAAAATAATGACGGAGAACATAATGGTATAACAAAACTCAAAAAGGAAAGAAAATCAAGGATTGTGGGGGAAGGAAGAGAACGTACAATGGAGATGACTAGCCAGGCTTCCATTGGGAGCAAAATCAGAGACCAAAAGCTTCTCTTCCTTTCTATAATAGAACGCCACAAGGGAAAGCACATTAGGGTGGGATAACCTTCCAAGCCTAGCCATGTGCTCACGGAATTCCTCTTTCCCCACATTGTTCATGTGCTTGAACCTCTTCACCACCATGGCTCGCCCATTCGAAATGACGGCTTTGTAAGACGACCCGAAGCTCCCGCTTCCCAGCACCTCGGCCGAAGCCCTAAGCAAGTCCTGCAACTCGAACAGCTCCCTCTCGTCCCTCACGAAATGCAGCCTCGCATTGTCGCCTAGTTTTTTGTAGTAATTGGCTGATTTGTCTTCACTGATCTTGCCCACTGTCACGTTGTTGTTGCCTGGTTTCTTCTTTTCTGGTTTTTTGAATCGGGATGTCATGGCTGGATCTTTGAGGATGTAAGAAACAGCTGCGATTAGAGCTAAGATAACCAACGAGCCCGCCACGACGATGATTATTATGATGGTTCGTTTCTTTCTTGAGGATTTGCATCCGGGTAGTGGCTTTCCGCATAGGTTGTTACCTGTTCCATGCAAAAATCTTATGTATAGCTTACTATAAATTAAATAATATCTATATTAAATATCCAAATTTATTAAGCACTCTTATTTGATAAATTTATTTATTTTTGACAAATCTTAATCATAATCTTACCTAGAGGTAAGGATGGGAAACTCTAGGCGAAGTTAGTGGGTCTAGAAACCATAATTTAAGGGAATATGAAGGAACAAGGATGAGCAGCTTGGCCAACCGGCCAAATATGCTTGCTCCACACGTCCTTAAACTATGACTCTCATTCTAAAGTGATCCCTAACTTTTAAATATTCCAATTTCATCCCCAAACTATGTCTCTCATTCTAAATTGGTCCTCAAAATTTTGAATGTTTTATTTTCACCCCCAAACTATGACCTTCATTCTAAATTGATCCCCAAACTTTTTGGATATTCACATTTCATCCTCAAATTATCGTTTATGCTACATCATATTATTACATAATACACATCAGTGTTTTATGACAATTAACAATTTTTATAAGGGTTTTATTAACATAAGATATGATTATCATATACTGGTAATTTTGAGATGAAATCAGAATGTTCAAAAAGTTTGAGGACCAATATAAAGTGAGAGTCATAGTTTAAGGATGAGACTGGAATGCTCTTAAGTTTGGGGACCAGTTTGGAATGAAGGTCGTAGTTTGAGGATGAAATTAGAATGTTTAAAAGTTTAGGGACCAATTTTACTTTAAAAACTAAAATATAAACCCTAAATCCTTAATTATTAACCATAAATTCTAACCATAATCCAAAAATTAAATGTGAACCCTAAACTAAACTTTTAAACCTTAAATTCAGCTAGTTTGTGAAAAACAAATTTTTCACCACCATAATACGAAATATTTTCTCTTAAGTTAAATTAAATTCATTATTCATATAATAATGTGTATTTTGATAATAAATATTATCAAAATCCAACACTGGGTAAGAATAATAACAAAATCTAATTATTCTAAATACTCAAAAATCTTGGAGACTCAGGTTTAATAGTTTTGTCTGCAAGGCGTGTATGCTCTGTCAAATGGTTAAGAATATGTATGAATAAATACTACCTTGTAATCACTTTTAGAATATTAAAAAATTGTAAAAAAATATTTACAAAAAATGAGACATTTAAAGACTATTACTATTAACTAGACATTTCGATTTAGAGAAAAAGAAATCATGAAAATAGAGAAAAAGAAATCATGAAAATCACATATTAATTATATATTCATACCTGCGAAGAAGCTTGGGTTCATGTTGCTCAATCTATAGGGTATCGGACCATAGAGGTTGTTATGAGCTAGATTAACCAAACTCAGATTATCCTGTTCAAAATCTGGTATCCGCCCTTCAAAATGATTCCACTCAAGGCCCAACTGCAACAATCTCGGCAATTCCGCCAACGATCCCGGCATCGGACCGGAGAAGTTATTCCATCCGAGGAAAACCTTTTGCAACGCGTTCATGCCCGCGAAACCGTTGTCACGTATCGCACCCGAGAAACTATTATTCGCCAAATACAAGACCCTCAAATAAACAAGCTTGTTCACGTCAGGGAATGGACCGACGAAGCTGTTGTTCATAAAGCTTAGGGTACGCAAAAGTGTCAATCCCATTAGTGTGTCTATATCGATCACACCTTTTAGACCCATGTTTTCGAGCCTCATCCCGAAGACGGAACCGTTGCTGCAGCGTATGCCGGTCCAATTCGAATCGTTGCCGGAGCATGGACCTGGACCCGAGGGGTCCCAATCGTCTAGCTGAGAGCCGTAATTGTTTAAAGAGGTCTTGAACTTGAGTAGTATGTCGGCCTCGGTTTGTGACCATGATGGTCCCATAAGGCATGCTAGTGTGAATATCAGTTGGAACCAAAGACAACGTGGTTTAATGTGGTCCATGTTTTGAGAAGTGAAGGGTTTTAGGTTTGGTACTGGCAGTTTAATTAATTTGCTGAGGTGAAAGGGGGGATTGGGAGAAGATGATATGATGACGATGGGAAGGGACAAAAGGACATTGTGGGTGAGATTGACAAAGTTCTTGTTAAGGCTGAGCTGTGAGGCCGGCCCGTCAAGTTTAATGCTCTCATTACGTATTTGCATGTATGCATGGATGGATAAATGATAAGGGATGGACTGATGAATGCTAGAAAAACATACGTATGGGGTAGCCTCACTCTCTGAAAATTTTAAAATTTTATATGTTTTAGATTTTTTTATATTTTATATCGACAATCAAATTTCACACTTTTTAAAATTTTCAAATTCTCATATAAGTTTACTAAATACTAAGTATAAAATTTTACATCTTTTAACATAAAATCATTCGTCTATCCATGGTCATGCATATCTTATAACATATCCATAATCTTATAAGATAAAGTCATTCGCCTGTCCATGGTCATGCACATCTTATAACATATCCATAACCTTATAACATAAAATATTCGTTTGTCCATGGTCATGGTCTATTGTCTTGTTATGTCGATGATGGCATATCAATTTGATGATGTGATAGTACGAATAAAGCGTTTAGAATTAATTATTTTAAAATTATACATCTTTTAAAAAGATTTAATTCAATTCTATTTTCATGTCATCAAAATTTACTTGTTGCCATCTTGTTGGAAGACATTAATTTATTAAAGAAAATTATGTGTAAACATACTAATTTGGATGTTGTTAATTATTAACGGCGGTGTGCCTTACACGATAAAGGGCAACTGGTGATATCGACTATGTTAGTCAACATAGTCAAAGGGTGAAATTGATGTAATTCAAGGAGTTCGAGCTAAATTGATAAAATTAAAAACTAAGGTTGCTTTTGGACAATTACAATTTACAAATGCTAAATTGATGAAATTAGAAAGAAAAATTAAAATTATTGATTTGAAATTACTACAGGAACAATATTACTCTTAAGCCATATATATAATATCATATACTTACTTACTTGGAGGGAATTTGCTATTTATACTATGTAAAACTCAATTAGTCTTCTACTAATTTATGACCATTAGATAAATAAGATTTAACACTCGTATCTTTTCTCTTTAAAAATCTCATATTTTTTAACTTTTAATCTTATCTATCTATTTCATTCATCTAATAGTTATAAATTTAAAATAAAATTATTTGAGCTTAATTTATACAATATTAGTGCACGCTAACCCATATATAATTGTCTAGAAAAAGCATTTGAAATTGAAGGATACAGTTGTATGTAAAGTACATACGAGTTTTTAAAATAATCAGCAAGAACAATGCCAGCCTATGGGAATTTCCGGAAACTAATGTAATATACTGTTTACATAATCGTTTGGATCCTCTATTCTAGAACAAAAATCCCTGCCTTTTTTGACAAAAAATTTCTGTGTTTTTTTATGTCTAATGTTAAAAAATAAATTTTAAATCTCAACCTTAAAAAATAAATTTTAAGTCTAACTCTAAATTATAAATCTAAAACAATAAATCGTATACCCTAAAAAATACATCTTACCCCTAATTCTCTAAACTCTAACCCTAAACCTTAACTTTAAACTTTAAACCTAGTTTTTAGTATAAGAGCATAATAGGGCACCAAAATAGGACATGATTTCTATTCTTTTTTGGTGACTCTTTTTGTGTCCAACACTAAAAAATCAAATCATAAGCTCTAATCTTAAATTCTAAATCCTAAATCTTAAGCCCTAAACTCTACTCCCTAAAAATAAACTTTACCCCTAATTCCCTAAGCCCTAACCATAGGCCCTAGCCTTAAATTATACCCTTAAACTCTAAACTTAAATTTTTATTGATAGGACATAAATAGGGGCACCGAAGAGGGGTAAACGATTTCTACTCCTCTATTCCACGGCTTTTATTTGCTGGAAATGAATTTTTGATTTTAACTAACGAGTAATTATTCTATGCACAAGCGCTTGTGGAAATTTTGTTTACACAAACACCTTAGTGTTGGGGTTAAGAGACTTTGTTTAGAGTTTATGAGTTTAAATGTAATAGTTTTGAATTTAGGAGCGGTGGATAGAATTTTGGGTTTAAGGTTAAAATTTAGAATTTATAAATTAAAACTTAAATCTTACTCTAAAACCTAAACCTTAACCCTAAATTTTAACTATGAACCATAAATTTAAACCTCTACGCAAAAACCCTTAAACTCTGTTTTATAATGCCGAGTTATCTCTGTTTTCAGCCCATGAAACGTGGTTATCTAGACCCATACGTAGAACATCCTTCTCCGACCGTCACCGTAATCTGCCAAAATTGCACCATCAACAGTTTACAAGAACTCACATTCTATTATTTTGTTATGTTCTTTACTTGTTACTAATGTGAAACTTTCATGTGTATACTATACACACCTAAATTCAATTTCTTTATGTGTAGATACACATACATTCAATTAGTTGACTGACTGATTCCTGAAAACTAACCCACAAGTTCAAACTTAAACTTACAAGTTTTGATAAGGAAACCTATGTTTATCCATTGTGTACTGAATCATCATTCAGCTATAATTCATGTCCACTTTACTTCCCTCGTTAACTACTTCTTTTCCATCGAAACCACAATGTTAACCTTGTTTTGATGCATTGAATTCTTTGGAAGGTTGGCTGCATTTTCTGCAAACCTTACGAATAACTCGTCAATTATAGCATCTCCAAAATGACTGCAGATCATGGGCTCCAAAACAGCTCTCATTGTATTTGCATAGTTTTTCCCCAGTTGCATGTCAATGTTGGAATCCAAGTCTTTGTTATCAAGCTTCTCATCTCTGTTCAAACAACTGACGTCCACTTCGAAAACTTGTAGCTCCTTAATTTCCAACGATCCTTCACTCTCGACAATCTCAGCCACTTCTTTGCAAGGTGCATAAAAAAAACTGCACTTGATGTCTTTGTAGAAGCTGGTTGAGTAGGCAAGGCGAGACTCATTATTGAATCCGATTCTCAAGTGGTTCTAAACTGGTTAAATAACCATTTGAGTCGACCTTGGCGATGGTGGGAAATCTTTCATTAGATAGATAAGCGTATAAGCTCAATTGCTGCAGTACAATGCTTATATGTTAAGCGAGAAAGAATTGCCCTTGCTGATCACCTAACGAAATTAGGAATGTGAAGGGATGTTATGTTTAAAGCTTGGTGGTAAGACTCCCAGTAGCTCGAACCATTTTGGCGTTGGCCATGAAGAATCCTACCAACCGCGATTTCCCCTGGATTTAGTTGAGTGAGTGTGAAGCTGTAAAGGTGTTGCAAAGTGAGTAGTTTGGGGTTTGGTTTATTTTCAGGAGCTTTAAAGTGTGGCTGAATCTGTAATTGTCAAGTTTTTGAAAGGCGTTTTTGGGTTATGTAATGCTTAAGGAGGTTTTTAACTAGGCATACAACTCAAGTTTATTTATTTAATAAAATTACTTTGTCGAGCAAAAACAATCCCTAAAATTCTTAACAAACTTAGTTTATTACAATAGTATAGTTGTAGCCAACATCAGGGATTCAAATAGTGGTCCGCTACATAGCGGTAGCGACACTATCTGAAACTGCTATTACAAAAATAGCGGTATACAATGACCACAATAACATTCATTATTTTTCGCTCAATAAGATGATTTTATTAATAAAGCTTCGAACAAGCCCTAACCTGAGTTGTATGCCTCATTAAAAATCTCTCTAAACCCAAATAGAGGAAAATAATACAATACAACCATTCACACCAAAAGAAAAACCACCTGCAACTCCCATACCCTAACATCTCACCTCAACACTCCTACAACTGTATTACAAATTGCTTCCAATTCTCTTTAGTACCAATGCAACAAAGTAAAACAACTTCATATCAATCCAACAACAATAACTAAAACATACAAAACTAAGCAAAACACCCACATTTATCACAATTTATCACCGGACAATCGCAATGGAACTAGACCTAACAATCTACCACCAAACCTTGAATAGATCTTGTCTTGCCAAACCAGCCTTTGCAAGATAAACAATCATGTTATTACGGTTTCTTGAAACAAATGCAAAATACACCATACCAATAAGCCAATTCAATCGAACGATTACAACAAAATTTATCACCAACGCCATTGACGTATAAGAGGATTTCCAGTCCAAATCAAGGCCACTTGAGAATCGGATTCCACTAGAAGACTCGCATTCCCAACCCATTTGGCTTTCACGAACATATCCAATACAGTTTTTAACATTGTAACCTCTCCCTCGCCTCCTCATCTTCTCATGAATCTTACACTTGTATTTTCGTGGCTCGATCACGCCTTTTTTTCACCAACCGAAAGCACTTTGTCTTGAAGAATCGGCAAGGACCCATATTTCTTTTTTCCCAAGGAACGTCGAATCTCACTCTTAGCCTTGGACGTGTCTGCAAGGAGGGGATCGCCAGCTTCATCTTGACTCAAGAAGGAATCATCAATAGGCTCTACACTTTCCAACTCATTAATTAAATTAGCCTCACACTCAGCTTGCTCTTCATAAAACTTACCAGCCTTGTCTATATGCCCATCAACTGAGAAATGCTTTGGTTTACCCCAAGTGGACCCCATACAACTCTTTATTAATATCTATATTCGTAGCAGCAGCATTCTCAAGAGGATTTGAATTTAAAATTACTTTCCCATAGTCTTTTTCAGCCAATTTATTTGCATCTTCAAGAAACGACTCCTCGGAAAAGCAACACTTTGAATGCTCCAAGAAACCAATGACTTAACCTTTTCAAATGGAATCCAAGAAGTCTTTTCCACTCCTTTGAGGCTTGACTCGGCAAGGAGGGATGAACTTCCACCTTGTTTAAGGATTTATCTCCATTGATGTAGCTATGATTTTCATCCAACGATTCGCATTATGATCAAGCGGTAAAGTGCCAATATCAGCACCATCTAAAATCGAAGACTCCTCCCAATATGAACATGAACTGAAAGAAGGTTCAAACTCAGAAACACACTTTAAACAATTTATTACCCACTTTAAGATCGAAAGATTTATCCACTCTAGAATAACAAGTGGTAATAATTTGAAAACGAGCTCTATCAAAAGAACCTGGATTCAAAGTCTTCTCATCAATCGAAATTAAGTCTCCCCATTTTTCGGCAATGCTTCGGAATGTCTTTGGACACCATGCGATTGCAGGAACCCCAAAGCAAGATAACCAGGCTCGTCGGCTACAACACTCAATATCTTCTGATCACACTTTCACCTTTTCAAACCATTTCTTCAAAATTAATTTCTGCTCAGAAAAGACTTTCTTCAAGCTCTCTTCATCCTCAAAAATGATTAAAACTATTAATCCGCTAAGGCTCATAATCCTTGACCCCCCAATCCGTCGTTATGTAAATTCTTTGCAAGCTCTTTGCTCGACATAAAGTGCTTGCACCAACCAACTAAGCTATCTCTTAGGGCCAAGGATTTTTCATTATCAATAAAGCCTTCAACAGGAACCGCCTCCTTGGCCGCAGATATGGTCTTCAACGACTGTCCTTCACAATGTTTCTTCGTCCAAAATGAACGTCGAGGCTAGAACCTCGCAATGAAAACTCGTTGTTTATTTCCTTGGATTCTAAAACCGTCTAGACTGTCAATACCTTTGTGAGCATCCTCTTTCCGGGTAAAACGTACAAATCCGAATCTGCTTTCCCCATGCTTCTCTTTTCCGGAATGAATGAATCTAAAACCACTCCATGATTGTCAAAGATTAACCATTGGCCTAGTGGCTAAGGATATTCATATTGTCTCATCTTGTAAGAATTCAAATCCAGTCACGGAAATATAATATCTCTCTATTTTATAATGAAAATAAATGAATGTTATAAGATAATTCATGAATGACGTAGTGAGCTGGATTCATCTAATAATTATTAGAGAGAGTTTGATGATAGTCGGTCCTCTCCATCCTTTTCTTTTTCTCTATAAAATATACTTAAAACCTTAGAAATGTTTTCAAAGGTTCCCAATAGACCAAATCTTTCAACCAATTCCATCACCAAGATTGTGATTTATTGGAAGTTCTCCCAACATGTTAGATTCTACATCAATCAAGCGCTATGATCGGAGTTTACGTTATATTTATTTTATCGTTTTTGTTAATATTTATGAGTTTATATTTTTTAAAAAAAAATTGATGTCTAATTTTCAACTATTCAGTATGGTTAAATTGTAAGATCATAAATATTAGCGGAAGCGATAAAATAAATTTCACGAGCATGGTTAAATTTTTGCCAGCATTATGGTTTGATTTTCTACCTAGTGTACATAAAACAAACCACAATGTTGACCCTCTGATGCATTGTATTACTTTTTCGTCAATGAAACCGCAATGTTAACCCTCTGATGTATCGAATTGTTCGGAGCATCCGCCACATTTTCTGCAAACCTCTTGAAAAACTCGTCGATCATGGCATCTCCGAAATGACTTCGGAAAAGAGGCTCTGCTACAGCCCTCACAGTCTTTGCTATGTTTTCACCCCTTCTTATATAAAACTTGGGATCCAAGTCTTTGTCATGGAGCTTCTCGTCTCTACTTAGAGGATCGGTGCCGACTACGAAGACTCGTAGATCGTTGATTTCGAACGATCCTTCCCTCTCGACGATCTCCGTCACTTCTTCTTTGCAAGGTGTATAGAATGGAAGGTTGAATGAATCCACATCTGCCTCTTTTACAATCCCCTACAATTCCCAACTATTATTGCAACTGAATACCCTTAGACAACATGAATTATGATGAAACATATATATATATATATATATATATATATATATATAAATAACCTGTGCAACCAAGTCAAGAAGGGATTTAGCAAGAAGCTCCATGCCATAATCTTCTTTAGAGGGACTTGGATTTTGCCTAGCCATAAAGCTTAGTACCATACGTCCTTGGGGTACTATTTCTTTGGACCGCATGCTTAGAAAATTTGTGAAGTCTTCCCGATATTGCTCGGCATAAGCTTCGAAAATATTGGCCGGACTTGACCTTGCCATGTATATGTTCCCTTTGTTGTTCTCCACTCCAACTGGAACCTAAATCCACATATAACAAAGATGATAACATGTTAAAATTGTCGTAATGTTTGAGTAAATAGTCACTTTGGCCTCTATTCTTTTTTAATTTCGATGTTTCATTTCAAGATAAAATGACTTCTCCTTGGATGAAAAGTGTTAGTCAACTAACGTTAAATGACTTTAAAAAACGTTTGTTGTTAGTTGACTAACAGTTTTCATGCACGAAAAGTTATTTTGACTTAAAATAAAACGTGTCAAAGTATTTCAAAAAAAATAAGGATCACAATGACTATCTTGTTCGTTAAATGACTAACCTTTGAGAGCCATTGAAGTGCATAGGAAGAATGTACAAAGTGCAGGCTTCTGGTTGGAAAGAGTCTGTGATAGAAAGAGCCTGCAACTCCTCCTATATAACACATCTCCTCCGCCGCATCTCCTTTCTCTTTCTTCAGCATCTCAATGAAACCCGGAACCGACTTGAACACGGAGTTGAAATCGTTCTCCGGAAGATCATTTAGAAGCACTTTGAATTCGGGTAATTTCAGTTTTTCTTGTTGGCATATCTCAAAGATGGTGTCTATAGCTAGAGATATAGTGTGGAAGGTGTTGGGGCCTGAAGAGCAACCCAAGTCTGCCATCTTCACACAATTTGGAACAATTTTCTTGAACATGTCTGTGATGGATTCTTCAACCATTGGTGTTACCTTTGATATTACCGCTTTCTGAAGCACAAGAAATTGTTAGCATGATATGTGTTGGAAAAAAAGAAGATATATGATGGAGAAATTAATGAGTAATATTGAAAAACCGACTTGAAGAACTGAATTATTGGCATAGCTAATTTCATGATTTGCTGCGTTCATGGGAAGAACCTTTTCTGCTGCCATTTTTGCTTCGTTTGCCAAGTAATTAATTGTTTATATGTTGAATCTGTGGGGGGTTCTCCGTGTATATGAATAAGCAGGTGATGCTGATATATATATATATATATAAAAGAGTATAGTAAGTCATTGAACTTTTGAAAAAAATCAATTAAGCTATGTATTTTTTTTGCACTAAATTAAATTTGTATACTCTAAAATTTCATCAATTCACCATTTTGATCAACGTTGACTATTAAATCTAACAGTATTTTTAGATTAGTTGGTGCGACGTGTCGTGTTACAGTGTTATCAATTAACATTTCTATAATTTTTTATTTTATTAAAAAATTCTTTAAAAGTTTTAGAAAAATCTAAAAATTTTATAAAAAGTATAAAATATAGTTTTCTAAAAAAATCTATAAATGTCACATGATAGAACTGTAGTGTGTCACGTACCAGTAATATCTCAAGAAAAAATCTTCAAAAATTAATGTTTAAAATCGGTCAAAGTACTTAATTAATTCAATTTATTGTTTTAGAGAGTTAATTGGGTACAAAAAGTTCAAAAACTTAAATAATTTTTTTCAAAAGTTCAAAAACTTATGATACCTTTAAGCCATATATTTATCTATTAATTGATATAATACAATAAATTGACATAATACAATGTAAATTTTAATTCTCCACTGTTGGATGAGTAAAAATTAATGATCTGATATTAATACACTGAAACAAGTGGAGTGCAAGTTGTTGAGTTTGTTTAATGTCCATTTGAGATGGCAGGATAGCGTTGGCAGCTGGTTTCTTAGGTTTTTGAATTAGTCAATATTCAAAATTGTTGACAAGTCAAATCCATTTAATATTAGCAAGTAGTTTGAGTACTACTATTCAATTTTTAAAAATCAAAGATTCCAGGGCTCATCCATAGACAGCAGTTTCTATTCATTTGATCGAGTTGAGTTTTAACAATTCGAATTAGTTGAGTTTATTCGTTCAAACTTTTTTTTAAAACTCAAGTTGAGTCAAATTTATAAAATTTTAAGTTAAGTCGAAACAAATATATTTATCTGAGTTTATGTTCAAATTTTAATGTAATTATTTTATAATATTGTGATACTGATTGATTTTAATTTAAACGATTTTATCTAATCATATATGATATGTATATATATTTTTGTATTTCTTCACGTGTAAGTAAGATTTATAATGTTATTATATTAAAAAAATATATTTATATGGTTATTTAATGAATCATATATATCTAAAATTATATAATACATTTATAATGTTATTTTTAAAGAAGAGATTTTGAGAAAAATATTTGGTTCAACTATCGGTATTCGACTTTTGTTGACCGACTAATTCATATCAAGTTTTACCGAGGCATAGTATTTAAGCAACCCTAACTTAATTTTCTCCATTTACAACGTCGGAATTTAAACATCTGACCTTGTTTAAAAGACTTACCACCTCATCTTGTTTGATCAAACCGTTTGGTCATTTAATGTGTACTTTTAATATCACAATATCCGAATTTTTAATTTAAATGTTCAAATTTAAACCTAAATTAATTGTCATCCAAAGTGTTGCTCGTGCGCAAGCGTGAGATTGCATGAATGGATTTTAACAGTTTAGAAATGTGTTTGTTTGCTGAATACAGACGGTGTTAGGAAGATAGACCAAGGCAGTGCATCGCCTTGACCCTTGAGCGCTCATAGTACACAATGCGGATGGAGAGTGGATCAGGGTTTTATGAGCAATACTGGTGGAACACGGGGGACAGAGGATTTTTATTCTACGTTACATGGCAATAATCAGAGTCGGAAAAATGTTGAAAATGGTATATATATAAGATCTAGCTGTTACAGAAATCCATTCGTAATTGACTAGTTGTCATTTATTCAGTACGGCATTTTGCTACAAAACTAACACACACATATATATATAGCATATTTAAAAGTTTTAATTAAGAAAGCCTTCATTATCCATTGCCTTTTGAGCAATCAATTCCCTTATTAACTACTTCTTTGTCATAGAAACCATAATGCTAACCCTCTTATATAGCATCGAATTACTTAAAGATTCCGCCACATTGGCTGCAAGCCTCATGAATAACTTGTCAACTATACCATCTCCAAAATGACTGCAGATCATAGGCTCCAAAGCTGCTCTCATGGTATTTGCAATATTTTTCCCCATTTCCATATAAATGTTGAAGCCCTGGTCTTTGTTACGGAGCTTTTCATCTGCATTTAAAGGAAAGGCGTCCACTTCGAAAACTTGTAGATTGTTAATTTCGAACGATCCTTCCCTCTCGACGATCTCAACCACTTCTTCTCTGTAAGGTGTATATAAAGGAAGGTTGAATGAGTCCACATCTGTCTCTTCTACAACTCCCTGCAATTCTTAATTAAGTTAGCCTATTGCAATTGACTAATTGTAGAATTAGAGTATATGGTATATAACCTGTGCAACCAAGTCAATAAGGGATTTTGCCACGAGCTCCAAATCATAGTCTTCGTCGGAGGGATCGGAATTTTTCCTAGCCATAAAGGCTAGCACCATACGGCCTCGGGGTATCATTTCTTTGGAGCGCAGGCTTAGAAAATTTGTCAAGTCTTTCTGAAATTGGTCCGCATAAGCTTCGAAAACATTAGGAGGACTTGATCTTGCCATGTATACGTTTCCCTTATTGTTCTCTACCCCAACTGGGAGCTAATAACAAGATCAAAGTTAAATGAGATTAAAATAGATTCTGATGGTGTATGGTTTTCGTCAAGTGACCAACCTTTGAGAGCCAATGAATCGCACAGGAAGAATTTACAAAGTGTAGGCTTCGTGTTGGAAAGAGTCTGTCATAGAAAGAGCCTGCAACTCCTGCTATAAAACACCTTTCTGCCACCATATCTCCTTTTTCTTCCTTGAGCCTCTCGATGAAATCAGGAAGCGACTTAAACACAGAGTTGAAGTCATTCTCTGGGAGATCATTTAGGATCACTTTGAATTCGGGTAATTTCGACTGTTGTTGCCTACATATCCCTTGGATTGTGTCTATAACATGAGATATAGCGTGGAAGGTGTTTGGTCCTGAAGAGCAACCCAAGTCTGCCACATTTATACATGTCGGACCCATTTCCTCGAACATATCTCTTACGGATTCTTCAATGATTGGTGTTACCTTTGATATCACTGCTTTCTGGAAGCACAAACAAGTTGTTAGCAAGATTGTTGTTTTGACAGAAAAAAGACAACTTATATAATGCAGGAGCTATGTAATAAAACTGAAAAACAGACCTGAAGAACTGAATTATTAGCATAGCTGATTTCATGATCTGCTGCATTCATGCGATGGACCTTTGCTTCTGCCATTTTGCTCGCTTAAGTTATTTACAAACTTATGCAATGTTGTGTTTTCCTTGACAATCTGCTATATGAATGCTGAAACTGTAGGGTTCTTTCCTCATTGTTTCGCATTCAATTTCGTCACTCTCTTGTCCTTATGTAGGAAGATTAAGGCGGTCGTTATTGGACAGCCGTTTCCAAAGAAATGTCAAATCTTTCCCAAGAAATGTTTGATTTTACCCACCTATTTTACTCATCTAATAATTATAAATTAGTGTGATATTAATTGAGTCAGGGAGAGATATTTTAATCAATCCTCGGTTTGTTAGTATTAGTTACTGAAATTTATAGTGACTGTTTTTTGAGTCGTTCACTAATCGTCACTAATAATTCAGTGACAATTAGTGATCTTTCATGCATTTCGTCACAATTAGTTATATTTTTTATGACTACACTTTTTGACACAAATAATTATTAATAGTGACTAAATTTTAGACACTAATGTTATTCTTATTAGTGACAAACATTCTATCACAAATATATATTTAAATAGTGTCTAAAATATGTTGTCACTTTTAATAATAAAAAATTAATTACATTTTTAGTTGTAACCATTTTATTTAGGGTTTAAACTAATCACTAAAATTTAATTGTAGATGATATAGCACATTCAAAAATCAATTTTTAATAAATAAATGCAATGCATGACTTTAAGGAAGACTGAACCTGGAACTTTTAGGGCAAGAGTCCAATACTTATCCAGTAGGCTAGGAAGGAAATTTAATATTATTTTGAAAGAAAAATAGTATTTAGGTTAAATTGTAATTGAAATTAATTTTATTTATTTTCAAAATATGTATTAATTATATCAATAATTATTATTATAATAATAATTTAACTAATTTTCTATGGTTTCTTATACGAAGTACGTATGTTGAAGAAACTATTTAGATCTTTTGAAGAAAAAAACTAATTATAATGGAATATTTCTTTTAAATTTTTCACAAAATAAAATTTTTCTATCGTATATTATGCTAAAATTACATGGTAGTCTTTGTACTTTAACTTGGTTATAATAATAATTTAACTCATTTTTCTATGGTTTCTTACATGAAGTACGTATGTCGAAAAAACTATTTAAATTTTTTGAAGAAAAACTAATTATAATGGAATATTTCTTTTAAATTTTTCACATTTTCTATCATATATTATGCTAAAATTAAATAGTAGTCTTTGTACTTTAATTTGATCACTTTAAGTTTCTATACTTTTTAAAATTTAAAATTTCGATCTTGACATAAATGGAAGCCTTTAAATATGTTAAGTAAGATTTTATTTTAAGCCAATTTCTATTTTGAAAATTTGTTTTTAATTTAATTTTTGTTCTTTAATTTGATCATTTTTAGTTATTGTAATTTAGTCATATTGTTGGTGTCCCGTTAGGATTAGGATTGTAATTTTAAAATTTGAAAAATATAGAGATTAAAGTTGATCAAAATAGATTGACTAAATGATAATTTACACATAGTATAAAGACTAATAGAAATATTTTAACTTTTGACAAACTAGTTTATGATAACTTTAATTTTTTATAATTATGAAAATATATTTATTATTGTGACAATATTTAATTTATCATTACTTTTATTTTTTTATTAGTGACAAAGTTTGTCATAACAAAAAGTGAAAATTTAAGTGACAAATAATTTTATTGTCACAACAAATATCAAGTAATAGTGATCACTTCGCATATCGCTACTCTCATGTGTCAAAATTTTCGTGATAATGAATTTTGTGTCACAATTATAGACTTATTGTGAGAATTTATTTGTGAAAAATGTAATCGTCACAATTACTACTATTATGTAACCAAATAAAAATACTTCACAATTACTTATACTAATAGTGTCGCACAAAAAAAGTTTAATATTTGTGACAAAGTTATTCCTAGTCACTATCAATTTGTCACTAAAAACTTATATTGTTGTAGTGTCACTAATAAAAAATAGTGGGCGAAAGTAAAGGTGACAATCGGTTCGTTCGGATTATACTTGGGTCAAATCAGTTCGGATTAAGTCATTCGAGTTTGGACTGCATTTAGTTTATGTTTAATTTTGGTTAGAGCAGATCTGGCTCAGATTTAGCCCCGATCTATGATAATTTAAGTAGAGTCCGGTTTGGGGTCACATCAATATTGGATAGGTCAATTTTGGGGTTGGGTCAATTTCGGAGCAGTTGGTTTTCGGGTTGAGTCAATATCAGATCAATCGATTTTCAGGTCGGGTTAGTAGTTGTATATCCATTTCAATTGAGGTTCAGTTGTGTAAGATTCCAATCAAGTATATATAAAATTGTTGATATATTCTTATAAAATGTTTCTTTTATTCGATCAGATATGAAGATTGTCTTTTAAACGAGAAAATATGATATTAAACTATTAAATTATTAACAAAGATGATGATTAGCTAGTAGTATAATACAAAAAGAGAATAAAACTTATAGTCATTTTACTATTTATCGCATCGCTAAAAAACATATAATAGTACAAATAAATTATTTGTTCACTTCAACTCAATTATTAGGTTAAAATCAAGCCAATGCTTGGTTCAAACCGGATTTAGGTAAATTAAATTCGGGTTACTTTTGGTTCGAGTAAAAATTAGTTTGGGTTCATATCTGTCTAGCTAAAATTTGGGTTAGTTTCGTTTCATCTCATTTTGTTTTGGGTTTCAAATCGAGTTTGGGTCCATATTGAGTCTCGGATTGGGTAAATCAATTTGATTAATCGAATTCGAATCAAGTTTTTAAGTTCTAGATGAAAGCTACTTTTCATTAATATATGGTATAATGTAAAAATTATCCACCAGCATTTGTTGATTTGGCAATATGCCACATTAGCATTTTAGGCCATATAGATTTGTCATGTCAGCTTCACATGTTAACCGTTAGTTGACTAATAATTCTATCCAAAAATCCAAAAAAAGATTATTTTGACCAAAAATTAAAACAATAGGACAAAATATTCTAAAAACAATAAGGACTGAGTTGGTCTTTTAATCAAACATTGGGATTAATTTTAACGTTACGCCTTAATTTATAATGCCGGCAAGCGGCAGCAGCTAAAGCGGTCAATGTTTGGTAAGCATAGAAGAATGGAGACAACAATTAAACTCGATTTGGATGGTAGGATAAGTATAGATATAACCTTGTATACGCCTTATTTTCACCTACCCTGCCGTATCCCCATTCGTCCATATATAATAAGCATATTTAAAAATAAGATAAAATACTTAACTCATTACTCGACTTTGCTCCTAGACCTATTTTGATTATTAAACTTTCGAAACGATCAATTTATTTATTAAATTTTACTTTTTGACATATTTTAGTCACTTTGAATTATTTTATTAATATTTTAATATAATTTAACATATTTTATTATTATTAAATATAAAATTAATTTAAAATAAAACCCCCAAATTTCCTTAACACTCAGAACCTCAAATTACTTTTATCCTCACCGGCCACCTACTCCTTCGCCCGCGTCATTTACGTAACCTAATAAGTTGACGGGTTTAAGTCTTTCTTCAACTAGCTAAATATCAATCTCAAACACATGTTCATAACAATTTGGTATCTAAAGACAACAAACTGAGTCTGAAATTGCTCAAAATCCATGAGGAACTGTTCATTTAAGGGAGGAAGTTAATTTATGGTTGTTAACGGATGAGTGGTAGAATTGAAGCAAAATATAAAGTTTAATGATAACATTAAAGCAATTAGAAGTTTGGTTACCAAATTGAACAATAAACCAAAGTTTAGTTACCATTTATGAACTTTACCCTAACATTTAATTTCCTTTTTATGATATTATTCTTAACTATATTTTCTATAATGCTTACCAAACATTGGCCGCTTTAGCTGCTGCCGGCATAATAAATTAAGGCGTAACATTAAAATTAATCCTAATGTTTAATTGAATGATCGATCAATTTAGTCTTTATTGTTTTTTAAACATTTTAGTCTTATCATTGTTAAAAAAACATTTTAGTCCTATTATTTTAAATTTTAATTAAAATAATTTTTTAGATAAAAACTGTTAGTCAATTGATAATCAACAAAGGTTAAAAATGATATGAATAATCTGGCGCAATGCCAAGTCAACAAATGTTGATGGATAGTTTTGGCATTATGTCATAAATTAACGAAAAGTAACTTTCATCTAGACTTGACAAATTTGATTCGAACCTGATTAATCGAACAAATTTATCTAACTAGAGACATGTATGAAACCGAATAAAATTAATCTGATATTGCCCCAACCTAAAAATCATCTAATTCGATATTGATTAGACTTGAAATAGACCGATCCGACCTCAAACCGAACTTTACTTGAATTATCATAGAACCGAACTAAATCCAAACCATAACCAGTCCTACCCAAATCAAACATAAAATGAATGTAGTCAAAAGGTAAAATGACTTTATTCAAACTGTCCCAACCCAAATCTGATCCGAGCGAAACGATTGTTACCTTTGCTTTTGTTCACTAGTTTTATTAGCGAATTGAGAGACAAACTAGGGATTTATTATAATATCCTTCCCTGGTTGACAATCCCCAAATTCATACTCCCTCCATCCCACAAATCTTGTTGACTTTCATATAATTTTAGGAAGGAAAAGTTTGTGTAAGAGATGTGTTATAAAATAATTAAAATGACAATTTTATCACTGAAAAATTAAAGTTTGTTTTGTTGGAAAACTAAAAAAAGTATAAAAAAATATATCTAATAAAAGTGTTGAGTTTTTTAATAAAACAATTTAAGTGTGATAATTTTAAAACACAAAAGGAACAAGTTTCATGAGACAAGAGGAATATATATTATAAGGAAAGAGTTCACTTACTTTACTCATTCAGTTTTACACTAATTTATAACAAGTTAGATGAGTGAAATGAATAGATCAAATTAAGAACAAAAATCATATTCTCTTTTTTGGTGTCGTTATTCATGCTTCAGCACTAAAAACTTAATCATAAACCCTAAACTCTAACTATAACCTTAATCATCTTTTCTTTTTTGGTGCCCTTGCTCTAAATTTTAAACCTTAAACCTTAAAAAATAAACCATACACCCCAAATTTTAATCATAAATCTTAAACTCTAAACCCTAAACTTAAATATTTTTACCATTGAAACATGACACAAGAAATGATTTCTGTTATAAAATTAAAAACTCTTCTTTTTCACCTTAAAATTCTTCTCACAATCAATATGATCGGATAAGATTTGACATTTCTTTAGAAAGAGCTGCCCAATAACGACTGCTTTAATCTTCCTTATGAATAAGTTCGTTAACGACAAGAGAGTGACGAAATTGAATACGAAACAACGAGGAAAAAACCCTACAGTTTCAGCATATATATAGCAGATTGCTAAGGAATACACACCACAAAAACACTACATTACATAAGTCTGTAAAGAAATTAAGCAAGCATAATGGCAGAAACAAAGGTCCTTGGAATTGTAATCACTATTTTTTTTCGGGAAACCCCCCCCCCCCTTTATTTTCATGTAACAAAAAAAGGTTTTACTTGTCTTGCCTATTTTGATATAATAAGAACGAAAAGCCAAAGGAACTAAACACTAGGGTTATTAGAATCATGACTAACAGGGATCTTTTATCGTATTAAGTTACATGTGTGATGGCTATATCCGATTAAAAGGACTAAAGGGTTTAATGGGCTTAGGTTACTAGTATTAAGCTTGTTCTTTTCTCATTGTTATGTTATTATTCACTTCGATATTATTAGAGTGTCATATTATCTTATTGCCTTAGTATCATTATTATTATATTACTATGTTGTTACCACTTATATTATACTATCATTATTATTATAAAACAACTCTGAAAATATAAAGAAGAATGTTAAAATTAAATATAAAAAAGAAGCCCAAATATAGATATCACAAGGGTCCATTTACATTAAGTCCAGAAAATTAAAAAGGAATACATATTTAGCCCGTTTCAGGCCCAATAAAGCCAAAACCTAAATCTGATAATGACTAAAAACCCTAATTTCTCATTACATTGTTGCGCAGCTCATTCCCTGCCATCAGATCTGACCAGATTTGACGGTCCATGATGAAGCAGGAATGGGCTCTTCATATCGTCATGTGCCGCACGCGCGGCTCATCATTTCCCTCACGCGTGCATGCAGTTCAACCGCGCCTCTTCAGTTCTCGTGCCCATCTGCATTCTGGCCACACCAGCGCCACCTCGATGCCACGACAGTTGTTGCACTCCACAACGACCACCATGCTGGCAGATACGCTGGTCCCCCTTCCAACCGCTCGGCCACGGCAGCATATGCAACAAAAAGGACGAGATTAGCAGAAAAATCAGAGGCGAAAACAACACAAATGCCAGGGAGCAATACGAATCAGGGAACAAATCGGCAATACAAAGGATGCACCATTTCATTTAGAAAAATCAGAACTAATAGGGAATTTTCGCATGTATTTCAATTCAAAAATCCCATGTAATTTCGGGCTATATAAATCAGAGCCATAACTTTGTAAAAAGGGATTGGAGATATTCAAAAAAAGGAATAGCAAAAGAGGCAACAAATCTCACATTTACAAAGGTATAAACATCTCTTTCTTATATTTTCGAGCATTTACATAAAGAAAAGCATAGAGGTTTAGGGTTTTCGATATTCTCACCCTCATAGTTTCCCCCGTTTGCACGTCAATCTGCCTTCCCCGTCCGTTGATAAGACTTGAATGGTGAAATGGAGTGGAAATGGCCTCGGAGAAGCCCCCTAACCCCGGTGGTCCTCTTTTGAAGAGAAAAAGAAAAATGGGTTTCTCAGTTCTGTTTTTGGCTTTTCTCGAAGGAAAGGTTCAGATTTTGAGGGAGATAGGCTCAGATCGGTGTTCTAGGTTGACAAAGGTTTTTTTGGTGTTTTTTAAGGCTTTCCGACCTACGTTGAACAGCGGCCAGCGCGGCGGCGAAACCACCGAAAACTGGGTTGTATGGCCAGATTCTGGGTAGGGCGGTGGCGCTGATGAACACCACGGCGGTGTTCATCCCCTGCCCAACGAACTTTTAGAGGATTTGGGGTTATGATAAAATTGTTTTTTCTAATTTTGGCAAAAACATATAATATATACTGGTTTATCGTTTTAAAAAAGGGAAATTGCATTTTAAGCCATTTTGCCCCGGCCTATTCACCTTTTAAGGGGTTTCACGTTTTTAACCTCCTTCCGTGGTCCCTAGATATTTGTTGTGTCTTTCAATTTGGTCACTGTTTCGAGTAGAGTTCTTTTTTTCTTTTAATTTGTCCTTTAATTTTGTTTCTATTCAATTAAGTCCCATTTCCAGTTTATAATATGATGTTTAATATGTTTTTAACATTAATCTTGTGGTTGATTAGCTTTAAAATGTATTAACATGTTGAATATCATTTATTTGAATGCTAGATAACATAAGTTTTTGGGCCTTGTGTTTTTCGGACCTAGTTTCTAGCTTTGGATTTAGATTAGATTTAGGTTAGTTTAATTAATTCAAATCATGTGCTCATCTCATAGAAGCATGATTTCGAACTAATTAAGTTAATTGTAGAGCTCACATATTTAAGGTCAATCAATCTAGGGTTAAGTACTAAACCCACCTAAATAATTAGATCACTAAATAGTATCTCTCATAACTTGGGCCTTTTGCTTGGGCATTTAGCTTGGGCCCTGTTTTAAAAGGTTTTGGGCTCTTGGTTTCGGGTTTAGTTGCAATAGTCTTGGGTCTAGTTTTTGGGCTTTAGATTAAATGGATTAATTGGATTAATTAAAGTCACGTGCCCGTCTCATAGGGGAGTGATTCTTAAATTAATTGAATTAATTCTAGATTTAGATTCCTTAGGGCCTTGGTTAAATTAAAGTTCGGATTAATCTAAAGAATTTTAATTTGCTCTTGGCTCATTAGAGCAAATGTCAAATTCGTTAAATTAATTGAACGTTTCTTAACGGCTTAAGATAAAATTAATTTCACACTTAGATTGACGCTTAAATTCCCAATTAATTGTCTTAATTTGTTAGAGTTTGTCTTTTAGGGCTAATTAATTTAGGATTAAATACTAGAATCACTAAATTAACGGCTACGTCACTAATTGAACTTCAATAATTTGGGCTTTTTTAGGTTAGGTCTTGGGGTGGGCCTTATGTGTTTATCTTTCATGCCTTTGTTTGTCATCTCCTATTTTGTCATTCATGTGACTGTAATGTTTGATTGCACATTAATTAATTTGGATTACAAGAAGGGGGAGGTATCCATAAGTTCCGATATTTGGGTCGTAACAGTCCGAGCTTATAGGATGTTGACTAAATATTTGAATTAATCCTTACCAACTCAAGACAGAATTAAAACTGGACGAAGGAATTACATCATATCTTAACTGCTTGCACCATGCACAAAGGTGACGTGCGGGATTCGAGCCATAAATTAACACGACAATCGGGCTTATTCGATGTTGGTTTAATCTATGGTCCGATGTATCGTCAACCTTATTAATTAAATGACCAATTAATTTGAACCCACCAATTTGATAAAGCTCGTTCAGTTAAGGTTAATTTTCAATTAAGGCCACCGAATTAAATTCTTTTCAGATTCCGACAATTTTCTTCGATTAAAAGCAACAAATATTTTGGTACTAATTTTCGGGCGTGATGGGGGTGCTAATCATTCCCCACACGTAACCAACTCCCGAACCCTTTCAAAATGAATCTCTGGTTTTGTGGTGTCCAGCCTACCTTATTCAAGTAGCCGGTGGCGACTCCCAAGTTTTTATCAATTTTCAAAAGAAAAAGAATTTTCAAAAGAAATCCCTTTAAACCAAGATTACAAAGAAATGATTTTTGGAATAACTCGTAGCGCCGAACCTATATAATTTTTCAAAGTTCCTACAATTTAACTTTTAGTCAAAATTGCTTCATATTTATTTATATTTTTGATAATTTAGTCCAATTTATTTTAGTCCCTAAAATTTAATTTTTATTCCAAATTGACCCCTATCATTTTTTGTATTTTATTCTAATCCCTAAAAAGTAAAAACCTGCCCGCCCATTTTCAAGTTGATATGCCCGCAGTCCGCCCATATTTAAAAAACAATTGCCAACTGTTGTAACAAATGGAGGAAATCTTGCTCACCCATTTTTTATGGGGTTATTAGTGGATTAAGCCATTACTAGTTTAGGAGCTTTACACTTAAGTCCTTTTTTATTCTTTAGTTTTAGTTTGATTTATTTTAGTCCCAATTTTAGTTTAGTTTCCTTAGACCTTTAGGTTTAGGATTTTTTTTAATTAGATTATCTTTCATAAAATTGTTTAATAATCAAAACGTTTGACGGACTTTTAAAGGTCCAATTTATTTCGTCAAGGATGAAAACGATGTCAATGTATTAAAATATAATTATTAGTGTTTGGGGTTATGGGATTAGTTTAGGGATTAGGGGATTAGTTTTGCACTTTAATTATTAGTGATTGCAAGATTTAGGGGTTGAGGTTTGGGGTTTAGGTGTAAATGTGTCAAGTTAAGTGTTTGGGGTTATGAGATTAGTTTAGGGATTAGGGGATTATGATTGCACTTTAATTATTAGTGATCGTAAAATTTAGGTGTTGAGTTTGGGGTTTAAGGGTAAATGTGTTAAGTTGAGTGATTGGGGTTATGAGATTAGTTTAGGGATTAAGGGATTATGCTTGTACTTTAATTATTAGTGATTGTAAGATTTAAGGGTCGAGGTTTGGGGTTTATGAGTATAATATATGTTTCAAGTTGAGTGTTTGGGGTTATAGGATTTGTTTAGGGATTAGGGGATTCGAGGATTAGGCTTGCACTTTAATTATTAGTTATTTTATGATTTAGGGGTTTGGGGTTTAGGGGTAAATGTGTCAAGTTGAGTATTTGGTACGAGTTATGAGATTAGTTTAAGGATTCGGTTTGCACTTTAATTATTAGTGATTGTAAGATTTAGGGGTTGAGGTTTGGGGTTTAGGGATTCGAATTGACTCCTATTTATTTTAAAATTTTCTAATATAGTCCAATATTTTTAATATGATGATATTTTTGTTCATTATAGTCCCTAAAACTTTATTTTTAGCCAAAATTGACCCATATATATTTCTATTTTTGGTAATTTAATCGAATAATATTTTTGGTAATTTAATCGAATAATATTTTTGTTTATTCTAATCCCTACAATTTAATTTTTAGTCAAATTGCCTCATATTTTTTTATATTTTTGGCAATTTAGTCCAATAATATTTTTGTTTATTCTAGTATAAATTAGAACATTATTATTATTATTATTCTAGTATAAATTAGATCCTAGTTTAATAACTTAATTCAATTAGAACATTATTATTATTATTATTATTATTATTATTATTATTATTATTATTATTATTATGCCATATAATAAGCGAACCCATTGCTCCTAGAGATTCTTGTCACGTGCGATTCCGAGGCATCTAGAAAACACTTTAGGCTGAAGCGAGCCCATTGCTCCTGTTCTGGACGTAGAGTCGGACCTTTTCCTTATTAGGCCAAGGCGAATAAAGAACTCAAAAAACTGGACTCCGAACTTTTTGCGGTCCAAACTCGACAAAATGCACACATGGACTTCTCTCAAACAGGCCTCGTGTAGACAAAATGCAAGGAAGCTAAAGGATAGGACTTCAGGGTTGGGTTTCTCCCCCAGAACCAACTTTAAGACAGATTGTTTAGCCCCGAAGGTGAGAGCATCTTCTCAGGGAGGTTTTGCAGGTGAAAAGTCGATGGAGGAAGAAACGGGTCCGATTTCAGAGAATCTGAATCAGGAAGGTTTACGCGATGCTGCAAATTCGTTGGAAGTGGGGGAAGCAGATTGAAAGTTGTTGAAAGTCTATCCCGTTTAGAGGAAGCTTCCACCGGAGCAGTTTAAAGATGGGTACACATTCCGTGTGACGTGAAGCTTTATTTCTGTAATGGTGTCTTGGAATTTGTTATCATGGAATATTAGGGGGCTTGGAAGATCAGAGAAATGTAGAGCCCTCAAAAACCTGTTCGAACAAAGAAGATCAATATTTTGTTTTTGCAAGAAACAAAAATGGAAAGTTTTGATGCGAGGAAAAGGAACGCGGTGTGGGGTCTTGACTCAGATAACTTCATTGCGAGTCCAGCGACTGGTTCTGCGGGGGGGAATTGCATGTTTTTGGGATCCTAATTTTCTTAGAGTTGAGCACAAATCAATTCATCCTAATTTCATTATTATCCGTGGTAGACTGGTGGGATGGAACTGTAATTGTAGCCTGATCAATTTATATGCGCCAAATGTCGCAGCAGAAAGGAAGAAAATTTTTGAAGAGTTGGAAGCCATAGTTTTGGCAAGTAGGGGCATGTGGATCATTGCGGGAGATTTCAATACGGTAATGTGTGATGATGAAAAGTAGGACTGACTTACAACCGGTCAGCTATGATGGCCCTTGTTGAGTTCATTGCAAATATAGGTTTGGTTGACCTCCAAATTATAGGCAACAAGTTTACATGGAGCAATTTCAGTGATATTCCCACAATGTGTAGATTGGTTTGGGTCTTCATTCTCTCCCGAAGTCGATTTCTAACCATAACCCTTTGCTGGTGAAAGTTGAGAGTTTCAAAGCTGGACCGAGACCGTTTAAACTATTTAACCATTGGATGGAGAACCATGATTTCAACTCGATGATCTCTGCCCCACTAAAGGAATCGATGGGGACCGGTATTGGAGTGGTACTCAGGAAGTCAAAAATCGCAATCAAAGGTTAGGTTGATAGAGAACGAAAGAAAAATAACAAAGCTATAGTCGAAGCAATTGACTCAAAATTGAGTTGCTGGAGACAAAGTAAGCAAGGGACAGAATGAGGGGGGCATTAGTTTGGAAATAAGATCACTACGAATGAAACTGTGGGAGCTTTTGAGAAGGGAAGAGCGAGAGTGGAGACAAAAAACGAGAATTCAGTGGATCCGAGAAGGTGACAATAACACAAAATTCTTTCACATGATGGCTTCTTTACAGAGAAGATCGAACTGGATTCATAAGCTTCGGGGGGGGGGGGGGGGGGTTAACCGTGTTGTGGAGATATGGTTCAGAACATGAAAGTCTATGGAAGAAAGTTATTAGAGCAAAATACGAAAAAGGATTGGACAAGCTAGTCTCGGCAAGGGTCCTCTTGGATATGGGAAGTTCCTTTGCGAAGAAGGTTGTTTGATTGGGAGATGAAATTGTGGGAACCACACGTTCAAACTTAAATAATAACCAGACAATACAACATCCAAATCAAACCTACACGTTCAAACTTAATTTAAGAGTTTTAATTTAGAAAACATTCATGCATTATCCATTGCCGTTTGAGCCATCAAATCCCATATTAACTTACTTCTTTGTCTAGGAAACCACAATGTTAACCCTCTTATTCAGCATTGAATTGCTTAAAGCGTCCGCCACATTTGTTGTTAGCCTCATGAATAACCTCTCAACTATACCATCTCCAAAATGACTGCAGATCATAGGCTCTATAACTGCTCTGATGGTATTTGCAATATTCTTCCCTATTTCCACATAAATGTTGAAACCCAAGTCTTTGTTACGGAGCTTCTCATCTGCATTTAAAGGATCAACGTCCACTTCGAAAACTTGTAGATCGTTAATTTCGAATGATCCTTCCCTCTCAACGATCTCAGCCACTTTTTCTTTGCAAGGTGTATAAAAAGGAAGGTTGAATGAATCTTGATTAGTGCTTAAATTATGCATTATTCTATCGATAATTACTCCTTGATTTGTTGTTTTAAATTGCTAATTCGGGCATTTTTGTTCATTTTCCATGCAGAACAGTAGATTCCAGGAATGTTGCTTAAACTGATGAAATTGTGCAATTTTTGATTTTCTGGACTCATGGCTGGATTAGTGGGCATGAAAGTCTGACTGGATGCCACATCAGCAGCTTCTAGAAGACGCCACGTCAGCAGCAACGATAGCTTATCAGCCGCATTTTAGATAACTTATTAGCCAGAATTTAAACTTTGGAATTATCTTTTGTAATTAATTTAAATAATTTGGGATTTATATTTTATACCTTTAGGGTTATTTTAAGGTTTTAGGCTACTATAAATACCCTTTTGGGCAAACTCAAAAGGCATCTATCGCATCTCTCATATCTCTCATCTTTTGGGTTTTAATTTGTTCTTGTTTTCCTTTATTAATAGAAGTTTTTACTTTTCTTCTCCATTTTCACTTTTTCAAGTTTTTATTTTTTTCAAAGATGTTAAGTATGATTTCAATCATACTTAGCTAAGTTTTCCATAGCCAAAGGCTAAAAAAATGACTCAGTTCCAACGTGAGGATTGAAAAGCACTTAAACAACTTCGAGTGTCTCTCTCAGTTTTCTAAGCTTAATTTCAAAATCAAAATGATTTCAAAATCAAAGATTGACGTTGGTCAGGATGTTGTTTTGGTTAAATGTGTGGGATGAAGGGATCGGCTATTGAAGAACATTCGACTTCCTGGAAACACACTTAGCAAAATTGTTTGCTAGGAGGAAACTGAGATCGAAATCAGTTATTATTGAAACAACATAGTCCGAGTCGGCCTTTACTTAAACATTTTTTATCTACAACATTGTTGTTGGTTAGATCAATTTCCAAAATCGATATCAAAGATGGCACTTGGGTATTCAGTGTACAAGGCACAGTCACAAGGCTTGATCCTTGTAGGCAAGTAACCGACGTGAATCCCGAAGTGAAAAACCCTTTTCTGATGATCCGATGAAACTTAGTCAAAGCAAGAGCGCGAGGCTAATCTTTACCATATTGAATCCACTTTCTAATCTTTTCTACAATCTCTTATTTTTTTATTTAATTCCACAAATCCTCACCATATTTAAATATTATGCAACTCTCTTGTTGGCTCATCGATTGAACAAACATAAATCAGGAAGTTCTCTTAGTCCCTATGGGATCGACCCTTACTTCTCTTTTACTACGTTTGAATTCCTTTATTTATTATTTGAGAATGAGGAATAATTTTGACATGAAAACGACGCGTGTCAATTGGCGCCGTTGTCGGGGACTTCAGCAAAGTTTCTGATTATTTTTGTTTGATTTATGACCAGGAAGAATCCGGGAGAACAAGCAGATTATAACCCGGAGATCGAAGCTTACGCCCGAAGATTGCACGCCCAGACACTTCAGGAAAAGAAGCAAAGACAGCGACAACAACGACTAGAACGTGATCTAGAAATATCATCTGAAGCATAATCACATTTTGACCACACAACCAAAGAACCAGTTCCGACGGGAGACAACGACCAAACTATTCAACAACTGACTGCGGCCCCTGATGATAACCAGCGATGTGCATAACATTCCCGAATGGTGAGACACCATTCACTCTCAAGACAGGCTTAATACACCTTTTACCAACCTATCACAATTTGCAAAGTGAAAATCCACATAAACATCTTAAGGAATTTCACATGGTCTGTCTAAGCACAAAACCACATAGAGTCTCTGAAGACCAAATAAAACTTCGCACCTTTCCCTTTCTCTAGCTGATATTGCCAAGGCTTGGCTATTTGATTTACCCTCCAACTTGATTTCAACTTGGACTGACATGGCTCGCATTTTTCTTGACAAGTTTTTCCCAGCAGCTAAGGCAAGCGAGCTAAGGCGAAGTATCATGAGTATCCGAAAAAAGGATACTGAATCTTTATATGATTACTAGGAACGTTTCAAAAAGCTATGCGCAAACTGTCCACAACATGGATTGTCTGAACAAACGATTCTCCAGTATTTCTATAAAGGATTAACACCCATGGACATGAAAATGGTAGACGCAGCAAGTGGAGGAGCTCTTGTTAACATGACTCTGACGGCGGCAAGAACATTAATATCTACTATAGCCGCTAACTCGCAAGGATTTCACCCTTCAAGTGAACTATCTCGACAAGTTCACAAGGTAAGTACAGTTCCGCTAGAAAACAAAATTGATAAATTAGCTGATATTGTTCAATCTCTTATTGCAGACAAAAGAATTATAGCCAAGATTTACGGGATATGTACGAGCCCAGAGCATCTGACGGACTATTGTCCGATTATACAAGAAGATGACACTGCGCAAGTGAATGCCATAGGGAATTTTCCAGGACCTCCACAAAGACAATACAACCCCAACGCCAACTCATATAATCCAAGTTAGAAAAATCATCCGAACTTCAATTATGCTCAAAATCAAAGGCAAACTCAACCATATCAACAGAGACAACCCACTCAACAACAATATCAGCAACCGAAGTCATCATTGGAATCCATCGTTGAATGGTTGGCAATATCCCAAGAGAAGTTTCAAAACCTCACCGAGGCCCACCTACAAGATTTGGACAAACAAATGACCCAGTTGGCTCAGACCGTAGGGAGACTAGAGTCGCAGGGAAGACTTCTTTCTCAAACGGAGTCGAATCCGAGAGAGATTGTTAGTGCTATCACCCTCCGAAGTGGAACCGTTGTCACACCTAAAGTCTTAGAAGAGAATGTTGCACGGTCCAATAAGGGGAAGGAAACGTCATCTTCCAACTTCCAAGGTACGTCTTCATCGCCACTACCTCCTCCTTCTCCTTCTCATGAAATCGCATCACCCTTCCCATTGAGATTGATGAGGCATGACAAGAGAGTCGAAGAGAAGGAAATCTTAGAGGTGTTCCAAAAAGTACAAGTCAACATACCTCTCCTAGGAGTAATCCGACAAGTGCCAAGGTATGCCCGATTTTTAAAGGAGCTTTGCACCACAAAGATGAGACTGGCTGGTCACGTGAAGGTAAATCTAGGAGAACACGTCTCAACAGTATTTCAGCGAAAGCTTTCACAAAAGACGAAGGACCAAGGTATGTTCACTATACCTTGCAAAATAGGAAATATTTTAATTAAACGTGCGATGTGCGACTTAGAAGCTTCAATTAACGTTATGCCACTTTCCGTTTATAAAATGATTACTAACGAATCTTTGAAGGAAACAATAGTAACTATCCAGTTGGCTGATCGTTCTATTATCTATCCGGAGAGAGTGTTTGAAAATGTCTTAGTGAAAGTCGATGTTTTTATTTTTCCTGCCGACTTCTATGTCATCGACGTGGAAAACGATAGGACGAACACTTGCTCTGAGGTAGTTTTAGGCCGACTCTTCCTAAGCACCGCGCATACAAAGATTGATGTGAGAAGCAGTATATTAACAATGGAATTTGATGGTGAGGTCGTAGAGTTTGACGTTTATAAAGCGATGAAATACCCAGATCAAGTTGAAAGAATTAATTATGTCGATATTATTGATCCCTTAGTTGATGAATTTGTTGAAACTAATTTTTTTGATAATTTTTACAAGGATCTTGATCTTCGCAGCAGAGAGGAAGGAATGGAGTTTGAACATATTTTTTCTATCAATTCTGACTTATTTTTATCTCCCTCTAAAACTAAAATGTTACCTTCTGTTTTGCAGGCTCCAGAGATAGAATTAAAACAGTTGTCGGAGCACTTGAAATATGCTTTTTTTTAGGAGAAAATGAGACTTTACCAGTGATCATCTCAAACAAGTTATCCGAAGAAGAAGAGAAAGCACTAGTGAAGGTATTGTGCACGCACAAGGAAGCCATAAGATGGACTATTGTCGATATTAAGGGACTTAGTCCCTCGACTTGTATGCATAAGATTAAAACGGAAGAATGAGCGAAACCTTCTAGACAAGGACAACGCCGGTTGAACCAACCAATGATGGAGGTAGTAAAAAAGGAGATACAGAAACTCCTTGATGCAAATGTAATCTATCATATTTCCGACAGTGACTGGGTAAGTCTAATTCACCTGGTACCTAAAAAGACCGGAGTTACAGTGGTCTAAAATTCGGAAGGAGAGTTAGTTCCAACACATGTACAAAATGGATGGAGAGTCTGTATCGACTATAGGAAGTTGAACTCTCTCACTAGAAAATACCATTTTCCTCTTCCCTTTATAGATCAAATGATTGAGAAATTTGCTGGGAAAACTCATTATTGTTGCCTTGATGGTTTTTCAGGTTTTTTTCCAAATTCCAGTTTCGCCATAAGACCAAGAAAAACAACTTTTACTTATTCGTTCGGTATATTTGCATATCGACGGATGCCCTTTGGCCTTTGTAATGCACCAGTCACTTTCCAGATATGTATGCTGAGTATTTTTCTAACTATGTGGAGAAGGGCATCGAAGTTTTCATGGATGACTTCACGGTATACGGTAGTTCTTTTAATGAGTGTCTTGATAATTTAACTAATATGCTTAATAGATGCTTAGAATTTAATCTTGTTTTGAACTATGAAAAATGCCATTTCATGGTTGATAAAGGATTAATTTTGGGACATATTATGATGTCTAATGGAGTTGTCGTTGATAAGGCCAAGACCAATATTATACGCTCACTACCTTACCCCACAACTATGAGGGAGGTTCGTTCTTTTCTTGGCCATGTAGGTTTCTACCGAAAATTTATTAAAGATTTTCCAAAGTTGGCGCGACCGTTGTGTGAGCTGTTACAAAAAGATAGTCTTTGACTTTAATCCTGAGTGTAAGAAATCGTTCGATGTACTTAAAGAAAAGTTGACCACGGCACCAATCTCTAAAGCACCAAATTGGGAGTATGATTTTGAGCTTATGTGTGACACATCAGATACGAGCGTTGGAGCTGTTCTTGGACAATGAATCGGCAAAGAACCTCATGTTATCGTCTATGCTTCAAGGACTCTAGACTCGGCTCAGAGAAATTACTCCACAACAGAAAAGTAATTACTTTCTATTGTCTTTGCTTTAGAAAAATTTAGATCTTATTTTCTTGGAACTAAAGTGATTGTTTTTTCTGACCATACAGCTTTAAAGTACCTTATGAGCAAAAAGGAGGCGAAGCCAAGGCTTATCCGATGGATCCTGCTTTTACAAGAATTTAATTTGGAAATTAAAGACAATAAGGGAAGCAAGAATCTCGTAGCTGATCATTTAAGTCACATTCCCATTTCTATAGCTGACCCACAAATCAACGATAAGCTCCCGGAAGAACATTTGATGTTGGCGCAGAAGGTGATTCCATGGTTCGCAGACATGGTAAATTACTTGGTCACAGGTAAATTACCCTTAGACTTGCCTAGATCTGGAATTAATTGACTAAAGCAGGAGTCCTGATATTATATTTGGGATTATCCTTATTTGTGGAAGCACTGTTTGGATCAGGTAATTAGACGATGTGTCGTTGAGGAAGAGGTAAATTCTATCCTAGACTTTTGTCATTCTTATTCATGTGGTGGTCACTTTGGACCAAAGCGAACTGTCTATAAAATTTTGGAATGTGGTTTCTTTTGGCCTACTACATTTCGTGATGCTTACTTATATTGTAAATCATGTGATAAGTGTCAACGTGTAGGGAATTTAAGCCGAAGGAATGAATTACCTCAAAATCTGATTCACATATGTGAGATTTTTGATGTGTGGGGAATCGATTACATGGGTCCTTTTACTTCTTCATTTGGAATTTTTTATATCATTCTTGTAGTTCATTATGTTTCTAAATGGGTGGAAGCTAAGGCTACCTGAAATAAAGATGCTAGAACCACTGTTAATTTTTTGAAAAATTCTATCTTTTCCAGGTTTGGCACACCATGAGCGATAATTAGTGATCGAGGAACCCATTTCATCAACAAAGTAATTGACGCGCTCATGAAAAAGTTCGGAGTGACTCAAAGAATTGCCATTGCTTACCATCTGCAGACCAACGGACAAGCGGAAGTGTCGAACCGTGAGATTAAAGCAATTCTTAAAAAAATCGTAAAACCGGATCGTAAAGATTGGAGTCTCAAGTTGTCCGACGCATTGTGGGCATATCGGACGGCTTATAAAGGTCCCATTGGGATGTCGCCGTATCGACTCATTTTTGGTAAACCATGCCATTTGCCGGTTGAATTGGAGCATCGAGCCTATTGGGCAGTTAAGCAATGTAACATGGAGATGGAAGCAATCAGAGAAGCGCGGAAGCTACACATTCAAGAGTTAGAGGAAATCATACGAAACACTTACGATAGCGCTCAAATATTTAAAGAGAAGACGAAAGAATTCCACGATCGACGAATATCCTTTAAACAGTTTACAATTAACCAAAAGGTTTTGTTGTTTAATTCAAAACTTAAACTTTTTGCAAGCAAACTTCAATCGAAATGGCTCGGCCCATTTACGGTAACTCGGATTTTTCCTCATAGCGCAGTGGAGATAGAAGACAATTCTGGAGCTCGATTTAAACTAAACAGCCAAAGGTTGAAGCTGTATTATGAGAACGCCCCGGTATGATTAGCTGAGGAGATCGAATTAGAAGAACCTTCGCTTTAAAAAAATTGGCTCGTCAAGCTAACGACGTTAAAAATAGCGATGGATAGGAGGTAACCCATTTTTAATTTATTTTGTTTATTTTCATTTCGTTACAATTTTCTTAATTTATTTTCTTTCTATTTTATTTTCGCATTAAATCGTCTGTTATCCCTTGTTGCTAATCGTATTTTGCATCGTCTATGTAGAGGTTTTGCAGGCATGGAGCACGTTAGCACCTCTCTTTTTAATTGGTGCACTATAGCTGGCCCCAATTCAAAAAAATCATAATCAAATTTTGAAATTTCCCTATCATAATCGGTCAAATTTTGACCCAATCCTATTGCTTTTTGAAATTTTGTGGGCCCTACTTGTGATAAGTTATAACAATCATTTTTTCAATTTCAGTTTTCTTTCACGTTTCCCTCCCCAGACTTAACCCTTCTTCCTTAGCCGTTTCTTCAACCAACCAATCATCTCCTTCAACCTTCTTCCAAGCATTCATCATGGTGCGCACAAGGGATTAAGCACGCCGGCTCCCTCAAACACCGACACCCATAATACTCGACGGTCATCGTCGGATGGCACCACCGAGTTTGTGGTCGTGCCCCGCAATTCAAACTCGTATCTCACTCCTCCGCCACCTCCCTCACGTCGAAGCCGAAGGCAGCAGTAGCAGGCGGCCACAACTCAACCGAATGACCAGGAACCAGCCCCTGATCACTCCTCTAGCTGGTCTGTTCGATCGATAGGCAACAGCGCAGCTGCCAGATCTTCACGCCATCGGCCACCGCGTAGTCAGCCGGCACCATCATCACCATCCTTCCACTCTATGCCCTCTACCGCATCATCTCAGTTGATGCTAGATATCGTTGATGCTAACCAACCACGACAAGACAGACCTTTAAGAACGCCGACACCATCCTTTCATTCCATGCACAGTGTTAAGTGTTCAAAAGTACTATTTTTATTATCCTTTTTACTCATATTATTGTTAGACTTAGGCTCATATTAGTTGCATAATTAGTCATTCATGCATTAATTCATGTTTCTTTCCACCGTTGAGCTTGATTACATAACTTGGTGATTTTTTTGGAAAAAATACAGCTTTGGTGTGTTTTTGTGTGTGTGCAGAATCACTTGCCTAAACAAGGCTGAAGCTAGTTGCTAGGGCAGTGCAAGAAGGAAATGCCGATGCAGTTGCCAGGGCAATGCATGAAGGAGAAGCTGAGCTAGTTGCCAGGGTAATTGTCGATAAGGGATAAGATAATATGGCAGTCGAAATTGATGACTAAATAAGCCCAAGATGACGTGGGGCAAAGTTAAATCCCAAAGGAGTTTGATTTCCATGAAAAGTTCAAAGAGAAATTAAATCCCAAAAAGATAGGAGAATATCTAGAAGGAATTTAAATATAATAAAGAATTGTATTCTTTTAAAGTATTTAATTCCAACTTAACTTCCTCCTCAAGAAGGATTTTGACCTAGCCATCTCCTATTTAAAGGGGACCAAGCTGTCAAACTCAAGGAGAGCAAGAAGGGAGAGATTTCGGCAAGGAGGGGAGAGCAAGAGGGGAGAGAGTTCGATTAGGAGAAAGCTTGAAGGGAGAGTTCGATTGAGAGATTTTCCAAATAGGGCTGATCGATTTCTTCTTCTTCTTTGCTTCCATTAGATTCATGGTTTGGGGATTATTCTTTGTATATCTTTTGAACCCAACCATGAACTAACTTGATTGGTTGGGGTTATTGTGTTTTTGTGGTTGTGAAATCTTTTGAATTTTGTTTAGGTTTTTGAGTTGCAATTCAATTTTCAAAGTTTGTTCATTCTTGGTTCTCAATCTTGTTTGCGAGTTACTTGGGAGAGGATCTCAGAATTCAATCATCTATTTATCTAATATCGGGAGAGTTAGATTCAAGAAACGAATGAGCATGTTCTTCATACAAACGAAAGTTGGTGAAGACTAATTCGGCTTAGGGATAAGTTATGAATTTCAACGGCTAAGAGGAGCGCAAGATTGGTTGTTGTTCACCCTTGATTCACGCAAGGATGTATTATCAAGACGTGTGCATTTAATAGTATTTCGCGTTAGGGATAACGAGGAATCATTGAAGAACGCTTCGCCGAACTTTGGAAGTGAATGCTCAATTGCCCAGGCAATCGACCCATTCTTAATTGCCCAGGCAATCGCGGGAGCATTGCCCAGGCAATCTGATCAGACAACGAAGGGGTATTGCCCTGGTAACCAACCAAGCAACATGGCAGAATTGCCCTTGCAATCAACCAGGCAATTGCAACCAAATTGCCCTGGCAATCGACTAGGCAATCGTAACAGAATTGCCCTGGCAATCCGGCTGCTACTCAATCACCACGACGAACCATTCGATCATCACTCCACAACTCACGATAACCTGGCATATTCCCTCTATTTTGATTTCATCTATTATTTTAGTTTATTGCTCTTAGTTTACTCATTAGTTATAATTCCTACAATCACCTACTTGTGTTTTTCTTTTCCAACGCAATAACTTAAGTAAAGTGGCCCAAACCAATCTCTGTGGAGACGATACTCGTATCACTTTATTACTTGCGAAGTGTATAATTGCACAATTGCGTAGCACTTATTACGCGCAACACACAACGATGTTGCGTTTTCTCACATGCAGTCGTCTCTGTCGCATCAAACAGTCGAGGTGAATTCTGATCATATCTTAGTTCACTTGTTCGGTTTAAACTTTTCCATGTATATATTTCTCATGTTAATTAGATTTGGTGATTTGGTAAATAATATGACAAAAATAAATTAACCAAAGTAATATTAAAAGCTTGCATTAGCAGTTTGAGATCTCAAATCTTTTCAATATCGGTCATAAGGTATTCAGGGGAAAGAGCAGTCCATTAGTTTTGCTAATTCAAATTCAAAAACTGCTGTCTGTTGGTTTTGTATTAAAGAAATAATATATGGATAGACAATTCCCACGTTTTAATTTCTTTCTTAATAATATATGCACATTGAATTCGGTTTAATATTATTAAAGTTTGATAGAAAGGTCAATTTGACCTCATTCACCAGAGAATTTCACCACGCCAAACTCACCTACGCCTTTTATTTTTACACAAATTTGTGTAAACATTTTTTTACATAATTTTGTTAATTTTAAGATTTAGGAGTTAGATAGTAGTGTCTAGATTCTAAAATTTAGTATTTAGATCAGAATTTTGAGTTTTAGGCTTTGAGTTTAGATGTTAAAATTTAAAATTTTAAGATTATAAATTTAAATTTTAGATTTTGTAATTTAAATAAAAAGGATTGTGTAAAACTTTTTTTATATAATGTGTGTATTAAAATATAACTCTTATATAATTTTTATTTACTTTAAAAAATAAACAAAAAATTGAGTTAATGGTATGGTATTAAGAAAAAACCCTCTATCCCTTTTCGGTGGCTCTTTCTATTTCTCAACACAAAAATTAAATTTTAAATTCTTACTCTAAATTTTAAATCTTATACTATAAGCCATAAACCCTAAAAATGCATGGTATTACACGTTAACTCAAGGGTTATAGCTATTTACCTTTGAATAATGAAAAAAAACTTTGATACACAGGTCGTGTAAACTTTAGTTTATACGTGCCTTTCAGTTTTAGGGGCTATGATTTTAGTTTAGGATTTAAAGTTTAGGGGCCTAGGTTGTAGGGTTTAGAATTAATTAAGTTAGTGTTTAGAATTTAGGATATAATGTTTAAGGTCTAGGGTTTAATTTTGTAGGGTTAGTGTTAGAAATTTAAGATTTGAGTTTTTTAGTGTAAGTATGATGCATGCTTGTGTAAATTTTTTGAACAATGACATCTGAATTTTATTAATCACATGACAGATAATATAATAGAATGCATCAAAAAGAGAGAAAAAAAAGACAAGTCTACTAAAAGTCTCTTACAGTGGTGCAAAGAAAATAAGACACTTTCATCGAGATTAGTATACAAAAATCCAAAAACATTCCTTAATCTCTTTGTCTCTATTTAAATGAGACGCTTTACGGGTGAAAAATGAGTGATGAGTAAACCAAGCTATCAGGCAGATTGCTCCGCTACCCTCAAGTCTGAAATAATTACTAAAATACCAATTCATTACTAAAATATCACAATTAGTTTTACCAAGCTATTAGGCAGATTGGCTCTATCTAAATTAGTTTTACACAACATATGTATTAAAATTTTACACTTAAATAATTACTAAAATACCAGTTCGTTACTTTTTAGAATTTTTTTAACAATAATTCAAAAGAAACTAAAATAAATAAAAGAATATCACAATTCTAAAAAATCGAAAATTCAAAATTTTTAACTGAAACTATAAAAATATTTTCTAAAATTTTTAGCGCGTGAAATTATAAAAATATAATAAAATTTTAAAATGGAAGACACCGGATTTTTCAAAAAGTATACTAGAATCATAAAAAAGATATTTTGGCTTGAATGCTTAGTATCATGTATGGTTGATTAAATGTCCAATTTAAAGTAAAAAAATGAAATGAACTTTTAAGTATAAGTATGGAGAAAAACAAACGAGTGGTTCTAATGAAAGTGAAATTTTGTTAATTTTAAAGGATTTAAATGTGAGTAGTTTATCTAATAAAAAAATAAAATTATATTATTTTTAAATAATTTGAATTCGAACAATTTATCTATATAATATATATACTTTAGTAAAGGACTAAGATTAACGAGACCATATTAAAAATTTTCTCGCAATATGGTTATAATTATCTTACGATATGTAGCTCATTTAATTTTATACATTTTTTTGAATGAATGAATGGATGTAATGAATGGTTTTATGGGTATCGAATAAATAAAATGGATAGATTCCCACGTTTTAATTTCATCCAATTTTATATTTTAATAAGATATAGTTAATTATGTTTAATATTATTTATTTTCAACGCTTACCAAACATTGGCTGGTTTAGCTGCTGAAGGTATAATAAATTAAAGGAAAGATGAACATAGTGTATATATATTATATGGCTTCTCTTGTTGTTAACAACCTTATTCATAAAGAAGATTGAGGCGGTCGTTATTGGACAGCTCCTTTTAAAGAAATGTCGAATCTCATTTGACCATACTGAATATGTGAACCTAATTAAAAATTGAAGACTAAACAATGAAGAGAACCCCCCCCCCCCCCCAGCTTCAGCACACACATATATAACAGATTGTTTAGGAAAACACACCAGCAAACACTACATCACACAAGTCTGTAAAGAAATTAAGGGAGCAAAATGGCAGAAGCAAAGGTCCATCGCATGAATGCAGCAGATCATGAAATCAGCTATGCTAATAATTCAGTTCTTCAGGTCTGCCTTTCAGTTTAATTACATAATTCCTGCATTATATATGTTGTCTTTTTTCTTTTAAAACAACAATCATGGTAACAGCATCTTTGTGGTTTCAGAAAGCAGTGATATCAAAGGTAACACCAATCATTGAAGAATCCGTAAGAGATATGTTCGAGGAAATGGGTCCGACATGTATAAAGGTGGCAGACTTGGGTTGCTCTTCAGGACCAAACACCTTCCACACTATATCTCAAGTTATACACACAATCCATGGGATATGTAAGCCACAACAGTTGAAATTACCAGAGTTTGAAGTGATTCTAAACGATCTCCCAGAGAATGACTTCAACTCTGTGTTTAAATCGGTTCCGGATTTCATCGAGAGGCTCAAGGAAGAGAAAGGAGATATGGTGGCTGAAAGGTGCTTTATAGCAGGAGTTGCAGGCTCTTTCTATGACAGACTCTTCCCAACCAGAAGCCTCCACTTTGTAAATTCTTCCTATGCGCTTCACTGGCTCACAAAGGTCGGTCACTTGACGAAAAGTCGAAAACCACACCATTATCTTCAATGCTACAACTTTTGTTTTTGTTTTCGTCTTACAAAGATTCTGTTAATGCAATCTCATTTAACTCTATTCTTGTCATTAGCTCCCGGTTAGGCTAGAGAACAATAAGGGAAACGTATACATGGCAAGATCGAGCCCTCCCAATGTTTTCGAAGCTTACGCGGGCCAATTTCAGAAAGACTTGACAAATTTTCTAAGCCTGCGCTCCAAAGAAATGATACCCCGAGGCCGTATGGTGCTAGCCTTTATGGCTAGGAAAAATGCAGATCCCTCCAACGAAGATTATGGTTGGGAGCTTGTGGCTAAATCCCTTGTTGACTTGGTTGCAGAGGTTATATATATACTAATTGTTTCCTTATAGTCCATTTACTCTAATTCTGCAATAAACTAACTCAATTAAGAATTGCAGGGAGTTGTAGAAGAGGCAGATGTGGATTCATTCAACCTTCCTTTTTATACACCTTGCAAAGAAGAAGTGGCTGAGATTGTCGAGAGGGAAGGATCATTCGAAATTAACGATCTACAAGTTTTCGAAGTGGACGCCGATCCTTTAAATGCAGATGAGAAGCTCAGTAAAAAAGACTTGGGTTTCAACATTTATGTGGAAATGGGGAAGAATATTGCAAATACCATCAGAGCAGTTATAGAGCCTATGATCTGCAGCCATTTTGGAGATTGTATAGTTGAGAGGTTATTCATGAGGCTGGCAACAAATGTGGCGGACGCTTTAAGCAATTCAATGCTGAATAAGAGGGTTAACATTGTGGTTTCCTTGACAAAGAAGTAAGTTAATATGGGATTTGATGGCTCAAAAGGCAATGGATAATGCATGAATGTTTTCTAAATTAAAACTCTTAAATTAAGTTTGAACGTGTGGGTTTGATTTGGATGTTGTACTGTCTGGTTATAGACAAAATGTCTGGTTATTATTTAAGTTTTAAATATATGTTGGCTTTGTAGCAGAATGTCTTGCTGAATAAATGACTGCAAGTGAATTAAGAATGGATTTCTGTAACAGCCACGCACAAGCACATATATATATATAAATAACGATTATAAGTTCATAAATCTTTTCAATTGGAGAAACCATCGGACAGTGACAAAAACAACGGCAAAGTAGGAACAATGAATTTAACGTTTCACGCCAGTATTCTTTAACGGGAGTTAACGACAGTGACCGTAATAAAAATAAATTAAAAATTTATTGATTGTATTGTAAGTTTTAAAAGTTCGGTGACCAAAATAAAAATATCTTAAAAGTTTTGTGACTATTTATTTAGTTTACCCTTTTAATAAATTATTTTTGACGCATTAACCAGATAATTTTATTGATAAACAAAAATAAAACCAGAATATAACCTAATAGAAGTCTTAAAACATAAAAAATGATAAATCTAAAAAGAAAATATAAGTGTTGCACCAATCAGATCAGACACTTTCTCCAAAACGATTATTTGTTATAGATTGCACCGGCAAACAACCCAAAAGGGAATCAATGTAACTACCGACAAACAAATTTTTTGATTCAAGGGCTTAATTAAGTGCAAAAAAAGTTTAGGAGCTTAAGTGATTTTTTTTCTTCTAAAAGTTGAAGGGCTTCTTACACCTTAAGTCAAAAAATATTAAACTACCATTAAAATCTTAATTATAACACAAAGATCCATTAATGTTAGACTAAATAAATATTAACTGCTCTTTATATTTATTTAAGGATGAGCTATTAATAAATAATTATTTAAAAAATATATATAACAAAAAATATAGATAGTGGGACCTCGACGAATGCCCTTCACTGCAATAGTTGTAATATCATAAAAGAGATTAATTACCTAATATAAATATTTAGGTATTAATTAAACCTAATTTTCAAGTATATTATTCGTCTCATCTCTATAACATAGTCGGAATAGTTGCAATATCATAAAAGAGATTAAGTACCTAATATAAATATTTAGGTATTATTCGTCTCATCTCTATAACATAGTCGTAATAGTTGCAATATCATAAAAGAGATTAAGTACCTAATATAAATATTTAGGTATTAATTAAACTTAATTTTCAAGTATTATTCGTCTCATCTCTATAACATAATTGTAATAGTTGCAATATCATAAAAGAGATTAATTACTTAATATAAATATTTAGATATTAATCAAACCCTACAGTTTCAGCACATATATATAGCAGATTGTTAAGGAAAACACACCAGAAAACATTACATTACATAAGTTTGTGAAAAAAATTAAGGGAGCAAAATGGCAGAAGCAAAGGTCCTTCGCATGAATGCAGCAGATCATGAAATCAGCTATGCTAATAATTCAGTTCTTCAGGTCTGTCTTTCAGTTTTATTACATAATTCCTGCATTATATATGTTCTCTTTTTTCCCAAGAAAATATCTTGCTAACAAATTCTTCGTGGTTTCAGAAAGCAGTGATATCAAAGGTAACACCAATCATTGAAGAATCTGTGACAGATATGTTCAAGGAAATGGGTCCAACTTGTATAAAGGTGGCAGACTTGGGTTGCTCTTCAGGACCAAACACCTTCCACACTATATCTCAAGTTATACACACAATCCATGGGATATGTAAGCCACAACAGTTGAAATTACCAGAGTTCGATGTGCTTCTAAACGATCTCCCAGAGAATGACTTCAACTCTGTGTTTAAATCGGTTCCGGATTTCATTGAGAGGCTCAAGGAAGAGAAAGGAGATATGGTGGCTGAAAGGTGCTTTATAGCAGGAGTTGCAGGCTCTTTCTATGACAGACTCTTCCCAACCAGAAGCCTCCACTTTGTAAATTCTTCCTATGCGCTTCACTGGCTCACAAAGGTCGGTCACTTGACGAAAAGTCAAAAACCACACCATTATCTTCAATGCTACAACTTTTGTTTTTGTTTTCGTCTTACAAAGATTCTGTTAATGCAATCTCATTTAACTCTGTTCTTGTCATTAGCTCCCGGTTGGGCTAGAGAACAATAAGGGAAACGTATACATGGCAAGATCGAGCCCTCCCAATGTTTTCGAAGCTGACGCGGGCCAATTTCAGAAAGACTTGACAAATTTTCTAAGCCTGCGCTCCAAAGAAATGATACCCCGAGGCCGTATGGTGCTAGCCTTTATGGCTAGGAAAAATGCAGATCCCTCCAACGAAGGCTATATTTGGGAGCTTGTGGCTAAGTCCCTCGTTGACTTGGTTGCACAGGTTATTTATATACTATTTGTTTCCTTTAGTCCATTTACTCTAATTCTACAATTACTCACTTGCAATAAGCTAACTTAATTAACAAGTGCAGGGAGTTGTAGAAGAGACAGATGTGGATTCATTCAACCTGCCTTTTTATTCACCTTGCAAAGAAGTGGTCGAGATCGTCGAGAGGGAAGGATCATTCAAAATTAATAATCTACAAGTTTTCGAAGTGGACAGCGAACCTTTAAATGCAAATGAGAAGCTCCGTAACAAAGACTTGGGTTTCAACATTTATGTGGAAATGGGGAAGAATATTGCAAATACCATCAGAGCAGTTATAGAGCCTATGGTCTGCAGTCATTTCGGAGATGCTATAGTTGAAAGGTTATTCATGAGGCTGGCAACAAATTTGGCGGACGCTTTAAGCAATTCGATGCTGAATAAGGAGGTTAGCATTGTGGTTTCTTTGACAAAGAAGTAAGTTAATAAGGGAACTGATGGCTCAAAAGGCAATGGATAATGAAGACTTTCTTAATTAAAAATTTTAAATATGGTGTATTGTCTAGTTATATATATCATCCATGTATATTTTGGTTTTGTAGAAAAATGTCTTATCGAATAAATGGCTGCAAGTCATTTTTTAATACAAATGTCAAGATTCGAACTTTAGACAATTATTTTGGTAATAAAAATCACCATTAGGCTAAAAAAAAACTAAAAGATTATCAGGAGTCAAGGTACTAGAGAATCGGAATGACAAAAAAAAAACACCATTAGACCCATTATATACCACTACTAGCAATTTGTAGAAAGAATATTATGGAAAGTTTTGCACGGACACCCCCATTGAATTGATATTGCATTTCATTAATCCATGAAAAAACTAACACTAGCACACAGAATTATTCCTTTCCACGGCGTCCGCCTGCAACAAACGTACCAAACAAGTTCATTTGTTTTAAATGAAAATGAACACGAATATAATTTTGAAATTTTTAATGAATCGAACTAAATATAAAGTAACTTAAAATAAATAAACAAACATGAACAGAAGTCCATCCATTCGAACTTAATTCATTTACAGCCTATTTAACATATATCCCCTAATGACCGTTTCTTTTTTATTTATTAATTTCCTTGAGGAGCTACTTCTTCGTCAATGAAACCACAATACTAATCACCTTGTGAAGTTTGGACTTGCTAAGACCATCTGCTAAACGAGCTGCATACCTTGTGAATAACATGTCAATTATGGCATCTCCAAAATGACTGCAGAGCATAGGTTCCGAAATAACTCTTACACCATTTGCAATATCTTTCCCCATTTGCACACAGATGTCGGAACCCGAGTGTTGGCTGCGGATTAGCTGCTCTTCTTCATAGTCGTTGGCTATGTAAACTTGCAGCCTTTTTACACCAAATGATCCTTCTCTCTCAACAAGCTCAACGATTTCTTCTTTGCAAGGTGAATATAAAGGAAGGTTGAACGAATCCACATCTGTCTCTTTTACAAATCCCTACAATTAGTCAATATGTAGTTTACAAAATCTATGTTGTCAACTGTTAGACATTTGTATGCGAAAAAATAAACAATGCGAGACCAACATAGAATATGACACGCGCAAGAGATAGAGATTTAACGTGATTCGGTTTTATCTATCTTTACGGATGAGAAACGAATAATTCATTATAAAAATAAAGATCATGAAGAGTATAAATATATGATATCTCAAACGCATTCCAATGTCCTTATACAATACTTATCTCTGTAACATAGCCGCAATAGTTACGATATCATAAAAAGATTAATTACGGTATTAATTAAACATAATTTCCAAGTATATACCAGTGAAACCAAATCAAGAAGGGATTCAGCTAGCTCTTCCCAACCATAATCTTCCATGGAGGGACAGGTTAGCACCATACACCCTTGGGGTGCTATTTCTTTGGAACGCAAATTTAGAAAGTTTGTGAAGTCGTTTTGGAATTGGTTCGCATAAGCTTGGAAAACATTGGGAGGACTTGATCTTGCCATGTATATGTTCCCCTTGTTGCTTTCCAGACCAACGGGAACCTAACCACAAACATTCTAATGATTAAATTAGATCGAATCCCATCGGAAGAAGGTATAAAGTACATCTATGTTTTGTGTTAGGTATAATATCAAAAAAAATGCCCTTTACTTTCAATTGGATAATTACTTTGATTTCTATTTTTTTTAAAGCACTTTAACCCCAATATTTCATTTTAGGTCAAAATTGTTCATCCGTAAATAAAAATTGTTAGTTTAATTAATAATAAATAGCTTGAAATGGTGTGACAAACTGTTAGCTCGAACTCAAAACTCAACACAAATCTATATGGCAGTGTACACTGGCAAGACAAAAGTGTTGGTTTCTCAGAATGACACATAAGTTAAACAATAATTTTATAAAATTATATAAAATATAAAAGTATTTTTCTGTTGATGTATCATTTTAAGTTGTTTATCGTTAATTGACTAATAGTTTTCATTCACGGAAAGATCATTTTGACTTAAAATAAAACGTTAAACTTTAAAGTGATTTTTTAATCAAACATTAGGTACATTTTTTTTGACATTATGCCTTTGATTAAATGACTAACCTCGGAGAGCCAATGGATCCCATAGGAAGAATGCACAAAATGCAGGCTTCTGGTTGGAAAGACTCTGTTATAAAAAGAACCTGCAACTCCTCCTATATAACACTCCACGTCTCCTTTCTCTTTCTTCAACTGCTCATAGAAACTAGGAACTGATTTAAACACAGAGTTGAAGTCATTCTCAGGGAGATCATTTAGAAGCACTTCGAACTCGGGTAATTTCAGCTGATGCTGTTGACATACGGCATGGATTGTGTCAATAACTTGAGATATGGTCCGGAAAGTGTTGGGGCCGGAAGAGCAACCCAGGTCTGCCACCTTTATACAAGTTGGAACAATTTTCTTGAACGTATCTGTGATGGATTCTTCAACGATTGGCCTTATCTTCGATATTACTTCTTTCTGAAAGTATATTCAACATAAGGAAGAAGATGAAGAACTACAAAGTTTAATATTTGTTGAAATTAAAATAAAATGAAGGATTAATATCAAAATAAGTGCACAAATTATCTATTTTCTCATTTAGGTGCTTAAATTTGTTTTAGTGTCTAAACTATCAATTTTTTTGCTCTTTTAAGGTCAATTAAAGTACCTAATTTGAGTAAAAATGATAGTTTAGGTCTTAAAAAAAAGCAAAAAACTAAATTTAGACAAAAAAAACAAAATAATTTAAGCACTTATTTTGATATTAAACTTAAAATGAACCGATGAAAGAGAGACGGGAAGAGACCTGCAGAGCAGAATTATTGGCATAGCTAATTTCATGATCTGCTGCGTTCATGCGAACAATCTGGTCTGCTGCCATTTCGCTTATTTTCTTTACAAAACTTAGCTACTTCACTCGTCTGGTTTTGGTCAATATAAGTTTATCATTTTCTAAAGCTGAGTTTTCTATGAACAAGATCTTCTGACTATTTTCGGTATCTATTTTTATATTCTAATATTAAAAAATTAATTTTTAAATTTTAATCTTAAATTTTAAACTCTAAAAATATATTTTATCCCTAATTCTTTAAACATTAACCTTAACTCTAAATATAATTTTTTAGTATAGGATATAAAAAAATACCGAAAAAGAACAAATTATATCTATTCAGTTATTTATACATGGACTTTGATTAATGAAAGATTCCATTCATAGCAGAAATCGACATATTCTTGGAGTATGAATATGTCGTACATACCTGCACCTCTCCGTGCTTGGGTCTAGTATTATAAAATATTATAATAAAAAATTATTGAGAAAGTAGTAAATAATGCATCCAAGTATTCACTATCCTTTTGATATATTTTTTTATATCAATCGATATTAAATTTATTGTTTGAATAGTTCCAGTCAAGTATTATAAAATTAAATTTTCTAATTCAGTTATTCTATATATAATATTAAAAATTAAACTTTTACCATTACTTAAAAAATATTATTAAAAATATATTATTTAAAAATATAATACTTTATTCCGCTAAACCAATTAATTATCAATATTACTTAATAAAGAAATTTGCAGCAGTTCACTCATTTGGTTTGGTCAATAAAGAAGTTTAATCATTTCTAAGATGGGGCCTTTCGTACATTTTTAAAAAAAATAAGCCTGGCTAAATTTAGATAAGAAATGTGTGGTCATTAATGCCCAAGACTTGATGAAAATTAGGGAATAAAAAGTTTATCTGACTTGAAAATTCGATTGAAATAAAATATGTACTAAATTAATTGTGGCTTGAGGTGTTGATGACTCGAACTCGACTCAAGTCTGATATGAAGTCTGATCTGATGTTGGCATGAACTTGAGTTGGACTCTATTATTTTGAATCCGAACTCGGCCTATACCTGACCTGAGAACGACCAGAACTCGATAATGTCATAACAGAACATAACCTGCACCCGACCTGATATGAATTCAAACTCGAAATTAACTTAGTAAATATTAGAGGTGACAATCGGGTCGTTCAGATCGGGTTCGGGTTGGGTTGATTTTTGATTCGAGTTGTTTTCGATTTAGGTTCGATTCGGGTCAGATCAGGTCTGATTTGGATTTAGTTCGGATCTATGTTATTTCGGATCGGGTCGGGTGAATATTGGTTTGGTTGATTTTCAGGTCGGATCAATATCGGATCGGTTGACTTTTCAGGTTGGGCCAATATCAGATCGGATGATTTTCGGGTCGGTCTATATTAGATCAGTTGACTTTTCGGTTAAAGTCTATATCGGATCGATTACTTTTCGGGGCGGGTCAATATCGGATCGATCGACTTTCAATTTGAGTCAATGTAAGAAGATGATCTTTTAAAAGAGAAAAAATGATATTAAACCATAAAACTATTACTAAAGGTAGTTGTTAATTAGTAATATAATACAAAATGAGAATAAAACATACATATTTGAGGAAATTAAATTTGGTTTGCTTTCAGTTCGGGTTGCGTTCGGTTCGAGTTGCTTTTGGTTCGATTGATTTTCGATTTAGGTTTCTTTTGGTTCGGGTTGGCTTTTAGTTCTAGTTGTTTTCGGTTTGGGTTATTTTCGGTTCCGGTTAATTGTGATTCGGGTTAATTTTCGATTTAACTAAATTCGGGTCGGTTTCGGTTCAGTTCTGTTTTGATTTTGGTTTGGTTTCAGGTCAAGTTTAGACCATAATGTTCGAATCTATATCAAATTTCGGATCGAGTAAATCAGTTCAGGTCTCGGGTCTCGTGTCAAGTTTGTCAGGTCTAGTAAATATCTAATATAACCTAACTTGAAACGAACTGAGAACCAATTTTCCTCAGCCTGTTATCAACTTGACATGTAATTGATTGCACTTGTTGTTGCTCGACCCCGTAAATGATCCGACTTGTTGTTGGCCCGACTTGTAATTGACATAAACATATATTAACTCGACATGTTATTTATTGACTTAAAATGGTTGACTAATTTACTTAATGTATTTTTGTTTAGTTTTTACTAAGTATTCTTGTTTTGATCGAAAAAACCAACATTTGTTCTTCACTGTTACTACAAGATATTAATTCTTAATTTTTTTTAATTTAATTTCTTAGAATTATTTCAAGTGTTTTACAAAATTAATTGTCACATACACTATTTTTTCACTTAACAATTGTTTTCTTCATGAAAATATAAATCCATTTATTTCATATGTTCTAAATTAGTTGGATTGCTTGAATATATATTTAAGACTTGAGAGAGTTGTGATTATTTTAAAGAAACAAAAAAGATTACTAATATATAATTGTGACTTGTGAAAGTTGTGACCTGATAGAGTTAAGACTTGGGGAATTGTGACTTGTGACCAAAGAAAAAAAAATTCTTGTTGTGCATGCAACAATATATATTAAGGAAGGAAACGAGCTTCTAAATTTAACAAATAAGATAATATTGTACTTATTACTTAACTTAAGTTTTATCTGAGATCGACATAAACTGATTTGAATTTCACCTGAAATCGATATAACACAAACTGAATTTAATTTAAACCCATCTAATCTGAATTTGACTCGAAGAGACGGCTGCAGTTAGTGAACTTTTTTAAAAAAAAATAGAGAAATCTTTTTAGAGAGAGAAAAAGTAATATAAATAAAAAAAACATAAAAAGTGACTTTTATAGTCTCTAAAACGACGTCGTTTTAGGCAGGTTATTCAAACCCTAAAACAACGTCGATTCAACCTGCGCACTCGACTAGTTCCAGGAAAATATGCATTTTAATATTTTGAGTAAATTGTCTTTACAGTCCTTCCGCTTTTGTTGTGTGATTCAATTCAGTCCAATTTTGGCAACTTCTTATCATTTTGGCCATTTTTACTTCAATTTTATTCAATTCAATCCTATTTGCGAATTACTTATCTTTTTACCCCTGTAAATTATATTTATTTCAAATTTATTCATGACTTGTTAGCTTGTTCATATATTTTTATGCATTACCATTTTTTTACTAATACTTTTTCTCTATTTCATTGATTATTAACACTTTTTTATTTCTTTTTAAAAGGCAACATTCGCTCTCTTTGGGAATCAATTTTTCTGCGTCGTGGGGGCTTTCTCCACGTGTAGCCGATTTTTGAGTTTAACTTCAACATTGGATTTAAACGCAGATCAGGCTTAAGAGTATTCATTTATACCTACTCAAACAGCCAATGGCAACTCCAAATTTTCAACAGAATTTCCAACACATATTCATGTTAAAAACAGCATTCACAATCATTTTTTGAAAAAATTTAATCCTAATCCTATTTAGAGAGGAAGTGGAGAATCTAGAAAAAGAAATAAGGTATTTCCAGTGAGTTTAGAACTCATGACCTAAAGGAAAGTAAAGAACAAAAATAAATAACTTGACCAAATGTGTTTACTCAGCATCTACAATCACTTACATGTTAAATTACAATATAACAATACATAATATAATAATGTGCATTAGAATACTGTACGTATAATAAACATAGCATTAATTATAAAACACATAATTGATTTCAGTCAATTTTGTGAAATTGATCAATACTTGCAAATTGGGATAAATAAGCTTAATATAAATAATTTTGTTCTTACACCGATTCAGTTCAATCAATTTTTATAAAGTTAATTACGTAGTTCATTTGATTAAGTTAATAATTATATTAATTAAAACCGAGCAAGCACATTTGGCCGGTTGGCCAAGCTCCTTCCCCTCTTCTCTTGGTAGGATTAGATTTAAGATTTGTCAAAAAAATATTAATTAAAACTAATTGAGTCCCCATTGAGATTTTTACAAGACCTCAAACTCGATACATACTTAAGCAATATCAAGATGTTTACTACTTGGACTAACCCGTTGATCAAAAACTATAGAATTTTATTTTCAATTCATACGGTTTATTAGATTACATGTATATACAAATCAATTACTATTAAATCTTCATTCTGGAATTAGAGGGGGGTTTCCCTCTTCAAATACTTAAATATAGTAGTTAGTATTTGCTAAAACATTAGTAAAATAATATTTCGATCCTAAACTTTTAAATTAGTATTTGCCAAAACATTAGTAAAATTATATTTCGATTCTAAACTTTTATAATTTACAATTTAATATCGGTTGTAACACGAAAATTACTTGTGATTATGTATATTCTTTTCCTTTTTTACCGAATTTTTCATGCGATAATTTGATATATTGTTAATGAAGCTTTAATTATATATATAGTGGGGGATGGACACTACTTTGAACTTTCTAAACGTCGCACATTTGGTTTTAATTTATAATTTTTTTAAAATTAATTTTTATTTTTTAAATATTTATAAATTATGTATACCCTAAAATTTTAATATTTTATGCGCTTACTCTCAAAAATATTTTTAAATCTGTTACAGTGTATCCAGAAGTGGTCGAAGCATGCTATAAAGTCCCACAAGTTGAACCTGATGTTCTTTGAAGCAAGGATTACTCCGTATACTATCTTTTTATTTCTAGATTATTATATGTATATATACATATATGTGTATATAAACAGCATTTTGATGTGTTTTGCAGGGGTTTCAAACTGCCTGCTTTTTATGTAATACACAAAGTTGGATCCATTTATGATTCTGAAAAAGATCTAGTAGCGTCTGGCATGAAAAACAACATAAACAGCATTTTGATGTGTTTAATAAATTTTAATCATGTTTTTATGATTTATTAGTGAATAAAAAGTCTCTGAATTTTTTTGCACCCAATTAAATTTTTGAATCAAAAATTTAATCAATTAAGCCATTGAACTAAGAAATTTAATCAATTAAGTTATTTGACTAATTTTGACCATTAAATCTTGACAATTTTTTTGGATCTGTTGGTGCAGTGCGTCGTGTCACAATGTTTCCACCTGACATTTGCAGAATTATTTTATTTTATTTAAAAAATCTTTAAAAGTTCAAAAAATTCTAAAAACTTATAAAATTTTTTGAAAAAAATCTATAAATGCAACATGATAAAACTGTAGTGTATCATGTGTCAATAACATCTAAAGAAAAAAACGATCAAGATTTAATGGTCAAAATTGGTCAAAGGGCTTAATTAGGTAAAAAAAATTAAGGGTTTAATTGATTTTTTTAAAAGTTCAAAGACTTCTTACTCCCTTAAACAAATATTAAATTAATTGTTTAAAATAATATAATATTCTTTCGTTCTATAAGATTTATTTTTTAATTTTCGTTATGACCTCAAAAATGGCGAAGACGGCTTTGTAAAGACCCCAAAGCCTCATGGACAAGTGCATGCAAGTATGCCATGAACTATATATATTAATTGCCAATTTGTTCATCATTTGTATTATCTTTGGTTGCAGGAACTGCTTGAGTGTGGCTAAATAAAACAATAATTAATTACATTGCTTTTACTGCCATATCTTGTGGTGTATATGGGTAAGAAATGCTTAGGATTAGAAACCGCCGATGGTTTTCTTCTGCAGGGCGAAACAATTCGGCTATAAACAAGCACGAAAGTAAAACAGCATTTGTAGAGCACCAGACATTAAGCAACCCGATGAGACTCGAGGCCGCCAAACCCCGGAACGAACCTCGACAAGTTTTCTGCTTTTTTTTTACGAGTCGGACGTGATCTCCCAATCACTATGACAATTATGATGCATCGAAATCCAAGGGAACTGTAAGACAAACAATGCTAGAGTGACATGCTTTTGAATTTATACAATAAACATGAAGACAAGTTGGTGTGTCATTACACTACCATTGACTAACTCTACAAACACAGCAAATGCAGAAACTCCAAGTAGAGCATACAGGCTCTTCAATAATCGATGACAAGAAATGTGTTTTGCAGAAGTCCAGGAATAGCACAGGTACAGAAATCCGTTTCCCATTCTAACAAGGAAGAAGCATTTCGCAGATATTGCAACTCGATTGACGGTGAAACATGTAGAGCTAACATTACAGGTAAGAAGAATCATCTTTCATTGAAGGTTGAAGCAAGACAACGACGACTTTGCATCAGCAGTAAAACTCCAAGATTCAAGCATGCTTACTCATAACCTTGTAAACTATGAGAATTAGTTATCTTTATCTTTCGATAAACTGCGGGGGATTCTGTTTGTCACACTATCATCTACTATCTTATACTGCTGGGAAAACTTTCGCTGGATCATTCCACAGTATTTATTCACATGCTCTTCATATTTACTGTAGAAGGCAGGAAGAGTAACCAGTAGGATGGTTCCTGCCATTGGAAATGATAAAATACATTATATTTAAATAAGTAAATAACATAAGAAGAGAAAGTTAATTAGCATAATGCCTCCCGTCGGGAAATTAAGTAGCAAACAAAAGCACAAATACACAAGATCCCATGAAGTAAGTAAGCTAGAGCCTAAAAGTTTGTGACAAGAGCTCAATATCAGGTTTTTGACATTTTAACAAAACCAATCCACGGTTGTTTACTATAAATAAACCAAAAGAGGTTGTGGCTAAACAACTAATTTAGTCTGCATTTAATGTTATATCAGTCAAACCAATAATAATAATAACATGTCCATGAATCAAAATGGAGATGAATGCGCATTCAATAGATAGATGAAATTGCTTACCGATATAGGCAAGTGTGAAGAAAGAGCAATAGCTACCAATGGCAGACAAGAGCCACAGACAAGTCACCACCTGCCAAGTGAACCAAGTTAAAAAACTTTATCAAGCAACAGCCTTCCCCACCCCTAAAACATAAAGCTTGTAGACCGGAACAGGTCACGTGATATTGCAAAAGCGAGGCAGAATCCAGGACATTATACAAATACCATGAAGGTCCATATGACATGAAGAAAAAAAGGCCTGATGCAAACTATTAACAAAACATCTTCGCAATAAACACAAAAGGTTAGAATGAATAGAAGAGTGCTTGCTGGAAGTGCAGTTTGGAAGCAATATCAACCGTTTCAGAGAAAACGGGGTTTATTATGAAATCATATATAAATTGGCAAGTTCTGTTGATCAATCTTGTTTAGGAGAAGACAACAGAGGGAAATGGAGACAATACACATTCTTAATTGATTTATTACTTAGAGAGTGGGAAAGTACTTAACCCTAAAATCCCTAAAATTATGAGATTTTGGCCTCGAGAGGAGTTCGGGGGTTAATGTGAAGGTAAACAGAATGAACAAAACCACTACTCTTACTTCTGACACCTGAACACACCCCTGTATTTAATGACTACTTTTACTAATAATAGTAAAAATTCACAAATCAACTTATTTATAAGTCGGGAGGCAATACCATAATGCCTATACATACAAATCTATTTCAACTTGATTTTTTTCCATTTGTGCCAGTTTATTGCATCACAGAACATTTAGTTTAAGTATAACTGATCTAACTGACCTTGAAAAAAAGCCGAAAATCTTTGCCAAGAGTTATTTCATGTGCCATAAGAAGCACATTATTGATTTTAACGCGAAAAGATGCTGCAGCATTGGTAACCATTTCCTCTGACAGTTCAAGTTCTGGTAATGTTTGTGGTTGTCTGTTCAAATAATATATGAACTTCATTGCTAAAACCGCTTCAGTATTTTAAAGGAAATCAACATATAAAAAATCAATATTAGTATTACCTATCTCTGTAAGCAGCATAGTTGGAACGGACAAACAACACTACAATTAATATCAGCAAAACATCTGAACAAATCGATAAGAATGGTAATCCAGACTGCTCAAAGATGAGCCAAACAACGGTAGCAACAACAATGGCACCAAGGGAAACACTCCACTGCTTCCACAAGAGTATATCAGCCGCTAGGAACATGAGAAGCAAATTTAGTTCATTTATCACATAAAACAAATACACCTGTATTATAAGGGCGACAAGATTATGCGCCAGAGCATCAAAGTAATCTCACAGAAATAATACCATACTACACAACAGGATCTTTTCAACAGAACACTATTTAGTAATTCTGTTAAAAGAATGTTGGTGGAGAACTGTTAAAAGCAGCAAACTTTCACACAAAAATAGAATAAATAAAGACTGAAGATAAATATTGAATGAGCACAGGTAAAAGGAAAATTGTCTTCCAAGGATTGTATCCCATCAGCGAAAACTCAATTCAGCTTTTATGTATCAATCCACAATTTGAAGCAAACAACTAAAGAAGGGCACCAACTTCATTTCTTCTCCACCAAGAAACCCCATGAACCTCCTTCAAGAGAGATGGAAAAGAAAGGTGGAGGGTACTCTAGAGATTCACCTTGCAGAAACAAATAAACAACTAGACCATTGCAAAGCAATAGCAAGTTTGCTTCATCATTTTGTTTTAAGAAAAAAATTATCATGCCAAGATGCAGATTTTTTTTGGTAAAAAGTTGCAGATTTGTTTATTGGTGTCTAGAAATGTCTTACCATGCACCGTACTGGGACAAGAAAATCTTAATAATGGACCAAATGTTGCATGCAAATTTTGACTATGCTTATGGCAATTTTCGGTGCATAGTCAAATAGTGAATTCAGTGCAAATACATGATACACATTCACCAAATTGATCTGCAAGCTTTCCCTATAAACTCTCTGCATGAGTTTCCTTTATCGTTCTAGCTTACTCCCTTATTTTAGTTTATCTGCTTGGTTCATGAATCATGTAAAAACAGACAATTGCAAAACAATAACAAGTTTGCTTTGTCATTTTGTTGTAAGAAAAAGAAATTATCACACCAAGATGGAGATTTGTTGATTGGTCGCTAGAAATTCTTACCATGCATCGAATTGGTGAATGCAAATCTTAATAGTGCACCAAATTTTAGCATGCAACATTTTGACTATGCTTATGGAAATTTTCAATGTATGGTCAAATGGTGATTTCAGTGCACATCCACATGCATCAAATTGATCTGCACTCTTCCCCAATAAACTCTATGCATGAGTTTCCTTTATATTTTAGGTTACTCAGTTAGCTCCCTCCCATATTTTAGCTTATCTGCTTGATTCATGAACCATGTTAATCCCTGCATGCATTATTATTTTTTCTTGTCATTAGGATTCTCAACTTCTTGTAGTGTCTCATTGGCCACTATCATGATAAACCTAAGATTCGGCTTTGTAAAAAGATATAACAGGAAAACAAATTAACTAGACACACAAGGGTTTATGTAATATTGCTTCCCAGTATACGACCAGGAGTCAAGTAGAAGCGAGGGACCAACAAAGTAAGCGAACTAAAGAATAAAAGAAGCTCATATGATAATTTGAGTATAAGGTTCGAGTATTTCAAGTGGTCATTGTAAATCACCTACTTTTAGCAAAATTTCTCTCAATCGAGTTGGCCCATAGAGAAATTTCACTAAAATGAGTGATTTAACAAGACCACAAGAAATACTCAAACTACCCTTGTACCCAAAATCTCACCATGAACGTCGTCCTTTATTTTACTCAAAACTTCACAAGGGTCAAGTATTCACTGGGACTGTGTGCAGATGGATTCGGCATCGAAAATTGTCAAAAGCATAGTAAAAGGTTGTATGCAACAGCTCGGTGCAATATCAAGATTTGCAATTCACAGTACATGAAAAAATTCAATCCAGCAATCAACAAATTTCCACTTGGACACCATAACCTCTTTATTCCAAACCAATTTATAGCAAATAGTTTAATCCAGTTATGGGATTTGGCTATTTTTTCCAATCCATATAGATAACCAAAACAACTTAGAACAGTAGTAAACAGAAGAAAACTCAATCAGATTGTAAGCTGTATATCATTTTGCCTAGGAAGTATGAACAAATGTGTAACTGTTATAAATATCTTCCCAAAAAAGAGTAAATATTTTCCCTTTGCCAAGCAATGCTTTAATTTTTTTCCACCAAATATCAAAGTGTCCCAAGAAACAACTCAGTTGATTTCATTAAAAACAACAGCAAACATTGGTGAAAATATAAAATAAAACAAAAGATGTTTTCCTTTTGTTGAATTTAAAAAAAAATACCTTTACCACCACCCAGAAACTGGTGAAGAGAACCTTGACGACCAAACAAACGGTAATCATCGGAGGATGTTGTTGAAGAATTGGAAGGATTTGTCTGATTTCTTGCCTCTTCCCCATCACTGTTACTCGAATTCTCCATTAATTGCGATCAACGCCCTTTTCTTAAGTTTTTAACTTGTACCCAGAAGGAAGAAATTTCACAAAATCGAAACTTGTATCAAGTTTTCCCTCTCTGAAACTAAATTGATGTGTTCCCGATCTGTCACGGAATTGACAAACAAAGTGCAAAAGAAAATTCCAGTTCCTTTCTTCTCTATATGTAATTTAATTTTTGGAAAATAAACGATCCACTGACCTAATTTCAAGGTTAAGGATCCGATGTAAGGAATATAATTTTGGAGTTTAAGTTTAACTGTTTGTAAATTATAATTTACTGTTAAAATTTAAAGGGTTAGAGTTTAGGTTTTAGGATAATATGATAAGGATTTAAATTTTTACTTATAATTTTTAAATTTCAATTTTAAACTTTAAATACAAACTATAAACCCTAATTTAAATTATTAACCCTTAAACTTAAAATAATTATACAAATAAAATATTTTTACCGCCGATAATTAATATAATTACCTATTTACTTTTGGCTTAATGGTTCTAAGGTCTCAAAACTTATAAAATATACCTAATTTAGGTTGATATTTTTTTTACCCAAACACGAAAGAAAATTAATGTGATCGTTTGACTAACAAAAAAATTTGGTGATAGTTACTGTGTTGTAGTAATCTATGATGTTGAATGATGATGTAATAGTTTATGTTTAATTTATATACAAAGTTTGAGGTTTATTTAATCAAGTAAAAAATCATTATTAGAAACTATTAAAAAACTATAAAAAAAATTAGAATAAGAAAAAAATGAAATGATAAAATATAAACTATTAAAAAATAAAAATTTATAAAATATTAAAAACTATACATTTTATTGGAATGTCAGATTATCTCTTGTTTGAGTCTATTGTTATTCATTTCAGTCCTAAAAATAATAATATAAAAGATAATAAATAATTTTTATATTTTAAATTTTAAATATGTAACCCTGAAATCGAGTCCGGTAGTTTCTCTGAGCCCGTTGATGGAAAAATATTTTTTCTGATGATTAAAAGGATATTTCCGAGCCTTAGAATGAGTGTCCAACAAACCAAAGTTAGTTCGATTAAAGAAGTTTTCGAATTAGATTTTAATCGAAAAACCTAGAAGTGAAATTGAAGTTTAGGAACTAAATTGAATAGAAAGTAAAAGTGAAAGTTTGCATGTGTACTTTATCCTTGGAAAAAGGCGATGGTATAATTGCAAATTAACCTGGATTAATGAAAGTGACAAGTGTTTATATTAATGATTAACGACTAGTTTGCAAAATAAGAAAGTTGTAGGGCTTTGGAAAGTAATTTGACCAAAAGAAATAATGGGAATTTCTAAAAAGTGATGTTGAAAGGAAGAAAGAAACTTTTTAAGTCCTTAAAAGAAAATTTGACCATTTTACGATAGCTATTGAATTGATTTAATTAAATAAAGAAAAGAATAAATAGTCCATGAAAAGCAATCATCCGAAAAGCTTTAGTTAGTGGGATTTTCCCTACAACCTCTAACTAATTTAGTTAAAGGTTTAATATTCATTAATTCATCTTCTCCATGAAGAGAGAGAAGCTCTCAAATCTCCATTGAAATGCTCCAAGCTTTCTAGAGTGAGAAAGCTCAAGTAAACTACTTTAGAGAGAGAGAAATTTAGGAAAAATTATATTTGGAATCCTTGGAGTCTAAGCTATCTAATTGTTATGTCTAATTTTATACTATATTGTGTTTTGAAGCTTTGGAAATCGGTGAAACCTCGATTCTTCGAGAGAAAACTCTAAACGAAGCTTAAATAGTTAACTGATGCATATTGTAAGTTCGGTTTTAGGCATGTGTAGTCAAATGTGTGATGTTTGTGGTATACATATATGTTTTATTTTTCAAATTATTATGTATGTATACATATGTATGATTGGCTATTTGACTGCCACGGTTCTCATCGAACATGTTAGCGGCAATTTTGGATTACTAAGGTATGTCAGTATTGTGTGATTTGTTATGGATATAAAAATGAGTATTTGAGCATGTTGTGAATTTGTATGATATATAAATTGTGTGACAAACATGCTTGAGATGCTAATTGTCATATGAAGAATATGAACTTGAGCATGCTATATACTTGATTGTTATGTAATTATGTGGTAATGTAAGAAAAAACGTGGAAATGAATTTAAGCTTAAGTGCATTATATGTCATGTTGATTGTATGAAAAGCATGCTCCATTTTGTTAATTTATCGTGTTTAAATGATGAAAGATGAGCTATGCTCCAATACTGTGTATGGTATGTTTTTGGATATGTTCGACGTAAGAATTGACAATATTAAGAATGTGGAAATGTTAATTGATTGCTCTTGGTTATTAGTTGAGTCTCAAATACAATTGACATATCGTAGCCTCGTAGGGTCCATAGAATTTGTGTAAAAGTTTTTTTAGACTTCGATCTTGGCGAGATAGAAGGATGTCGTGTTTATTTTGCAGGCATTATGTCCCAGTGAAACGGAGGGATAGATATGAACTGTATCGTATCGATACTTGACGAGGAGATAGATTCGGGTATCCATAGGACATTAACTAACCATCGGGCTAAATGATAAAATTAATGAATAAATAATATACTATAATATGATGCGATGTAATAAGTGAATGATAATCGATGATTGTGAATAAAAGGGCAACTATGTACTAATGAAAAGGAAAACGGTGCTATGAATTGCTATAATACTATTAACTTGTGAATGTGCAATGGCATGTTATAAGTTATAAAGAGAAACCAAGACAACATAATTAAGGTGATAAACAAATAAAGCTTGATAAGTGTGATATATAATTATACTATGAATTGTATGATAAAAGTAATGGAAGTGAAGCTATGCAATGTCATTGATGCTTTGACATTTATTGCTTACATGTATAAATTATCGTTCAATCAAGTATATAGTATAAATGCATCAATGACTATCTTACTAAGCAATATAAGCTTATTCAATGTTTGTTTGATTGATCGATGCAGGTGATCAACTTCGTGGTATACCCATGGATTGGCCAGTTCCTATTTGGAAGGCTGCAATTTCTTAACCGCCGCAGTTTCTACTCCTGCTAATAGTTTAGCACATTCTTTGTTGTTACTATGGGGTCCTGAAGCACAAGGAGATTTTACTCGTTGGTGTCAATTAGGTGGTATGTGGACATTTGTTGCTCTCTACGGCGCTTTCGGGCTAATAGGTTTTATGTTACGTCAATTTGAACTTGCGCGATCTGTTCAATTGCGACCTTATAATGCAATCGCATTCTCTGGTCCAATTGTTGTTTTTGTTTCTGTATTCTTGATTTATCCACTAGGTCAGTCTGGTTGGTTCTTTGCGCCCAGTTTTGGTGTAGCAGCGTTAGTTTTTGTAGTTTGGATTTGTATTATGAGGATCACAAGTCTATTTTTGATCTTTTGTAAATACTCTTTCGACTCTCTAAAACTTCTAGAATGGTGGCATGTTGAGTTTTGGTGTAATTAGATGTTATATGTTATGTTTCAATGGTTGTATATAAGTTTGTGGTACTGGTTTGGTAGTTGATATGTACTTGTTTTGCCTAATGCTTGATAAGGTTTAGATGTGAAAAAATTGATGATCATGCCTAGTATATATATTGCAAAGCTAAGATAATAATTATATGCATGATGGAATGTTCAATTAGGGACTTGTTATGGTTGCTCCTATATAAAATGAGGTAATTTGATTGTGCCTTGTTTGTTGGAGGAGCTTGCATGTTGGTTGTATAGTGAAATGTTGTCAATAAGGTTGTTTGATACCATGTTAAGTACTATGCATGTGTAATTCATAGCAAGTTAGCTATTGATGGAAATTACAAGTTGAAAGTATAATGCATGATAGTATGGTGAAGAATGATGTATGCTTATAAGTGTTTTGTTATACTATTGATGTTAGTTTAGGTTGTTTGTGTTATAAGGCATGCATTTAAGGTTTTTTTTTTTTTTGAGGCTAAAGAAAACATATTTTTTACATTATAGGTCATTGGTTTCAAAAACCTTTAAGTCTGGTTTCGATACTTTTAAACTAACATCAAACGTAAAAAGGTTTTGATGCCTCGCTTGTGGTTTCGATACCTTCAAACATCTAACCTAAAAAGATTTCGATGCCTCACATGTGGTTTTGATACCCCATTTAGAGTTTGGAAACCAATGTTCTAGTTTCGATACCCTTGTTCTGATTTGGTAAATTTGCAAGTTTAGCCCTTGAATTGGTATTTGCTTCCACTTATGATCCTTATTTGTTTAACAAATTATATTCCTAATTTATATTTGGTAAAACTTTAAAATGGTACTAAATCTTGTTATGAATTGATGATTGTTTATTCAATTTAGTTCGTTGCTAACTTGAATTAAGTTTCGACTCCATCAATGTAACATCTTTGGCCAGGTTTTTGACTAATTCGAGTTAGAAGTGTTACAAAATAATTTCATGATTGGGAGAAAAATATTAAAATTTTTTACTAAAAATATTATTATTATTATTATTATTATTATAGACTTAAACAATTGAAGACTTTTTCGGTTTTCGATGGCCCGATGAGGCTAGTTTCAATATATGTTGTTCGCCTTCTCAAAAGAATGTTTCTCACTATTTAGATTTTCGAACAAACACTCAAACCCTTCAAATATGAGAAAGCTCTCAAACCCTCAAAATGGTGAGTTTTTTTTTGTTTAATTCCATCGAGTTTGAGTGGGTTTCATAGAAACTCAATCTAATGAGAAAAAAGAATGGATTGCAAACGTTTTGATGTTGATCTTGTTGCGAATGATGACTAATGACGGGCGGCGATTGACTAACAGCAGCGACTGAAATATTCAATGGCTAAAATAAAATCGTTTTAAAATTTAGCAGCAAAATCGATACACGCCTAAAATTTTGTGCCTAAAACTCAACGTTTTAAAATTATGAGGGATCTAATAAGTATTTAATTTAAAATTTAAGAAAGACAAAATCTTTTTTTGACAATGACAATTAAATTTTATTTAAAAAAATTATGGAAGATATCACAATACAATGCATCCAAAAGGGAAAATAATAAGGACTACTACTAAAATCTCATACAAAAATTTAAAAGTGCAAAGAAAAATAAATGCTTCCATAGATATTAGTATACCGTCAAAATCCAGAAATTTTTTTAAATTTCCTCGTCTCTATCCAAACGAGACTCATTACGAGGTAGAAAATGAGTGGTGAGCGAGCCAAACTATCAGACAGATTGCTCTGTTACCCATGACTGATTACCTCGGCAAACAACCATCAACAGAGTAAGGATCTATCTTTCTATGACCACCGACAGAATCATAATAAAAAACTAGCACCGTGAAGATCTCTATACGGGCACCAAACGACCACTAAAATATGCTGAAATCATGCCAAAACGATAGAAGAAACAAAATCACAAAAAAACATACCATAAAAATAGAGGAAAAAATATGTCACAAAAATAAAAATAAAAACTCGTACCACAAAGACATATATTCTTATTAAAAATATTTAAACTATCAGAAATAAAATTTATTGAAAAGAACTGAAGCATGAATTCCAACAATGATTTAGTCAGAGATGAAGCTCTCTCTCGATCACCGTCGTTGATCTTTGTTTATTCATCGTTTTGTGCCACATTTGCTAATCTTTTGATAACTCTGAGATATTATTCAATATCAGTAAATTACTACATTTTTTTCATAAAAGCTTCGTTGCAAGTTCTTCATTGAGATTAAATTTCATAAAAGTGGTCCGTGACATTCAACTCTGACCATTGAAGTGGCCAAATTCAAGTATATGGAAAATGCAAATGCAATGAATCGTCGTCTCAAGTCTTCCTCAGGAAATAAATATTCGCACCAACTCCTTGCTTTCCTTGCCTTCAAATGTCTCTTCAGTCTTCCATTATTTCTATATTTTTGTTAGGAAATTAATCCCACGGCAATGGATTTTGCTACCTCAACTTCAACTGCGTTTCTGTTTTCTCTACTTTTGCTTCCGTTCTTGGCTGTTGCTCAAGCCGACGACGGAAGGGTTGATGTGATCTCTTACTGCAACCAACGACGCCTCTCTCCGGGGATTTTGCATTCGGCTTCCATCCGCATGCCGACCGTTTCTTGGTTTCGATATGGTTCGATAAGGTACCTTATAAACCACTTGTCTGGTATGCATTCGACAATGGCAGCCCTGTTCTTGCACCGGCGCGATCAAAGATAGAGCTAACTGCTGAAAACGGGTTGGTGTTACGTAATCCTAGAGGACAGCAATTATGGAGATCGGATATAGCCAGGGATGAAGCTGCCTATGGTGTTATGAATGACACCAGCAACTTTGTCGTTCGAGGTCGTAATTCGGACATGTTGTGGCAGAGCTTCGACCACCCTACCGATACCTTGCTACCGACTCAGATACTAGAAATCAATGGGAGGCTCTTTTACAGGATGATGGAAATCTTGTACTCAACATGTTAAATTTGCCCACTAAATTTGTTTACGAAGATGGACCGTTTTATACTAGCAATACTAATGATCCTGCAAATGAATCGAACTCTGGTGACCGATTGATCTTCAACGAATCAGGCAAAATGTACTTGTTGAGAAAGAACGGCCTGTGATCATATATCGAAACAGGGGCAACACCTCCAACTCCGACATCTGATTTCTATCAGAGGGTGACTCTCGATTTCGATGGCGTTTTTCACATTATTATTACCCCAAGGGAAGCACCGGAGTACGAAACTGGTTTACTGTTTGGTCCAAACCTGAGAACATTTGTTCTCGAATGGGAGAACGGGGCAGCGGCGCTTGTGGATATAACAGCATCTGCAGCCTAAATGACCGTCGCAGACCAACTTGTAGCTGTCCACCAGGATTTTCTTTACTCGATCCGGACGACAAGTACGGAAGCTGCAAACCTGACGTCGAATTAGGCTGCCGAGAAGACGGACGAACGCCCATGGAAGATCTGTATGGTATCACGGAGCTAGTAAAGACGGATTGGCCTGGTGTGATAAACGACTATGAATTACTCCGACCTTACGACGAGCAGGACTGCAAAACAGCATGTGTGCTGCTGCCATTCTGAAAGACGACAGCTGCTGGAAAAAGAAACTGCCGCTCACAAACGGAAGAGTAGACGATGGCTTTAGTGACAAGGCATTCTTCAAAATTACCAAAGGTGGCCGTACTCCTCCCCCATCCCTTAATGTTGATGAAGAAAAGAACAAGGCACTTTGATCACCATATCAACACTCTTAGGTACCTCCATGTTTGTAAACTTTGCCTTGGTTGGAGCATTTTGCCTTGGGTTTTTCTCCATTTACCAGAAAAGGTTGCCCAAACTTCAGCAAATTGGATTGGAGACAAATCTGCAGGTTTTCAGCAGCAAAGAGCTTGCAGAAGCTACAAATGGTTTCAAACAAGAGCTTGGAAGAGGAGCCTTTGGCATTGTTTACAAAGGAACAATAGGGATGACTACTGTTGCAGTGAAGAAAATAGATCGAGCTGTTCGAGATGGAAATTGGGACAAAGAATTCAAGACCGAGATCAATGCCATAGGACAGACACATCATAAAAACCTGGTCCGGTTACTAGGATTTTGCCAAGAGAAAGAGCAACGTTTGCTGGTGTATGAGTTCTTAAGCAATGGCACTTTAGCAGATTATCTTTTCCGAAACGTGAAGCCGAGTTGGAATCAAAGGACCCAAATAGCCAAATCAATCGCCAGCGGACTCCTTTACCTACACGAAGAATGCAGCACACAGATCATCCACTGCGACATAAAGCCTCAAAACATTCTTCTCGACCCCAACTACAATGCTCGGATATCCGACTTCGGGTTGTCCAAGCTTTTGATGATGGATAAAACACAAACCAAAACCGACATCCGAGGGACAAAAGGGTACGTCGCCCCTGAATGGTTCCGAAACATGCCGGTAACAGCCAAGGTCGACGTCTATAGCTTCGGTGTGTTGCTCCTAGAGATCATTTGTTGTCGGAGAAGTGTCGCGGTCGAGGAGACTGAAGCAGGCACCGATGGAGTTGGAGATAGCAGCAACATATTAACATATTGGGCTTATGACTGCTTCATTGAAGGAACAATAGATGCCTTGATTGGGGACGACATGGAGGCCATACATGATAGAAAGAGGTTGGAGAGGTTGTTGATGACTGCCTTATGGTGCATTCAAGAGGACCCTTGTCTGAGACCTAACATGAGGAAGGTTACGCAGATGCTTGAAGGAGTTGTCCAAGTAACTATTCCTCCCAATCCATCTCCATTTACCATTTCTGTTGCCTGAAAATTACTTCGAGATTTACAAATTGATCTAGTGATCATGGATACTCATTTGTTTCATCTCTTGTGTGATTCAAATATATCTCCTGTATTTGGTCTTCTTTTTGCTAAATTACCTTTCTTGCAAATAAAAAAAAATACACTCATTTGTAGTAACAATTAAGGTTACTAGAGATACACCAGAATTTCCTGAAAATTTTAGGGTGCTTGTAATTTGACCACTGAATTTTTAAAACTAACAATACAATTATTGAACTTTTAATTTAATTTTATTATGATTACCGACGTCAGTTGCCGTTAAAAAATTAGCATGACACGTTAACTTTAAAATTGTTTTACTAGACTTTAATTCGTTTTATTACTAAACTTTAAAATTAGCAATACAATTATTGAACTTTTAATTTAATTTTATTATGATAACCGACGTCAGTTGCCGTTAAAAAATTAGCATGACACGTTAACTTTAAAATTGTTTTACTAGACTTTAATTCGTTTTATTACGATCATTGAAATTTTATCACTTTTATTACGTAAACAATTTCAAACGACAAGAGTGATTGCATCTCATGTTGCATTACCTAAAAAATCATTAAGATGATTCTTCAGCTAATCAATAGCATCTTCTACCTTTGTAATGTTATTACCTCATCATCTTGTGTTAAAATCTCTTCCAAATTCAGTAGTTGAGACCAACTTACGGTAAAATTATTGTTTTCGAAAATATTCATGATTTTGGAAGCAAGTACACGATCGTTGTCGATTTCGGCCTTGACTTGTTACATATTGCAAGCGGCTAAAAAAAGGAAACTCGAGATCTTGGAATAAGTGGTGTGCTTAAATGGATGAAAAAGACAGGACTTGGTTCATGCATGAGACACTGAATTCAACTGTAAGGAAGTAAACCATTGAAGAAAAAACTTCTGTATGTGAACAGACAGACAGTAGTAGTCAGAATTCTCTTTGTATACCGCGTTTTGTTTGGTTTCTTTGTAAATCTTTCATCGGTTTATTAGTTAGCGGTTAGCAACTGTTTGACATTTCTTACTTATAGGCTTGTTTTTAATTAGGAAAATACCTCATGCATGGGCCTTTTAGTTTTAAAGTTTATAGATTTGTTTAGGGTTTAAATTTTTAAATTTTAGATTAAAATTTAAGGTTTATGGTTAGAATTTAAAATTTAGATGTTAGGATTTAATTTTTAGAGTAATATAATTAGATATTTAGGTTTTAACCTATAAATCCTAAATTTTAACCTTGAACTCTATATTCTAATCACATCCCTAAATTCAAAACTCGTATACCCTTAAACACTAGACCCTAAATAAAATCTCTAAACCCTATAACTAAAACACTTGATTTTGCTGGAATAATTATCCTTTTAATTAATTTAAAATCAATAATTACCCTTTTAATTAATTTAAAATCAAAGGTGGTGTGTTGGTCAATTACTCAATGGAGTGATCCAAAGATTTCCACAAGTCGTGAAATAATTCGAAAATTAAATTTGATCTTGATCCTTGAAAATGTTGACGTCTTAGTAAAATTAATGTCGCTATGTGAAATAATTCGAAAATTAAATTTGATCATGATCTTTGAAAATGTTGGCAATATAATTCGAATTCGATTCGATCATAAAAAATCCGATCTAAATTCGATCGAAAAAATTTGAATCCAAATTCAAAAAAAGATTCAAGTCCTAATAGGAGGTGGATCGGATATGGACATTGCCATGATCCGATCCAAATCTATATCCTATCCGAGTCTGATCCATAGATGAATCCGAATAAAAATATTTAAAACTCTTAGATTTAGAAAATATAGATAAATATTAAAATCATAATTAAGTTGAATTAGGATTATTTTTTTGCTCGGCAAATATAATTTTGTTAATTTTATATAAGCTTACCCAACATTATGTGGCTCATTAAAAACCTCTTTAATCCTAAGTGGAGGAAATAGTACACATAAGCCGGAATACAAACTAATGCTCTCTCAAAACAAAAACCAAAAATAAAACCTGGTAATACATTACACAGTTTCGCCATCTTCTTACCGAAACAGATTAATAAAAAGTAAACAACAAGTTACCACCAGGCTTTAAAGGTTTTTGTTCTAGTTAACTCTGTCTTTACTAAACCTCCGGTCAGTCTGTTAATTAGGATTTCTGAATCAAGATGAGGAAAATATACTAAATGTGAAGAGAACTCTGAGAAATTTTGAAGTATGCTCGGGCTTAAGTATTAACTTCAGTAAGTCGTGCATTGTGGGAATTGGGATAAGTTTGAAAAAATTGAGTTGTTGGTTACATTTTGATTATATTTTTAATTTGTTTCATCTTGGATTGTAATATTTATTAGACATTTTATAATTGTGATTTAGAAAGTAGTTATATTAGTAGACTAGTAAGACAATAGTAGTTTATGTAAGGATAATTTATTTGTTGTTGAGTTTTTTTAGTTGAAGTTTGAGTTGTTACTTTAATTTGTTTTATATTATATTGTAATATTTGTTGAGATTTGTTTGTGCTATTAGTTTAAATATATTTTTTTGGTGAAAATTATCTTTTATTTAAAGATATTTATTTGAGTTGTTACTTTAAAAAAGAAAAAAATGGATTCAAACTTTCGAATTTAGATTTAGATTTTAGATATTTTATTGGATCCGACTTGAATTTATGTAATCAAACTTGGATTCAGACTTAGATTTATTGAGGTCCAATTATTAATTAGATTAGACTTAAACTTTATAAAATCCGATTCATTATCGTCCCTATCACTATGGCAGGTGTCGAGATACTTCTATCCAGAGAGTATCTTTGCACATACCTTTTTCCCCTTAAACTTTTGGGTAAACTATACCATAATCACTGAACTATTATATCGATTTTGTTTTGACCATTTATCTTTTAATTTTGTCAATCAAATTATTTAACTATTTAATAATAGTTAAAAAATAATAGAGATATTGACACGACAGTTAAATATTTTTTTATAATTACACAATTGGTCCTTATTACTTATATATTTTATAAATTTAGTCCTAATTTTAATTTAATTCAAAATAAAATTAATCATTCAACCAAATTGTCACGGGTAGAGGTACTATTGAAATTGGGGGTGCAATTGACCCTACTTGATTTGTTGGGATATGATTTTTTAAGGAGCTAATTGATCCTACTTATTGTAGTGGTATAGGAATTCACCATACACTATATAAAAATCCTAACTCCGTTACTACAAATTGTGACATGTGTTATTATATTATTGATTTAAATTTAAATTTAAATTTAAATTTTTTAATAAATTTAATTTTCTCCCACCAAGTTGTGACATTTGTCATAATTAGGTTGAAGGAAAATAAAATTATCAAGAATAGGGTTTGAATGAGTTTGAGCCTAGTTGATATTGGGAGACATTACGCATGTTCACCCACTAAACCAAGACCCTTACTTGGTTTAAGCTTCACGATTTAAAATAATTTGACAGAATAACATGTTAGAAAGAAAAATAATTTTATATTTTGTATAACTTTATAAAATTAGTTTTTGATTGATGATCCTGTCAAGTCAACAAATTTGCTTATATGTCACTACTTTATCAGAGTGCACTACCACGTAAGCTTATCATGTCATTAGAAGTCATTTATCGTTAGTTAACTAATAGTTTCAATCCATGAAAAAATCATTTTAACCTAAAATAAAATATTAAGAGTTAAAAGTACTACAAAAAAATAGGGGTTAAAGTGACTATCCAATTAAATACTAGGGACATTTTTTAGAATTATGCATTTTTTCATGGTTTGAAATTAGTAACAATGTGATACTACAATCAACCATATTGACTGTAGTGTTTCTTATTGAATTATGATGATTATTATTTATAAATTTAGTTTTTTTTATAAAAAAAAATATTATGTGTCTCATTAAAAATTTTCCTAAACTTAGTCGGATAAAAATTGTACATATAATAATAAATACAGAGAAAGTCTACGAGAAAATCTTGGCAAGCAACCACGCATTAACCAAAAATAGGAAACTCAATACCTAAAGAAACTGACCCCATGCATAAGGGGAAGGGAACGCTCTAGCCACCTTCATCTTCATGTAATAGATTGCCAACCACCAACGGTGGTGAATGAAATAAGTGCACCTCGAAGTCCTCCATGGTTGCCATCTTCGCCATTTGGTCGACAATTCTATTACTCTTTCGACGAATATGTTGAAAAGAGAATCCAACTTCGGCCGTATAACTCCAGGATGTGCAACACTATCCCAGGTGTTCTTTAGCCACTCGATCCAGTTTGAACAAATCGTAAGGCCTCCAAGCTATCCATCTTTACCGCGACGCACATAGTAATCCCGTATACACACCCAACAATTCGGCTTCTACAACAGAACAAATTCCTACAAACTTAACAAAATTTAAAATCTAATTTTCAGTTGAGTCTCGATATTTATAAATTTATTTTAAAATTATATATTTATTAATATATATTACAGTAATACAAATACAAAAATAATAATTGATCACAAATATGTGAAAATTGAAGAAAAAAACTATTAAAGAGCTAAATTTGTTTGAAAAATATTATATATGACTCAAACTTAAATATATAAATCAATTAAATAAACTTAAGCATATCAATTTGATCAGGGAGCGTTAAGAGATAACCGCACATCTTAAAAATTTTAAATTTTTATTTATTCTAAATTTTTTTCACATTTTATATTGATAATATAATTTTACACTAAATTTTTTAAATTTTCACATAATTTTACTTGATATAAAAGCTAGTATTCATATAGATTTTGTGTATCCAAAGACCTCACCCGCATGATATTCTAACGAACTCACCCGCATGTTACTCTAGTGTATATCCCTTCCTTTCTCCTCCCTGTATATAAACCAAACCCCTCCCTTCTCGCCCTCCCTTCTTTCAATTGGGAAAGAAAAAAATCGAAATCATTTGAAATGGCTCTCCGTTCATTATCCTCCAGAAAAACCCTAACCCTAGGCCTGAATTCCACGAGCCTGCTGCCTCACTCTCGGTCTTTGCAAACCTTCTCCCTCCCCGATCTTCCTTATGACTATGGCGCCCTTGAGCCGGCCATCAGCGGAGAGATCATGCAGCTCCATCACCAGAAACACCATCAAACTTACATCTCTAACTACAACAAAGCTTTGGAGCAGCTGCATGAGGCTATCCAGAAAGGTGATTCCTCCACCGTCGTTAAGTTGCAGAGCGCTATCAAGTTCAACGGCGGAGGTAAATTTCTCTGTTTTTTTGTTTGTTTAATTACGGCACTGTACTTTCCGCACTTTTGAAATTTAGTACATTTCTTTTAATTTTAGGAAATTAGTCTCTCTGACTTGTCTCTGATAACATTCTTAGTGACTAAATTTCAAAAGTCGGGAGAGTACAGGGACTGGGGGCATAGTTAGACCCTCTTTTGATTGTTCAACTAAGTAATTGAATTCTTTTTAAATATTGAAATTTTGGTGTTTTTGTAGAGATTTTGAAATTTGCAAGACTGTTTTGTTTTCTAATTTGCTTGCCCTCTGCTTGGATATTTTGAAATTGAATGACGTACATGTTAAAAATGTAATCTTTAGTTTTATCATTTTAGACATTAGCAGAAAGCAGGTGATTAAATTGACATGCCACTCTTCTATATGCATTTGGCAAAGTTCTGATACTGAAGTTCACTTCGTGGAATTCAGCCCTATTGACTTTTAATTTCATTCATTTCATGCACCATTGTATTGAAATTTAAGTTTCGATGATATACTGCAATTCTGATTGAAGATAAAAAACCTGTTCTTACTAGACACAAGCGTAACTCAATTTTGCTTGATGAATGATTCTGAGGAACTAGGACAGTATACTGTTGTTCTCTTTCCTTTTCAATCCTTTATTTGTTATTACATTAAATCCCCCTTATGTTGCATGATTGGTATCTCATTGAAGGTCACATCAACCACTGAATTTTTTGGAAGAATCTTGATCCATTCGTGTAAGTTTATATTTCCAAACTGTTTTCCAGTGTATTATAGTAATACGAAATGGAGCTCGTGTTCCAAATCTATTCCCTCTTGGTTTATGACATCTACATGACAGGAAGGTGGAGGTGAGCCTCCAAAAGATTCTTTGGGTTGGGCTATTGACACAAACTTTGGTTCATTGGAATCATTGATTCAGAAGATAAATGCTGAGGGTGCTGCTTTGCAGGGCTCTGGTTGGGTGGTAAGTAATTTGCTTTGCTAAGGCTTCAGTTAGTGTTTTGTTTCTTTAGTTATTGTTCGTGAATGGGTTGCATCTGTCACTTACTTTTCTTGTTTGCTTCCTTTTTTTTATCTTGACAGTGGCTTGGAGTGAACAAGGAATTAAAGAAACTTGTGATAGAAACAACTCAAAATCAGGTATGTTTGTGATATATAACGCAAAACAAGAACAATTACCGTGACTTGTTGGTTTGTTTGGTTGAATTTTGAATCTACTTATTTGTTATTGCCCTACGTCTGCTCTGCTGGATGGCATCACTTCAATAACTGAGAATGTCTGATATGAGATTATGCTCTCTAGAAGATTTACCACACAACAGGGTTGGCTGTTACCTTATAGATCTATCATTTGAACACACACACACACACACACACACATATATATATATAGAAATTGAGAAGATTCTTGCAGGTATATAATATAATTATGAAATCTTTGCTGCAGGATCCACTCGTGACTAAAGGGCCACATTTAGTTCCTTTGCTTGGCATAGATGTTTGGGAGCATGCATACTATTTACAGGTAACTTTCAAACTTTTAAGCTATCCACTATTATAGGAGAGCAAACGTGAATTAAAGGTCACAGTATACTATGTGGGCGACGAGAGTCCCAAGACATTGCCAAAGTTAGGTAGCCTTGTAACATTAATGATAATTTGCTTTCATTTTTAGAACTTTTGTTGTTATTTCAGTTTCCTTTGAGGAGGGAAAAAAGGATAATAGATTATTTCAAAAACTATCTTCTATGATTGCTCACAGCAAGAAACTAAGTTTTGCAGTGTTACTCTCTAGTGAATACTGAAGAGAGGGGAGGTCGAAAAGATCTTATGGTTCACTATATTTAGTTTCAAGAATAAGCTTTTAACTGCATCATATTCCTGCTAATTGATGAAAATTTACGTTGTTAGGCCTTTGTTTCCTCTTAAGAGAATTGCAGTCCTATATATCTTGCTTTCTACAGTTGTTACTGAGGAAGGGATTTATATGTGTGTATAGATATATAAAGAATTTAGCGTATTCATCGTCTTATTTTGATTATGTGTACCTTTTTAACTTTTGTTAATGTGGTGCAGTACAAGAATGTTAGACCAGATTACCTAAAGAATATATGGAAAGTCGTCAATTGGAAATATGCCAGCGAAGTGTACGAGAAAGAATGTGCTTGAGATTGGAGCACCTTATTTGCTGCTGCCGCCGTTTGGTTGGCGGATACTTCTTGGTGATGGAGGGACCCTTTTCTTTGTTTGTGTCTTGTTGTATGGAAGGTAATAATCTCGTTGGGGTTTATATTTTTAGGGTAAGCTTGACATTACTTTTGAATTGTTTACTTTAAATTGTAAGTGTTTGACATTGTTGTCAGTGCTTTTAAATAAGATGTCTATTTTTAGACATTCTTTTTGATAATGGATGACAAATGAATAATTCTGTTTAAAAGTGCTTTTGGCTAAATTAAAAGATAAAAATTTCAGCTTTTGAAGAGTACTTTTACTTTTAGCCTAAAAAATTATTTGTTTTGCATTGCATTTGGTCCAAAAAAGTGTTTATGGCTCTAAAAGTACTTTTTCACCGCCCTATCTTGAGAATTCCACATCTCTATCCAACACCCGGCCTAGCTTTAGAGGAAGTTTGAAGTTTCACCCAGAGATGTAGTTAGGATTTAACTACGAGAGACAAAATTGATTAATTTTAAAACTGACAGTGTTCTAAAAAATAACCAAATTATAAAAATTAAGGAAATTAATATTTTATTTTATTATTTTAAATTTAAGGGTCTTAAAAAGTAATTAAATTATAAAAATTAAACTAAAAAATGAGAAATAACGCTTAATTTCATTAATTTTAACTTAAATGGTCTTAAAAAACAGTAAATCAGAATTTTATAGGAATGATTTAATTGCAAAAAATTTAATATTATCAATGGCCTAAAAATAATTGCCCCTCTCACCTTTTATTTGGTTCCGTCTCTAGTTTTGCCCACTCGAAACTTGTGGTGAATATTCATCCCGACTCCACGTCAACCTTTAAAACCCTAAATTCACTGAACCAAAAGTAAATTCTAAAAAATGCAAAAAGGATCCCCAAAAGAAGAAAAAAAAAGGAAAGAAAACAAAAACCCAAAAAATAGAGAACAAATGAGGGGAAAAAAAGGTTACATATCTCTTTGGCATGATGATAGCTGACTGTCAATATTTGTTTTTGGCAATCTCAACTGTGTATAGACTTCTCTTAATAAGAAAAATGATGTAGTTTTATTTTAATTTTTATTAAGTCTCATTCAGTAATGCTTCTTTAATGAGTATTGGAGAGCTAAATAAGAAAACAACAAAATAATATAAAATAAGTATAGTTTGACCGCTGAACGGGTATTAATGCTTGTTTTTTATTTGATTTATCGTCTAAACAGATATTTCGTCACAACTGAAAAATCTAACTTCTAATAATCAGCCGCTTGATCTTTAACAAACGTTCAAACTTCTTTGCTCAATGGAGCCTTAGATTTATAGACATCGGGACTTTTGCTCGAGTAGACCTATCATGTAACACGTCCAGTGCTTTCTCAAAACAGGCATCATCGCTTTGTAAATGTACACCTAGAAATTAAATCACTGCATGTTAGAAATAGTACACTAAACCTATTATTGTTCAGCATTTTAATTACATTTCGAATTGCATGTTCTTATTATAAAACATATATTTGAGCTCCGAATCCAAGCACAGCTACAGCTAATCGAAGTTCGCCATATTTCATAATCTCTACACTACAAGAGAGAGAGAAGGAATAAGTTTAAAAAAATTAAAAATTAATTTATAAAAATTAAAAAAATTGAAATTAAATGTATAAATTCTAGAAAGTTTAGGGTGGCCATGTGAATTAAAGGTCTGCCGCTGGATATAAGGACTAGTCGGTATGTAAATCAAATTGAATAATGTTCAAGATCCTTGTTGAATGAAAGAGTTATTAAAATTATTTCTAAGATAGAATGAGCAAATAATGATAATCAAATACGTTATTATTCGGTTAATAATTATGTTAACAGTAATGGTCGGTCATTCGATTGAAGGTATAATAATTTTTTTAATAGTTTTAAGGTAATTATAATGTAGCATACGTTTATATATATTCTTAACTCTTTGACAATGCAAATATACTTTGCAAATAAAGCGGTTTGAATTTGAGTCTTTTAATATGAGTATCGTCCTCTTTTCTGCCGGGACCACTTGTTGAATTTAAAAGTTTAATAATTTAATTGATAAAAAAAATTAGTTAGTGGTTAAAATTGTATCGAGCCAATAGTTTAGTGAACTTGGTGCAAATTACCCGAAAAAACAATGGAAATTTAGGGTTTCATTACACCAGCCCGAGTATAAAAATCCAATATTCCCTCACCAAAACTATTGTCAGTAAGCGGCGGAAGCAGAGAGCGTCAAATTCTACACCAGCCTCCAAACGATGGTCGGATATTCACTTCTTCTCTAGTTCTCCATCTAGTCCTTAATCGGATCTTAAATCTTTCTTCTCCACAATGCTAATCTCTCTGGGTCGTTATTTCTTTTGCAGACCTTTAAGCGTAGGAATGGCGGTCGCAACAAACATGGCCGTGGCCATGTCAAGTTCATCCGCTGCTCTAACTGCGCGAAATGCTGTCCTAAGGTACTTATATTTGGATTTTTTTCCATTCTCTTTTTGTTTGAAGGATTTTATTTTATTTCATTTGTTTTTGTTTCTTTGGAATGTAAAAGGATAAGTCGATCAAAAGGTTTCTTGTGAGGAACATTGTGGAGCAAGCTGCTGTGAGGGATGTCCAGGAAGCCTGCGTCTATGACTGTATTTTTCAATTTTTTTCATTTCCCAATTATATGTTGGTTTACTTATTCCAGTACTTTTATTTGGATTTATTGTTTGATTAATTGTTTGTAGCCTACACTTTGCCTAAGCTGTATGTGAAGATGCAATACTGTGTTTCGTGCGCTATCCACTCCCACGTTGTGAGGGTCCGATCCCGCACTGACCGGAGGAACCGTGACCCGCCTCAACGCTTCATTCGACGCAGGGTACATCTTTTTGTAACCCACTATTGGTTGCCTTTTGCTATCAATGATCTATATTGTGGTGTGAATGATATAATTGTTTGACGCAGGGTAAATCTTTTTAGATGTTCAAAGTTGTGTTAGTTTTGCCATATAGTGTAGGGCTGTTAACCGAATTTCAGCCATTGAACCCCTTCATGGGTTTCCTGACCTATGACCAATTGCTAGAGTGGTTCTTTTTTATATGCTATATAGAATTATTGAAGGGTGTTTTTGCAATTCTTTAGGGGCTGCTGGGCGGCTTTGTGAGCAGAAGTTTTGGCGGCTTTGTGAGCAGAAGTTTTCAATGCTTAGGGATGTGCTAGTCTCTAATACCTAATAGTAGCCATACGGATCACTTTCCCAGTACCTTTTTTAGTGGTTTATGATCTTTGTCAGAAGGAAATTGCCTTGAATCTAATATAACTGATATACAGAAGTTCACCATAGGACTGATAGAATTTCTGCAATGATATTATGTTGTTTGTAAGCCATGACCATTAGAATGATTGTCTCTATTATGTTGTGTATGATGCAAGTCTTTAGGTACTTACGCCTGCCCCTTCTCTAGAATTGTGAAGTGCTTTTGGGATGAACAAGTCCCTTGTAGTCAATAACCATCTAAACCACATAGGCGTAGCCTTTTCTTGGTGGATTATTTATCAATATGGTATGGGATATTCCTAGGAACCTAGTTATGGAAGTCGGCTGTAGGGCTGATAGAGTTTTGCCAATGTTTTGCTGTTTGTGATCCATGACCATCATTAGAATGATTCTCTCTATTATGTTATGCATGATGCAAGCCTTTAGGTATTTACGTCTTTAGGCTTTATATAGTAAATGGCAGGTATCTCTAGGTGTTGGGTTGTTTGTAAAGTCTAAAATTTGCATACTTTGTTACAGAAGATTCCCCCCCCCCCCTCGAAAACTAAGCAATGGCTTTGTTTTTCTTTCATGTTATAGAAATGAACTCGTGAACTCTATTGGATTTACCTTCAAATTTATAAGAGGCTTTGCATCTGTTATGCTCTTCAGAATCTTCATTAATCGTATATGCTGTTTTATTCATTCAGGATGATATGCCAAAGCCTGGTCAGCCTGGTCAAGCTCCTCGTCCAGGTGTTGCCGTTCCTCCACGCGCTTAAGGCCGTTGAGGTTTAAGATGAATATATGTTTCTATACTATGCTTTAATATGGGTTTATTTGGTTTTGAGAACTTGAATTTGTGTAGGAAGGTTTTGATTAATTAAGTTGAAGTTTCATCCCTTGAAAAGCTATGAATGGTTGAGAATAGTAGTTGGAATCTCATAATTTCTATTTAGTTCCGTGATAATCTTTCCCCCCTCGAGATATTATTTTGCATAAGTGCTGTTTTTCTAAGGGACTGCTGATCGTGGATCATGGATAAAAAAGCCAAGTTCTTGATGTGAGTATGAAGTTTGTTATCTATGGTTAAGGGGTTTACTGGTGAAAGTATAAAGAGAATTGAAGGGGATCTGAATGCTGCTAGGTTAATTACTGAAGTTAGCTTTAACGTTCACTGAAATAGTGTCGGACAGGAATGCATGTTAAGATGGATATGTGAACAAACTTTCTTTATGGAAACATACTCATGTTTTGGGATTGGAGAAAACTTCTCTCCTCAAGTGATTGCTGCTGGGGTTGTGGTTCTTCTAACACTGGGAAATTGAAAGGTGTAGCGGACTGAATGGAATGAACTAACCTTCGTCAGTGGCTTTGTGAGTATATATGTCACCTTTTTTGTTGAAGGAACATAGTGTCAGCCATAGACACTGTTTAAGTGTTGTGGTTGATAGGAGATTGTAGTTTTAGTTGTGTAATTTTGTCAATTGTTGGATTGATTTTAGAATTAAACTATTAAGGTTTTCAAAGAAAACTTCATATATTAGCATAAGAATTTGTAGTGGTTCGGTCTCAATTGCACACCTCCACTTTCACTTTCTAAACTAATGATTTTACCAAAAGTCACTAAAATTTCTAACATTTCAAGGGCAAATGTTCAAGCTTTTATAAATCTTCTCAATTGCATATTCTGCATAAGGTCTTTAGTTCAACTCAAGGGAAAGCCTTTTATGTACTTTTCCTTACTTTTCTTGTCACAATATAACCTGAATATAATTATATCAAAACACAACAAAATCTCATGTTCAGCCCAGAGTTTATCAAGCTTAATTAAGAAAATTTGGAATTTGAGGACTATGTTGTAAGTTGTTAAAGTTTGGAGGTACTTTTCAAAAAAATTGGAAGTGTGGGAGTTATAAATTCCTTATAATTCAGTATTGAATTGCAAAGTTTTGATAATTTAAGTTTAAAGTACAAATTTTGAAAAGTTCAATGACACTTTTAAAAAAAAATTAAAGTTAAATGGTTCAGTTATTTTTTTTTTTAACAAATGTAAACGATTCATTTCACCGAACAAAGATCTCTACATACAAACATACCGGCGAATTTAAAAATTAGCCCCATAATAATAAATATTAAAAAATAAAATATAAAAATAGGTTCTAATAACAATTATTAAAAAAATTAGGTTTATAATAACAAATATTAGAAAAAAAATAAATTTTAAGAGTGTTTCTAATAACAAATATTTTGGGGAAAATATGTCCTTATTGGACTCCATGATAAAAAATTTTGGGGGAATTGGCCTAATTTTAAGTATTAGAAAAAAATGGGTTTAATAATAAATATTAAAAAAATAAATTTTAAGAGTATGCCACTAATAAGAAATATAGAAAAAAAATAGGCCCCTAATAATAATTATTGAAAAAATTGGATCTCTTATAAATGTTGATAAAAATTAAAATTTAATAGTAAACCCTTAATAACAAAAATTGGGTGAAAATTAAATCCTAATAATAAGTGTTAAATAACTAAATTTTAAGAATAAACTCTTAATAATAAATATTAAAAATTAAGATCTCAAAATTGAATATTATAAAAAATTGTTGACCCTGGGCGGGTGCTCTTCTTGCTCATGTTCAAGGATGACATTGACTAAGATTTTGGAGGCCCGAGGCAAATCGAAAAATCGGGCCTCTAATAATATGTATTGAAAAAAAATAAATTTTAAGAGTATGAGCTTAATAACAAATATTTAAAATATAAATTTTAAGAGTAGGTCCTTAATAACAAATATTTTTAAAAATTGAATTTTAAGAGTAGGTTCCTAATAACAAATATTTAAAAAAAATTAAGAATAAGCCCTTAGTAATAAATATTGGGAAAAATGAGCCTCTAATAACAAGTATTGAAAAAAATTGGACTCATAATAATAAATATTTTAAAAAATAGATTTTAAGAGTATACCTCTAATAACAAATATTGGAAAAATATTGAACCTCTAATAACAAGTATTGATAAAAATTGAGCCTCAAATAATAAGTATTGAAAAAATGAACCTTTAATAACAAATGACAAAAAATATTAAACTATAATTAAGATCTTAATTATGACACTAAGATCCATTAATATTAAACTAAATAAATATTAACTGCTCTTTATATTTATTTAAGGATGAGCCTATTGATAAATATTTAAGTTTTTTAAAAAATTATTTATATAATTAAAATTATAGATAGCGGGTCCTTGACGGACACTCTTCGCTGCAATACTTGTAATATCATAAAAGAGATTAATTAACTAATATAAATATTTAGGTATTAATTAAACCTATTTCCCAAATTAAAGATAACGTAGCTGCAATAGTTACAATATCATAAAAAGGATTAATTATCTAATATAAATATAGGTATTAATTAAACCTAATTCCCGTGTTGAAGATAGCATAGCAGCAATCAGAACATTTTTGAAATTTTAGTGAGCCAAGGGCGAATTTAAAGTTAAGCCCTTAATAATAAATATTAAAAAAATTAAAAGTAAGTCTTAATAACAACGGTTAGAAAAAATAGGTTTATAATAACAAATAATAGAAAAAATAAATTTTAGGAGTATGTTCCTAATAGTAAATATTAAAAGAATATGTTCTTATTGGACCCCTAAAAACAAATATTAAAAAATTAAAATTTAAGAGCATGTCCCTAATTAAAAAATCTGGGGGAATTGGCGCCCCTAATTGTAAGTATTAGAAAAATTGGGTCTAATAATAAATATTAATTAAACTTAATTCCCGTGTTGAAGATAGCATAGCTGTAATCAGAACCATTTTTGAAATTTTTGTGATCCAAGGGCGAATTTAAAGTTAAGCCCTTAATAATAAATATTAAAAAAAATTAAAAGCGAGTCTTAATAACAAGTGTTAGAAAAAATAGGTTTATAATAATAAATAATAGAAAAAAATAAATTTTAGGAGTATGTTCCTAATAGCAAATATTAAAAAATATATATATGTCCTTATTGGACCCCTAATAACAAATATTAAAAATTAAATTTTAAGAGCATGCCCCTAATTAAAAAATCTGGGGGAATTGGGCCCTAATTGTAAGTATTAGAAAAATCGGGACTAATAATAAGTATTAAAAAAAAAATTGTGAGTATGTCACTAATAACAAATATTTGATAAAATAGGCCCCTAATAATAATTATTAAAAAATTAGATCCCTTATAAACATTGATAAAAAATTAAATTTTAAAATTTTTAAAGAAAATGAGAGTTTTATTTTAAGATTTTTATATCTAATTTTTACGGTATTTCTAACATGAAAGTTTTTATTTCAAAATGTTCCACAATGAACCTCTACTATATTCACTCCAAATTAATCAGTTAATACGTCGGATATGAATGATTATATCAAAAAATATTAAAATGATCGCTTCAATCATAAATTTTAATAACTAATAATCAATTGATAAATTCATCTTAATTGAAATCATAATTAGTGATGAACACAAATTAGGTTGGGTTTTTGCCAACCTTAGAAAGATTCTTTTGAAAATGCAATAATTTTAATTAAAATCATAAAAGTGCTTTTCGGAAAGCAATGAATAATTAATCGATCGATCTTCACAGTTATGACTCATAATCAGTTTAATTCAATAGACTGAAAACATTTCCGTTAGATTGGTTATTTAGTTTATTTAACAATATATTTTTAATTTTTTAAAAACATTGTATATATGTATTAGATCATCTAAGTAAAGTAAGAAGTTTAAATTTTAACATTGTGAATGGAACAAACTGAGTTGGGAGGATCGCTTCCACAATGAACTTCTAGCATACTCAATCCAAATTAATCAATCAATAAGTCAAATATGAATGAGTATGCCAAAAAATATTAAAATGACATGTTCAATCATAAATTTTAATAACTAATAATCAAATGATAAATTCAACTTAATTGAAATCATAACTAGGGATGAACACAAGTCGAATCGGATATTTGTCAACCCGAATACAACATAAAGGTTTTACCTAAATTTAGCCAGACCCGATATATGTTGACTTTTCACTGAATCTAAATTTTAGGATTAAAACTCAACATATATATTTTCATTTTTATTTGCTAAAATAGAGGTAATTGAAAAAAAAAACATATAAAGTCAGACATTATAGTAACTAACTCAGATATATATATATATATTTTGGAGAATTATACAATTATTTTGGAACATATATTTTCACTTTAAATTCGAATTTGATTCAATATTTAATAATTTTCACTTGACCTAATCCAACCCTGAATCGTTTTTTTAAAACTCAAACTTATATGATCAAATCGAAATTCATCAAATCCGAATCCGAACCCCATCTCTCGATTTAACCACCAAAACTAACCTAACCTAGTTATGTTCTCCCTTGGGATTTTTTGGTGTTTTTGATACTGCAGAAATGGGCTTAGAATGAGCCCAGTTTGATGTTAGTTTACCCAGTAATATATAGCCCAATACCCATTCTTCGTATATCAGGCCATTATTACAGCAACATCGAGCTTGTAAGAGGAAAAAAAATCACAGGCCGATGCTAAGGTGCGGATCAGCTCTATTACTAGCCCTGAGGATGCTATCATCTTCTCCGTCGTCTTCTCTCATTTTCTCTAACCCTAAAGTTTACCAGCTTCCTTCTTCTCCTAAACCCTCCTGTGTTTTCCCCCTCAACTCTCCTCTCTGTAGTTCTTGCGCTTCCTTTCACCCCCGGAGGATGACTCTGTCCAAGTGCTTCTCTGCCACCTCTGCTGACCCGATTCATCCTTCGCATTGCCCCCATTCGCCCGACTCGCCGGGATCCGACTCTCAATCTCTCGTTGTCGTCTCCTTCTACAAGTTTGCCGATTTCCCAGACCGTGCTGATTTGCGCAAACCCTTGAAGCAGCTCTGCCAGGACCTGGTACTCCTCATTTCTTCATTCTCTATTGTTGTTGTGCTTTACCCTTTATCATATTTGTATGCATAAGTTGTTTTAGACGTTTTGAGAAATGCCGGTTGAGATTTAGGAGTTCTATTTCCCAGGTTTTTTTATTATCATGGAATGCCAAATGATAATACTTGTTCTTACATTAGCTGTATGAAACATATTTAATTGGATTTAAATTGCAGTGGCCATGGACGGAGCCACGTACAAGAATGACACCCAAAACTTTTTGGAAATTTTTTCTACATAATTTGTATATAAAAATTATATATGTATATATATAAAATGACCTTTTTATATCATTAAAAAATGACCCTTAGATATCATTAAAAGATGACACCCTTGAATAAATTCCTGGCTCCGCTCCTGGTTACGGCCACTTTTTCTGTCGTGTTGCATCTATCATGGGTGCTGACATAACTGACATTATTGTGGTCACTCCAAGTAGGAATAATGGAACAATAACGGGAATAGCCGGTATCCCTTATGCTCACTTACATATATATTGGCATGGTGATTTCACATGCCTTGACATTTAAATCTATGCAACCTCACGTGTTCACCCCATTCATGCCTTACCAAGTTGATCCCATCAGTATGTTTCAGGTGGTATCATTCTAGCCCCTGAAGGGATCAATGGCAGCATTTGTGGCACACGAGAATCAGTGGAAAAAGTCCTTGGTTTCATCAAATCCGATGACCGACTAAAGGGGTTAAGGCAGATAGAATCCCCGGTTAGTGCCGAGCAGGAAGCTATCCATCATGGACACTCTACTAGCTCTCCTCTTGCAGCAGGTGAGGATGCACCCTTCCGATGGGACCACGTGCGAGTGAAGTTGAAGAAAGAGGTATTTTCTTTTGAAGCGAAGCAGTGTAATTTGTGTTAAGTGAATCTGTTATTTCTCAATCTCTTTTTTAATGGTGTTTTCTTCTGTCCATGTTTTAAACAGATTGTTACTCTTGGAATGCCAGAAGTATCACCTATTGAAAAGGTTGGAAAGTATGTTAGCCCAAAGGACTGGAATTCTTTGATCAGTGATCCGAATACTGTGAGTAACTGAATTGTGTTACAGCTTTTGGTCATCGGTTGTGATGTACTCATTCTTTTTTTAGGATTTCTCTTATCATTATTTACCATTCAAATTTCAAACTGGCTGTCATGATACTCCTTTTCGTCTCAAGCATTGCTCTTTCATATGTAGGTTTTAATTGGAAGGTTCATCTATCTGATTATTTAGAGACCTCACGAGCTTTGTCATTTTAATTTAACTTTTGAGTCAGCAAGCTCTTGCTTAGCACGATGGTATGTGTTCATCTGTTGTGGCATAGTGAAATAGTATTAGTTGCATTCAAGAGTTTCTGTTTCTTACTCAGGTTGATCTGGTTAGACTGCAATAGAATCGGTATTAAGTTCTTCCCAGAAAAATCATAATTTTGTTTTGATATTAAGAATGGGAGCATGAAAAGCTAAGAAACTTGCTTTATTTTCCTTAAGTACTTTCATTTTGGACGTTCTTTGTTCCTATTAAGATTGATAACATCGAATTTTGACTTTCTACTCAGAATGTATGTCGGTCATTTGTTTTCTGATGCTATATTTCCTTTTGGTTTCAACTTCAAGTTCATTTGAATTCAAATTGTAAGCCAAGTAGTAGGTAAAGGCTTCAAAAATGGTATTCTTTGATTTGAAAATTGCAATAATAATAATAATGGCCTGCTGTGGTATCAAAACGTTCAACTTTGTTTTGATTGGTTTGGACTAGTTGAGACGTTTTAGGGTTTTTTCCTTAAAAAATTGAATATCTCCTTATCCCCATTTTTATGCCCTTTTGGAGTTAGTGGAGTTGTGGAGGGATTGAACCCATATTGATTATGGATCTTATTGCTTATTTTACTTATATTTTAGGTGGTAATTGACGTTCGCAATAACTATGAAACTAGAATCGGGATGTTCAAAGGAGCAGTTGATCCATGTACGACAGCATTCCGCGAGTTCCCATCTTGGGTAGAAGATCAGTTCCAACCTGATGATGCAGATGTAGAGCATGCAAAAGTAGAGGGAGGATTGAATGAAAGCATAAATCAAGATGCAGAGAGTCCAAAACAAAAAATGCCAAAGCGGGTTGCAATGTACTGCACAGGAGGTATTCGATGCGAGAAGGCTTCAAGTTTTATGCTCAGCAAAGGTTTCGATGAGGTGTTTTTCCTTTTGAGCCCTATGATGTTTGGTGCTTCATAAAATTAATTATTTTAGGAATTGATTCTGAATGTACATCTGCAGTAGTAGAGATCACTTCATTAATCTACATTCAACCAAGATAAGATGCCATTTTCCTTTATTGAGTTGTGAAACTGACCATTCTTTTATCAGGTCTATCATTTAAAAGGTGGGATTTTGAAGTACCTAGAGGAAATCCCGAAAACGGAGAGTCTGTGGGAGGGTGAGTGTTTCGTGTTTGACAAGCGAGTCGCTGTTGAGCATGGTCTAGCACAAGGAAATTTCAAGCTTTGCTATGGTTGCAAGCAGCCTGTTAGTGATGCTGACATGGAAGAACCGGAGTGGGAGTATGGGGTTTCGTGCCCCTACTGCTACTCGACGAAGTCTGAAGAGGAGAAAGAGAGGGCAAGGGCACGGCAGAGGCAGTTTGAGGCTTGGGGCGTTATTGGCGGTCCTGATAAAGGCCGGCGACCGGCAGCAAAGGCGGACAGTATAAAGACTGACCAAACCAATGATTCAGCTTCTGGATAGCTGGTCGGAAGAGTTTGTTATACCGAGTCTATTTTGCGGATGCACTGTTTTTTTTTTTTCTCGACGCACTAGTTAGTTTGTGACTGATTGGAGGATTGTGTCCGACATTTTTGCAACTGACATGCTGGTTAAAAGTTAGAGATGAGGTTGTGGAGGGGAAGGCAATGAAATTTCGCCTTTGTCCGCCTTATGCCTCAGCATAAATATTAATATTATCTGATTTACTACATAATCTGATCTTAAGCAATGCCCAAAACCTTTTATTTGTTATTGGTCCATTCCACAATTTCTGCTGGGGAAAGTTGGATAAGGATCCATGTATGTTTATATGCCTTACATGTATAATAATTCAAATTTGACAAAGATTCATGGCATGATAATTATGATGCTTGATTTTGCTTCGACCATTCATTTTGGTTGTGTTATGCTTGAATTTATTGTTGTTGGTTTTAGAGCAACTTTTTTTGAGGCATCAAAAACACTTGTCACACTCCTCCATGGTGAAACTAATGAATTCAACAATGAGAATGTGGATTTTAAATTATTTCCAAGGTTGTAATACTGAGTTCTTTTCACTGGGATCACTAGTATTAGGGACAGACACGAGACTATATTAGGGGTTAACTTATAAATTTTTACAAAACAAACTTATAAAAATTTAGGGATCAAAAAGAAATTTTTAATAATAAACGATTGTCTCTTGCAGCCTCTCATCGGTCCATGCCTAATTAAGGCTTTATGTTAACCAATCACAAAAATCATAGGAAGAGAGAAAATTATTACATATTTTTATTTTTTATATTTTTAAATATTTATATTTTCATATATTTTAATATTTTTTTATAATTTCATAATTTTAAAATTTAATTATCTTTAATATTGAATATTTTATCTTCACGGAAATATATCAGATTGACTTAAAAATTGGTCTCAAATTACATCGTCTAAGATTGTGCGACTTCTAGTTGAAATTTTTGCTCGTGACACTAGAGATGTCTTGTTATAAAATGATGATTATATCTTATAAAATAGTTATATATATATATAAATTAAGACCTATTTTATAATAATTTGATAATTTTAATGAATATTTTATAATAATTTAATAAAACTCAATAACAATTAAATAGTTTAATAATAATTTTATAAATTTTTAAAACTTGGAAATTAAAAAATATATATAATTTAATAATCACTTGTGTATTTTTTATTAAAATCCATTTAAATTAAATATTATTTTTATTAACCATGATTTTTAAACTAACTTTAATATTTATTTTGCCATTTTTTATTTTTATAATTAAAAAAATATTTTATTTAAATAAAGTAGTTTATCCTTTTTGTAATTTTTAAAATTTTAAATGGTGAAGAAAAATTGACCTAAAACTTCAATAGCCCGTTTAATATAACCCTTCTTGCTTTTGTATTAGCCCTATCGCTCTCACTCGCAAAACAAAGGCTTATTTCTTATTTGTTCTCTCCCAACTCTCTTTTCATTTCATCTAAACTAGTTAGAAAAAGAAAAACCCTAGAAACAATTTCCTCAAGCAAAATAGAAAGGGTCTGTGTTTAGGGTTTTAGGAATCGATAAAGTAGAAGCAATGAAAGGAGGGAGGAAGAATCTAAAGAGGGCAGCTAAAGATCAAATTTTGAACCTTCAAAATGGTCAGAGCGTTATGCAAGTGTTGTCTTTGAGGGGATCCAATCTCATTGAGGTACTCATTGTTTTTCACTTCAACAATTTGCTCATATTGCTAGTGGATTACAATTTCTAGTCTGGGTTTTCAAACGAAGCCGCTTTTGATTCTCGACCTGTTCTAATTTGCTGTTGCAACATTGAAGGTAATGGATGCTCAAGGACAAAAATCACTAGCATTATTCCCAGCTAAGTTTCAGAAGAGCATGTGGATAAAACAAGGTTCGTTTTTTTAAAAAATAAATGACAATTACTTGATCATTGCTTTAATCAATATTATTGAGGTTTGTTTCATTTAAATCTACAAAATTTAGCTACAAGAATCTACAGTAATTATCGGATAGCTGAGGTTGGCAGTGTAGGAAAATGATTAAGTTTAGGGTAATGAATCGTTCTTTGTTTTAATGTGTTTACGATTGAGGTTCACGTCTTAAATCTTGATTGCTTCTTCAATTTGTAGGGAGTTTTGTTGTAGTTGATGAAAGTGGAAAAGAAAAGGCACTGGAGTCTGGTTGCAAGGTGGCATGTATTGTTTCTCAGGTTCTGTTTTATGACCAACTCCGTGCACTGCAAAAATCTCCGGAATGGTATGTTTGCGTTTCCATTACCCTGCTATCGTTTTACATCTTTCTTGCTTTAATCTTTAGTACTTCGTCTCCAGAAATTCGAACCTGACGCGATACCTTAAGCTCTGATTAATGTGTACTTCATTTGCTTGAGTTGGCAAATACAGACTTCATTTCTACAGGGTGAATATCTATAGCAATTTAGGGTGTCCCCATGTCATTTAGATTACTTTCTGCAATATGCCAAATGCCAATTCACCTTTCATCATCCCACCATGCATACTGGCTTAAGGGACGATGTGAAATTTCCGACATTCTGATTGTAGTGATGGCATAAAAAAATAGAAAAAGAAAACCCTGATTACATGCTTATCTTAGGAAATTCCGACTTTATTCTTCTTTACATCGAGCGTACTCATTCCAATCCATTTTTCTACATCTTGGGAAACTACCTACTGTACTTCCTAGGAAGGGTTTGCATATACTACATAATGTTTATAAAGTAGCCTCTTAGTACTTTAGAACTAGGAGCTTGCATTAAGGATAAGGACTACCTATAAAACTTGAAGGTGTTAGAAATAAACAGCTATGCTTGCTTTTGCCGAATGTCTTCCTATGTCTCAAATTGTCTAATCTTGAAATTCATTTTTAATTAATTTTTTTCTGTTGCATTTAATCCTATTCTTTCTTATATTTCCTACAGGCCTGAAGTTTTCAAATCCTCGAATCTAAATGATTCAAATGAAAACGATGGAGGTGCCACCTCCAAAAGTTTGCAGAGGGATACCACGCCAGTAGAAGTAAAGAATGAGTCCGAGTCAAGTGATGGTGATGATGGACTTCCGCCGTTGGAAGCTAATCTGAATAGAGTCAAGCCATTTGAGTTGCAATCGGATAGAGAGTCGGACTCAGGATCTGATATAGATTGATTGATGATTGTAGCATGCTATTGTAAACCAATCACCCGATTTTGACTGTTGGAGTGGGCACAAGTAATACCCACATGTTTCTTATGAATTTCAGATTAGTGTTTTGGCTTCTTCTATCATAAATCTAGTTGTTGGATTTTCTGATGCATATAGTGAAAGTTACTTAATAAGTTACAAACTACAATTGGTTTGGTTGAAACCGGATTTGTTCTTTCTATAACTAATACCACTATTTCCTGTAATATCCTTTTGCCTGCTTTGAAAAAACAAAAAACGAAAAGATATCCAAGCATGAATGTAAGATGAAGATAGGTGTAATAAAAAGAACATGCAAATCCATTTTGTAAATGTAATAAGGTAGCTGATCTATCTTTTATATACATGAATTGACAAATCAAGTAAATGCCTCCTCTATATTCCTTTACATTCATGATACAAAATCAAACAGATGAATGCCATTCCTTCTGCCCCTGCCAATATAACTACACCTGCAAAGAAAATTACTAGCTGTTTTACCACATGCAACAACTACCTTGACAAGCATTACTATGCTCTCAGCTATTTCATCCTTAGTTTTTTCTGCCAGAGTGGAGGGAGCTTGTGTCGGAGATGGATGGTCTACGTCCCTTTAGCACTCGGCTTAGTGAAGAATATCCCATAAGTGGATGAAGCATTGACCTTCCGGTTCTTGGTGGTGAGCCTTCAATTTCCGAGGACATTTTCTTCGACCTGGAAGGCCCTGCTGAATTGAAAGTTTCCATAGGTTTAGAAGAGCTAGAAGACGTATTTTGGACATCAGCATTGCTGCCCCGAAGATGGTGAAATTTTGCAGGATTTCCATATGTGGAGCAGCTTCTGTCGAAAGAGTGTCCATAATCATCGGAGTAAGAAAAAGGATATGCTTGCATACAACCACAACTACTTGATGCCGATCCCGAAATTCTAGCATTAATTGCATCATTGCAGTCCCCGACCTCACTCGGTGGAGGTTCTGCAGCAACCAGTTCATAAGGAACTATATGAGCTACTTTTTGCAGTGAAAACTTAAGTACCTTTGAACAAGCACCACATCGTAGCTGATGGAACCTCCTTTTGAAAAGTAGAAAATCTGCAGGTAACTGCAACGGTCTGATGCAATAATAACAAGTTACAAAAGGTGCTCCACCTGCTGTTGGCTGGATATGTCGCCTAGCTGAATGATGTTTCTGCCTCTAGTACCTCTTCATTTCATGGTCTCGATATCTCTGATCATCAGATTGAGTTTCATGGTCCCAATTAGAAAAAGCAGATTCCATATACCTTTGGGGGCTAGAGGGTAAGGAGCTGTATGAATTATAACAACTATGACCAGGGCCGGCTCTACAAAATCCTCTGTTATGTGGAAACATGGATGGAGGCAACTGTTTGGAATGCTTCCAGGCTTGAGGATGGCAGCAGCATGAACAGGTGTTGTCAATGTCATATCTAGTGTTTATTGCACCTCCCGGAAAAGGTATATGCGAGAATCTACTTCTCCGATTCCAGCCACGTTTTCCGTTGTAAGCAGGATAAAAATTTTCATCCTCAGGTGGCTCATGATGGTTGTTATAATGCTTTTGCTTCCAAGGTATATCGGTGGAAGCACTTACATTGGTCTTCCATTCAGATTGCATGTCCTGCTAATTTGATCCTGCAGTTCATACACCATTCTTAACAGTTTCATGTTTTCTTCTTCACGGTACACGACCTTCTCGAATGGATGAAAGGCCGAATCCAAAGGAAATTCATCTCGTGATTCATGTGAAGGGCTAGCACTTTCATAGCCAAACAAGGGAGCCTTTTGAGACAAAGGAACTTGAGATGGATATTGATCTCTCTCCGGTCTCGGCCAGCTCCTAGGGACATGGTGTTGCATTACAGGTTCTAGCGGTTCATCTCGGTGCCACTTGCCGTTTTCTCCATCTCATAATGCTTCTTAGGAGGCTTATAACTATTTTGAAAGGAATGTAATTTCTGGTCAGAGAAGTGGTCATTCATTCCATCATACGAAGAAATACTGCCATCGTAAGCATGAAAGCTTCTGACGGTAGTGGACTTCGACAAACATTCAGGATTATCACTGAACTTGGAACAAAGGCTGACAAAATCCACAATTTCAAAAGTATCTGTAGACCTTGCACTATCAATTCCACAATGTTCACCTATCCGAGAGCCTCTGGGGTTGGAATCAATCTTGTTACTAGTCCCTAATTCTGAATTTACAACTTCTAACAGCAAGGTGTTGTCATTTGCCTCTGCTTCTAAATTTGTTTCTGCTGCCAACATTGGTTTTTCATTCTCATGATGAAGCTCAGTGGATAAACAACCTTCAATGGAAACTCCAATCTGTTGATCATTGCAATGTTCTAAAGATTCCGTTTGTAACAGTCTGGTTCCATTTAGCGGCACTTCATTTGATCTATTGTCATCAAGCTTAGCGGAATCACTTTCACCATCACTATCTCTTGATGTATTTTGATCCTTCTCGTAGTGACCATTATCTTGGCCTTCTACCGATAAGTTCTCACTGTGCTCCTCGCTATGAGAGTCGGTAGATATCTCCAACATTAGCTCTTCATTCCCACGGTGAAGCTCCGTGGATAAAGAACCTTCAGTTGAATCTCCTGGTTGATGAACAATGCAATGTTTGAAAGCTTCCATCGGCAGTAGTCCAGTTCCATTTTGCTCCCCTTCATTCGCTCAATTTTCATCAAGAATACCATGTTCACTTTCATTATCACCATCACTATCCCTGGATGTTTCTTGATCCCTCTTGTAGTGATCTAAAGATTCCATCCGTAACAGTCCAGTTCCATTTTGTGGCCCTTCATTGAATCTATTTCCATCAGGAATAGCACGATCACTTTCACCATCACCTTCACTTTCTCCAGATGTATTTTGATCCTTCTCGTAGCAAACTAATGATTCTGTTTGCAACAGTTCAGTTGCATTTTGCTGCCCTTCATTTGATCTACTTTCATCCAGCATATCACGGTCACTTTCTTCGTCACCATTACCGTATCTTGATGCATTTCGATCCTTCTTACACCGGCCACTATGTTGCCCTTCTACCGATAAGTTCTCACCGTGCTCCTCACAACGAGAGCCGGTAGATATATCCTGATTCCCTCCACTTTCTTGACTCGACCAACTCTCCGAAGGGGAAGGAAGAACTTCTTCCAGACCTGAGCTGCTAGATTCTCCATGTTCCAACAGACGAACCGATTTACTCGCGACTGCAACTTTATTTTCTTGCAAGACGGAGGTGCTTTTGGCAATGGCCTTTTTACTTTTAGCTGCAAAACAGGAAGAAATTGAAATCTACCAACAATCTGTGTCTACTCTAAGCTTAAATTATTTGGAAAGCCATGGGAAAAAATATCAAAACATATGAATACATGGAAGAACAAGAACACAAAAATGTAAGAAAAGATTGTTATATAACAAAAGATGCTTACCTACAAGAATTGTATCACAGCCTCCACATTTATAAACAAGGAAATCTGCAACTTCTGGAAGAACCGAAAGGCAATTAGGACATCTAACTAGTCGAACTTTCGGAGCTGTTGCAGTGGCCATACAAAAATCCAAGCTGCTTCAGATGTACTGATTTTGTTAAGAGAGATGAATTTGGTGAAAGAAGAAACAATCAAAGGGAACAATATAATGAGCTTTTTAGCTTGGTGATTACTCAATTAAATTAGAACAGTCAACATAACTAGATTTAGAAGATAGATTAAAGGGAAGTTTTTCTTTTTCAAGGCAAATGAAAATGGGTTGAACTTGTTTTATTTGATTATTTAATAGTAATTTACAGTCAAGTCAAGGGTTGACTTCCAGAACCATTCTCTCTTTTCTTCTTATGCCTCTATTTTTGAAGGATACAGTTACAAACAAAACCAGACCAAATAGAACAGTTTCACAAAAACAAGACAAGAGCAGAGGTGTATCTGTAATTGTTCACGGAATTTGAAACATAATCTTTTTTATATAATGTTAAAATATAATAAAATTTGTTTTCTATAGACACTATTGAAATAATTAGAAAAAAATAAGTGAGGTTGAATTACATGTTCCCAGTTTAATATTATCAATGAAATAAGATTTTAATGGACAAATAATTGTGAAAAAAAAAACATTTCCCTAATTTAATATTACTATATTTTTTTTTATTATTTCGAGAAAAGGGAACTATAAAAATGGGAATGAACAGAAAACAATATTGGGATATAGGGGAGAAACCCCATGAATTTCTGAAATAAAACAGTCTGGAACCTGCAAACTGAATCAATCCACATTCAATACTCATTCAGTACAAACAGGCTATACAAGTTAATGAGAGAAATATATGGATATGGTGAATGAAATCGGCCACGTATAAAGTGTATTACTACCTTACCGGAAAATTAGCCACCTGACTGCGGATGGCTCACACCTACTGCCAATGTATAGGTTGGATCACTGAAGATTAATCCGGTTCGAGTAGCATATACTAAAAGCATACTATGAAAAGGATGGCTATTTTAAACAAGCATCCAACATTTAATAGACTGCAAAATTGGGGTTTGTCTGATTGTCTCTGCTAGAAGTAACCTGTTTTCTTGGCGGAGATCTCTTCTACTCCGCCCTTTACCGGGAGGGCAAACCTTTCATGGTCTGGGCTCGCCTGGAGAGAAAGAAACAGTAGGAAGCAAGGTAACCCTCCAAATAAAAACTAATGGTCCCTTGCATATGCTATCCAAAATAGTCCATACAAATATTTATATCAGAACTGTCTGTTCAAGGAGTCATTGGATGAAAAGACATGCTAACAAGGCACCATCAAAAACGGAAATAATGTTGTAAACATGACAAGACGACCAATACAAATGGCAAAATCCATGTCATGTTATGCACACGATACACCGTGTAAGATTTATTTGTTTCAACAGGGTCATTTGACTACAAAGAAGTTAAAATATTCGGAAAAAACATTGGCCGCAATCAGTAAAGTGAAGGGTACTTCTCACCAATAAGTTTGGCAAACTTTCAGAAACTTCAGTAAACAGAAGCAAGAGGGGAGATGAATAAATCTAGCTAGCCATCATTGATTGTCACCTTTTTCAAGCTTTTCAACTTCTTCACGACGCTTTCTTTCAGCCTCTCGAAGTTCTCGCTCAGCATCCTCCTCTTCCTCGATTTGGTCAAGATCATCAAATTCCTTGGCTGCAGTCATTGCCTTCACTACAGGATCTCTTAGCACAGAGATCAATCCACCACCAACCTTGTACTCTTCTTCATCACCAATCAAGAATAGCCGCTGATCAGGTCCCGATGCCATTGGAATATCTACTGCTAATAGCTTCATAACATACTGCAAATATAAAAATAACATGTGCTCAGATTTATAGGAATAGGCTAAAATACTAAGAAAATCCTCAAGCTATTTCACTTTTCTTAAACAACCCTATTCTTTTATTGCATTCAAATAAGCTTTTTACTCTTTAATTTGAACCCTCAAAGGCCCTTTATTTCAAATAAAAGGTTGATTGAAGTTAAAGGTTTATTGAGCTATAAATTAAAGGTTAGGGCAACTTAGGTATACAATGAAAACTAAGGTGGTGTTTGGTAGTTTCCCATGTCAAGATTCTAATGGAATGTGGTTGCTAAGAATGACAATCATGTGATTTTCAGGAAAATAAACAACGTTTGGTACAAGGAAAGTTAGATTCCTAGGGAAGTTGATATGTTTTAGCATACCAAACATGGGAATCACTCTCCCGCCATTTAAATTCCTCGGAAAGTGATTACTTTCCATCATACAAAAGAAACGACCAGTAAGTGCTTATTTGGGTAACAAATTAAAAGTATAAGGGCTTATCTATAGATAAAGTAGAAAAATCATGATTCTTTAATTATTTTAGTATAGGGATATATCATCACTACTATAACAGGTATATATGTATTTTTCGTGCTTCCATTTTATACCTGTTCTCTTTCCCCCTTTTTTTTTGGGTATTTGGACAGGTTGAGGACATTAAGGTTCATACCACAAGAAAACAAAAGGGAGCCATGGAACTATACCAGAAAGACTTTATATGCTTCCAAGAAATGTTAACTAAAGAATGGAAGAGAGAAACCACTTCATCAGCTTCCTCTCTATCATTCATAATCAGAAGGAGATAACGTTCCCTCTAATTATATACAAGCAAATACGGACTTGTTCTTCCACATCATCTCTTGAACCAGAGGGAAAAGGAGAGTGGTTTCTTCCCACAGCACGATGGTTCATGTGTGGCTTGCTCAAGAAATTAGAGAGGTAAGCAAGTTAGAAGCAAACCTCGCCCTTGTTCTTCTTGACTTCAACACTTACTAAACCCTTCTCTCAGAACCTTGGATGGGGAAGATGAGAAAACATCGCTTTCTTCTAAACTTTGGCTTTAAAAGTGTAATTCCACCACCAGACATCACATAAGCTCTTAAATCTGTTCCTGTGAGAGGTGCACCCATAACCACAAGAATCCCAGGAGATATGTTAAGCCTCCTCATGGCAATTCTATAGACTCTATCAGGATTTATTGTTAATCTTGAGCGAACATACAAACCCTGCGGATAAAAAATGAGCATGAAACAGAAAGTGCTGAGATTTTCCAAAAAAAAAATGCCAGAATCATCCAGCCAAGCAAGAAGTATAACAATCATACTTATGAATTAGAGAACTAAACATGGGCATTTTAAAGAAGCAATATTTACTTTCATTGGAGCATAGAAACACATTAGTCAACAAAGAAACGTAAAACCAAGTATTCAGTAAGACGACAGACGATGAAATAAGGTTGAATTCAATGGCTAAAGTTTCATTATAATTTGTTATCCAAGAACAATCACCCTGTAATTGCATATTCAAGCTTTTATTGCTAACTTGCAGTATAATGGAATACTAACTCCAAAACCAGAAAAGCTCATCACAAGTTGTAAAACTCGACGAGTAAATCGAAGTAAATAATTTGCCCAAACTAACTAAATTAAAATTGGTATATAATGCATGAACAACTCTCAATATGCAACATTGATTAAGTGTATGCAGCATGCAGAAACATCCATTGTGGTCTAAGTGATTCAACTTCAAATAAATTCAGAACCCAAAAGCTAATGCTAGTTGTTGGTGAATGATCAAAAACAACTTACAGCGAAAGAAACAATCGCAGTGGAAAGGGCGAGAAATCCATACTTTGCCATTCCTTCAGAGAGGCCAACAAAAGTGTTGGCAATGCCAAACATAATCCTCCAGAGCAAAGCACAGAGGAAAACCCCTCCGACTCCAAACAGAAACAAGTAATTCCTCTTGAAAAAGGCATCGAAATGCAGAGCAATAGCCTCCCGGTAATTGGACAAAGTGGAAGTGAAGACATTGGCCGGGGTTTGGAAAACGTTTTTGGCGAAATGGGTATTGAATTTGGGGTTGGAATTGGAGGGTTTAAAGGAAAAGAACCTAAACCCAGAAGGGGAAATGGGGTTGGGTTTTGGAATGTAAAGGTTTGAGAAAGGGGTAGTTCGAGTTTAGTGGTGAGTTGAGTGAAAAGGAAAATGGGAAAGAGCCGATTCAGCTGAATTTGTGGGATTTGTTGGAAGGGGTTGACTTGAATACGGTTGGAGTGAAGCTTGAGGAAAGCAGCTACAATTCTTGAAGAAGAAGAAGATGAAGGTGAAGAGAGCTTCCACATTTTCAAGTTCAGAGATTTTATATTCTAAGGACGCACAAACTCTCGAAGATCAAAACAACCAAAGCTTACTTCACCGATTATCAAAAACTAGAAATTGGAGAAAGAAATAGCATGGTTGGAAAATCAGATCGGATGGACCGATTGAACCGAAAATCTGTTGATTAGTGATTACTAATAAGGCAAATTGAGCAAGAAACTAAAGGCTTCCCCCCCCCCCCCCCTTAGGCAATGTAGTTAGAATGTTTTTACAGAAATAAAGGTAACGTTAAACTTATGGGTAAGTATACTGTGCATCGGCAGGCGTAAACATTTTTGTTACAAAACAGCTTTAATTTGTAGAAGTTTGGGATTTAATTTAGGGCTCATCATTTATGAGCTTAAATTTATATGTTTAAAATTTAGGGATTATAGATTAAATTTAGAGTTTAAGGTAGAATTTAGAGATTATAAGTATAAACTTAAATCTTTATTATATTACTTTAAAATTTAAATTCTAATCTCTAAACTCTAAACTCTAACACTAAATCCTAAATTTTAACCACAGACTCTAAATTTTAAACCCATAAACTATAAATCCTAAATTAAGTCTCTAACCCTTAAGACGCTTGTGAAAATAAAATATTTCCACCGTCATATATCTTCCCTAAACAATTTTAAACTAAAGTAAGTTTTAAAGGCATAATATTAAAGAGTGAGCACCCAATGCAGTTAAAAAATTGGAGTTAGTTAAAGCTGACATTTTTATTTTATAATTTAAATTTTATTTAAAACTTTTAAAAGTGGTTGGTACTAATCAAATCTGATTTAAACATTTTTTAAATTGGGGTATACAATATACGTGTTTATTTTGTCCAGATGATACAGTAAGAAAAATGAGGTGAGCAAAATTTTATTTTAACAAGTAGAGATGTCTTTAGAGTAATAGATGAAGTTGTTATGTCTTTTACACGACTTTTAAAAGTCGTCAAGTATAGAAGATATTTTTATTTAAAAAATTATGAAAGAATCGTCGAGAAATAAAAAATTGTTCAATTTTTTCGACAAGTTTCAAAAATCGTTTACTCTTTCCTGCAAGTACCCTATCACTGTAAAAATATCTCTACATTATGAAATAATTTGTCACCCACCCAAAATTACAAAATATTTTTTCCAAAGACATTATCAAGACAATTTCGCCTACAATATACATATAATATACGTTTCTTCATATACGATAAACATATATGAAATAGAACTGAGAGACTCATCTAAAACTTAAAAATCGATTTATTAATTACTAAAAAATTAAAATTGTTCAAATCTCATTTTACAACTTAAATTTTATTTGAAATTTTTTAAGTTGAATCAAATTTTTTCCAGTTGAATGTTGCTCACCCCTAACAATTGTCACTTAGAGTATATCTTTTTCACTTAATGTAAGTATATTATGAGACATTTTATCTCCTTTTGAAAAGGTTACCTAAAAAATAAACAAATTCACGTAGTTAAATTAACCTGCATTTTAAATTCCATCAATCTGTGAACAAAAAACTGCAAAAGTTTACCATAAACTGCAATTCCATTACAGGCTCATTGCTCGTCATTGTTTCCAAATATCCTAAGCCATCTGCTCAACTCGGAACTATAATAATAAACTAAAAGGCAGTTTCACTAGAAGCTTTAGCTAAGCATTTCAAAATTTTCTAGACAGAGACTCGGAGTCGGTCTAGGATGATGCAGATAGAAAAGCTCTTCCAGGTTGACGATTAGCCAATGGTCCATGACATCCAAGAAGCTGCACATTACAAGTTCCACTTTAGGAAGACAAAAACCATGAAATACCAATTCCACTACTAAAGTCCGATCACAAGTAAATATCGTTTCGAAAACCACCAAGGGAATGAAGCTATTGCTACAAAAAGTTCACAATTTTGTATTTCACATTCTTCCTAAGAGCTACACATAGACATAAAGTATTAAATACACAGATCTTAGAGAACAAATCGTGGGTGAAAGCACTGTGTTTGAAAGAGATAATATTCCAAAATATCTTTAGTTTTCTTACCTTTGCATTGACACCATCTGGCATAATCCTGTTCTCGGATTTCCACTTCAGATAATCAGCACGGTTGTACTTGGTGAAACCCCTAACAATGGAAATTAAAAAATTGATCAATTTTATAATATAAAAGCCTTATATAGGTTAATTATTATGTACAATTGCAGTGCTGTTATCTTTTTATCTTAAAAAACTTGACAAACAGGCTTAAATTACCAGAGATTAATGATATCGACTAGTACTAGACTTAGGAGTTTCGAAATGCAATTTCTAATATGCAAAGTTCCATACCACTTCCTGCTAACAATAATCTTCTGACGACCGGGAAACTTGAACTTTGCACGGCGAAGGGCCTCCTGTGCATGATGACTGTTGCTGTCCTTACAACGAACAGAAAGCAGGACCTGACCAATGTCAACTCTTGCACATGTTCCTTGGGGTTTCCCAAAAGCACCCCTCATTCCAGTTTGAAGCCTATCCGCACCGGCACATGAAAGCATCTTGTTGATCCGAAGAACGTGGAAGGGATGAACCCTGACTCTCAAATGGAAAGCATCTTTCCCAGCGAATTTGGCCATGTACTTGTTGCAGGCAATTCGAGCAGCCTCCAGTGCCTCACTTGAGACATTCTCCTTCTCCCAACTGACCAGATGAACGCAGAAAGGAAACTCATCGACACCCTTTTTCTTCATTCCAACATCATAAATTCTGATCTTAGGGTCTGGGACACCACGGCAGTATCGAGACTTCGGGTATGGCTTGTTCTTGATTTGCCGATAACACCTTGCAGGTCCTACAGAGAAGATTTGGTCAAAATATGTCACCAGCCCTTTTATTAGAGAAAAATTTGATATTTAGTCCCTGTTCTTAACTATGAAGCACATGGACACCACCTTAAGGCCGTCCCACATCCCCAATAATTCTTCGGGACGGGGCCAATGCGGGGACGGCTGGGGGACGTCTTAGGGACGTCCCAACTTTACCAAGGACGGTCAAACATTTATCGGGTACGGTCAACGCTTAGTGGGGACGGACCCGGGGATGTACCCAAATAAATTTACTTAAAAATAGGAAATAAAATCTCCATCTTTTTTGTGAGCGGGATTTTAAAAACAATTAAACTAATCCAAACTTAAAAAGTTCAAGGATAATTAAACTAAAAAATTATCCTCAAAAAGCTACTAAAAACTATAAACTTAACACTTAATCTCAACCAAAAGGCCAAGAGTAAATTGCTTCTTTATTCTATCTGATAAGTGTCTATATATAGGTTGCTTTCTCTCCTTGCTTTATGTATTTTAAGAATGTGAGATATTAGGTGTGTATTGTATTTGTAACCTGTTTTAACTCTTATTCACTCAAGCTTTAAATAAGGATGGATAAATATCCATTTCAGCTATATCATCTTTTAATTTTGTTATTTTAGTCATTGATTTTCTCTTTATTTAGAATGTAAAGTTAAATTTTTGTTCAATTTAGTCATTTAATTTTAGTAATCTTTCAATCTAAGTGTTAAAAAGTAATTTAAAAATCATTAGAAGTAAATTTAAATAACTACAATTATAATTATTGTTTAATACAATTATAATTTTAGTCCTTATTGCATTATAAATTTTAATAATTTTTTATTATATATATTAAAATTTATTTTATATTTGTAGTAACCTCGCTGTACCCGTACCCTATAATTTTAAAAATTACCGTTTCCCGTTCCAGTCCCTGTATCTGTGCAACTTAGGTTCTTAAAAGGTTAAAAATTAAAGCATCTTTCTTTTTGGATTTAAAAATCGTAGCTGAATAATTCACGCAGGAAATGATTTCCATCAAAATTTGCTTACCATCAGGTATTCTTACTAAGTTCATATCAATAATAAGTGAAAAACGATTTTCGGAAACAAAAGTTCAACAGATCTAATGGGTCCAAAACGAAATTCCAGATTAACATAAGATTAATTATAACAACGATATCAGAGGGCATCAATTAGCATAAGAACAAAGGATAAAAAGTGACGAACAAATTGAAAGCAAAACAGAATTCTAGCAACATAAGAGAACATCAATTAACATAAGAATAGTTATAGCAGTGAAGATATCAGAGAAGAAATCTAATAGAAATCACGCAAAGGAGAGAACGAAGGAACTCACTCCTCCCCATGTCGTAAAGCCGTCCAGAAGAGATTTGAGAGCACAAACTGAAAATCCCAAACCCTAATTTTTCGCCCTTTCCATTTTATATCACTCATTTCAGAGTTCAACAACTCGCAGCCCGAAGCCCATATCTACTTTGAATTTATCTGGATCCAAATTTTGGCAGGTATAATAATATGTAAAAAAAGAGTAAACTACTGCTCGTTTACGTTTGAGTTGTGTACATTTTTGTTCATTGATTTTAAAAATTGAACTTTATGCTTATTTACATTTTTTTTGTGTAAACTTATCTTCACTAAAATATTTTTCATCGTGAATATTTAACGGGAAGCAGATTTGGCATATTAAAGGTTAATTAATAAAAGAATTAATACCCAAATAGGTGCCTAAACTATGCTTGTAGATCACTTTTAGTGCCAAAACTATTTTTAACTCTAAATAGGTGCCAAAAGTTTCAATTATGGTCATTTTAAGTGTAAAACCATTAATAAAATTCCGTTAGCAAATTAAATTGTGACAAGTGGCATGTTTTTAATTTTTAGTTTCTTTTAATTAAATTTTAAATAAAATTTAATTTTCTAAAACAATTGACAGTTTTAAATCTTTACAAAATAGTCCCAAATTCCTAACCCAAATCTCAAAATTACCATCGTTGTCACCGTTTACTACCTCATCGAAGATCACCACTACCGATGTCGGACCACCACGACTTTTTCTCCAACCACCCATCGCCGATAATCGGTGGTAGGTGTGCCGACGACTTTCTTTCGCGATTTTGGCTTCTTTCGACGTTAGGAAGCCGATCGACACACCTATCACCGTAATATAAAAATAGATATACAATGGGAGGTTTTTTTTAAATGAAAGCCAGCTTCATTAAAATAAAAAACAAGATATAAAACAGAACACGAGAATAATATACAAAAGAAAAGAAGGAAACCAAAGCAAACACAAAATCAGAAACAAAAACAAAGCAAGAAAAACACACCACTCAAAAAAGAGGACAAAAACATAAAAACAAAGAGAAAAAAGAGTGAATCTCTCGAATAGACAAGAAGATCTAAGATAAAAAAAAAAAAAAGCCAACAACTAATCTTCAGCTGTATGACACTTCTGAGATTACAGAAAGATATAACATTTGAAAAAATTACAACGAAAGGAATTTCTATCGAAAATAGTCAAAATTCAAGAAAAAAAACGACTTGTTCGAGACTTTAAAACTTTAATTTTTATTTTAAAAAACACTATTATAAGGTTGGGACAAATTGTAAAAATTGCATTGGAAAAATAATTTTAAAAAATGTCGTAGAAAGATGATTTTGTTGCTTAAAACACTCAAAATCAATGACAAACACCATTTTTTTATCATCAAAATTGCTTTTAGACATGAGTTTTTATCATCAAAATAACCCAAGCTGATTAAATCTCGTTTGAAAGAAAAAGACATGATTTACCATTTTACTCGTCAGATCAATTTTACGTCAACTTGTTTTTTTGTGTGTATTTTCTTTCTTTGTTTATTACCATTTACCAAAGAATTTAGCACGTGCAAAGACCAACAATAAGAAGTGTATCATTATATATGTTTATTAGGAAACATTATATCATGAATTTTTTCCGTCATGTTATTTATGTGACCAACAAATCAAATGTATATATATATATATATTTTTAATTTTTTTATCTTATTGTTTTACCAAGTAAATTTTTACCTATATTTACTGTAAATCAAATTTAAAAACAATATTTACTAAGTGAATCTTCACTTGGTAAGAAGATGAGATAAAAAAATTGTTTTTTTTAATAATCGGCCGAAAGGTAAAGTTTATTAATTACACATCAAAAATAATAAAAAAAGAAATTTATGCTTAGAAGCAATAATTTTATACATCATATTAAATATATCTTTGAGAAAAGAGTAACGGACGTGTGACAAATCTATCAAGAACCGACATGTAAAATGGACATCTCGATCGAAACAATGAAAGGGACTTCCCAACACTGAGGCTAGTTAAGAACCGAAGAATCTCAAGTTGTATTTTTCATGGGTGATTTGGGCTTATTTTGACCCACTAAAATTGATCTAATTTTAGAGACTTGTGAAATCGATCTACTACTTTGGTAGACTTGATAAATATTTCAATAATTTCATATTACCGGGATAATTTGGATTATAAGAATAAGAGTTAGTGTAGAGTTTAAATTTTTTTACAACTCTATCTTGTAAATAGGCTTAAATCCAAACCATTGATGTAGTTCAATCTATAGTTTTAAATGTAAATGACTCAACTATAAATAGAGACACTCCTTTACTTTATTTGTACCATTTAATTTTGAGTAATACAATTTTTTTGGCCAACTTGAGTAATACAATTTAGAGCATTTACTGCAGGCTTTTTATACTTTTCTTTTGTACTTTTCTCTTGGTCACTTCTTTAGTTTGTTTTCGTTTTTCTTGAACTTTTGAGCCATTTAGTGTAGAGAGTATTTTAAAATTCTCACTGTTATTTTATATGTTAATTTAAACTATTGAATTGAATTTCATCATGCAATTACTTAAACTAAAGCCAACACTGTGACAATTATATGATGCTAATTTTCCTACCGCATGTTGAAATAGCATATAAGACGGATAATAATCTTGAACCGTAACTTAAACCTTAAATTTTAAACTCTACGATTTAAATTAATAAATTAAAACTCTAAATTCTTAAATAACTTCACTTGTGATTTTCTTTAAAATTGCCAATTTTGTACCATTGTGGTTGGTGAGTTTTAATTTTAAACGTTAATGTAAATCAGTAAAAATTGTCAAATATAAAAATACTCAATTATAAATAAAAGCCCTCCCCCTTCATTTGGACCATCTATCATTTGAGTAATAAAGACATTCGTTAGTAGTTATTCGGTCTGAATCTTGAATCTTTATTCGAGCTCTTGAGGCTTTTTCTTGTTCTTAGTAGCTATTCTAATAACCATATAACATCTACGAAAGTATACCATACTGACGACTGAAATTAGTTTAAGAGAATTTAAAATAAATAAAAGCAGAAAATTTGCATTGAATTTACTGTACAAAAAGTTTAAATGACAATAGATTTTACAAAATTCCTTTTTCCTATCATATTTGTTTATTGAACTGCTAATCTCTGGAGATGATCCAAAAACACTTCAAAGCTCACATCATCAGTAAATATTATATCTCCACCGGGATTATGACCCTCCGAGTTATATGTCGCTGAAGGATTCAACTTTGCCAGAAGGAAACGGGCCTGATAACAACCATTAAAACACACTATTAATAACACTAGATTTGCCACATATGAATGAAAGAATAGTACTATTGGAAGGGTTTTACTCTTCTCAATTTCAACTTTTTTTTTCTTAGGTATCTATTGGAGCGAGACTAATGACTAATATTTCTCATTTTGACCTAATTTTTACTGATATATAACCCAAATTTGAACATAATTCACCTGAACTTTATTTAATACTTCAACACCAACCTTAGAATTTTATATTATATTATTTTTTACAAAAGCTAAACCAAGTGTGTAATAAAAAATAATTATAAAATTAAGAAAATATTTTAATAAATATATTGGAGGCAAGTAGGTTGGATTTTAACTAAACCTAATCTTAAATTTTAATGGAAAACCACCCGCCCGCTAAAAAAATCTGATTCAGGAGAGAGAAAAAAACTCATAAGGTCAGGCGGATCAGAACTCTGACAGTGTCAGATTCTTTGTCATCCGTAATAGCAACTGCATAGTCTTAAATCTTCATTATATCTACAATAAAAAGCTAAGATGCTGACCTGTGAGCCGTGTTGGTCACAAATGACTAGTCGAGGAACCGGAAACCTTTCCTTGATTATTGCGTCCGCAGCATCCCTAGGTGCTTGCAGCAACTGGGAAAACGCCTACATAGAACAAATGAAAATGATCGTAACAAATATGCACTATTTGTCAATTCTGAAGCAGGGACGAATTCTGAAGCAGGGACGAAGCGAGCAAGACTCTATTAAGCCTTTAAATCTAAAAATTGAGAGGGGCAAAAACTTTATTCGACTAATAATTAAATTTAGAAGGACCTCAAATGCTATTATAACAAAATTTTGTGGGAGGGGCCCCTCCCAACATATACATAGTTCTGTCCATGTTCTCAAGGTTTATTCCTTCTTTTTGAGGGGCAAGAACGCCTCCCAACATATAAATATTTTAAGCTGATCAGGCTATTTTATATTAATTAGTGTTTCACTTCTTTTTTCGAGGACAAGTGCATTAGGTTATATTTGTTGTCTTTCATTTGCTTATACATGGTTAGTTCCGGCCAATAAAAGTATCCTAACCTAGTCTATATGTAAGCAAACCACAGGTTAATGTTACTAATGCAAAAGGTAGTGAGAAAAAAATCATAATTCAAGGCCAAAGTCTCTAAAACTAAGGGGCAAAGGTGAGTTTAGCGGTAATATTTCTTGTTTAATAGGGAAGGGCATGCTAGAAGAGTAAAAAATGCCATATGACTCTCTGTCTATGATAATGAGACCATAATGTTCTCTCCAGAAGAAAAAATAACAAGCAGAAAGCCTTTGCTAAACTTATGGGTAACCAATGAAAGGATAAAGTTTTTGGATGACAACTACATTATCTACTTCTTAACTCTTGGTGCCATTTTGCTTTTACACTTTGCCCACATGGACAATCTGTGTGACCCACATTAGACCTCCAGATATCAGCTTTGCTTTTCATTTTTTTTCTCTATAAATGTAAGCTTGCTTTTCTTGTTCAGCTGCATATGTAAATTCCAAATTCAAGAAAATTTACCTGATGCTCAGGTTGATTGTGGTATCCAGCTTTTCGCCACTGTGCAATAGTTGAGCCATGAAAAATTACAATGGTGAAATAAGAGTCCAAAAGCAGGATCCTGTCAGCTGCAATGGCAGCCACATCAAGCAGTGCCGGTTCTGGAGCAGACTGAAAAGAGTAAGAAATCAGTGAAGGTTGAATCATCACAACTGAATTGGCAACATTTTCCCGGTTCAGGATCATTCTGAAGTATGCCGTCTCATCAGGGCTGTTATTGAAAACCTGCAAGTATAATAATAACCAGCCTAGTTGAAGAAAATAATCCAATATAACCCATTGACCTATACTAGTTATAATTTTCAGTTACTGTGATGAAAAGAAATATGTGATTTATGATAACCAAGATGGAAATACCTGGACAAACTGTGAACGCCGCAAATGAAACATGAACTGAGGAAATATTGAAAGCCTCGGAGAAAGGCTGAAAGAAGATGGACTATCCTTTTGGTAATCCCCAAAACGGGAACATATATGTATCAATGCTTTATCCAACCACCTTATAGGATCAAATTCAGCCTGAATGTCAGTATCATGTTAAGAATAGTACACAGCATAATCATGCAGGTTAAAAAATTGCAGAGGACTGAAATCAACACTTAAAGGAGAAATTGAATAGGCTGCGGCAGGAAAAACCCATGTGAAAGGATGATGTGGTCTAGGGGAAAACAGTAATAAATCAAATAGAATTAGGGCTGAACAAATAATTAAAACTTTAGTTTTAGCGATTCCACAGTTTAGCATTCAAGTCAAGTTCACAAGCATCCACATACCAATTTAAATATTAAACGAAACTTGATGCTTGAGCCAGGTAAAAAAGCCAACCATAATAGAATAAGGGGAAGAAGTCCGTAACTTGGAGAGGCTAAACCAAAGTAAATAATGTAATCCAAGACCTTTATTTGTACAAATAAATCAAGAATATGAGAGACAGGGAACACATTTAGGAGATGCACACACCATATCATATAAAAGCCAAGGATATTTCTGCATACAGGGTAAGATTTTAGTAAAATCTCAACAGAATGACATCAGTTCTCAGCTCCTTGTATTGTTGCTAGAGAACTATGATATGTCAGCGGTTTCCTGTATATTACAGACTGACTAGAATAGTATTGTGCTGCTAAGATTTGATGTCGAGTTGCCACCCAAAATGTATACAAGTTACTATTTAAGAAATGTTGGGTAACTAAGCCTCAGCGCACTTCCTGGTGCCAGGAGGAAGAATATTGAAGTTGAGTAACTAAACCCTAAACTAAAAGTTTCAAATCCCTTTTCTTAAATGACTTGGATTGCTTTATAACCACACATTTTTCCTTTCTAAATTTGAGGCTTGGAAAACTTCCAATGTAATGGGGCACTGCACCTTTTATGAATTCCCTGCAGTGTCCTCTATATTACTTTTTTATAAAGAAAAGAAGGGGCCATGGAGGAAGCAGTACCACAATTGCAAAAATATTCCCTCAAAATCCAAAAGGCAGCTTATTAATGACCACTAGCATTGTGGTTAAAACTTAAAAGTGTCCCTGAGACCACCCAAGGATCAAGGTGCAAAAAGTCTGCTAGCATTAGTGAAGCAATACATGCGTGTGTATTGTACAAAGTATTGGCTTGTATGAAATGTTGTTTCTTCCAAAAACCATTTGGACTAAAAAAACTCAAAAAAATTATGCTTGATATAAATATTACCTCAATTTCCATTTTGAAAGACACTAGGCGTGCCATTACTACAGCTGCTGCTTCTTGGTCAAATCCAGCAATCAAGTCCTACAGCATTAAAAGTCACTTGATTAGGCTAAATATTGTGAAATAATGAGAAGTTGGGAAGTCGGCACACCTTCTACATGCCCTAGTAACTCAACAAATCCCCCATCTTCAGTGGGGATGAGGAATTAAAAGAGAATAGATAAGACGGAATAGATGCAGAATTATTTAAGTATACCAGAAAAGGGGGACAAGGGAACAAGCAAACTTGTGATATTCACCCAGAAAAATATCACCATTAAGTGGCAGGATCATCTAAAATTAGCTTTCTGTTGTACTGTTTTCCATATATTGCTAAACTCCAGTTTTAGCCTAGGACTAAGATCAAATATTCACTTTAGTCCATTTTGTTTGTTTGCAGCTGTTATGTAGATGATGTATACGATAATGTTATTTTAGCAATATAATTATCAATACTTACTGTATATAAAAGTTCCGACTCAAATAGTGCAAATAATGAATGACACAAAACCTTGGCAATTTATTAAATTAATAATTTATCATTATTAAAATTCACCAAGCAAAATATCACCATTAAATGATAAAGGATCATCTTGAACTTGCTCTCTTGTTGTAATGTTTGATGTTTAAGCAGCTGGGTACTAGCGGCATTGGGTGAATGGATATTTCATTTCCACTCCCCCTTTCACAAAACAGGTTCTGACCCCAGGCTCTTCTTTTGGTTTTTCTTACACATGGTGCATTGCAGAAGAAGATGACAACAACAGATGAAGATGGTTGGTATACTGTGATTTCCATTTAACTGAGTTCAAGCATATTAAATGTCACAAGCCTAGTTCCTTTTTTCTTTATTATTATTGCTATTTGGGAAGAGACGTGAAATAGCAGGGAAAATCTTTAAGTGGGAACACAAGTCATAAAAAAATAATCATTGAAGGAGACATTCAATAATTCAATGTAAGGGCGGTACCCAAGAAAAACAAATTAATCACAATAGGAGATCAAAGGCTACCTGTATGCTTCCAGGTCCAGCAACCCATCTTCTTGAAAGACTTGTAACACGAAGTCTCATTTCGCCAGTGCTATGCTGGTAGCTGTAGAAAAATAACTGTGAGCCATAGATGCTTGAACTACTACCACACACAAAAGAAAAACAAGTTTCCTATAATGTATACAAGGTAAGAGTTCATACTATGTTAGAAATTGGAAATAAAATTGATTGTTTGAGGACTGCAGAGTAGCATCAGGGATCTCCTTCTTAACAATTTCAAATACTAAACATAAAGATGTAGCTTGATCGAGGCCACACATTTTCCATGCACTGGTGCTTCCCTGCCCGACTATGGTGTCAGAGCACAGTGGACCTTTCTGCACACAGTTATTAATAATCAAACATTTTACGTATGACCAGTAGAAAAAGGAAACCATATAATTCTTGTGTTATACCTTCTCAAGAGATGCACAGGGCCCAAGAATACCCTGAACTTTGATGTCCTTTGAACAGTTTATCTCAAATATACCACTACATGCCAAACAATAATCAGGATTGTTCAGTGGGTCCAATTATCATGAGTTTATAAAATAGCACAGTTATGGAACTTCTAAACAGGCCTTCCAATTGCACAACACAGCATCCAAAAGTAATGAAATTTGAAAAGAACCAACCATTGTTCTCAATAGGCTAACATGAACTATTTAGAGCCAAGGCAAATGTATATTAAAACAGAATGGACTAATAAAATCATGAAGAACAAAACTCATACTACCATAGGAAGGCAGTGGTGGCACAAGTGATGTCACTAAACTTGAAGTCTGCATAAAGCACAACGCTACATTCAACAAAGCCTTACTTAGAAGATAGTCCAAGCTCCTTGTCCTCTGACCGGAAAACACGTCTAAGAGTATCCTTAAATACTGAATGACCAAAACTTTCTGCAAGCACAACAAGTCCCCCTGTTCTCTCAACGGCAACTTTAAGTTCAGCAACACCAACCTAGGACAAAATAACACAGCACAGAAGAAGAATGTGATATTATCAAGGAAATTAGATGGGAACAGATAAGAAGCCATCACTAGAATGCTTTTATACTGATTCAGAAAAGATAAATCTATTATTATTAGAATATGCGAGCAAATACTGACTTGGTCAAGGGCACAAGCATAGAGATCAAGCACATGTCCTTGGTGCACAAGCTGCATTGTAAGTCCTTCATAGAACTTAACTGCTTTATGATAATTGGGAGCAGAATCTTTATCTAGGTCCTTGTGGGAACGTATTGGTTCAGATAGATTCTTTGAGACAATCTAGAAGGAGAAGAAAGGTAAACAGGTAAATAAAACTGATAAAAATATATCGTTATCATGATCAATGAAACATAATGGAGCATAGCAGTCCTTACAGAACCAGGGCCCTCAGTTGAGGGGCCACCAACAAATGCTAAGATTCGAGCTCCAGAACCAGGAACGCAGGCACCCAACAAGCTCACAGCAACACTCAAGGCAGTGCCTGTACACCTGCTGGCTCGTTGATCAGCGGGAATGGGCCAAGGATCTTTTTGGAGCTCCTCCAAGATCTAGATTAGGGAATAAGGTAATTTAACACTGAATTAGATATCGTTAAAAGAAAATTTTGATAAAAACATACCGAATTGAGGGCAAACTCGCAGTCAGAAGCAGGTAATAGGAATCGTGCAATGCTCTCAGAAGACAAGCCGTCTCTGGCACCTGCAATAACACCAGTGGGGGGCTTGGGCTTGAGAAGGAAAAAGTTCATCTGCTCAAGAAGCTGGTCTTTGGAGACATCCTTAGAGCCCTTGAAGACATAGGTCCTAGGAATGGTACTGAAGCCAAGTTCATGCACATGGACAAGGGTGCCAAAGGTGATCAAGCCAACAAGAGAATTGTCAGGCAAAAGGCCTATAGCCTGGGACAACGCAGACTTGAGGAATGCCATTTCCTCTTCAATAATGTTGGTGTCAACAACAAGCATGTAGACAGGAGGAACGGAGGAGGCCTCCCCGGGAGATTGGTACTCAATGGTGGTGTATTGACTGAAGAGCTCAGCAGGTAGATTTTCATCCGAGATGGAGGCATAGTGGGGAGGGAAGTGATTGCGCTGGAAGCAGAAGGGGCAAATCCAAATCTTGGCAGCAAAATCCACAATGGAGAAGGGATTAAGGACAAAGCGGCAGTTCCGACAACGGAGAGGAGCATAGGGGAGGACTGGCATGTTGGGGAATTGCTTGATCGGAGTGTATATGGCTGAAACTGGCACCAAACAGTTGCTTGCCTCTTGCTTTGTCCCTGGCACCACGTTCCACGGCATCCGAACCCCATCCTGCCCTTCCAGCTCCATGAATTCAGCCATAATATCTTTATGCAAGTAATGCAGCCTACCTATGCTGCAAAGAAAGAGACTAGCTATCAGAAAAAAAGAAAACCAAATTTGAGAAATGTTAGAAGAAAGGAATTTACTGATTCAGAAAACATGTATAAATGAATATAATGATTAGTCACGCTCTACTTTTTTTGAGTGAATGGATAAAGTTTCCGGTATAAAAGCTAATTGAAATTAATGTCCTCCAAAACTATAGAATAAACTTGCTGAAAGAAATGTGAACTGAATCAAGCAGTTACTGAATAACAAATTAGCGAACTAAAGTTCAGTTCACTCGAGATTTCAAAATCGAAAACCGCGATATTGAGGAGGCAAGCTAGGGAAATTTCGCATTCATCAACGACTTGCAGTTATAGAAAGAGTTACGCAGACCATATGGAAATGACTAATATCAGCGAAATCAAGCTACGTAAATTCACGAACCTAAGTGCCCAATCAAAGCGATTAAAAATCATGTCATTTCATCACGATTGTCAGCCTAAATAACGGTTAAATTTGGTAGGGATTTTGAAGAAACTGGAGAAACAGTAACTACAAAAACGAAAAACAAAAGACAGATTTAAATCAACTCACCGGAAAAGGATTCAAAGCCTTTGATCCGATGGAGGAATCGGAGAGCGTAGTAATCCGATGGAGGAACTTCCGAAGAAGATGTGGAGAGATCAGAGAACAGATATCAGCAGCAGCATTTCAATGTATTTTAATTTATTTAAATTAAATTAAAATCAAATACCATGACACAGGTAAATGGCAGCAGTATCATGATGTATGCACAAAACAAGAGTAGTAAAGATGATTGTGTGGAACTTTTTTACTGTACACGAGGCCTCGACGAGTTATTAGTAAATAGGGGTGTTGAATGGGTTAATTTAATATCATTGAATTGAATTAATTAAAATTAAATTGATCAAAATTATTTTTCTTTAACTGTTAATTAAATTATTTTTTAAAAAAATTTACTAACCAAATAAGATAAATTTTGGTTAGTTTGGTCAATTTTCAAATTAACCGAAATTTATTTTTTCTTATCTTAGGTCAAAAAATTAATAGGGACTTCTTTAACGAGTCTAGTGATTACTTGAGTTAAAAAAATTGGATTCTTAACGGGCTGGGCAAACTTAGCAAAGGAATATATAAATAATAGTATATATAATAAATTAAATATTGGATATTTTAGATTTGTTTGATTAATTAATCAGTTTTGAATCGAATTAATAGATAACCGGAGTTTGAAAAAAAAACTTTTAATAGTTAACTGACTAGCATAAAATTACCAGACTGATTAACCGAAAAAACTTCGGTTTGGCCAGTTAGTTCAGTTTAATCGAACAATGAATACCCTTTAGTAAGTGTGATTTTTCTTTAGGTAAACTACATCAAAGGCCACAAAATTATTAGTTTGATTCTATATCGATCATGGAACTATAAATTTTGTCAATTAGATCATTTAACTATTAAAATAGTTCCAATCAAACCACTTATAGTTAATTTTTGATAAAATTACTAACTTAACAGCTAAACAAATTTATATAATTAACTTTTAATCCTCAATCAATTTGATCATTATTTGAATTTAATTAATAATTTTTTCATTATTAGAAGACTTTAGTCCTAATTTTATTTTATTTAATTCAATAATTTTTTGTTCTAAGATTTAAAACAACTTTTATTAAACGTTAACTTATGGATTACTCCGGTTGTTGTCGTCACTAAAGCCGCCGCTATCATTTGCTCGGCCAACACTAATCTTTGTATTTTTAAGTGCATTTGCTCTGACACATTACAGTTATATTTAAGAAATTAAGACACATCCTAAGTCATCCAAATACAAAACATTGATGAAAACCAAAAACGTAAGAAAAATCTGCATGATCTTAACAACTACTAAATTATTAAACCCTACAAATTGAGCGCGTGCGAAAAACAAAATTTTCACCATCAATAAATATAATATTTTCTTTATATATGACGGGTATTTTATGATATTAGTTAATCAAATAGTTACAAATTATTAAAAATAAATTTAATTCAAAAATTTTATAATGACACATTTTATTATTCAAATTATTGAATGTATAAAATCATATCGATGTCCTTTTAGTTAAATTATGTTTTGATGTTGGTATATTCGGATGTGTGATATTTTTTTCTGATTAAAATTAAAAGATATTTTTAGTTAAGTTATATTTTATTCTATTTTTTAATAGAATTATGCGTTTTAATAAAAAATAATAGTATTTTAAAAATTTTAATAAAAAATTTTTTCTACTGTAAATTTCTCATGTTTGCTACCTATGCCATCAGTTTTTCTTCCGAATATACCAAATTTTAATTAAATTTTTTTTTCTGATTAAATTTCTCATCTTTTTTTCTGATTAGTGGCATTGGTTTAGGGATATCGTCTTTCTTCCTGTTTGCTACCTATGCCATCAGTTTCTATGTTGGAGACCTTTTAGTTCACCATGGCAAGACAACTTTCCATCAGGTGTTCCGAGTATGTTTTCTAACACCATGTCAAATGAGCCATATTGCTAGTATGTTAAGACTCGTCAACCGGTCGGGTACTTTCATTTTCCCCTATTGCCAAGACCTCTCCATACGGACAGAGACGAAGCTATGTGTAGGGAGAGTCTATTTTGTAACTCTGGTACCATTTGGTCTTGGGGTGCCTATAGATGACAAACTTACATATAGGAGTATACTGGTAGGCACTTAAAGTGGACATTACTGACTTGTGTTCTTGACGCAACACATCGAATGAGTACTCGATCGGTCGAACGGGTCATAACATAGTAAGTTGAGTGCCTAACTATACATACATATGAATTTTCTGCAGGTCTTTTTTGCTTTGAGTGTATCAGCCATTGGTATTTCTCAGTCAAACTCCCTAGCCCCTAATGCCGATAAAGCCAAGATTTCAGTTGCTTCTATATTTGAAATTCTGGACCAGAAGTCCGAAATAGACCCAAGCCAGAGCAGTGGGAAAATATTGAAACGTGTTAGAGGAGATATTCAGTTCAAGCATGTCAGTTTCAGGTATCCCTCCAGGCCTGAAATTAAAATATTCCGAGACCTTAGTGTGACTATTCGAGCCGGCACGGTGAGTTGATAACCTTAAGTGTTACTTGATGTAATCTTAATTTTACATCATTTCAAAACTGACAATCCGTGCATGGTGTCACATTTAATCTCAGACAGTTGCTCTGGTCAGAGAAAGTGGAAGTGGTAAATCAACATTCATATCATTGTTGCAAAGATTCTATGAACCGGATTCAGGACGTATCACACTGGACGGAATTGAGATCTCAAAGTTGCAGTTAAGATGGTTAAGGGAGCAAATAGGTCTGGTGAGTCAGGAGCCTGTCCTATTCAACGACACCATCCAAGCAAACATCGCCTACGGGAAGGCGGGAAATGCCACGGAGGCTGAAATCAAAGCTGCAGCGGAACTGGCCAATGCACACAACTTCATTAGAAGATTGCAACAGGGGTACAATGCCATGGTCGGTGAACGAGGTATACATTTGTCCGGAGGACAAAAACAACGAATCGCGATCGCACGAGCCGTCATCAGGGCTCCGAAGATATTACTACTAGACGACGCCACCAGTGCTCTTGATGCCAAGTCAGAACGAGCAGTTCAAGAAGCACTCGAGCGAGTCATGGTTGGGCGGACAACGGTGGAGTGAGCCACCGGTTATCGACAATCAAGGGTTCGGATTTGATTGCCGTGATTAGAAATGGAGTTATAGCGGAGAAAGGAAGGCATGAAACGTTAATGAAAATCAAGTGTGGTTTTTATGCCTCCTTGGTGACCCCTAGAGACAAAATGTAACTTGTAGGAGAATCCATTATACAATATCCTTGCATGCTTCCTTATATAGATTATTATTTGCTTATATATATAATACTTATACTACACCAAAGTAATTCTATGTACATACTCCTCTTTTAATATATACAAAATGTTTTTAGGATTTTAGATTACGTTTTTTGCATAACTAATATTATTTAGAATTTAAATTTATATATTGTGTAATTACAATCTGTACAATTAAATATACTATAAGAAATTACGATGTAATTACATTGTTAAAGAAAAACTATATTGTGTTTGCCAAACATATTTAGGTAATTAAAGTTTATATATATAATGAGTATATACACCAAAGTAGTTATATGCGTACATAAACTTCTTGTAATATAACCCTACTTTTCTAACCCTATTTTTCTCTGCAACGAGAGCGCCGCATCCTCCTTTGCTTTTCTAACCGGTGATCGCATTCTGCTTGATAGTATGGTCCGCTCACCACTCTTTCATCTCATAAAGCGTCTCAATTGGATAGAGACAAAGAGATTCAAGAAAGTTTTTGAATTTTAATGGTATGTTAATCTCGATGAAAATGTCTGCTTTTATTCGTAATGTTGTATGAAATTTTAGTGGATTAATCCTTTTTTTTCTCTTTTTGATACATTATATTTGTAATATCTTTCATAGTGATTAATAAAATCCAGATACAATTGTTAAAAAAAAGATTTAAGGTTACATTTTTATGTAATTAATATTGTTTAAAATTTTAATTTATATAATTGTACAATCATAATTTGTACAATTAAATATAATCTAAAAATTAAAATGTAATTACCTTGTTAAAAAATTGCATTAGGTTTGCCAAACATATTTAGATAATTAAAGTCAGTGGGGTTTTGGACATGTGCGAGGTGAACGATCAGGGCCTCCAAAAAAAGAGGGGTCCAAATGAGTTGAATTAAAATGTTTATAGGAAAAACAAAGAACTTTAGTTTAATAAATTACAAAGAAAAATATAAAAATTGACTTTAATGAGGGCTCATAATATATTTACTAAGATAAAAATATTTTAAAAAAAAACTTTATATATTCTTAAAATTATAAATTAAAAAAAAACTTATTTTAAAAAACTGTACGAAACACATAAACCTTTGAACCGCCTTGATCGAAGTGACTAATGTTTCTGGTAATTATATTTTCATGTCTCGACCAACGCAGTCAATGGACACCTTCTCAGTGCATTTCAGCAACATCTTGGTCGTGCACACCAAGGCATCCTCTTGCCAACATAATGACTCGTCTTTTTTATTTATTAAATAAAAATGTATTATATTTTTAAAAGATATAGAGATTTAAATTTATATAAGATAATATAAATATTTTTTACCACTCGACTAATTATTAGATTTTATAATTATTGGTCTTTGATAACATGCACAACCTTCACGCTATACACCTTCAAAACCACTCTTTTAAAACCGACTCAACACAACGTAGAGCAAATAATTAAAAATTTCTATTGACATCCAATCTTTTCTTTTAAATCTCGAATTCCAATTCTAGTAAGAACAATCGTCTTTTCCCTCCTTTAAATAAAAATTGTTCAAAAAAGACCTAACTCTACAAGCATGCACCAAGAAATCATTAATAGGCCAAAGCTTGACATTTAGAACGTACAAATTCCCTAAACTTCTTGAGAATCCAAAAATCCACTCACCCGAGATAGAACGATGAACCCTTAGTATATGTTGCACCGTGGCTATTTCGCACCACACCATCCACATTAACAAAGACAGATCTATATAATTTTGAAGGGGAGTAATTGTATCCTATTTAAGGAAATTTTTCTTAATATTAAATTTTATCTAACATATTTTAATTTAGTGTACAGAGAAAAAAATAAAAAAAAATATGCACTCATTTAAAAAAAATTATTTTAAATTTTTATTTTTAAATTTTTAGATCCGTAACAGAATCCAATCCGATTGTGGCCTTGTGAATGGAATATAATCCTTATCCCGATGAATTTGATCTAAGGCTGCTCCACTCTTAAAATCTCTTTTAGATTGCTACTCTTTGAAATAGATTACGAGTTTATCTAAAAAAATAATAGAGAAAGTTTCATACTATTGAAAGTTAATTTTTTTAAAATATCATAAAAAGATAATTTAATAAAATGTATTTTTAGATAATTTTGTATTTTCTTAACTAAATATTGTAATTTTATATTTCGGTTAAAATAACAAAATAAATTACTGTAACTTTTCTAATAATATGTAATGTAACATTTTAGTAATTATATTATCATATGTAATATTACATTTGCGAACCAAACACTATTAAAATATTTAATATTTTTATTTAAAAAGCAATAGAATAAATAATGCAAAGTTTAATAAAATAAAATTATAGTGGGTTGCAGAAACATGTGCCATCTGGAACCAGTTGGATTTAGTGAATATTTGTCAGTTTCGTAGCAAATGACAAAAGTTCCTGAATCATTGCCATATGTTTCTGTAATTTTGATTTCAATATTACTAATTTATAGTTTACTAATTTTAACAATATATAATTTGGTTTAACCACTTATTTTTATCTATTACTCGATTGATTTATATCAAATTTTACAAAAGCTCATTAAGGACCAACTTTCTTAATTTAGTTTTTTTTTTCATTTATAATAATAGAACTCGAACTTTTGATTCAGCTTAAGAGATGTAATACTTGTCTTATTTGACCAATTAGTTGTTGGTTAAAAATATATATTTTTATTATTGTTCATATTGTATTATTTATATTTTATTTATATTTTGATAAAAAAGAAGGCTTAAGTGGTAAATAAGTGATAAACTATTTTGAGATTATTTAAAAATTTTAGGATACTTAAAAATTCTAATTTATTTTTAAAAAATAATGTTTAATACTGCCACGTGTCATATTTTTTAACAGTCAATCACGACAGGCACTTATTTGAGTAATGCTAAAAACGTTAGATACATGTTTGGCCCAAAAAATACTTTAAACACCTATCTAAAAAAATATAATTTAAATATTTATTTACCACTTCAGAAAAAAAAAAGAATGCTAGGAAAGTTTGGTCTCTTCATTCTCTACGCGGTTTTGGTCTCCCCAACTGCCAAAAGCAAATCACTTACGCTGCTAGATCTTAAATTATTGTGTATTATTTCTTTGGGTTTTATTTTGATACATAACCCGTATAAAATAATTTTACACAATTATTTTATAAAATTAAAAATTTAAAATCCTAACCCTAACACCCTTAATTCTAAACCCTAAAATCTAATCTTAAACCTTAAATTCTAAACCCTACGATCTAAATCCCTAAACTTTAAACTAAACCTCTAAATTTAAAAAGCACGTGTAAACTTTGATTTACACGAACTGTATATCAAACTTTTTCTCTATTTCTTTAGGTTTCTAAAAGTGTATTACTTAATTTGCTTTTCAAATTTAGATAGATAATATAGTAATCTAACCATGATTATTATTCTACCATTACTAAATTTTTTCTTTTTTTTTGAGATTTTTTCTTTTTTTATAGTATCAGTCGCCATCTATATTTTATTACAACATTTAGTATAATGTTCTCCTTCGTATTCTCTTCTTTCACCTTCTTAACTTTTGTTATATATATAGATGAGTTTTTGTGTAATTCTAGTCAATAATTTTTTAATTTTCAACAGAATGATTGATATTTTTTTATTCTTGTAATACTTTTTCTCTATTTGTATGGCGTGTTTTGTATATTATTATAGTACTTTTTATCCTTTTTCTTTAAGATTGAATTTGATGTCATTTTTTTCGTTGATGTATATTTATTTTCTTGTTGATCTACTCATATTTTAAATTTTCGGGTTAATTTTAAATTTGTTGATAAACGCTCGCAAGTACCAAATATTATTATTGGTTGAATTACGATAAAGTCACTTTTGTCAATATGTTATCATTTTATTTTTGGATAAATGAAAGCTTTATTCATCTAAAAATCTTCACAATACAACCAAACGATCCTACCTACCTCTTAATTACAATTGAATCCCCCAATTATCAACTAAGATCGAAGAAGAAGAAGCAAAATTTGTACATTCAGAAACGCACAAAGCTACATCATTCTTAATTCGTAAAAACAAAGCAGTAACCTGGCAAAGAGATTTCTCATAAATTCTGTCCTGCCAAATAACGTAATTGGAACAATTCCAAGCAATCCGAACAATCCCAACAAACATAGACTTTCCTTTAATGTAGAGCTTTACCCAATTTGATTAGTCTACTCTAATTTTAATTCGAACAATGTGTTATCATTGTTATATGCATTGTTATGTTAGTATCGATAGTTTTAGGAAAAATACTAGTTAATATGATTAGTCTATTCTAATTTTACTAGAGATGTAATATACAATATATTTTGATTATTGTATGATCATTTAATGAGACTTAAGTAACAGACTCGTTAAGTTGATATCAATTATTTTTTACTAATGATATTATTTTACATAATTATTTTTAAATATTTAATAGTTTAATTTTTTATAGAGACTTAAATTGATTACAAGGTAGTATTTGTTCATATTTTTTCTTAACCATTTGATTACGAATACATATCTTACAAATAAAGCTGCTCGAACCTAAATCTCTTCAAATAAACATATTTTTTTATTGAGCTCAATAATTTATTCTTTTACTTTTGCGTACAAATACAAAATAACTACCATAAGCTTAATGGATCCATTGCGGTTTTTTTTTTTTTTTGTAATTGACAATAAAAAAAGTTAGGAGCAAAAAGAAAAAAGTTAAAATACTTTTAGTTCTTGATACTTAATTAAAAGTTTGGTCTCCCCAACCGCCAAAAGCAAATCACTTACGCGGATAGATCTTAAATTCTTGTGTATCATTTCTTTAGGTTTCTAAAAAAGTATTTATTTGCTTTTGCTTTTGAAGTTTAGATAGATAATATATTAAGAGTAAATATTTATATTCAATACACTTAATTTTAAGGTTTATGAATTCAGTTTAAGGTGTAAGGTTTATGTTTAGGATTTTAGAATTTATGAGCAACAGTTAGAATTTATGGGTTAGGATTTAAGTTTTAGGGTAATATGTTGAAGATATGAGTTTTAACCTACAAACCTTAAATTTAACCCCAAACTCTAAATTATATACACAATCACTAAATTTTAAATTACTAAACATAAACCCCTAAATCGAGCCTTTAAACCCCAAAATTAAAAGATTATTGAAACTTTTAGTTTTCTACAGACATTGTATCAAATAATTATCTTAAGAGTAATTATTTAATGCAAATTTTAGTGTAAAATGTTTGATGAAGTTTGTAATATTTTATAAAATTCAGTGACCATTTGTAATAGTTTGATAAATTTATTTATCTTTTACAATTTTTAAAATTTTAATGACAAAGTATTTTTACTTAATTTAGTGGCCATATATTTTTATTTACCAAGTTTCTCATCACTCACCTTATAATTTCCACCATGTTCAAGTACAATGTTTTTGACAATATGATTTAGCTGGCAAAATATTGGAGTTTTCCTAGAAAATAATCACTAAAAAAATGAAACAAACGAGTGAAAAAACAAAAGGACGGGAATATAAGTTGGTATAAAGGGACAACTCTCCCTCTCACAGGCAGCCTTTCCTCTCTTCTCTGTGTGAAGTGTGAACTGTAAACTGGCAAAAGTTTTAGGAAGTTTGATTTTTATTTTCTTTCTTTGTACTCATTTTTCTTTTCGAAAGAGGCACAGGACAGGGGAAAAAAGTTGAAGAAGTAAAATCTCAGTTGGAAACTCTGTCTTCAGCGCCGAAGTTTCGAGGTCCGTCACCGTTTTTTTACTTCCATTTTTACTCCAGTCATGATACACGCTCTTCTTTTTCTCTGTTGGACTTAAACAAGTTTTTACGTGCATTGGCTTTGAAAAATAGATTCATAATAATGAAACATTTTAGTGTGATGAGTAACTTCTTCATTGTTTTCCCCTCCGAGATTTTCCCAATGTAGAAATTTTGGGTTACTTCCTGCTTGTATATAGAACTACTTTTTCATGGTTGAATCTTGATTTCCTTGCTCTTTCTTTTTTACCATTTGGAAAAAAGCAAAATGTGAGTAAAATATTATGTTTTGTAGTTTTCCATGATATTCTTTTGGTAGCATTATGGGTTCTGTAAATTGTTCTTTTTTCTTTTGGACATTCTGGGATTTTTTTAGTTTTCGATTTGTTGGTTCAGCCTGCAGTAAACCACTAATCTGAATGGTTGTTTGTATTTATTGTTTTATGAGATGTCTAGTAACTGTCCCAGCATGGTCAGATCAAATTGTGTTAAATATTAGCTTGCTTTTGGATGGTTCTGCCATATTCAATGATATTATTACTTGTAAATTACAAATCACATGCATCCCATAAATTTTTTGGTAGTTGATTCTCACTTTTATCATGCAGTTGTATCATGACTGTCATTGGTCTTCACAAAATCCACATACATACATACATACATACATACACAGGGATTTTAAACTCCCATATAGTTGATTTATTTTTTATATTTTCTATCGATGATCTAAGTTCGCTACCCTTGAAATTTTGTAATTTCGCACCCGCTAAATTTCTAATATAACCTTCTAACAGTTCACACCCCTGATATAAAATCTTGCATTCATCCCTGTACATACATACATGAATGCATGCATGTTCTCTTTACTGCGCTATCATTCATGTGATTTACCAACTTCCTAGAGGCATTTTACACTTTGCTCTGTTTTGCCTATGTTTTGGACAAATGTGTTGCTGTCATTGTAGAATATAAGATTTATGTAAAAGCTTTTTTCTTTTCTTTTCATGTTTTGCCCTCTTGAATCAGTTATGGGAAACTTGAGAAGTCCATTCAAGGGGATAATCAAAGACATCAAGGGAAGAAGCAAATGCTACAAGCAAGACTGGGTAAATGGATTTTGCTCAGGCTTTCGGTATGTTCTTCGTTTTGATGTTTTTGGCACTACATTATGTCCACATATGAAGATATTTTCAAGTTTGATTCATATTTGACCTATCATTCCTACCAGGATATTTGCTCCAACTTTCTATATCTTCTTTGCTTCTGCTCTTCCTGTTATTGCCTTTGGAGAGCAACTGAGTCGAGATACAGGTACTGCATATGTTTACGAGAATGTTCAAAAGCTGGCATGATCTAGAATGAGGTTACTTCAATGCAAATCATCTTATCTCAAAGATTACTATTGCTGGATGTTAGTGCCAAAAACTCATTTATCCTATTTTTCTTGAGTTTATGCGCCTCATAATCACTAGCCAATGTGCTTATCCTTTTCTCGCATGCCTTTCTTCGTTCATGGTTCGATATTCTGGTGTCCTAGGAGTTGAGGAACAACACCTTTTCATGAATAAACCTTAATATTGTTTTTGTTTTTCTTGTTTCAGATGGTGCACTCAGCACGGTGGAAACATTGGCTTCCACGGCAATTTGTGGAATCATTCACTCCATTTTAGGTGGGCAGCCTTTATTGATAGTAGGTGTTGCGGAGCCAACAATTATTATGTACACCTATTTGTACAATTTCAGCAAAGGAAGGCCAGAGTTGGGCAAGGAACTCTTTTTGGCTTGGACTGCATGGTATTGAATATCATTCCCTCCCTTTTTTTCCTTATTGTAATTATAAGATCCTTATTTAACATTCTTCAAGATTCTTGATTCAGTTGAAATTTTCTTATTGTTTAATTTCGCTTCTTTTGTTATCTTTCCCAGGGTTTGTGTATGGACAGCTATGCTGCTCATTCTTCTTGCTATATTCAATGCATGTACCATAATCACCAGATTTACAAGAATTGCAGGAGAGCTTTTTGGCATGTTAATAACTGTCCTTTTCCTTCAAGAAGCTGTTAAGGTATTGAAATGACTTGTGCAACAAAAAAATTGTGATGTTTAAGAATCCTATGGTTTAACCTTGACAGTTATAATGTTTGGATAATAGGGAGTGATTAGTGAGTTCAATGTTCCCAAAGGTGAAAATCCGAAGTTGGAGAAATATCAGTTCCCCTGGCTATATACAAATGGGTTGCTTGCAGTCATTTTCTCATTTGGGGTTTTATTCACTTCGCTAAAGACACGTAAAGCAAGATTGTGGCGCTATGGAACAGGTATATCGACTCACTAACTGGTATTTACCGATTTGTTACTTTCAATGGATATTATTTGCGGAACTCTTTTTCTTCTTTAAACTTTGTTTTTAATGGCTCTGCTTTCAGGTTGGCTTCGAGGTTTTCTCGCAGATTATGGGGTTCCCCTTATGATCTTGTGTTGGACAGCATTGTCTTACACAATACCTCAACAAGTTAATGCTGGAGTTCCCAGGAGACTGTTCTGTCCACTTCTTTGGGAACCCGAATCATTACATCATTGGACAGTGATAAAGGTAAGTGTTGCGCGTAATAAGTGCTACTCAATTGTGCAAGTATACACGTTGCAAGTTATAGTATAAAAGATATCGTCTCCACAAGGATTGGTGCCACTTCAAGAATCTAGTCTCTTGCACTGTAAAAAGTAAAAACACAAATAAAGGATTATAGGAGTTTAACTAATAACTAAACTAGAAGGCAATAAAGTAAAAGAATAAATGAGAACAAATGAGAGAGATAGGCCAGGTTATCGTGAGTTGAGGTGTGATAGCCGATTGGATCGTCTTGATAAAAGAGTGCACGGGCAACTCAGTTGTCGTGGCAACTTGCACAACGGGTTGCCTTGGCAACTAATCGATGGTTGCCTGGGCGACTAGTTGGGCAACTACTTGGGCGTCTGGGCAGCAACCTTCAAGGTTCGGCAGAGCGTTATTCAATGGTTTCTTCTTATCCCTAAGTCGAAACTCTAGCTACTTGTGCATGCCTTGATAATACATCCCTGCGTGAATCAAGGGTGAACAACAACCAATCTTGTGCTCCTCTTAGCCGTTGAAATCCTTAACTTATTCCTAAGCCGGATTAATCTTTACCATCAATAGATTGAATAAAGATTATATTCATTCGTTTCTTGAATCTAACTCTCCCGATATTAGATAAATAGATGAAGTTACGAGATCCTCTCCCAATTCACTCGCAAACAAGAATAAGAACCAAGAATGAATAAACCTTGAATAGAAAAGTGCAAACTCTTATTACCTAAACAAAATCCAATAGTTTCTCACAACCACAAGACACAATAACCATGGCCAAATAGATTTAGTTCATGGCTAGGTTCCAAAGAAACACAAGATAAATAATCCCTAGCATGAACCTAATTGAACAAGAAAGAAAAAGATGAAGAATGAAGCTTGTCAAAATCTCCTTGCCCTAGATGCTTGTCGAAAATTCTCTCCTCTTGCTCCCCTTTGTTGTCGAAATTCCTCTAATTTATAGGGCTAAGTCAAAGTCCTTTGAGGAGGAAGTTAAGTTGGAATTAAATTATCTTTAAAGAATATAATTTTTTATTATAATTATATTCCTTTTAGAACTTCTCCTATCTTCTTGGAATTTAATTCTTCTTTAATATTTTCATGGAAATCAATTTCCTTTGGGATTTAGCTTTGCTCCACGTCATCTTGGGCTTGTCTAGTCATCAATTTCGACTACCATATCACCTTGTTCTTTGTCGACAATTGCCTTGGCAACTGGCTCGGTGTCTCCTTCATGTATTGCCCTGGCAACTAGCTCGGCATCTCCTTCATGTATTGCCCTGGTAACTAGCTCTAGCCTTGCTTTGGCAAGTGATCCTGTACATACACTCAAAACACACCAAAGCATCATCTTTCCCCACAAAAAACTACCAAGTTATGTAATCAAGCTCAACGATGGAAGGAAACATGGATTAATGCATGAATGGCTAATTATGCAACTAATATGAGCCTAAGTCTAACAATAATATGAGTAAAAAGGGTAAGAAAAATAATACTTTTGAACACTTATCAGTAAGTTATAAATCAATTACTTTGTTTGTTCCCTTTCGGGAGATCTTATGTTGGTCGATATCTTATAATTGAACCGTCTCTAAAATTCGTAACCTTAAGTTACAACTTACAATCTAGGAAGCATTTGTTGTGGATCGAAAATGTTTGTTTCATGCATACCTGGTTTTTCTAACCTTTTATACTTAAATCATGTCTCTTGTTACAGGATATGGGAAAAGTACCAATAATGTACATCTTTGCTGCCTTTATACCAGCAGTTATGATAGCAGGTCTATACTTCTTCGATCACAGTGTTGCTTCGCAGTTGGCACAACAAAAGGAGTTTAACCTTAAAAATCCCTCTGCTTACCATTATGATATCTTATTGCTAGGAGTTATGGTACTTAATTCTTCCGACCTATTCTCTCTCCGTAGTCCTTACCCCTTCTTTTACAAGTTATATTCTCAAATATATATATATATATATATATATATATATATTTCATACTAATGTCGAGTTTAAATGCTTCTTGTCGATTTTGGTTTCAGACTTTGATTTGTGGATTGCTAGGACTCCCTCCTTCAAATGGAGTCCTTCCACAATCTCCCATGCACACCAAGAGCCTTGCAGTTCTCAAAAGGCAGGTTAGACATTGTACCATTAGAAAGTATTACTCTAATTCTTTTTATGATTCCCATCAATCTAGCTTCTTAGATTATGCAATCCATCTATTGCAGCTGATTAGGAAAAAAATGGTAAAAAGTGCCAAGGAGGGCATATCACAACTAGCAAGCAACTCAGAAATCTATGGAAGGATGCAAGACGTGTTCATAGAAATGGACGCATCTTCTGCTGTAAGTACTGCTTGCTTGTAGTACTACTTATTCTACTTCATACCTACGTACGCTCACAAGCATATTTGATCGGCTGCAAGACTTACTAGAGCATAATTTGGATTGCAGCCTACTTCAGTAGATAAAGAGTTGAAGAACTTGAAAGAGGCTGTAATGAAACGTGACGATAGGGAGACTGCAAAGGAAAATTTTGATCCCGAGAAGCATATTGATGCTTATTTGCCGGTTAGAGTTAATGAGCAAAGAATGAGCAACTTGTTGCAGTCATTCCTTGTTGGACTTTCGTTATGCTCTCTGCCTGTAGTAAAAATGATACCTACCTCGGTACTATGGGGATACTTTGCCTACATGGCCATTGACAGCCTCCCAGGGAACCAGTTCTGGGAAAGGGTGTTGCTACTGTTCATCACCCCTGGCAGACGTTAAAGTAAGTCAATGTACCTTAAAAGTAAACTTAAAATACAAAACAAGCATTTTATGAAGGTATTTGATGATTTGTACTAAGATGTACCGTATAGAAGCAGTAGTATAACTCTGACCTCTGATAAGAAACTGAATCTGATGGTTGGTGTGGTTTTGCATCTTATATCATTGAACAGAGTCCTCGAAGGTGTTCATGCGTCATTCGTGGAGTCTGTACCTTTCAAGTCCATTTTGATGTTTACACTCTTCCAATTGGTATATTTTCTGGTATGTTTTGGGGTGACATGGATACCTATAGCCGGAATACTGTTTCCACTGCCGTTCTTCCTCCTCGTCAGCATCAGACAGCACATCCTTCCAAAGTTTTTCTCACATGAATATCTTCGAGAACTTGATGCTGCTGAGTACGAGGAAATTGCTGGCACACCACGTAGAAACTTCAGTTTGTCATTCAAGGTACATCTTTTCCAGTCCTTCCTCATAATTTGCTGTTTTAGAATCAGAACAATATTTTCATTCGGTTTCAACGAATTTCCTCTCCATAAACAAAATCTTAGCGTAAATGACACGGTTTTCTTTTTGTGCTCTAGCGCCGTTCGATTCATATAATTCCATTGGGTTAAATGAGTTTATGCAGTTTGTTTACGTACTTAGTAATGTTTAAACAGGAAAGGGAATCATTTGATTCTCACAGTGAAGGGACTGAAGACAACTTTTCTGATGCTGAGATATTGGAAGAAATGACAACCCACAGAGGAGAATTGAAGCTTAGAACCGTAAGCTTTAAGGAAGAAAAGTTACATCAGGTATATCTTTAAATTTTACTCTTTCTGCTGTTCTTATTACCAGATTATATTTAGTTTATTCATCCTTGTGTTTGACTATGCAATACAGGTTCATCCATAAGAGCAACATTAAGTTTTAGTGTTCGATGAGCTGGCTATGATGGAGGATCGCCAATTCGTAATCGCCATCCTTGGTTTAATTGAAGGAACAATCATAATCCTAATGGAAGAATGTTGCCTCTTGTATAGCCAGTTATTTACCGGAAAAACTGACCGAAAAATGATTCAACACTTTTCTGGTAGGGGAAATAGAAGAAAGGAACCATTTACTTCTCTATTGTTTTAATCCTTTCAGATTAGTCATGTCTGGCTAGAATATTATCGGTGAAGTGAGGCACATTTCATGTTGGAAAAAAATGGAAATGTCAATTCTTTTATTGATTTTCTCGTCAAATTATGTTTTTCCTTCGAGTTATAATAAAAAAGACTCTTTGGCAATGGTGGAAACCCTTACTTTTTCTTCCATCTCAAGTCATTAGTTTATAGTTAAAAGCTGGATGGCATCATAGAATACCAAGTTACAAGTTGAATTAAGAGTTTGGCCTAGAAACAACTATTTGGTTCTTATTTGGTTCCCTGTTTCGAGACCGAAAACAATGTTCAACCAGCTGGAAATGAGAAAACTATGAAGGAGGTGAGGTGAATGTGCTAAGAGTTTACAAAATTTATATGAAAGTTTTTTTTTGACAGAAACTAAAATTTTCCTTCCCCTGTTCAATGTTATGTTTCCCTTGTCCTCCTTCCAGTGGAGCAGACCGAGTAGAGAGAGTCATGGCAATGGTTCTTTTGAGTCTCCCAAACGAGACAAATGAAGATATGCATCAGTCCCTGTCAATCATAACACAAAGGATATGTCAGTTTGAAATTTAGTTATCTGGTTTTATATAAGAACAATCCTTTGATTGTCGCATTCTACTTTATATCAACACGCCATTACCGGTGCCACCTTTAAGAATGCAAACTCTTATTCATTTATATCATCATTAATAAAGTAAGAACATATGACGTCAAGCAAACCAGTTCGAAGGTTAATACCTCAGAGCTGGACTTTAATGTCGCAGGCAATTTTAAGTGTTTAAACGATCAAATCATAACAAACTACGCTCACCATATCCTTCCATAGAGATAACTTGAAGATCCCCTCCAAAATACTGCGCGTACAAGCGGCTTATAGGTATTCCGTAACCGAATCCAGCCATTGTTATTCTATCATCTGTTCCGAGATCCTGGTACTCATCCAAGGGGTTTTTCGCAGTGCTATAAAGGTATGTAAAAATTTTGGGAAGACCTTTTCTTGGTATCCCACCCCCCTCATCTGAGATCTGCATTGCCAGTTAAGACCGACCTATGATGCCTAGACAAAGACGGAAATTGCATATTTCATTAGGCATGAGAAATTACCTTTATAGTCACATCCTCAATTCCCTCAGCAACTATTATTCGAACAGGCGGTGCGACTTTATCAGAATCCATAAAGCGCTCTTGGACAGCACGCAGGGAGTTTTTGACCAACTCAAACACCATAAGCTGCAAGTGTGTTGGAACATACCTGTCATGCAAGAAAAACAGACATACACGTGACAGAAAACAAAAATCATCAGTTACCATATTTATGAATGAACTAACGGCACACAACGGCTCGGGAGAATCCATGATTGGAAGTGTAGATAAAATCAACTTACGGAAATGTAAAACTGGGATCGCCATAAATAACAATTTCGGGTGCACTCCCATATTCTCGCAAGCAAATAGCACGTGCACTTTCGCTAGCATTTTGTGCCACCTCCACTGGAGACATTTTTGTATGTATATAGCCAACAACATATGGAGGAGGATTCGGCTTATGCAACTTGACATGCTGCCCTGGTTTCACCCAAATTTAAACATGCAAACAGTCTTAAAACCAGCTCCAATATACAGATAAGAATAACAAAACGATAGATTTATCACACCAAAAGTAATGAAGTTGAAACTAACCAATAAGCATACGAATTCCGATTCTTGACATGTAAAACCGATCTAGAAACTGATGAATCTCGTCGAGATCCTCATAAACAATCTTCGGATCCATTCCTTTCTTCAACTGTTGAACCCCCAAAGCCATCATAGGGACAACGTTGTTGTGTCTCACCTTGATAGCCTTGATCATTTGTGTAAATTCCTTCTCATCATTTATATCCTTGATCTCAGGGAAATTTCTCATGTCACGAAAGGAATCAATGTACCAGTCTCGGACCTAAGAAATCAGAAATCAAAGCAAACAAGTTAATCTCTCCCCCATCTCGTAATTCGAAACGAACTCTCCCCTCACAGAACAAGGAATGCAAGTACCATAATGTTGACAGAAGATGTAAAAACTTGATGAAAATGCAAACAATTTCTCTGATTCTATTAGACTTAAAGGCCCTAGAAAAAGTTAGCAGATAGCAGCAGCAAAGCCAAGATAGCATTGGGGTTCATCCAAGACATGAAATTTAAAGACCCTTTTTTGGTAAAATGAAAAATAAAACCAAAAATGAAGCATTGGGGTTCATCAAAGACATGAAATTTCGAAGCAGAATAAGAAGAAAGAAACCTTCAAAACAGCAGGCTTCTCAGAAAGGCCATAAGGGAGGGTACCGAGCTCAATAGCTCTGCGAGCAATCCTAATAGGGAGCTCCTTGTGGAGGAACTGACCGGAAAGCAACAAGTTCCGGTCCGACGGATCGGACCCGAACTCCATCATGTACCTCAAGCTCACCCCGGTCTGCTTCATGCAACCCCATTTGTGGACGTCCTCTATTAAGCTCTTGGAAAAAGACTCGTACGCCTTCTTAGCCGCCATCACCGACGCTTAGAATTCAGCCACCGACCCCAACATGCAAAATGCCAGACTAAACACACAACACAAAAGATTGAAGATTATGCAGAAAACACCCAAAACAAGGAGAAACTCGGGGAACATAAATTGCATTCAATTGGCTGAAAATGTAACGTATACAGATAATGCTTGGCAAAAAAGAAAGAAGTTATGGAAAAAAAGTAGGCTTTACAATTGCAGGCGCAAGGGGGAGTCTTCTTTCCTCTTGTCCTCTCCCTACTACACCTCTGCCTCTATGTATTAATAATTAATAAAAAAAAGATTAGAACTTTTACGATATGAATTATGATAAATCATGGTATATTCTCAGAACTCAAACGTTGGTTTTAAAACAAAAAAAATAAGGAAATTACCATACACTGGTGGAAACCGGAAATCTCTATTCCTCTGTAAATAGTGAGCGGTGGTGGTGACTCAATCAATTTTATTAGGTGTTTTTTTTTTAACAATAAAAATGAATATATTTAGTTTTTTTTTAATAATTTAGAAAGGGGGAATTTACAAAGCCCGCTGTTTAAGTTGGTTTGTTGGTTTTATTTATTTTCAAATTTTTTAAAAGAAGTTGGTTTGTTTTTATTTGGAATAATATATATTGATTGATAGTATTAAGTAATTACGCTCGGTTGTCATTTTTAAATTTGTGATTTTTTTTTTAAATAAGTTTGTGATTCTGGTTAAGAAAATATTTGATACATAAGTTTGTAAAGTTTACACAATTAATTTTAGGGTTTGAAATTTTAGATTAAAGTTAAGGTTTTAGGGATTTAGCATGTAGAACGTAGAATTTAAGGTTTATAGTTAAAATTTAGGATTTAAGTTTTATAATGTTAGGGTTTGCGATTTAAATTTTAAATTTTATAAAAGAATTGCACAATTTTTTTTACATAAGTTATATATCAAAATATAAACTTTAATTATTATTATAAATTGCAATTAAGAACTTACTTACTTTAGAGTTTTAAATTTTCAAAATAGGTTTGAAATTAAATGTATAACAGCACAAAAACAACAAAACTTTTTTTCATTGAATACTTAATGTTGTCACATCTATAAAACCTTTTTTTTATCAAATATTTAATGTTGTCATATTTTTAAAATCTTGACCCCGAAACAGAAACATTATACTCAAATGCTTAAATGTATATATAATTTTTTTTTACGATGAATAATTTAAATTTTATTTGAAGTCTATTAAATAATGACGGGAGAAGAAGAACTAATTGCAAATCTTTAATCGATACAGACTATAAGTTTAATTTTTCTCATAAAAGAAAAAATAGTAAAGGGGTCATATATTATTTGGCAAATTTATCAAAATATTGTTGTTTAATTTCTTTCAATGATATAGTCTTTTTAAGTTTATTATTTTAATATAAAAATAGAAGTCATTGTTTAAAGTCGAGCTGCAATTTATCCGACTTCTAACTTGCTACAGTAAAGAACAATATTTCTAAAAATAAACTTAAAGGACCATATTATTAAAAAAAAAAGGAAAGAACAATTGTTTAATACTGATAAAATTAAATTAAGTTTGATAATATGAGAAATAATTCGATAAAAGATTTTTAGCAACTATAGAAAGCTTGCCCCATACAACTTTTGGCAGGTTGGAGCTTAACAGAATTTGTCGAGTGAAACACCTTTAGACATATAGAGTAATTGAAGGAAGAGAATTTTAGGTTTCACCATCGTTGGAGGAAAACCATATTAGAGCATGTTCGAACAGCAAGGTATTCATAATACTTTCCATCGACATAGGGAAACCACATTTTATAACACTTGAGTATGTGTTCATTTGTTTATTAAATAAATATATTTTTTCATGCTCGTTTATTTAAATTAATAAACAAACATAAACAAACGTTATACGAACGATTCATGAATAATTTATTGAACGCTGTGTCTATTGTTAATTGAACGCTAACACAAAATGAGTTTTATAAATGACGAGCAAAGATTGTGCTTTGAAAGTGTTCGATGGGGAATTTGAGATTATTTTTAAAAAATAATTTTTTTTTCGCTTGGTTAGATGATGAACACTTAAAATATAATATAATGAGTTAGAACCTAAGAAATTTTGTCAACCAAAACTTCATTTGAACCTAAAATTATTTTTTAATATTATTAATTAAAACATTTTTAAGAAAAAGATTGATCAAAATAGAACCTAAGAAATTTTGTCAACCAAAACTTCATTTCAACCAAGTATTTTGCCAATATACCATGGGTTCGTTGACCAATTAGACTTATTATTAAATCAAAACAGTAGAGACTAAATTCTTAAATTAAAAAAATTAGATGGGTTAAATTTCAAATGTTCTAAGATTACAGGGACCGAATAAAGAAATAGACCTTAACAAAATAGAGACTAAAACCTCACATATTTATCCTTTTTCCTGTACCAAGTATCGGCAATGGAGTAGATATTGTTGTCAAATTCAAGCTGAATTGCTGCTTGCTGGTTGATTTGCAGCTAAAGGTCCACACTTGACTCCCATGGCATCGTCAATGTCCCTTTCTTTCTCTTCTTCTCTGGTCTCCTCTGCTCTTCCACGCCCAGAAACCATTTCCAAAACCAAACCCCATCCCCCAAACTCCACCATTGTTTCATCTGCACTCGCCGGCGGTGCTGTTTCCGATAAAAAGAAGCAAAGGCATTGGAAAGAAGGAGAGTACCCAGGCCTATCATACCATTCCAACCCTGGGTCTTCCAAGAAACCCCCCCTCAAGAATCTGAAGAAGAAACTCGACCGCAAGAACAACGCCAAGGCCTGGGTCTCCACCGTCACCGAAACCTTGTCCGATTGCATCCTCAAGAAGAAGTGGCTTCAAGCTCTCCAGGTCACTACCCTCTACTTCTCGTCTTCTCTTTCGATTTTTTGTGCCCTTATAACATAATTAGGTAGCTGGTTTTGATGTTCAGGTGTTTGAAATGCTTAGAGAACAACCCTTTTATCAGCCGAAAGAAGGTACCTATATGAAACTTCTTGTTCTTCTTGGGAAATCCGGGCAACCCCACCGTGCCCGCCAGCTGTTTGATGAAATGATTGAAGAAGGATGTGAACCGACTCCGGAGCTTTACACTGCGATGCTGGCGGCTTATTGTCGAAACGGTCTTATTGACGAGGCATTCTCGACGCTAAACCGAATGAAAACACTTCCTACTTGCCAGCCTGATGTTTTCACTTACAGTACCTTGATTAAGGCGTGTGTTGATGCAGCGCGATTCGACTTGGTTGAGTCTTTGTATGGGGAAATGGATGAGCGGTTGATAATGCCGAATACGGTTACTCAGAATATAGTGTTAAGTGGATATGGTAAGGCGGGGGAGTTTGATCAGATGGAGAAAGTGCTATCTGGAATGTTGGGGAGCTCAGCGTGTAAACCTGATGTATGGACAATGAACATTATCCTCAGTGTGTTTGGAAACAAAGGGCAGATTGATATGATGGAGAGATGGTATGAAAAGTTCCGAAATTTCGGTATCGAGCCAGAAACACGCTCTTTCAATATCTTGATTGGTGCTTATGGGAAGAAAAGAATGTACGATAAAATGTCGTCCGTGATGGAATACATGCGCAAGCTTCAATTTCCATGGACAACCTCTACTTACAACAATGTTATCGAGGCATTTGCTGATGCTGGGGATGCAAAAAACATGGAATACCCGTTCGACCAAATGCGTGGTGAAGGGATGAAAGCAGACACCAAGACCTTTTGCTGCCTTATCAATGGATATGCCAATGCCGGTCTCTTCCATAAAGTTATTAGCACTGTTCAGTTGGCTGCCAAGTTTGAGATACCTGAAAATACCTCATTTTACAATGCCGTGATCTCTGCGTGCGCAAAGGCAGAAGATTTGATGGAAATGGAGAGAGTTTTTAAGCGAATGAAAGATAAGCAATGCCAACCAAATGAGTTAACCTTCTCCATCATGGTGGATGCATATAGAAAGGAAGGTATGAATGACAAGATCTATGAGTTGGAGCAACTAAAACAGGAGTTGCTTAATAATGGTTGTCTACAACCTCGGTAGAACACTCCAATGAAACCAACAGCGATGCTGCTGTATTTCTCCCGCGACCGAGTCAGAGAAGCGTAACTGATCCTTTAACGTGATTGCAATCTTTATTAACCGAGTCATTGATCAACCAGCTGCCGCAGATGCTTTCCGGAATGGATGGTTTGATTACTGCCTCTCCGATTACCGTAATACTCACTTACGTTTGGGTTGTGTACACTTTTACTCACAAATTTTAAAAAATAAACTTTATGCTCACTTATGTACGTTTTTGAGGTGTAAACTGATGCTCATTGGAACGCTTTTTACCGTTAATATTTAATGGGAAGCTGATCTGGCAGATTAAAAAATAAAATAAATTTCACATATATATTCCACGTGTAATGACAACAAAAATAAAATAAATGAACTCAATTCTTATAAAGGCTATCCCTTCCTTCTTTTTAACCCTAAAACAATTCACAAAACATCTAAAGACCCTTTTCTTTAATCATAAAATAATTCTCTTAAGAAGAAGAAGATGAAAGCAGACGATGAAACTCTTTTTTGTTGTTGTGGTCAACAAGCAGATCTAGTCAACTGCTTGAACTAATAAAAATTCATGTAAAAAGTTTTTTTTGGTGTAAAAATTATGAGAATGAGAAAGATGACAGCTGCCATTTTTTTTTGCTTGGTATGATAATCTGCGTGCAAGAATAATTATGGTTGGCCTTTTAAAAAAATTAAAGAAGATAGAATGAGCAAGATTCATGGAACGAATTTGTGGTCATATCTATTGAATCTATGTGCGATGATTATGTGGGTTTTGAAGTAACGTAATGGAATTTAGGATTCATAAAATTTTATGATTATTTTTGGTATGAAAATATGCTGATTTTGCCTAAAATCGAAGGATTTTGTTCCGTAATAAGGATATTTTTCAGAAAAAAACCCTTGATTTTTTCTTAAACTTTTTTCTCTCATAGAGTACAATGAATCCCCTCTAATTAACCTTTGATAATTATGGTACTTTATCCTAAAGTTAATTAATAAAATAAGTTTATTTATTTTATTTTGATGTCATTATACGTGGAATATATAGGTGGAATTTATTTTATTTTTTAACCTGCCAGATCAACTTTTCATTAAATGTTAACGGTGAAAAAAGTTCTAGTGAATATAAGTTTACACCCCGAAAACGTAAGTGAGCATAAAGTTCAATTTTTAAAATCGGTGAGCAAAAGTGTACACAACTCAAACCTTAGTGAGCATTACAGTAGTTTACCTTAGATTTTTTGTTACCGAAATCTTTTGGGGTTCATTGCTGTTTAGACGGAAGCTTGCAGGTACCTTTATTTTATGTACAAAGTTGTCATAAATAGAGGTAACCATGGACTTTAGGAGATAGTTGAAGTTACTTAAAAAGGCTCCAGAATCATTTGCTAGGGGATGTATCAGGTAATGGTGAGAAAAATGATTGGTTAAATATTTGCATTCACCCTGATCCTGTAATCACTAATCACTGGTATATTCTGTTATGGTTGAGCAAACAGTCCGTTAAAAACCGATTTAATCGAAACTTTTCATTAGAATTATGTAAAAAAATGTGATTCTGGTTTTAATTTCTTCTTCTGATCTTCGTTGTTGTTATTGGCTGATTTTTCAATCGTCGTTTGGCTTCCGTGCCATGGCCTTTATGTTTTGAGCTTGAAGTATTGCACTCCATCTCTGCTTGTTCACTATCTGTTCCGAGATTTTTCTATTGGTTTTCCGGTCTTCCTCTGTGATTATTATGGCCTTCAATCTCCGCAGGAAAATCTCAAATGGTCAGAGTATCCCATTAACTAATGATTCGATAAAGGAAATAAAAGAACTCAAGATGCAACTGAATAAAATCTGGATAGGAAGAGAAGTTCCGGCACCGGAGAGCGAGGTTAATTGGTTGAGTTCGGAGATAGAAATACCAAAAATTTTTCATGTCACTGCCATCCAAAATAAGCCCCGAAATGCCAACTTATCCTTTGGATTCCTTGCTTGTAATAATATGGTGGAATATGAAGCACTCATAGCAGGACTCGAACTCGCGCTCAAACTGGGTGTCCAAAGTCCAACTCTTGATTTACACCGACTCCCAACTAGTGGCCAAACAAATGACAGGGGAGTACGAAGTCAAAGACTCGACTTTGGTCCAGTACCATCATATGGCCACAGGCCTAATAGGCAGGATAAAAGAGCAAAGTCTCGCAAATTGTTAGAGCAGAAAATTCTCGCGCCGACGCTTTATCCAGACCGGCAACCTCAGTAGAGATTAAGGAAAGATGAAAAATCTCTTGGAATATAAGAGTCGGCCAAGCTACTCCGACAGCCGAAACCACCAACTTGATGAGCGGGAAAATTGGATGACTCCCATACTACGATTCCTGTCTAACGGGAAAGTGCCGGACGACCCCCAAAGAACCAAGATGCGCAATAAAGCTGCCTGATACGTTTTTGATTGATGGAGTTCTGTATAAAAATGTTTCTCTCAACCACTCCTTAAGTGCCTTGACCCCAACGATGCAAATTATGTCCTAAGGGAAGTCCATGGAGGAATTTGCGGTCGTCACATGGGAGGCCGATCCCTTGCCCAAAAGATCATCTGCCAAGGTTTTTACTGGCTCACAATCTAAAAAGGTGCTTTGGATGTTGTTACTAGGGCTGTAAATGAGATAAGAAAGATCACGAGCTATTCGAGTTCGACTCAGTTAAAGTTCAGTCAAAGCTCGACTCGATTGGACTCGAACTCAACTCGAGTTCTTAACGAGCCGAGTCGAGCTACTTGATACTCGACTCGAAAAGCTCGCGAGTTACTTAAAAATATAATATACTATTTTTTATTTTTTAAAATTTAAAATCTAAATTCCTAAACCTAAAACCCTAAACCCTAAACATAAATCCTAAACTCTAAAATCTAAATCATAAATCATAAACCCAATAACCTATAAACCCTAAACTAACACTCTAACCCCTAAAATTAACAAGCTTGAGTTTACCCAACTTGTGTATCAAATTTTTTTCCTAATAGGACTTTAAATAAGACGTGACAAATCGTGAGTTACTCAAGTCCAACACGGTCAAATATCAGTCAACACTTAACTTGATTGGGCTCGAATCAAACTTGAACTCGACTCGAGTTCTTAACGAGTCGAGTCGAACTCAAATTTTTTAAGCTCGTTAAAATTACTCGAGTTCAAACTCGACTTAAAATCTTAACGAGCCGAGTCAAGTTTAGCATTAGTCGAGCTCAACTCGACTAGTTTACGCCCCTAATTGTTGCCAAATGTGAGTCTTGCAAGAAATATTACATGGTACCGGGAACGCCGACAAAGACCCTACTTGCCATTTCTAGCCCATAGTCTTTTGCAACATGGGGAATGGACATCTTGGGACCTTTTTCCAAAGGCAATTGGCAGAAAGAAATTTATAATTGTGGCCACAGAATACTTCACCAAATGGATGAAACTCGAAACCCTAGCCTCCATATAACATCGAGTTGTCTGCCTCTTTGTTGTTTCTTTCATCGAGCGGGGGTCATTCCACTTCTACATTCAAATCATTACTACAAAGGCGTTGATCCTTTGCTATATCGGGAGAGCCTTCACTATCAGAACGGGGAGTGTCGTAGACGTCTAAAATTAGTGGCTTTTCGTGGAGAACCACACTACCGCTCTCCACCCAAATTAAAAAGGGTAAATTGTTAAGACTTATGGCTCTCCGTCCAAATAAAAAATAATAATCCATCAAGACTTACGATTGTCTGCCTCAAATCAAAAAGAGTGAATCATTAAGAACTATGACTTTCCACCCAAATCAGAAAGGATGAACAATAAGTTACCAAAGTTGTTACTTGTTGCTATTGATGTTTCTTGACAATAAGCTACCAAAGTTGCTTTTTGTGTTCTCTTTTTGTTTCTTGATTTGTGGTATGATTTAGAAGTTCAGTTTGCTCATCATTATTTTCAGGCTCATGCGAGGGAGACATCAACTCATCAAGCCCGTAAACAGTACAAAAAGCTCCTTTGGTCTGTTGGTATAGTTGAAAAGATAATCCTTCGATGGAGGCGTGAAGGTGCCGGTCTACGAGGATTCCGGGTGCAAACTGCAATTGAGAATGCAATATCAGATATCAACGCAGGCGATGAACATGATTCCGAGTACAAGATCAGTACTCTGACTGTATGTTCCCCTCGGTGTTAAAACATTAATCTATCAATTATTGACTGTATGTTCCCCTCGGTGTTAAAACATTAATCTATCAATTGTTATGTTACATTTTCACTAATTATTTTCATCATCTTGTGTTACCCTTCCTACGTTTTAATCAAAATTCAATGAATGAGACGTAAGACCAACTATTATTCATGCTTCATAGTAATGTCTATTTTTAACTTGCATCTCATACGTCCATTTGTAAATATAAAATATTAGCTATCAACTACCGTTTGCAGTCCAATGGTTAGGATTATGATATAGGACAATTAGTCTATACACAGTCGGTGTAAAGTTTTTTTACACAAGCAGCGAGTCCACAGCCCTGAACACTTCATCAAGGTTCCGCCCCGTCGTTGCTGGATACAGAAAGCTCAGCTTGATCTACACATCAACAGAACATCAAAATGTTCTCAACATGGCTTCATTTTGATTTTTGAAGTAGTAAAGATATTATACATATGTAAAATTAAACCAACACTTTCACCTTGTTGTTGGATCCGACGATATGCAGAGCTCGAGAAGGGAGGTGGTGCCCCGACGAGTGTCTTTCATTTGGGTCCACCATGTTAAGTTGCTTGATGATTTCTCTGCCGGGATCTGCCACGATCGGGTACGTCACCTTGAACCCAGGCTGCCCCAGTTTCCAAAGAAAACCATGTCAAAACAGGTTTACAAAAGCTTAAATCAAAAGGCTTTTCTAAAAAGGAAACTCAAGAAAGAAAGGTACTTACAGTATAGGCTTCAACGTCTTTGATCCACTCCTTGTGGTTTCGACTTCAAGGTTGGGCACGGTGTCTCCAATGGTCAGGGGACAAAAATCCTATGCACTTTCTCGGTGAAACTTTTTTATACTCAACACTGAAAAATTAAATTTTAAATCCAAACTCTAAATTTTAAATTTCAAACTTTAAACCTTAAAAAATACATCTTACCGTTAATTTTTTAAACCCTACCCCTTAACTTTAAACCATAAATCTAATTTTTTTTTAACATGGGAGCGTAAACCATCATATTAGTACAGAAACAATGCACGATCAAAAACATGATCACCAAACAAAAAGTCAAATAAAAGGAAACATCATACAAATTCAAAAACAAAAATTATGATATAAACAAATTCAAAGTACCTTCTTCATCGCTTCTATTTCTTTTCCTAAAACTGTCATGGAAAGAGTGAATCATTCTCGTCCAAGGAAGAACAAGGAGCAACATTATTTAAACCATCATCTGCCGGTTTGTTTCCATTTACATATTTACCGTCTCTCATGTGATAAAATACAAAATATCAGGGTTTTAGAAAAGAACCAGTATGAGGATCATAGAAGATATTTGGTGGCAATCTTCCCCCGAGGAAGGTGATCTAAACAATGTTGCTTCCTGTTCTTCCATGGAGATAGATGAATCTTGATTAGGGCGTTAGGCTTAGGGATTTAAGTTTTATATTTTAAATGAAGGTTGTGTAATTTTTTTATACAATTGATGTATCTAAATATATATATATATATATATGCGCAAAAATCTTATGCCCCATAATCATGTCTTTTTTTATACCACACACTAAAAAATACTAAAAATTAAATTTTAAACATTAACCTTAAGTTTCACATCTTAAACCATAAACTATAACCTTAAAAAATTACATTATACTTCTAATTCCTTAAACATTAACTTTAAACCTTAAACATAGATAAAGTCGGTTCGTAGAATTTTTATCGACTACTAAGGTTAAAATGGGTGCGTGCATTTCTCGATTGCTCTAAATCTTGGAAGTATAATTAGGGCATGGGAATCGGTTGGTGCGTGCATTTCACCTCCAATACTTACGAGTACAGTTTCGAGTAATTATTATATATTTCAGTGAATTTTTTGTCCATTTCTACGGGTTTCGGAGATTTTTAATCCCTTAAAAGTCAAATAAAATTTAATACTTTACTAACTAAAATATATGATCGATTTTAATTTATAAATCATATACTCGATACACTTAAACATATGATTGACGGAGAACACAGTTATATACTCTTTAATTAACAAAAAAATGATAAATTACTAGAGAGGTCACCCAAACTTAATAAGGTTTAAACAGAAAACACAAATATCCTGGTAAACTAAAATATTGATGATAAAATAGATAGGTAGGTATACAGATAAACGAGAGTTAACTATATATTTTTTAAATTTTATAAATATCAAATTCTTTGCAGATATTTTTCGGTGACCCTTGTAATTATTATATAGTTACGATTTAGTTATCCCACGGCTTGGTTTAAGCAACGCAGTTAGTATGCTAAAGGCTGTAGTTCACTTTTCCTGTCAAAATTTGGTTGCATTTGCGAAGGGATAAGGAATCTGTGTCTAATTTTTCCAATTTTAAACATCAAATGCAATAAGAAATCACTTTAGACATGTACAAGGTGAGTGGTCACATAGGGGCCTCAAGAAAAGAAGAGCTTCAAATGAGTTGAATTAAATGTTTATATGAAGAAAACAAAAGATTTTGATTTAATAAATTACAAGGAAAAAAATAAAAAATAACTTTAAAGAGGGTCTCATGATATATTTTTTACTAAGATAAAAATATCTTAAAAAAACCTTATATATTTTTAAAATTATAAATTAAAGAGCTTTGTTTTAATAAATTGTACAGGACTCCGTAAATCTTTAAATCGTCCCGGTGGCCGGAAAGGAAGGAATGAGTTTTTGAAGATAAGAAATCGAATTATGAAGATTCAAGTACTTCACAATTTACACCAATCACTTTTTTTTGTGTGTTTTCATATTAAAAGGCAAGTTTTTGAGCTTTTGTTGTAATAATCTGAAGGGGTTTGAGGTTTGTTGTTGAATGTGTTTTTGTAAATTTTGAACAGGTTAGTAGTGACAGGAAGCAATGATGGCGGCATTGTATAGCAGATCATGACATTGGCACTTCATCTTATTGATGAGAATTGTCAAATACTGATATCTTACTTTTAATTAAAGCAAAGGTTAATAGGATTTTCTCATTTTTTTCAAAGAAAAAACTTTTTTTTTGTATTTATATTTTTCTTATCACCGAGCATAGTCAACAACGAATGTAAAGAATGTAATAAGGTCTTTTTGTTGCAATGAGAAAAGGATGAAGATGGAGTTTGGTATGAGAAATAAAAAGAAGAAAAGTTCAAGCTACATTTAATGAACCATTCTTCTGCATTGCCAGCATTTGTTGAATTCACGCAAGTACTCCTGCAATATTGCACAATTTTAGATAAAGATGTACGTTTGATCAAGTCGAGTAAAATTTTATTTGATTTTTTTTTTGAATTGAGTCGAGTCGTGTTTTTAAGTTTCTATACAAATTTAAGTGTATTTATTTATAGTATTATAATACATATCGGTTCTAATTTAAACAGCTTTTTATATATATATATATATTATACATATATATTTCTTAACATTTTCATATGTGATATACATAATATATTAGGCAGAATTGAGAGACTAGACTCGGACTTGTAAAGTGATCAACTAATTACTAAAAATTTCGAGTTATTCGAATTTTCATTTTATAACTCAAATATTATTTGAAATTTTTTCGAGACAAGTTTATGAAATTACGAGTAATCCCACATCGGAAAGAAAAAGGGAGGTCTTAGGATATAAATACGGTGGTGCTGCACATCCTATCAGACATGTCTTTTGGGAAGAGGGTAATGGCCCCGTGACAAGTGGTATCAGAGCGACCCTTTGACTGCCCGATTTCACGCCGAGCACCCATGAGTGGGGTAGGCAGGGTGGACAACTGTGACAAGGTGGCCCATCACGAGAGCGGAAGCTCGTGATGAGAGCGTCACGAGGTTGAGTGGGGGTGAATGTCACGCCTGAGAAGAGGCGGGGTCATTAATCCCACATCGGAAAGGAAAAGGGAGGTCTTGGGATATAAATACGGTGGCGCTGCACATCCTATCAGACATGTCTTTTGGGAAGAGGATAATGGCCGAGTCAAAACGAGTCGAACTTTTTTCAGTTGAGTCGAGTCGAGTCGAATAATTTAATTTTTTTCAAGTCAAATTTTGTCCACCCTAATTTTAGATGCAGCAGCCTTCCTCTCCAAAGTCTAAATACCAATTCCACTACCCTTCTCTCGAACTACTTTTCAAGTGTTTCTTTTGGTTTGCCTTCCAAGCATGAGTTAAGCAAGAATTTGCCCTCCTAGTCCTACATCTCCGTTGCTACCAACAATTGGTATTATTTTTGTCCTCAAATTTTGATTTTAGTACTTTGTTGAGAGTTGTGGTGCACAAAGCTAGGTTTGTGAATCTACGATGACTCGAGAGAGAGAGTACGATGGATAAAATCCTAATACAAGAATATGATAATTGTTGAAAGTTTGAGCGGCTGCTTGATAGACAACATTAAAAAAAATTCTCTCAAAAAATTAAAATTTGGTCAACTATAGAAAACAAAATTAGTACTTTGACAGTTATATCCCCTCGGTGTTAAAAGATTATTCTATCTATTGTTATGTTACATTTTCACTAATTATTTCATTATCTTTCCTACATTTACATCAAAACTCAATGAATGAGACGTAAGACCAACTATTACTCCTGGTTCTTAGTAACGCCTATTTTTAACTCCTTATACGTCCATTTATAAATATAATTTATTAGCTAACTCAACGAGTAGTCCTAATAAAAAATATAATATTTATTCTAGATGATTCGGATTTGAGCAGTTTTGTCTACAAAATGTGTGTTATCAGAAGGCTAAAAAAATATGACCAAATACTACCTTATACAGTTATACTCATCTTAAGACTACTAAAAAAATACATAATCTATTAGCTACCGACTAACGTTTGCATTCCAACAGTCAAGATAATAGTGTTTCAACCGATAGTCCACAACAAAGAAAACAAAAATTTTAATATCTTTGCCATTATCTTTTATTTAACTTTTTATAATTTTTCCCTGATCTTTTATATAATTAGTGTTTGTAGTCCAACGGTTAAGATAATTGCCTTCCAACCGATAGACTCGGACACTCGACTTTATTCCCGGCAAACGCAGTGGTTTTTTTAGTTTTTAGCAATCAAAATTCAAAGTTTAATATAATTATTGTCAAAAGATGATTAACAAGCGTTTGTAGTCCAACGGTTAGGATAATTGCCTTCCAAGCAATAGACCCGGGTTCGGCTCCCGGCAGACGCAATTTTTCCATTTTGGCTTTACTTTTAATTTTGGCAACACAAAAGTAAAGATTTAGTATTCTTATCGTTAAAAGCTTCTCAAATCTCGGCTATCATTTTGTCGTTCAATGGTCAGCTATTTATCTTTTAAGCATAGCACTCAGGTTAGACTCCGGCCGACGTAAATTTTGTTTTAGTTTTGGCATCAGAAAAGTAAAAGTTTAATATTCTTACCATTAAAATTTGTGAAAATATCTATGCACACTGGCTGCAAAAATGAAAAGTATGTACAAACACCTTAATTTTGAGAATTTAATTTAGGGTTTAAGTGTACGAGTTTAGAGTTAGAGTTTAAGGTAATATGATTGATTTAGGTTTTAATCTATAAAACTTAAATTTTAACCATAAACCCTATATTCTAATAACACCCCATAATTTCAAAATTCATACACTTAAACCTCTAAGCAATAAACCCTAAACAAAATTCTTAAACCTTTAAACGAAGTCGTTTGTGAAAACATTGAATAATTACCCTTAAAAAATTTTCAAGTAGTGTTGTAGTCCAGCTGTTAGGATAATTGATAGACCCGGATTTGACTCCGGACATACCCAAAATTTGTGTTAGTTTTGGCAACAACAACAAAGTAAAATTTTTATCATTCTTACCAAATTAAATTTCATGAACAACTTTTATTAACCACCGTAAGAATAAGCACTATCATTCTTACCATTTTAAATTACATATATACTCGGACATTAGTGGAAGAATTCTTGTCTCGAAACCTTGACTTGAGGGAATATTTGCTTCGCTTCTTCGTTGCTGGCATTAGGCACCATCTCCCGCACATAATACATTCATAATTCAAATGAACCAAACGCTTAGTGATTTTTTCGTGAACAGTTTAACGAGAAGTTCGTGAACAGTTTAACGAGAAGTTCGTTTATTTATTAAATAAACGAACATGAACAAGATTTTTTGTTCGTTTAATTAAATGAACGAACACGAACAAAAAACTCGTTCGTTCATTTACGTTCGTAAACATTCGGTAATCCGTTCGTTTATGTTCGTTTAAATTTATTCACATATGTATTTTTATATTTATTATTTTTCATAAAAAAGTATTATATTTAAAAAATTATTCATATATATTCGTTCGTTTATGTTTGTTTAAATTTATTCGCATGTCCTTTTATGTTCGTTCGTTTGTGTTTGTTTACGTTCGTTTAACATTTTAACGAACGAACACGAACAAACTACATTCCTTAATAAACAAACACGAAAAGAAATTGCGTTCGTTTAGTTGTTCGTGTTCGTTCGGTTCGTTTATAGGCCTGTGTAATTCCTTTGAATTTTATTCATTTATCCACCTTGATGATTTTATTTATCTTAATATTTTATTGTGAATCATATAATAAAAATGATTATTACATAAATTAATAATTAAATTATTCATTTTGACAAATTACACGTAGTCATGTTTTACTTTCACAAATTATACAATGTCATTAAGAGGATTGAATTTTCTCTTTAATTGAAATATAATTTTATATCCATATATGCGATTATCGACATGTATTAGTAACACACGCAATATATTAAACACGAGTTTACTACTTTAAGACGCATTACTTTTTGATATATCAAAGTATGCAAATTACACATACATAAATATACATTTACTCAATATTAAAAGTCCGTTTGATTAACTGAAAATGATTTTCATAAAATGAATTACGTTTTTTGAAAAACAATTTTCATGAATCAATTTTTAGTGTTTGAGTGATATTGTGTAAATCATTTTATATTGTTTTGTACAATCTCTATATATTATTCATTATAAATATCAAATAAATTACATAATATTAGTCGCTATAAAAAATATTATTTTTAAAAAATGTTTAAATAATTTAATCATTACTATTATTAAAATATTATTATTTTACCAATTTTAAAATAAAATGTAAAGAATGGAATATTTTATTAAAATAATTATTAAAATATTATTACTTAAATATTAAAATAAAATACTATATTATTAAAAAATATTAAATCATAATACGAAAATAAGAATATTATATTATAATTTGAAAATTATTAATCCATATATTTTAAACACTTTCATATTAACAGTTTTAAAAAATAACATTATAATATTTTACTGATATTAAATAAATAAAATTATAATATTCATTACTAGTAATTCAATAATAATTCCAACAACAGTTCGATCTAGAGGGATGAGGCGTTTGGTCCCTTAAGCAAGATCAGAAGTTTAAATTTTAGCGTTGTGAATAAAGAAAAAGGGTAAACTACTGGAATGATTACTTATGTTTAGTAAATGTACACTTTTGGTCACCAAGTTTCAAAATTGACTGTTATAGTCACTTATGTTTTCGTTGTGTAAACTTATAGTCACTCGAACGCTAATTTCTGTTAAATACCATTAAATGTGTGATGTGACAGTTACGAAAATTTGTATAATAGCACATTTAATCCTCCATATTTACACATTCAATTAAGTTAGTCCTAATTTAAAATAAATACTTAATTTTAGCCTCATTATTTAGACATTCTTTCAATTTGATCATATTTGGTATTAAAAATAATTTAGTATTTTTTCTCCAACAAAATGATGGCACGTATCATTATCTGGTCGAAAGAAAATGAGACCCACTTCTTCATTTATAGTGTTTAGCGGCCATTGAATTGTTGACAAGTATCAACATCTTAACTATTACTCTTAAAAATATCTAGACTATGCTATAGATAATTCAGATATAGTATTAGATATTTTTAGACATATTTTTTTAAATTATTTTTGATAAATATATAGATAATTCATACAAACTATGTGGAAAGAGTAAAAATTGATGAATATTTAAAATATAAGAGCGAATTTTGATTCTATTTATCTGATGATCTTATATATATTATATGATAATCTTTGGCGTCAAGAAAATATATTTGCTGAAAAATATAAAAGGGATAACTATCTTGATTATTGATAATCTTTGGCGGCTTATCGTAGAGGAAGTCTGTTAGTAGAATTCTTTTTGACTTCAGCTCGTTGGTAAATTATTATTTTCCAGTATATGATTTAGGGAAAAATTAATTTATTTGATTCAATTCGTAAACCAATTTTCACTAGGAAAATAGAGTTCAATTGGAATTTGTATTCTTGTTTTTTATTAAAAAAACTTTTAATTAGTTATAAAAAAGAATTTAGTTAAATTTTATTAGACAATATGGAATTAAGTTTATGATAGTTTTTTTAACTAACGAGTGGTTCAGTAGAAAACAAGACGATATTCATTGTAGCAGATCTGAGTTCAAATAGTTTGATTTGCAAGTTATATGTATTATCAAAGAGTTAAAAAAATGTACAAACACTATTTGTAATTACCATACGACTATTAAAAAGGCTTAAGGGTGTAAGAAGCCTTTGAATTTTTGAAAAAATCAATTAAGCCCCTGGATTTTTTTGCACCCAATTAAGTCCTTGAACCAAGAAATTGGATCAATTAAGAATAATTTTGACCATTAAACTTTAACAATTTTTTAACTGTTGGTTTAGTGCGTCATGCCATATTGTTTCCACTTGACATTTTCAGAACTTTTTAATTTTATTTAAATTTTTTAAAAGTTCTAAAAATTCTAAAAAACTTATAAAATTTATATAAAAATATTATTAAAAAAATTATAAATGTAACATGATAAAACTGTAGTGTATCATGTGCGAGTAATATCTAAAAGAATATGTCAAGACTTAATGGTCAAAATTAGTTAAATAACTTAATTGATTTAATTTCTTAGTTCAACGGCTTAATTGAGTACAAAAATAATTTAAAATTTTAAATAATATTTTTCAAAAATTCTAAAATTTCTTACACCCTTAAACTTAAAAAAATATTTTCTCATTTCATATTGGTATTACATAGTCATATTATTAGAATTTGTGATCCGGAATTCATTTTGTTTGGTACGAAAATTTACGATGTGATATATTCGGCGAAAAAATAAATTAAGAGATATGGTAGATGCAGAGACTTTCGGATCAATAGGCCGAGGTCGTTGCCCACCACTAATCCTATTGAGAGTGATGGTCTCGAGGTATGGTACACTTTTATTTAACTAGGATTACTGTGTCCATTCAACTATATATATGATCGAAATATTGGGTGTAATTTTTTTTTTACTTTTATACGTTTTTGGATTATTGATAAGATGAAGCGGATAGTTAAGATTAACGGTAAAATATGTAAAAATTATCACTTAAAAAAGTAAAGATTTAATTTTAGTCATCTATTTTTCCTTCAAACGACCTAAAAAACGTATAAAACATAAAAACTCTTACATTGTGTAAGTGAAACCCAACTCATATATATATCAAGGGTACGAGGTATTCTCGTATAATTCTTTTGTAATTTACCATAAACTATAATGAAATTTTATCCTCCACTCATGATTTTTCCGTTCAAAATTCTTCACATAAATATCTGTGTTCTTGTCTCTCTTTCTTATTGCTTTGCGATCATTTATCATAACAAATACTTATCCAAAAGTTCGGGTTGTTTGGTTCAATCACGATAACGACAACTATAAAGTATAAAATTTCTTTACTGAATCGTAACACCAAATTTTCATTATCGCATGTAGAGTTGCATGAGATTCTCGTGCAAATGAATTCAAATAATACTTCTTTAGGGTTTGATCAGATGTCATCATCGTAGCCACTTATGATTGAAGGAGAATACCACAACTGCGTTGTGGTTGAAGTTGGAGACTTGGAGTAATAGTACAACTACTCTCATTAATGGTAAAAAGTTTGTCTCTGGTTAAGTACGATGAAAAGGATTTATAGTTAATTCTGTTTTCCGTTACACTGTTCTTATGTGACTATTAAGTATAATATTTTATATAGTTACTAGTATCTTATTGTTAATAAAATTTATGATGTCTTATCATCGTATGACATGATGAAGTATCTCGTGGTTGAACCTAAATCACAATTTTAGACAAAAATCTTGTTTACCATGGGAGGGCACAAGAACTGAATCCTAGTGGTGATGCAAGATTTAGAACAAAATTGAGAAACTCAAATAAAACATGTTATTATTGTAAGAAATAATGGCATATTAAATCAAAATGAAAGTCATGAACAACTTTTTTAAAAGTAAAAGAATCGACATGTAATTTCAAACATTTTATAATCTTATTGCACGTTGTTTGAAGTTTATATATTTTAAACTAGAGATCGATGATAAGGAGATGAATAAGTTGCAGCAAAAGTATATAACTTATGAAGAAAAAGAAATAAAGTCATAATGGTTGTATAAAATCCCTATCGAATTATAACTAACAAAATAGTTTAGTTTAGTTTAGTGGATATGCACATGGTTTTTCCCTAAAAGATCTTGGTTTAATCCGCCCGAGGCCAAATTTTAAAAAAAATAAATTTTAAATCAATCAAAAAATATCACGTTTCAGCATCTGAGTGGTCGGGAATACTTTGACAACATATAATTATTTATATAATTTTTTTTAATAAATACTGACATGCATACCAGGTCATCATTAGCTACCACATCAACATACCACATCATTATTTCAGTCTATGTACTCTTGTCTAGTCATTTAGATGCGTTGACCGTTTGTCAACCAACTATTTCATCTAAAAAATGGCCATTTTATCCGGAAATGAAATATTGTACGCTAAAATACATTTAAAAAAATAGGCCAAAGTGACAAAACTGTGAAATGTTAAACGTAAATTTAAGTATTATATCTTTTTATAATTAAAGTTTATGCTAAAAATGTCTCGAAATTAAATACGAATTCCGACATTATATTTTTTTTCTTATTTTTCATTATTTACTTTACCTTTTGATATAATTTTTCTATTCTTTTTGGCACATTTTTTTATTAGTTGTTTGATTGTTTTTTATTTGATTTTTTATCAAAGTTAAATTTGACGTCACTACGATCGATCAAGATGTAGTTTGGAGTAAAATGGTGAGCGAAAGAGCGAGAGAGCAAGCTGTTCACTGTGTTCGTCGAAGGAGTGAGCAAAAGAATCCACAAGTCAACCCTGGGTGAGACGTCTATATCGCGTACTGGAATAAGAAAAGGATAATGAAGAAAACAACATTCGCCTTTGTCCGATTCAAGCACAGAGAAGATATGGAGAAGGCGATACAACAAGGTAATAATAGAAAGATGGATGGCTATTTGATCTCAGTATCGGCGGCAAAATATCTACACCAGGATTCAGTAAGAAGGAATATTGGGAAAGGGCCGAGGGCTAAAGCGAAGGCTCCACAAAAACATGGCACAAGGTCTTCTAGGGTTAAGGAAGGAAAGTCGTATAAGGAAGCTCTGTTGGGTCCGTGCTCGAAGGTGCCGGAAGAAGGGGAGACAAATCGTCAGGGCATTGTCATAGAGGACTTGGTGGTCTGCGAAGCTCAGGAAGGCGCCCTTGCTGGCCATAAAGCCGGGTTCTCTCCGGCGTTTCAAGTCTCCATTCCAAAACCTGAAATGGAATGGGTGCGAAGGTGTTTAGCCGGTAAAATAAAGAACATGTACAATATGGAGATTGTCCAACAATCACTTTTGGCAGACGGTTATACCTGCAAGGTTAGTCCGTGGCATGGCTCGCTTGTCATCATTTGTTTTCAGTCAGATAGCTTGGTTAATGATGCATGGATGAGGAAGGACCAGATATTAGGAGAATGGTTTGAGCTCATTAAACCATTGGCGATATCGGAGACAAATAATAGGGTTAAGTTGTGGCTGGTCCGGGAAGAAGTTCCCATTTTAATTTGGCATGATGCATTTTTCTCGAGCATTGGCAATAGATGGGGATCCCTCATCAAAGTTGAAGATCAGACAAGTAAGAAACAAAGGTTTGATAGGGCAAAAATCTTGGCGCTCGTTAACAAGAAATCAGACGTGCCTGAGTACGTTACTGTTGTCGTGGGAGGCCGGGAGTCGAAAATTTTGGTACACACGGAAGAGTTTGAGGAAGAAGCCGAGTGGATTGATGGGGTGAGTACTGTGCCGTGGTAAAAATCACTGCCTTAGAAGCAATTTCACCCCGATGGTATAATCACAATAATGGACGTTGTCCCCCAAGGTTAACTAAGTCTCCCAAACATTGTACACCCGAAGTGAACTCGCTTGGTGTTGCACTCTTCGAAGAAAACATGAAGGATCAAATGTTTTCAGTATTTCGAAACAATGAATTTAAGCTCTCTATTTATAAGTCAAAAGCATGGACAAATTAGTAAATATTAGAAGAATCAGTTATCGTAAAAAATCTCAACCGCCCATATAATATTTACTATATATAAAAAATAAAATCTTATTTAAAATAAATAAGATTATTGTAATCACTAATTTTGTCCGGGATAAACTTGTTCTATTTTTTATTTGTGTTTTTGTAATAATGGGCTTATATATGTTACTAATATCTAAATAAGGTGTTATTGGCTATTTTTGTTAAAACAAGCAAAAATATTTGTAGTATTATATATATGTATATATGTTGCTATTTTATTATCATGCTATGTTATCGAAAAACCCAAAAAGATTACTAGTATATTATATCATCTACCTTATCTATTTTGTGTTTAAAACCCAAAAAATTACTAGTACTATTTTAAGTATTTATATGTCTTATTGCTTTTATTATCCTATTATTATGTTATCTTTTATTTTAATTTGAATTTATTATTATCATTATCATATTTGTTTCCTATTATTATATATTATCATACGTCCTTATTATTATCATCAGAATATAAAATATACATATGAGCTTAATTAAAATAAATTAACAGCCCATAAATACTAATGAAATAAAAGCCCAAAATGTTTATTTTATTATCAATCCAATATACAAAAACCCCAAGAAAATATGATAATATGCATATACATCTATGGCCCAATAAGGCCCTAAACAAAAAAACCCTAACATTAATATGCTAATCTTCGTGCAGCCATCAGATCTCTGCCGTTGGATCAAAACGAGGATGAACGACCCAGATGGAAAGGGCGAGATGACTCTTCAACTCCCCACGCGCCTCACGCGCGACGCTTCATCTTCTCGACGCGTGCGTGGATTTCACGCACACCCTTTCAATTCCCGTAACCCTTCAATTATGGCCATGTTGGCACCACATCAGTGACATATCCCCGCCACGTCAGAGCCACGGTAGCAACCAGGACCACCCCTCTCTCATCATCCACCTCCAATAGCCACGCCAATGGTCCCCTCTCCAGTATAAGCCTCACATGCGAACAAGCAAAAACAGATCAAAACAGGAATCGGAGAATAATGAGAGACAAGCCAACAATTGCAGAGCATATACATGAATCAAGACAAAACAAGATGGCAGCCAATAGGAATTCTCAGTGGGTTTTTCTTTTTTCCTAATTGATGTAATATTCAGTGGCTATATAACAAAAGCCCTAAATCATTTGTAATTTATTCGGCAACCATCAGAGCAATAGAAGCAAGAGAAAAGCCTCGATTTTAGAGGTATATTGTTTCTTTCTTTTACCTAATTCGAAGCATAAGCATAAAAAATGAGGGTCAATTTTTACTTTCGGGGTGTCTCATCTCCTTCGCGACGACGTCCTTTCGTGTTGGTGACAATCCCTTTGGCTTCCTCAGCCATGACGGGTGAACCGATCGAAGGATAAAGCTTCAGAAGGGGGTTCTTTTTTCTTTATTTTCGTTTCGGTTCTTTTAAAAAGGAGGGGAGTGGAAGTCTGGTCTTTAAAAAGGGGTGGCATATCCAAGTTTAAATCGAAAAAAGGAAGCTTTTGGGGTGATTTGAGAGTTCGTCGGCCGCCGCTCGGCGGCGTACGACAGAGGCGTCATTGGTTTTTGGAAAACCCCGCCAGAATCTGGATTCATCAAGAACCCAAATGAACCGATGAGCGTTATTATAATGAAGGGGTTCTATTTTTGCCGAAAAGGGAAACAAAATGAAATAAAGAGGTTTTTATAAACCTTTCTCATTTTAAAAATGGGGAAATAACATAATAAGGACCTCCACCCCTTGTTATTTACGTTTTTAAGGACCTCTACCTTTTTAAATTACACAATAGGTCCCCTCGTGTGGGATAACTACCCCCGAGGCCATTTCGTCTTTTTTATTTATGATTTAGGTCCTCCTAGCTTCGTTTCGGTCTATAATCTGATCCACTTTTCTTCTTTAAATTTGGTGTTTAAGTTTTTTCATCTGTTCAATTGAGTCATTTTCTAGTGTTAAAACCCCTTTTTTGGTTGCTCATCGATCATGCATTTTAATTTAAACTTCGTTTTTTTCTTCTGATTAATTGCCACCTTTTAATTATTGTTATTAGCTATGTTTCTGCTTTATGTGGTGTATTTATGTGATTTGTGGTTTGTAGCTTCATATATATGTTATCATGTAATGTATAGTATATAGTATAATGCATAGTTTATATTTAATGTATAACATATGGTATATTTGTATATTATATAGCTGTTTTTATATATTATGTAGTATAATATATGTTTTTCCTGTAGTATATAATTTTATATATGGTATATAGTTTCTATAATATAGTTTGTATATAATGTTCTTAATATATAAAATATAGTCTTTTAAAATATATAATATACGTAGCTTTACAAAAGTATATATCACATATACTTTCCTTAAGATAATATGTTTTTTTCTTAAATATATAATAATTTTAATATAATGTGCTATAATAAATATATATAATATGTGGTTTTTGGGCCTTGTTTTGGGCTTTGTGGTTTGGACCTGGTCCCTTTTTAGGCATTAAATTTGGTTTTGGGCTTCAGTTTGGGCCTAGTTTTAGAAGTTTCGGGCTTTTGTTTTGGGACCTAGTGTTAGTAGTTTGGGGCCTTCGGGCTTAGATAAATAGTTTTTGGGCTTTGGATTAGTTTAAGTGGATTAGCTTAATTAATTTAGATCGCGTGCTCGTCTCGCAGGGCACGATTCTTAAATTAATTAAGATTAATTCTAGATTAAGACTCTCTTAGAGCCTTAGTTAGACTAGGGTTCTAATTAATTTAGTGAATTTGAATTTGCCCTTGGCTTATTTGAGTAAATGTTAAATTCATTAAATTAATGGAATATTTCTTAATTACTTTTAAGCCAAATCAACTTCAAAGCTTAGATTAACATTTAATTAATTATCATAATTTGCTAGGGTTTAGTCTCTTAGGGCAAATTAATTTAGGGCTAATATTAGAATCACTTGGCTATTAATTAGATCTGTCATAATTTGGGCCTTTTAGGTTAGAACTTTGGGTGAGCTTCTTTTTGTGTGTTTACATTTGTGCCTTTGTTTGCCACCCTTTAATTGTCATTCATTCGGCCCATTAATTTTGTATTAATTAATTTAAATCATGAAACATGAGGTATTTATTAATCCCAATATTCGTGTTGTAACAATCTTACCTTAGTATATATTAACTGAATATTTGGATTAATCCTTACTGACCCGGGTGAAAACTAAAATTTGACAAGATCATGCTGTTTGCATCATGCATAAAGGTGATGTATGGGATCCAAACCATAAATTAACACGGCAATCAGGCTTATTCAATGTCGATTTAATCTATGGTCCGATGTATCGTCACCCTTATTAATTAAATGTCCAATTAATTTGAACCTACCAATTTGATAAAGCTCGTTCAATTAAGGTCACCAAATTAAATTCTTTTCAAATTTCGATAATTTACTTCGATTAAGAGCAATGGATATTTTGGTACCGATTTTTAGGCGTGATGGGGGTGCTAATCCTTCCCCACGCGTAACCAACTCCCGAACCCTTTTATTTTGAATCTCTAATTTTCTGGTGTCCGGCCTACCTTATCCAAGTGGTCGGTGGCGACTCCAAGTCTTATTTTCAAATGAAATCGATTTTCCAAGTTTTTAATCTTTTTTTTCAAAGGATCATGATCTTTCAAAAGAAAATCCCCTTTTTAAACTAATCTTCTCCAAAATGGGGGGGGGGTACATTTTAGTAGCTTTCAAAAAACGTCGCTACAATTATTTATTTGCATTGTCCAACAATCCCCCACTAATGCAAACAAATAGAGAAAAAGTGAGAAAAGAACAACAACAAAATTAACCGCTTAAGTACTAGTGAACATATATGAAATTAATACATAGTGGAATAAGTAATTCTTCTCTTAACAAGTGAACGAATCTATAACTTGTTAAAATAGGAGTGAACTCACAACACATGACGAATTTCTTCTCAAAATGAGTTCCGCAATAGATTAACAATTTAGCCAATATACCTCAAGATGCTGGTAAGTGCTCTAGAAAGACAGCTCAAGTCTTTCATGGAAGATGAGTAGTTCTTCACACTTATGTAGGTGATTTCATCAAGTATATCTCGATATAGACCACTCGAATCAGGGCTATGAAATCATTAAGAGCATTCATCAAGCTCAACCTCTTCATTATTAAATATTCGGTGAAATCATCAAGTCCATCTCACAAGGACTACCCAAAACTTGGGATATGAAATCATTAAGAGCATAAAAACTCATCCTTTAACGTTAGTGGATTCATCAAGTCCTTCTCACTAAGACCACCCAAAACCTGGGCTATGAATTCATTAAGAGAAAAAGCTCAACCATATGCATGTACATTGTTCGCCATAGGGATAAGTAAAAATGTACACTATAAGTCTTTCCATGGCTTCGTTTGACCACATGGAACTTAGAGAACTAAGTTGGGTATCCACCATGAATTCCTCAACCAATGGGCTTAAGCCTTATCCCCCTTGACGAACCATCAACCAATTTCCTTACTTATCTTTTAGTAAAAGAATCATCAAGGTTTCTTGTTGTCCTCGTGTACTCTACAATCAGTACTTCATCTTTATCAAATGTTTCATGACTCATGTCAAATTTGCTTGAGTATTCCACTCAATATGTTATTCCTTATTTTTAACTACACAAATTGTAGCTTGTGAGTAACATAAAATATCACACTTATCCATATAGATTTATATGCTACACAAAAAACACATGTGATACAAGTTCATGACATAATTTTAGACACCTCAGATTTACCCCACATTTTAAGGGTTGAAATAATCATACTCAAAATAAAGTGTCTAATTATTTTCGTATAAAGATATGTAAACATGATTTTTGTCAACTTTACTCATATACACTAGAGTAAATTCTATAATAGGTATTAAAACTCAAATATCAACATAGACATAAAATTATATTGTTTACAAAGAATCTATATTCCAAATATAATGTCATGATTTTAAATAAGGAGTGTGACTTGCATAAATACAACATATTTTTATTTGACCATCAAGACTTTGTCACAATTGAAGGGAAATTTTTATTATTCCAAATTTTCTAAGAGTTTCAAATATTAAGGAGTACATTATGACAAATTTTCAACAGTTTTTTCTTTTATCTATATTCCCTTTCTCTTTTATTATAAATTGGAATAGTGGGCATAATTCTGAATAATGTACCAGGTAAATTTTCAGGAAAGAGAGGTGGTGCACAAGACAATCTCAAATACCAAGTCTTTCCTAAAATAAATCCTAGACATGTATTTTCATAATATCACACTACTTTAGATTGATTGCACAATATAGTTCCCCCACTATTTAATATGTTTTGATTATATAATAAAACATAATTAAAAATATAAATTGTGCTTGTTAATTTTCTTAGTCTTTAAATCTTATGGTTTGGTCAAACCCATATTATTCTCCACTTTTAAAGACTAATTTTTTAAGACTTACTCATTTTAAAGAGCATACAATTCATGCAATAGCCAAATAATGAATCAACAACAAACAAATTAGATTAAGAATTTAATCTAATTTCATATTTAAAGCTCAAGAAAATTTGTTTACCTTTTATTGGCCAAGAGATGAATACATGTGTTTGAGTCCAATCATTCATCTTTATCTTCAATCGGATTGACCTCGAATAGATTGTTCACTCTATGATCTTTTAATCATCTTGATGTCTTTATATATATATATATATATATATATGTATATATATATATATATTTAAATGCTTATATCAATATATAACTTATGTGATATGAATTAATCATGTAACAAAGTTAAAAAACATACCTTATAGGTAGAAGTAGACTCGTCTATCCTCGACATGATTTAATTCATATTCTCTCTTCGAATCTTTAACCAAAGTGACCTCAAAGTTCACTACGACAACCACCTCATTTGAACCGACAACTTCTTTTGATTTTAGAATGAGAGAAATTATACCATGTTAGTCTCAACAAAATATTTACTAACAAAATAATCTTCCAAAAAATAATAACAACAATTCACGATCATAATACTTATCTTTAATATTTATTTCATCATAATGACGATTTCTTTGAAATCCTGATTTTGAATTCGTTATAACATCAAAAGGGATCTTCTTGGTCAACCACTTCAGTTGCTCTCAGGCCTTGATATATTGGGCAACGCAAGTAGTGCTCTTGGTAATTTGAGTAAAGGAGTGGCTGCTTTATCAATGGATCAGAATTTCATTCAACAGAGACAGGTGTGTCACAAACGCAAATTTGGATTACTAATCTTTCATTATCTGAAAAATCTTTTCTTGCTCATTTATGTTTATCATGGGTCTGCAAATAACTGTATAAAGCTATTTTGTGCCACGTTTGCTTCTTTGGTGTTTCATCTACTTGAAGGTGTGTAAAAACCCTTAACCTTGAAAGATGCGTTAGACCTGTATAATAACTGTCAAAAGGGATGTTTACTATATATTGCTAATGTGATTCGATTCAAGCCTAATAAGAGAATTCTGAATGGGGTGACTAACCCTCTTGTAGATTTCTCCCTAAAGCGATATTATCATCCAATCGGTTGAGTGTCAACCTTTTTTTTCTCTCTTCCTACTCATGCCACTGTTACATGCATGCTATGCTACTGTGTATTAAAGTCAATACTAATCAAATGGGCCAACCATCCAGGAATGTTCACTTTTTCTTTTCAATTTGATTATTTCTGGCAGGAGAGCAAGGGTGTAGATGACTTAGGTGGTGTCATCAGAGAAGGGGGTGGAGCGCTAGCAAAAGGCCTGTTTAGAGGAGTTACTGGCATATTAACGAAGCCTATTGAAGGTGCAAAATCTTCAGGCGTCGAGGGCTTTGTTCAGGGTATTGGAAAAGGCATAATAGGTGCAGCCGCACAGCCTGTGAGTGGTGTTCTGGATCTTTTGTCAAAAACTACTGAAGGTGCAAATGCTATGAGAATGAAGATAGCATCTGCTATAGCTTCAGATGACCAACTCCTCCGCAGGAGGCTGCCTCGTGTAGTTAGTGGTGATAATTTGCTTCAACCATATGATGAGTATAAAGCACGAGGACAGATACTTTAGTTTTTGTATCCTCGTCTGGCGGGTACGGTTCTGTTACAGTTTTGCACTTAACCTTTTTCTGTGTTGTATTTATGTATGAAAATTCCGTAGATGATCACCTGCTTTATGTTATGAGTATAACTGTTTTAACTTTCTGGCATTTGTGTTCATCTTGAAGGTAATATTGCAATTGGCGCAGTCAACTTCTTTCTTGGGCCAGGTTGATCTATTCAAAGTACGCGGAAAATTTGCATTATCAGATGCATATGAAGATCATTTCATGCTACCAGAGGGAAGAATTAGTATAGTTACTCATCAAAGAGTGATATTGTTGGAAGTAAGTCGACTAATGTTGGAAATATTTTATGGTTGTCTGGTCCCTTTTTATTGTTATTATTCTCTCCATAGATCAAACTAAAGGATCACACACTATCTTGTCTTTTTCAGCAAAGCTCTAATATAACTCAGAGGAAATTTGACCCGATGAAGGATCCGTGTTTAGTATTGTGGGATGTAGCGTGGGATGATCTGGAAACAATGGAGCTGACTCGGTGAAAGAAAGACCACTTAAAAGCTCCACCTTCACGACTCATACTCTATCTAAGGACTCAACCATCAGATACAAATGAACAAGTCCATGTCATAAAGTGCACCCGAGATACTCATCAGGCTGTTGAAGTTTACTCCTCAATTGATCGAGCAATGGTTACTTATGGACAAAACTCTTCAAAGGTTAGTTTCAAGATGATTTCATTTATTTATGCATTTATTTTGTTTATATAGACTTCCCACTGTATTTTTCATAATTTTGACATTGTTTTGCTATTTTTCAAGTAATGTTTTCAAAGTTTGAAACATAATATAAGCATGGGTGTTGAAAACTTGAAATGGGTGCAACATAGGCTGGAGTGTCTCTAAGCCATGGTCTTGGATCATCCCTGCTAAGATTTAAGTTTCTTTTTTCTTCTTTTGTGGTTTTGGTAGTGAAATCTTGTCTGAATGAACCAGGAACTGCTGATGAAGAAAGTGACTAAACCATATTCACCAGTTAGTGAAAGCAATGCCGTTGAAATGAATGCAGAGGAAGTCGGTTCCACCTGGTCTTCTGAGCAGGTGTCTTGTCCTACGAGACCACTTTTGGGAGCAGCAACAACTAACTTGGACAGAAAATCTAAAGAACGGCAGCCTAAAAAACACGCAATCGAAAATGTTATTAAGACGTATAACATTTTAGTTTGTGTGGGGATAATATTTTTACGTTGCAACCGAAAATGTTATAACGTAAAATGTTATCAAAATGTATAATATTTTTAGTTGTGTGAGTAACATTTTAAGTTGCAACCTAATATGTAAATCGAACAACTTAAAATGTTATATATTTTAATAACATTTTAAAATAATTATTTTTTAGGTTGTCGCACAGCAAACTCCCCCTAAGTTGGGAGTTGCAAGTCAAAGCATCCATTTTGAGTAACATTTTTTCTGTAAATGACATTAAAAGAAAATGGTTGGTGAATAGATTACTCTGCCCGAGTATTAATGTAATAGATTTTCATTACTAGAAAGCTTATGTTAGTAAATATCCCATATAACACACACAGACATTATATAATCAAAATTTTGAAATGTATAAACATTTTTGTTCTATTCTTTGGGAAATGTGAATGATGAAGAAAATGTCCAAAATGAGACTTTGTGGCACTTTCAAATGTCAAGGCTTTGCTTGCCCAGGCAGGGCAGGATTAATATTTAATGTGTTGGTCATGTATAGTTTTATACTGTATTAGTGAATTAGACATTGCACATCATAAATTTTTAAGGTCAAAATTTATTAAATGTATTTTTGAATAGGGTTCTACATATAATGACAAGACTAGCACAAGTACATAAGCCCTCAAGCTTGACGTAGAACTGTTGTTCTTGAGCAATCATCTAATTCTTAATTTTCGATTTATTTAAACTTTGTCCTCCTCCTAATTAATTATACTTTGCTTCCTCACTTATGCGGGGACATCTCCTTGTACATGCCATCTGCTATTTTGGACAAATAGTTCGGACAATTAGGGGTATTTATAATAGATTAACTGTACCGTTTGGCCTAAACAGTTATTTAACCGTTATAACGGTTATAAATTGTAAACCATTAATAAATGGTTAATTATTTTAACCGTTAATGATTAAGCGTTATTAATGGTGAACCGTTATTAATGGTTCAGTTATAGGTTAACATATAGACTATTACAATATTTTTTACATGTTCACCGCTTCTTTTGATAATAATGAAATTATCTATCGATAAATATTATATTATAAGAAGCCTTAAGATTGACATAATCAATCTTGTGAGCAAAATATATGTTATAAATAATTTGATAACGGTTAACCTATAGATTAATCATTAACTATTATTTTTAGCAGTTCAGTTAATCGAGTCGTTTAGCCTTAACAATTTAGTTAATCAAAACCGCTTAGCCTTAATAATTCGATTAATTAACCTATTATATCGGCTAGCGGTTACAATTACTTATGCAGATGCTCGAATATAATGACAAAGCCCTCGTCCGTGATGATATCTCTTATCATCCTCCAATCGCAGCCCATCCTGATTCAAGTTGCATAGTCCCGTAACTCCCGTTAGAGTTAGATATTTTTATAATATTGGTTGAAAATGTTTTCTTTGTTTAAAATTCGATTTGCATAATGAGTTGTTTAACAATTTAATAGCAAAATAAGTTTGGGGATTATGTAAAATTAAATTTAGTTACAAAGTTTTTTTTTTAAAAAAAGCAAGGATTAATATCACTATTTGTCCTTGCCAAAATTCTCATTCATAGAAATTATATTATGGATCATTTCTGCCGCGTAATTCGTAAGATCAACTAATAAAAATCACTCATCTTATTTTTTATTAGTCGAGCTCCCTATTCCTAGGCTTAAGAGGAACAAACTATTGGTGATGTTGTACAAGCCACAAAGAAGTGAATTTGGTGTCTTTAATTTTAAAGGAATATTAATGATAAACTCATCATTATATTTTAATTTTTAAAAAAAGTCGAAAGATTGTACTTTAGATTCGTTGAGTTCGGAATACTTTTAAATGAAACTAATATCGAATTCACGTTCAGAAGGCTAAAAAAAATGCCTGAAAATTTTGGGTCCAACAATTAACTGCGGCTAATTACAGACAACAATGACCATCCAGTGAGGCGGGTGACTTTGGGCAGCTGCTGTGGGAGTCGTGGCTCGGGATGCACATTGACTTGTCTTAGCAGGCTTTGCTTCAAGTTCGGATGCGACTTTAGTTGACGCTCACGCATTTTATGAGGCCATTCTCCTTGCTCTTGACCGAGGATGGTGGCGACGCGGCAAATGTCGTCAATCTACTGCAAACTCCATTGGGAGGCATTTCGTTCCTAGGCTCGCTACCTATCTGAAGCTCGATGAATGCTTACTCAGCACCCGCAGATAGCCATCGGGTTCATTCCTAGATGACCGAATGTTGCAGCTCATGCAATCACTGGGCACTCACCTCCCAATCTTGTTCATATTTCGAGTTTTAATGCCCAGATTACATTGCTTCAATTGTACTAGATGATGCCACTTTTGGCTAATATATATTCCTTTTCAAAAATAAAAATCTAGGTATCCACACATTAGACAAGAGTAAAGCTAATTATTGGATATTAGAACTTTCATAAAAAACCTACGACAAATACCATCAAGACAAACGAACACCACTTGAGATCCTCACTGTTCAAACCAAGCTTTGAGCAATAAAAAAATCGAATCCAAATTTGAGATTTTCACTGTCAAAACTCAACTCAGCTCGATTATATCCCTATTATTATGATTCTAATATACTGAACAAAGCAGGAGAAAAGCCAATCGATGCTTACTTTACTAGCATAAAGCTCAAGTATACTGAGTGATAAAAAGAAGAAAGGAAATTGCTCATTAGTCATAACATAGTATAACAGATGATGTTTATGTTAATTTAATCATATACAAATTATTATACAAGGAATGGTTTATTCATTTATTTATTCGACTTACATCAAGAATACCTTGACGGTGACAAAAGACCAAACCTGGGAGTTATGATGAGCCATGCTGCTGCACTTCACGCATGATCTTCAAGAGTTCATTGACATTGCAGATTCCATATCTGCTCCCTTCTCCCTGCCTCCTTCATATGTGCATACATTTCAACTAACAGAGCAGGATATTTGTCTATACACTGTTATGCTTAGCCTTCGGCCTTTGGCCCAGCACTTGTTGATTCTTCATAAGACTTCTTGCTTGCACCTAGGAAACACCACTAGGAGATTATCATCATAGCATTTCCTCCCAACTTTTAATATTAATTGCAAAATGAGTAGAGTTCCCAACCTAACAACAGCAGAGCCTGGCTTCATGTAGGACTGGAATCCACAGGATACATCAACTCAAATCGAAACCCGCATCTGCATTTATGGCATACATCAATTTGGCTTCCAGTTGCTCTTTGCTGCACCATAAGCACACATCATGAATGAAAGTTGATCATTATGAATTATATAAAAATGATTTTTGGGTGGTAGTAAGCAGCCAAGATGAAAGCTAGTACAAGCAGAATGACTAAAATGGTGCATAAGAGAATGGCTAGTCCCATTCTTTTGCAGGATAATTTACAGGCGACTTCTGAATGATACAAAACCATAAATAGCAATTTGATTTTCATGCCAAGAAATTGAATAGAACTCTTATAAGCTATTCAAAGAGAGACAAACCTTCCATATGGTGGAAGCTTTAGAAGGTTCATACAAGTAGCTGACGTCGGTAATCGGTCCAACGTTTCTTCAGAGGCACCTCCAGCAGCTCTGCAAATAAACCACATCAAAATCTTTAATTCCTAATTGAAAAAAAAAAAAAAGTAGTGGTGGAAACAGAGAATTGAAGTAATGTCTCCTATTAACCACATGACTGATAAGTTATCGTTTTCCAGAGTACATTTGGTACGATTGTTACCTTTGTATGCAAAATAGAGGCTCAAGATATTTGAATCCCAGCAGCGGTCCTCGGGAACATCCAGTTACAAACCTAAAAAGAACCTCATCTAATTATTACCCCCTCATGTTCATTACTCTTGAAGTTAATTGAAGTAGACAACATAAGGCAATTAAGCACAAGAACACAGATGATGCAACTCACTTCAAAAATTTCTTCTGATTTTCCAGTGAAAAGCTTTTGAGGACTTCCCAAAACATATCAATGACATAATGGTCCTGTTAAGCTAATAAGTAAAAATAAGCTTTTGAAAGCAAACAACTCTTGATGATAATATCAGATAGAGCAATTAATCAAATTTACACTCTCAGTCCCCTTTCATTTCAACTTAGATACAACTTGGAATGAAATCATTATAAGCCAACAAATAATAGATGAGAAAGGTAAACAACTTACACTATGATAACCACCCGCATAATTGGTGTTGCACCGAAGGTCATCAACATCCAAGCTATCAAGTGAACCCGATATCAGAAGCTGCAATGATAAATGGATTTGAAGGATTTATCAAGCTCAAAATGACATCGGCACTCAAGTGATAAATATTTACACTTTGAAAGCTAAGTATGTTTATCCACTGTGACAGTAAGAATACTTTTAAGACCCTAATCATCAAAGGAAAATGTTAAGAATTCTAGTCAATGGCTTACACATACCAAGTATAATTTAATCAAAATCAATGTTAATGCTAGGAAATGCAAAATACGTTTAAAAAGGCAATTTGGCACTATAGAATTATAACTCTCAAGCGAAAACTGCAGTTCACAAGGAATAACAATTTGAAGGTTCATCAACCTTTGGAAATAAGGGCAACCATGCCACTACAATATAGGTGAAGCTTGAATTTAACAATTATGCTTTGACTTGGATAAATTCTACCATTGTACTTCTATTTCATATTGTTTTAGGACAAAGTTCACAGAAACAGTCATATCTTGTCCATCCTTTATTCTAGAAAATAAATAAACATTATGTAACTTATGATAAAAACAAAATAAAATGGAGGGAAATTACCTCTATCCAAAACAACAGGAAGACATAAGGAAAAGCACATTGCTTTCTTCCCAAAGCAAAGAGAAAACATAGAAATAAGTACTTTCCTCTAGGCCTTTAGAGATTTTAGAGATTAATGATTTTCATGTTTAATTAATTCATCCTAAATTATTTTTATTTTTAATTTATTCTATTACAATCAAAACATTTTTCCCAGTAAAAATGGCAGAATTCCTTTTTATTACAAACTTTAAGCTAATAGGTCAGACAAGCCTGAGTGATTTGAAATCTAAGCCATCGGTAAATATAAACCTGAAAGCAAGGAAAGAAAATATGGAATATACCTGCAATTCATGTTCATTGAACATATCAATCCAATCTTTCTGCATAAGCTGCTGAAATCCCCTATGGAAATGAGAACTTTGTTGACGTATCTGCAAGGCACCATATCATTGTGTCACCACCATGCAAGTCAAAAGACAGATGCATTAAACTAATTTGAAATGAAGGATCTCACTACCTGAAAATTCAAACGGTGATTAGATACAAGGTGAATAAATGTGATGACATTCTCATTAGTAACACGTATGTTTTTGCCTCCAGGAAGCAGCTCTTCTTCTGTTTGTTCCCCATATTCATTGTTCACAATTACAAAGTAGAGCTCCAACTCTGAAATGTTCCCTTTATAATGCTGAAAGCCATAACAAAGAAGGTGGGACAAATTAGAAGGATAGACAACGTGAAATAAGGTCAAATGTTTGTCCATGAAGTATGAAAAAGCAAGGAAAAGGTAAATGGTGAAGAAATCACCTTTAAGAAAATAAGGTGGCGATATAATTCGGGATCCAAGGAAGGCAAGTCATTTAAATAATTGTACCTAATCAATTACAAGGAGAAACATGCATGTATCAGTATCTCTAAATAAAATTGAAAAAGAGGTCATCCAGAGAGAAGGAAATCATTCAAAGCGTTACTTTTGTTTCAATTTGCTCAAGAAGAATGTTGCAAATGGTATATCCACAAGAATCCCTTCAAACATGGCCTACAAGAAATGTACCATTAAACCTCATCAATTAAGCCCTTATGATATAAATTAGGCTTCTGTAATACAATGACAAACCTTTGCAAGGAGTGTTCCCAAGAAATGGAAAAATTGGAGGTGTTGTTCATGTATCATTCCTGATCCAGGATTTGGATATAGGAGGTGGTCAGCTGTTTCCTACGTAAGGATACCAAGTACGTCAAGAAACATGTGTCATAAGAAAAAACAATACATAACAAGTGAGACAAATTAACATATACAATAGATTGGATACCTAGCAGTCAAACACGCCCGAAGTGTTAAATTCATCTTTATCATTTAACTATTCCATTGAGAGAGCATCTCTTGGTTTACTAATCATGTCAAACACATTCTTATTATTTAAAAACACAAATTCTTGATTAAGAAAATCTGATTATTCTTCATCTTTCCCTAGTTCAGAAAGAAATGAATACTGATGTTCACTATCAACCTGTCTGACCTAAAGAAGCATACCATCTTAAATCCTACTATAACAGAAGAAAGGTAACGGAGCCTTTACTGCCATCTTTACCATAATTTTGTGTGTGTGTGTTACCAACCAGCTTATTAGAAAATCACTCATTTATATGGAAAGAAGATATTGAGTAAACATTAGCATAGATTTAAAAACCTTAAATAACCCATATTGCACATTAAATGCAGCCCGAGTAATATTCTCCATAAAATCTTTGAAAATTCCACCACCATCAATACCAGCCTCATCGACTCCAAATTCATTGACAAATGTTACACGAATCTGTAGGGAAGCAAATAAAATTGATTATATCATTCTCGGACAGTGTCAAGAGGGAACTCAGGGAAGATAACAGCAAAGCTACTAAAGATGATAAAGTTATGAAGGCGGAAGACTTATATAAAGCATACCAGTCCTTTAAGATCCTCTTCAGACAATGCACTCATCTGATTAAAAGCATCTTCTAGAATATGATCCCTTCGTATTCTGAATCGATTTCTGGTAAAAACTGCATGAGTGCCTTGTCTCTGCCTAACTGATGCTAGTTGTGACTGGTGGGGGAGTTATAGTATTGAGATACAAAGCAAAGCAAAAAAGATATTAAATATCAGTGAAAAGGAATCTAAATGTTAGACTAAAACTCCCAACCTCCCAAATTCAAGGAATTCAAATAAAGATAGTCACGTCAACAGCTAGTTCTTCAAGATCCAACAGTTTCCAACTAAAGACAGGAAGCAAAATTTGCTAATTACTCACAGTGAATATTTTAACCCTGCTAGTGAATGGAATCAAGAAAGGTGCTTGCTTCAATATGCCATGTGCTTTTGTGCCTTCCATTACAGCCTGCTAGGGATAAATGATATCAGAACAAACAAGATGCACTAAAAGAATAATTGATACTTGGAACTAAAAGCTGCAATGAGATGCTATTTGTTAGATTATCCGATAGAGTTAGAGTCCTTATGTAAATAGTAGTTTAAATTAAAGTTTAAAGATAGAGTTAGAGTCCTCATGTAAATAGTAGTTTAAATTAAAGTTTACTTCCTAAAAGATAGAGTTAGATGTCTTGTGTACTTAGGACTCCTAATTGTAACTAAAGTTAATGTAATTTTTTGAAAATACTCAATAACAGAAAATCAATTCTGTTTTCTTCTTTTCTGCAGAAACTTAAATTCTGCTTTATTTTTATGCGTTAATTAGTTTTTCCTAAAGCTAGAAAATTGCTTTTCTACATGGTATCAGTCTAACATCGATCCTAGTTAGAATTCTTAATGGGATCCCCTTCGACAACCTTTGAGATGCTATCCATATAGAGAGCAGGCTCTTTGGATTGGAGTTTTTCCAGAAATTTCAGGTTCGACAAGAACTGTGAAGCGATTTAGCCCTCGTGGAGGATACAAGCATACAAAATACTTGTTCTCCCCTCGCACTTTTTCTACCAAAGGTGCATCAAAGCATGGATCATCGACTGGAGCATCCGATCACATGACGGGTAATGAGGAATTATTCCTTAGTTTTTGATTCATCTTCTACAAGTTCTATTAAAGCAACCGATGGCTCTTTCTCTCCTATCAAAGGAAGTGGCTCAGTCCTCATTAACGATAATTTGTTGCTTGAAGATGTTTTGTTTGTGCCTAATCTACTTTGCAATCTCATCTCTGTTAGTAAACTCTCCAAGAATTTGAAGTGTTCATTTGAGTTTCATGAATCTGGTTGTTTTTTTGCAGGCAATGAATTCGAGGAAGATGCTTGGCACTTCGCTAGCTTGCAAAATGGTCTTTATGTCCTCGGAAATCAACCATCTACCCTACCAAATACTTCTTGCTCTTTGACTTCTTTAGGGCAAATTGATAATATAATGTTATGGCATTTTAGGTTAGGGCATCCTAATTTTCATTATCTTGCTAAATTATTCCCTGAATTATTTGTTAATAGAAAACCAAGTTCTTTTAAATGCCATATATGTCCTCTCGCTAAATAGACAAAAGCATCCTATTTACCATCTTCCTACAAACCTTCCCATCCTTTTCATTAATTCATAGTGATGTTTGGGGTCCTTCTCGAGTGAAGAAATGGCGGTAGTAGGTGGTTTGTCACTTTTATTGATGATCATAGTAGAACAACTTGGGCATATTTGTTAAGGGATAAATCAAGTAGCCTCTGTTTTTGAGAAATTTTACAATATGGTTGAAACCCAATTTGAAGTAAAATTCAGATCTTCAAATCTGATAATGGGAGTGAATATTTTACCAAGTCCTTGGGGGAATTTTTTAACAAAAAGGGATTGTTCAACTTAGCACTTGTGTGGATACACCACAACAAAATGGGGTTCTTGAGAAAGGAAAAATAGGCATTTGTTGGAGGTAACTAGGTCTTTGATGTTCACTAGTAATATTACTAAGTATTTGTGGGGTGAGGCTTTGTTAAGCGCAACCTATCTCATTAATCGAATGCCCAGAAGGTTTTGCAATACTGAACGCCTAGAGTTGTTTTTTTTTTTGGAGAGTTACCCCAATTTTAAACCTTTGTCCTCTATTCTCCTTTTCAAAGTTTTTGGTTGCACTTTGTGTTTGTGAAAGATTATGTTCTCTCTAGGTCAAAACTTGACCCCAGATCCTTGAAGTGTGTCTTGGTCGGGTATTCTTCACTTAAGAATGGCTACAAATGTTATCATCCTCCTTCTCATAAATTTTTACTTCCTTGGATCTCACCTTTTTTTGAGCACAGAACCTTATTTCCCTGCATTTGCAAATCGGGAGAATTGTGATGTTTTTCACCTCCTACCAATCAGGTTTATCCTTCTTTACCTTGAGTTATTACCTACTAATAATCCTTTGTTATTTGAACCTCATACTCTTTAAACCCTTCTACTTCTTCACCTATTATTACACCTACAGACTTCCCATCCTTCACCTATTGTTACTACTCCTCGAATTCACCCAAACCTTCCTCACAAACCCCCTCACCTCCTAAGCAATTGAAAGTTTATACGAAAAAGTAAAACTATTCAGACTGTTTTTGCAATCGACACTTGCCGAGAATTGGACTTGAATTGATTTGCCAATGAAAATCTTTGGAGGTAATGTTCTAGCCGAGATTCCCTCTCATTTACTTGAATTTGATTATTTGTCTATTGCTAAAAGGAAAGGGGTAAGACAATGTACAAAACACCCCATTCAGAGGTATGTTGTTTATGGTAATCTAATGCCATCATTTAAGGCTTTTCTGACTTGCTTAGATAAAACAGATACCTAACACTATTGAGGAGGCTCTAAAAGATTCTAAGTGGAGAAGGGTGTTAAAGAGGAGATTGAAGCACTTGAAAAGAATGATACTTGGACCATTACAGATCTTCCACAAGGCAAGAAACGATCGGATGCAAATGGGTGTTCGCCATAAAATACAACTCGATGGCGATATCTGAGGTATAAAGCAAGGTTGGTGGCCAAGGGTTTTACTCAAACCTATGGAATTGATTATAATGAGACCTTTGCTCCCGTAGCTAAACTAAATCTGATTAGAGTTCTCTTAAGCTTGGTTGTAAACAAGGACTGAAGCTTCATCAACCCGACATTAAGAATGTCTTTCTTAATGGAAAATTGGAAGAAGAAGTGTACATGAGAGTGCCTTCGGGCTTGAAGTCGATAAAAAGGAGATCAGAAAGTTTGCAGACTTAATAAATCCATCTATGGTTTGAAGCAGTCACCTAGAGCCTGGTTTGACAGATTCACCAAGGTGATTTTAGAAAATGAATACAAACAATCCTTGGCAGATCACACTCTCTTCATTAAGGTAACCTCTAGCAATAAAAAGGGTTATTTTAATAGTATATGTGGATGACATTATTACGACAGGTGATGATGATGAAGAGATAAGTCACTTGAAAGGGTTGTTAAATACAGTTTGAAACAAAAGACCTAGGAAAGCTCAAATACTTTCTAGGCATGGAGGTTAGCTAGGTCGAGCAAAGGTCTAGTGATAAACAGAGAAAATATGTTCTTGATCTACTTAATGAAGCAGGAATGTTGGGATGCAAACAGTTGATACTCCCATGGAAGCGAGCTTAAAATTCAATAGAGAGGACACAAGCCCTAAAGGCGATAAGGGTAAATTTGAGAGGTTAGTGGGAAAATTGATTTATTTGTCATTAACTGGACGGACATTGCTTTTCCAGTTAATATTATCATCAACACATGACTGATCCAAGGGAAGATCACATGGAAGCTACAATTAGAATTTTGAGATACTTGAAAGGGACACGGGGCATGGATTGCTATTTAAAAAGACTCAAGAAAGGACTGTTTGATTTATTGATTCAAGTTGGGCAAACGAATCGATGTGAAAGGAGATCAACTAGTGGTTTCTTGCTCCTTTGTTTGGGGAAATCTAGTGACTGGAGGAGTAAGAAACAAACGATTGTATCTAGAAGCGATCTTTGAAAGCGAGAATATAGGGCTTTAGCATTGGGAATGTGTGAAGGAATTTGGTTGTTAAAGCTATTGAAGGAGCTAAATGTGAACCAAGATGAGAAGTTTGAGATTTTTGTGATAATCAGTCCACCATACAAATTGCTCGAAATCCAGTCCACCATGATAGGACTAAACATGTGGAGATTGATGAGACATTTTATCTCGAGAAAAGATTACTAGTGAGACAGCTTCTTTATCTTATGTTCCTCTGAGAAGAACAAGTGGCATATGTACTTACAAAAGCACTACCAAAAGCTTCTTTCGACAAGTTTCTATTCAAGTTGGGATTATACAATGTATATTCTCCAACTTGAGGGGAGTGTTAGATTATCCGATAGAGTTAGAGTCCTTATGTAAATAGTAGTTTAAATTAAAGTTTAAAGATAGAGTTAGAGTCCTCATGTAAATAGTAGTTTAAATTAAAGTTTACTTCCTAAAAGATAGAGTTAGATGTCTTGTGTACTTAGGACTCCTAATTGTAACTAAAGTCCAATACTTGAGTCTATAAGTTCACTGTAAAGGGATGTAATTTTTTGAAAATATTCAATAACAGAAAATCAATTCTGTTTTCTTCTTCTTTTCTGCAGAAACTTAAATTCTGCTTTATTTTTATGCGTTAATTAGTTTTTCCTAAAGCTAGAAAATTGCTTTTCTACACTATTACCTGAGAAATAAAATAGTCATTTACACCATCAGCATGAAAGTCACTGGGAGGAGAAAATTGCCACCGGTTATTCCAATCTTGCAACTGTAAGCAATTTAGTTTAGAAGTAAATAGTAAAGTGAAAAGAGAATAATGTTCCTACATGCCATTATTCTCAAGAAACAACAAACCCTTCTTTTTATATTTATTGGGCGCAACTCATTATTTGTAATATAACTCGCAAGACAAAATGCCAACAAATGGGAAGTCAGAAATTCAACAAATTACACAGGCATCTACCTGGGACAGGAGCTCAGAGACAACAGTACCAACCCTATTTTGAATAGCTTCAACAGGGTGCCTCCTATGAGCAGAAGTGTTGGGGATCAATTTCCCAGAACTAGGATGAGCTGAAGGAATCACCCATAGGAGCTGCCACAAAGCCTTTTTTGAGGAGGAAAATAGAAGAATTATATGAATGCTGGTTAGACCATTATGCAAGGTTACCCTTCTCTAGCAATTATGTGGTAGTTAAAAAGTATCATGCTTGCTACCAATGACATCATACAATTGATGCATATCCATAGATCTTGTCCTTAATCTAATGGAAGTCAAATACAAGATGTTTTCCAGAATGAAAAGTAAAAACTATTCACAGTTTAAGTAATAGTTTCTCGAACTACAAATGTACAAAATGAATCACCTGTCTCAGAATGACAATTAGGCACCTGACATCCTTCAAAGACAATGGCTTCTCCTGCTCATAAAACTCCTCATTATCAACAATCATAAGCATGTGCCTAATCAACCACAAAGAAGCCAGACTAGTCAGTCATCAATTCAAAAACACCATTTAAATTTTATAAAAAAAAACAAGTTAAGCTTGAAACAAATAACAGGAAGTCCATATTTTTTTTCTGCCAGAAATTAACCAATCATCTTACTTGTACACTGGACAGAAAACAGACAGAGGCAGAAGCCAACCAGGTGCATCTCCCAGGAGATATGAAGGCAATGGTGACCACTTTTGATTATGATGGCATCGCTTGATAAAATTCCAAAGCACTGGAACAAGTTCGGTTCTATATGCCAGTACAGTCATGATTCTCTCTATGGGTAAAGTATTGAATGTAACATGCAGAAAAGCACAAGCAGCAGCAACAGCTGCCACCTCCTTATCATCTGGTACTTCATTATGTGAACCACAGACAGCAGAAATCCCTCCAAATAACACATTAGTCTGCTCAGAAGAAACAAATTTTGAACCCTTTATTTGATATTGAAAAAGAAAACACCAAATTCATGAGGATGGCCAAAGTCATTTCCAAACAAGGGAAAGTGTCAAGACTGCTTACCAATTGCAGTAGAAAGCGTGAATCAATAGCATTGGTAATCTGCTGCTCCAAACTACTATCCAAAACTAATTTCCCTATTTCATCACCTATGATCATATCATCCTCCACAACCGTAGAACCTGAAGCCAATACAAGCATGTGAGTTTCAATGAACCAGTTTAAAGAAGAATTGTGCAAAAAAATCAAGTCATTGCTTCTGTACCATAACAAAACTTATAACTTCCATGTTGAGAATGCTAGTAAAAATCCTACATCAGCAAAGTAAAGGAGGAAAGAGAAAGAAAGATGGCATATCAAGAGTCAAGGCATACTTTCTCTACTCGAAGAGTTTATAGGAGGAAGAGCATCCAACAAGAAAGTTGTAACAGCTGCAAGGTCTATGGCCTGCTCAAAGTAAATAAAAAAATAGCTTAAAAACCTAATTGTGTTAAAACCTGATTTTTATTTTATTTTTAAATCAGGAAGCAGCTTTAATGGAAGCATAAGAATAGATACATATCTAGCATAAATGCAGCATGAATGGAAATACTACAATGAATACTTCAAAGAATTATCAGAAAGGAAGCTACTTGCGTCCCAGTATCTCAACTATGTACTTGCATTTTCAGTTGCACATATTCGTAGCATTCAATCACATTAAAAGGAGAATATTTTTTCTAAAGCAATACATGTGGATAACCACATTATCACTAACAATATGCAGAAAAGATTGCAGCACAAAATCATACAGTCCAATTAGAACAAAAGTCAGCTTCCTACCATTTCAAATGAGCAGTCAGGCTGAGATAAAGCAGCACCTGCTGTTTCTAAAATATTACCAAGGAGGCAGGCATAACCAGGAAAGTCATTTGATATATCAGGGGGAAGTAAATTAGGATGGTTTTGCACGCACAACGCCGTCTGTCTTGTGTAGTACAGGGTCAAGCTCCAAGAAGCAAAAGCCTAAATAGTAAAACATCATAAAATTATTTTCTGCAACAAACATAAAATGAAAACAAAAATTATGTTGCAACAAAAAAATTGCCACAAATAAAATTTGGGAGCTCTGCAGCACAAACCAAAAAAAGAGAGAAAAGTTATTAGCAATATGTACAGCTAGTTTGCTGAAAAGATAAAGAAGCAGAAACAACCAAGTAGAACACAAAGAATATTCTTTGAAGTTTTCACCACAACATACTACAAATACCAAGATTCAATTAAGCTAAAAAAAATTCTGAAGTCCCAAAAAAGTAAGACAAAGAAAAAATTTACCTCTTTTAAGCAAGGAAAAAGTTGCCATATGAAAGGGATTGTAAGAATCTGGGATGAGAAACTCCACTGTGAATCCACATTTAAGCAAATACATGGACTCTGACCAACATGGGAAATCATAAGAGCAAGCACACGCTCCAATGCAGATGTTTTCCCAGAAGAACCTTTAGCATTTATATTTTCCTTCAACACAAAATTAAGATAGTATCAGAAAAGAAGGCAATTACTAATCACAAGTTTTTTTTTTTTGACAAATCCTAATCTCACCTAGAGGGGAGGGGAAAGGGTGCTCCTAGTGGGTCTAGAACCCATGACCTAAGGAAATATGAGGGAACAAAGATGAGCAGTTTGGCAAACCAACCAAATGTGGTTGTTCTACCAATCACAAGTTTTAAGATGCACAAATACAGAGATAGGATATCAAAATGGCTAAAAATACAACATCCAACATAAACAAAACAAAACCTAACAGGATTGCAAAAAAGCGTACCTTTACTGTTAGAATAACTTCCCTAAAAAGAGAGAATACATTTCTTTGCATGAGATAACCAACTGCCTTACATGCCCATGGCAGCTTAGGATCCAACAACAAAAGCAATGCTTGAAGCAAGATGGTTGTTGATGCACTGGACTCCTCGGTAGTCATTAACAGTTGATATTTCAATTGATTTCTATCCAACAAAAAAAATAAAGTAATATTACTTTTAGAAACAACCAAAGGATATGCACAGAACATATGAGTACATTAAACTCCAGACATCGGAGTGCAAGACACTAACAATGAGAAAAGGGGAAAGACAGAAAGAAAGAGATATGGATGCATGCAAATATATAACATCAAGACCAGACATTCACTTTTTCCCCTTGTTTCTGTTTCTATTTTAGATCCCTGGGACTCCAAAGAACATCTAAAGGCAACTTTTAAAAACAAAAGAGCTGTAAGTTGACAGAACAGGAAGAAACAGAATTTTATATTCTGTATTTTGTTATTGCTCAATGAATTTTACATCTCTCGATACACACTTATATAGGCTCTAGGTCTTTTAGTACATTAAGAAGACCTTCTCAAGATAACTTTTAGTTCTAATCTACTAAGTTGATAGACTCTAACTACAATAAGGAGTCCTACTAAGGATAAAATCTAATCTATTAGGGAGATAAACTTTAAGTAGGATAATTACTACATTATTTACAAAAGCTGAAATTTCTCTCGGATAACTCACAAGAGCTACATCATGTAATGTTAAAATAAAAAGTATAACAAAATCCAGCCGACAAAAGAAGGTTTGAGGCACTAACCTGTTCTGATTTATAGCTTGAATACAAGCAAATGAGAATCGCTTCAGTCTGTAGGCAACTAAAGAATGATTAGGTGAATAGTCCATGCCTGCAAAGAGTCCAATAGTGTCCCCTACTGCATGATTATATTGAAAAGTTAGGGAAAGAAAGATAAAAATGCCATAATAATATAAAAAGCAAAAAAAAAACACGCACACCCAGACACACAGAAAGAAAAATTATCCATGATACAGCTTTTCAAGAAGGGATTCCGATAAGACTACCACTATCTTGAACAAGATTCAGAAGTAATCGGCAAGTCTCGACAAGAACTGAAAAATCATTTAAATTCCGAGCATCAAAGAAGAAAATTAGCTGGCTGAGAAACTCCGAGTCCGGACCAAAACAATGCCTGTTCAACAGAGACAATATGAGCTAAATCAGAAAATAACATCATAGACTATGTAATTTAGAAAAGCACCAAGACATGCTAAAAGGAGTAGTGTTTCAATTCACTGCCTTGATGTTAAAACAGAATTCTCATTAACCTGGAAACAGATTAAAGACACTAAAAGTCCAGATGTACCTATCTACGTTTTGGCAGTGCTTTCCATAGGTTTGGTAGAAGTGCTCTCGGACCTTGGCATGTTCAGCTTCCACTACCTTTCTCCCTCTGAAGTATTTCTGTAGCTAGTAATTAGTCAATACTTTGCAAAAGAAGGCCATCAAGTTCTTTAAGACAAATCCAGAAAAACATTTCTTTAGCCGAAATTGCCTAATAGAAAGATACAGCTAAAAGACTCTGACACAAGGCTTTAACCAATGCATAATTCAGTTTAGTTTAGTGCTGTCAATCATAAAGCAGAAACTGAGCAAAATAAAATTTTAGGTATTTATCCACCAGTCAGTCAGTCACAACTACAAAACCATTTTTCTTCAACATGATATAGAATATTTTTTAATATGCGTTAAAGTGCATATCTTCCAAGTAAAACCTAATGAATACCATATCCCCTCTCTCAACAATCAAGCATCAACATCAACAAGTAAGGGTTTTCCATCCAAATACCAAACATACATTAAGCGCATTGGCATTGTATTCGTTTCCTAATAAAATCTAGTTACACGTAATCATATCAGTTCATTTATATTTTTCTTTCCTTCTTATTAAATTAACCCCCAAAGTTACATTATCTACAGCACAACAGAAGAACCTACATAATACTAAAGCAGTGCAACATATCCAATGTAACCAATTCTTTCCCGCACCCAATAACATGAAGCATTGTTACTCGATGTTGTTCGCTGCTACTTGTAAATTATAATTAAACTCGCATGAAAACATTTTCAAGAAATTAAAAACTCAACGCAAACAAGGTTCTTGAACCACTAACAAAGGAAACGGGCTAACTCAAGATGAGAACAAAAGCAAACCTGAATCTTGAGAGCTGCAGAATTCTGGCGACGCGACCAGAGGCGGCGATTCCGCTCCAATCGCGTTTGTTCTAACAGTTTCTGCCTGTCTCTCTCCTTTGAGCTCCGACCACCTAAATCAACTCGTTTACGACTGCTCGGATCACCGGAGAAGAACATTCTCAGAACCTAAACTAAGGTAATCAGTCAATGTACCGAACAAGAAAATTCAAGGCTTTTCTTGATCCGATCAATAAAGAGAGTTGACCTAAAAACTGTTTTTCGTGGGATTCAAATAAGGGATTATGATGGGCGAGGTAAATGATGTTTTTGTGGGAAGAAAAAGATTTAAGCAACAAGCTGGAATAGCTCAGTTGGTTAGAGCGTGTGGCTGTTAACCACAAGGTCGGAGGTTCAAGCCCTCCTTCTAGCGGTTTTTGTACTCTTTTTTTACTGTATCATATGTTTCCCGGCCCATAACCCAATATCAAAATCGACCCATTGGACATGCACGCAACGCTAACCAATGGAATAAAAAAATGTAACATTCATCCTACAAACCCTATCCTATTGCATTTCAAAAGTCATATAACTTTGTTACAGTCTAAAAAAAAAGATATAATTTTGATTATGTAAATTCTTTGCAATACTTTTTACATAGATTATATAATTTAAAATTTAATTTCCTAACCCTAAAATCTAGAATCACGAATAATATTAAATTTTTTTTTCAATTTCACCATTTTTTTGCGGACTTGAATCATGGACCCCTAGCACATGGGTTAAAAGCCTATTTATTTGGGCTAAAGTTAGTATTTGCTTAAATTTTACCAAAACATATATTTAAATTATAATGTGTCACGAACCCAACACGTGGTCATAGTAGAAAAACATATGATGTTCATCTTAGGAGACTCGGATTCAATCGCTTTGTCTGTAAGGTGTGTGTATTGTCAAAAGGTTAAGAATATGTATAAGCATATATTACCTTATAATCACCTTAAGACTATTAAAAAAATTATAATTTGGTCCCAATGGAAAAAATGATGTTCAACTTAGGAGACTCGAGCTCAAACAATTTTTCTGTAAAGTGTGTTTTCAAAGGTTAAGAAAAAAATAAAAACATATACAATTTTGTTATCACCTTAAAATTATTAAAAAATTAAAATATTATTAAAATTGAAGACCAAACTAGAATTACTTTTACAATAATTTATGACATTGTATTCATTTGAACCACTTCTAGTACATGTTATAGAAAATATTCTTAAATGAATTTCTATCTAAAATATAATAATAACAATAATGATGATGATTTATTCGAAGAATTATTTTCTAATTTTTTAAATGAATTTCTATCTAATATATATATATATATATATATGTATGTATCGGATGGTCTAACCTAGGTTTTTAACTACAAAGCCCAAATAAAATGGAAATCAACACTTGAATTCAGTTCGATTGACATCTTTCAGGGGTGGTAAGTTCGAATATGCTTAGAATTATAGGTGGTTTAGGTATTGTATTATTAAAGAACAATCGGACCCCAAAAAAAACAGATAAGGATCAAATAACAATGGATGGAAATCATGGAATGCAAGTATATAAACACTTGAAGAATAAAGGTGTTGATCACATAGTTTGAACCCAAAATTCTATAATCAGATTGAACATTGAGGACCGCCTTTGACTGTCAAAAGCAATTAGGTATTGCTGCAAATAAGCATTTTCCAATTTAATTAAATTACTTTAAGGGCTTTGGTAGTTCTAAACTCAATGAGCCAATAATCATCATTTGCAAACACTGTTTTAAATGCAATTTCATGCTTGTCGAATTGACTCATTTTGCCTTAATCTTTTCTGGGTAAAACTTGCTGAGTTGACTTGACTTTGTATCTTTTACTTGCTTAATTTATAAACCTTTGTTTCTGACTTGATCACCTTTTTTCAACACTTTTGGCACAGTAGTTCATGGAACATTGGTAGGTATTTTTCTCTTTGTTGTCCAAATTTTTTAGGCAAAGTTGAAAGTCAATTAGATCATTGTTATCCACTAATGATTTAGTTTTTTATTCTCCCCTGGGTGACAAGCTATTATTTTTGGACGACTTTAAAATTTAAGGAGTTATATGCAATTTAATAAAAATAAATTATTAATTTTTTGAATTTATATTCATTATACTGATGGTAAAAATTAAAAGTTTCTATAAATGTTTTAGTTTTAGGGTTTAGAGTTTAGGGACTTATACTTAATGGTTTAAAATCATGGGCGGAACTATGTGAAAAGCTTAGGGTGTAATTGACCCCATTAAAAAGTATCCACTACATAAAAATATTAAAATTGTATTAGAATTTTTCACAGAGAATATTAGAATTGAACCTACTTGATTTGTTGAAGTACGATGTCAACAATACTTATTGTAGTGGTACGAGAATTTCTCATACCACATACCTCACTCTGACCCTACTGTATGAAAATCTTAGCTCTGCCATCGTTTAGAATTTAGGGTTTGTAGATTATGTTGTTTAGGTTTTAGGGTAATATGGTGAACCGTTTATAATCACAACCCCTAAATTCTAAACTCCTAACCATAAACCCATAAACCCTATACCATAAACTAAATCCCACAACCCTAAAACAAGACACTTGTCGGAACTAACTTTTAGTTTCTACAGTCAGTGTATAAAATAATTATTTTTTTAAATAAATAAATGTTTGTTGACTTGTTGTACACGTAGTAGGCTAGTTTTTTTAATAAAAATGAGTTTATTATGACTCAAAATCCATGAAATACAACGTCATTTTGCTTTCTCGTGTACTTTGTTACTAATCCAAACAAATCGTTCACTTTTACTTAACTTATTTTGAGTCATCTTTTTTAAGGACCATGTGTGATTGCTCCTATTGTACATGTCCAAAATCACCACTGACTAGCAACCATATAAATAAGAGAGACACATAAAATAGACTCGAAAATTTCAACCTAATTTAATCATAAAACGACATTCATAATACGATAAACATGCTTCCGATCATAATCCAAATGAACCATGAGAAAAGCACATTTGTTCAAGTTGTTTGTGTGTGTATATATAAATATATATATTGGTGTGTTGGCCTTTAACCTACCGAATGTCTCAAATGTGTAGGATTAAACAACAAAGTATGCTTCAGTCTTTGCAATTTCCACTTTGGAGGCAATGCCACTTGAGTTCAAAGTATGAAATTATGTATATATACAAAGAAAATTTGACATGATAAGAGAAAATCGTTATAAACATTTTTGGCGAGTGTATGTAAAATTGACCCAAATTTGTGTGTTTTGAAAGTAGATCAATAATATATGCAAACATGGTGCAATTGATGGGAAATCAAGAGTTGACGCCTTTTCTTCTCATTTATATAAATAAATCAACTTTTAGTTAAAGGGAGATTATTATGAACAAAATTTGTCAATTTATTTTGTATCGTTTTATATGTCTCAAAAATAATTTTATGACATATGTATTAGTGACGATTTTTCATTGTTTTATTGATTATTTTTGTTTTATTGATATTACTTGTGGCATAAAATTATTGGTGGGACATATAAAGCGGCAGACGATTTCCATTCGATTATTATATGTATTGATAGTGAATTTTTTCCCATAAGCAAATTTTTGGTACTGTCATGTGTTCTATTTAGGGGATCTTAAACCTTAACCACTTCACTCTAAACCATAATTCTTAAATATAAACCTTAAAATTTAAAACATGAAACCCTAAACACTAATTCTTAGATCTAAACCCTAAAACACTGAATCTTACATAAAATGCATGACATCGTTAAAAGTTCGCTTATAAAAAAATTCATTATCGGTGCATAAAATAACAATTAATCTTTAATTAATTTGTTTCATAACTAAGTTGACTGCAGAGTTCAACACTTTGGACTCAAATATCAAACTTTCAAACCAAACTGAGAGGAAGGTTTTAGTATACAATATGTCAAATGGATTATGGGATTATACCCCCCCCCAGCCATGAAAATCAAATGAAGTTAGTGGGTTATTGTAACATTTGCCCAAACAAATCCGAACAATTAATATTATCGTTTGTCTTGAGTTTGAGACATTGTGTTTGCAGAAAATCTCCGCCAAAAGACTCACCCACTAAAGTCAAGCGTGCGATGTGGGTCGGTCTTGAGTAATCAGGGCAAAGCCCTAAGAACCGGAAGGGCAGCCGAAAAAGAGACTAAATGAATTATAGCATCAAACAAGTATCGAATATAACCATGTTCTTAAATGTCATTTTTCTTGTTTATATAATCGAACAACTATTAACTATCAGTTAATTTTACCAAACACCTTTATACAATCAGCTAATGCAATCTGCTAGTCAAATCAGCTAATGCAATCGGCTATCAATTTTCAATTAATATAATTCGCTATCAGCTATCTGCTAACTGATAATTAAGAACTGGAAAGGCAACCGAAAAAGAGACTAAATGAACTATAGCATCAAACAAGTATCGAATATAACCATGTCCTTAAATGTTATTTTTCTTGTTTATATAATCGAACAACTATTAACTATCAGTTAATTTTACCAAACACATTTATACAATCAGTTAATGCAATCATCTAATCAAATCAGCTAGTCAAATCAGCTAATGCAATTGGGTATCAATTTTCAATTAATATAATTCGCTATCAGCTATCTGCTAATTGCTGAACGAGGCCTATATTTTTAATAAATTTTTTTTGCTTGACGATTAAATTCATCAATTCTCACTACCATGGCATTGTTCTAATATAACTTGTCACCTCGACACGTCATTAAACTGAACGATCATCACTTATATAGTAACGATGATAGACATAAACCATTGGTCAAAATAACTACATTATACAATTTGTCAATATAATGGCTCAATGCCTCGGGTTAAAAAATAAAGACTTAATTAATTTTTTTTAAAAATAGAATGTGTTTTAAACCTTTAAATCTAAAATGTAATAATGTAACAAGACAATCTTAATATTAAACTGTATTGTTTCATTGAACTAAACATATAATGCATAATAAACTCAACAAATATACATAAACTTGCTTCAATATATTCCCTCACTATTACATCCCAAAATTTAATGTCAAAAACTAATTTTAAAAATAAACTAAATCTCAAATTTAAATATAATAAAAGGCTAAATCCATACCATAATTTGACAGTCGAAAATCATCCAACATAATTAGCAAGTAATCCTATATTGTTATAATTAAATAAACCCAAATGTAGGAAAAAATAAATAAATAAAATCAGCAGTTAAAAGAGATCAGATTGCATGTCACTGTCCAGCAGCTTGGAGTTCAAGAAAGAGGAGCCATTGAATATGGACTAGAGGTACTTGAGTTCCCATCCTTTCTTAGTCATATCTCTAACCTCAACCCATGCCTAAACGTAACAATCTTAGAGTGGTTCTGGCTACGTGCGGGATGTGTGACCGCACAAGGCCCCGAAAAAAGAGAGTCCCGAAATAAATTATTATACATATAATTATTTTCTAAAAGAAAATTACTAAAAAAAATTAATTTTAAAAATTAGATATTTTGGGAAATTAATAAGATAGATAAGATGTGTGTCAGTATATATGGTGACAATTGGAAGATTAATAAGATGGTTCCCTTAATTTTCCATTTTCTAAATGCTTGAGTGTGTGCATGCGCATGCGTGCAACTTTGCTTAAAAATACACTTTCAAATTCCGGTTTGTAATTACATATTTTTCGATTGCCAATGAGAATTTTTCAAATATGATGACATTATTTGATGACTTCTTGTTTCATTATGATAAAAATATATTTATCAGACGACGTTAATCTCAAATCTTATTGCAATAATTTTGAAAATGCTCTTAGGAAAGATGTGTTATCTGATGTTGATGGGAATGAGTTATTTGTTGAGCTGAAATTACTTAGAGAGCTTTTACCCAAGAAGAAAATAAGAGCAATGGATTTATTAAAGTTTTAAAACATTTTAATTGCTTCTCAACTGCGACAATTGCCTATAGAATTTTATTGACTGATACAATTATTGTTGCTTCTACAGAACGAAGCTTTTCAAAATTGAAGTTTGTGAACTCATACTTACAGACAACTATGTTATAAGAAAGACTAAATAGACTTGTTTTTGTGGCAATCGAGACTGATCTTTTGCAAGAAGTTGATATCGAAAGCATTGTAGATAAACTTTGCTTCAAAATATGCAAGAATAACATTATATTTTAAGTGAAAATGTTAGACTTTTAAATGTTGTAAGTCATTTTTATGTTGCTTAATAGAGTAATCCAGCATTTTTTTATTAAGAAAACTTTATTTGAAAAAAAATATTATAAATTGAAGGCCTCGTTTTATTAAATTGTACAGGGCCTCTTAAATCTTTGAACCGCCCCTAACCGTCAAATAAGTATCTAAATCATATCATTTTTCTCATATATGTGTCTAAAATATTTTTTTCGCCCAAGTAGTTGTCTAACGTTTTATTCCGCAACCCTTTTAATATTTCTCTGTGACAGACCTTAGAACTTTTTTCGTTATCCAATAAAAACGACAAGTGGTCTATTTTTATTATTTTCTTTAATTATTATTTTTAAAAATTAGAAAAATTTTAATTTTGTAAAAAAACCTTTAAATATTTAATTTCTTAAAATGGCCCCACGATCCATAACCCTAAATTGCTAAATCCATAAATTTCTCTCATTCAATCATCAATTGAACCACCACTTCCTTTGTCGACTCTCCATAACTGATAATGCGGACCTTATGTTGTCAGAAATCGACAAACGAGCGTTTCAACGAACCATGGATGCCAAACGTTAAATATTTAATCGAACAACGAACGATGGATGGACAAATAACTAATTGGGCCTTGCGACAAGAAGAGAAGACGCCACCGTTGCGACGACGACATGGTGTTCGACGATGGTAGATAGGAGATTTAGGGATTAGGGGTTGTTTTGAAAAAAATAAAGTTTTGGGGTTCTTTTTAAAAAAGTTAACGATTTTCTATTTTTTAAAGAAATTAAATAAAATTTAAAAAAATAGGTCGCGTGTTACGTTTTAATTGGATGACAGAATTTTTTAAAAATCATTGACGAAAAAATATTAAAAGAATTACGGAATAAAACGTTAAAAATATACTTGGACCGAAAAATACTTTAGGTGCCCTTGTTGTTGAATGGAGAATTATTTTGTAGTTACTGCGTTTTCTTGTTGTTATGCTTTTCTTTCGTGTATAGTTGGTTGTTGTAGGGGTTGTATATGGATGGTTATTTGGATGAATAAGAATTTTTCATTTATCCAAAAAAAAAACTTTAGGCACATATGTGAAAAATAGTATAATCCAAATACTTATTTAACAGATAATCCTTTTTTTCTCGAATTTGGGTGAAAGTGTTAAATAGGGTATGTATTTGATACAAATATAATTAGATATTTGCAGATAGATACTGTAGTTACATTTCCATTATCTATGGTATGTCAACTTCATCATGGTCGACCTTTTATAATGAAACAAGTAAAGAAATCTCCTTTTTGAGTTCTAAATTGGGATAGGTCTCCTCTTAGACGTATGTCCTAAATTACCCAATTGAAATAAAATGATGATCTCAATGGTCAATTTTGGCACATGAAGACTTACCTATATTACTTTATGGACGGTTAACTAACAGATTCTCCTATCTTCCCACACATTGCTTTGAAAACCTTAATTGATTGGAAAGAAAAAGCAAACCAATATCATTTTTACATCTCCTTGTTAGCTCTTACTTTGCTTGCCTACTTACCATTACGGGTTAATAGTTCCAGTTGTCTTCATATCAAAATTTTAAAATGTTTTGATCGAGTTATCAAAATATTAATATTTTTACTGTCGCGTCTTATGTGAATAGTCTATTGAAATCTTACATGAAGTATATTTAGAACGAATGAATAAAATTTTAGATATTTACATTGATAATTTGGATATGACATGTCTAACAAAAGTCAAATGGTACATCGTATTTAAATTGTCTATACAAAGAATTAGGTATATACATATGTAAAATTTGATATGCGTATTTTAAATATATTTTATGAGAGAATTGAACTAATAATTAACGTCCAGTCTAATAATTAGACTAACAAATCGAATAGATTAATGTTAAAAATTCAAATAAAACATTAAAAATATGATACAGTTCACATATGATTAGTTTATAATCTCATTGTTCCAATTATTTTAGGACAATGGTATCTCCTTGTTATGGTCAGAATAGAATGGTGGTAATTTTAGACGGTTCACTCATTTTGGTTTAGACAGAAAACCACTCGTAACGTAAGAATGAAACAATGTAGACAGAAAATGGATAGGAGAAAATGATAAATAGTATTACGGGGTTTCAAATCTCTCTCCCCAGTCGCTCCTTTGTAGGTATATAAATGCCCTTATTGATGGTTGGTGTCTCATGTCTGTCATAGGGTTAATGAATATTAATGGATCGACAATGTAGATCTGAATATCAGATAAAAAGTCAGCTGGTGAACCAAGTGGATTGAACAATAGTAATATCAAAAATTATAATTTAATAGAAAATATGACCAAATTTCTTTCGGGTAAACTCTGCAGATATCAAGAGAAATTCTAAATAAATGTTATGAAATTTTTTCTTAGAATGAACCTTGGGCATACCAAAAATAATAATAACACGAAAAACTCGAAGGCGGAAGTGTAACACTCCTTTATTTACTATTCGAATTCTGACCTTATGTTATTAAAAAGAAAAATCAAATACGGTTATAATTCTAAGAAAAAAGTTTCTAGTCTCCAGCTAGCTTAAGATAATTGGATGTCTCATCCAATCAAAAGTAACAAAACCTTGGATTCGGGTCATGATTGTACCCCATTTCCCCTTGAAAGGTCACCTACCCTTAAAAGTGGGCACTTGGTCCCCACTCTTACAATGTCAAATGATGCCCCCAAACGTGTAAGAGCACCGCCACCACCATCGACACAACACGTGGTGCCGCACTGCCGCCACATCATCCACCGTATCAGATCTCCCACCACCACCACCCTGCAACAGTGTGAAATAAAACCCTAAAAACGGACCCTCCTCCCATTTTAAACTCATAAACTGATATGAAAACAAATGGTGTAGAGTTTGAAACCAACATAGTCACGTATACTTTGATTTTACAAATGGGAAAACACTGTGTGGGGGGGACAAAGACAGTTTTAAAAAAACCAGTTTAATAATGTCTTGTTAAAATTGGCTTGGGAAAAAAAAGCCTTTAATTAATGCAGGCGTGCACTGGAGAGATGAGACATCGGGTGCTCATCTTTTTCTTTGCTGCTTTGGCGGCTTCTCTAGTTCCATTAATCTTAGCTAAAAAAAACAAAATAAAAGCATGTACTTACTACCTACGATTTGTTTGATGTCCTGTAATAAATTATATCCTTTGTGTTTATTTTAGTTTCCCACGAGATATATTTCTTTGCAAATTGTGTATTCTTTTTAGAGTTAAATCCAAGGCAGCCAATATTGTTTAATCCCTAGCTACTTTGATTGTATCAGCACAGTTCGAACTGTGTTTTTTAATGGCAAAAAGATACTGGAAAGTACAATATTATATATATATATATATATATATATATTCAACTATATATGGCTGCTTTCTAGATTAGCTAGTTTAGCAGTTTAGTTTATATCCATCATGGGGTTTATCCTTCACTTAAAGAATTTTAAGTTGTAAATCGAGTTTTAGTCCGGTTAACACCTTTTCAAGTTTGTAGGTGTACTTAAGTGCAATTACCTTTAACTTAATTATTTGGAGAATAAATATCTCCAGCCATTTTTGGTATTCATATGTATACTCCCAACACTGAAATGTAAATATTACATTCATTACACTCGAACCCTAAACTTATACTTTAAACCCTAAAATATTTATTATTATTTATTACTATATTTTAAAAATATTTAAACATAAAAATAAAACATTTTAACAATATCTAATCATAAATATAAATTTAAAAGATTTTAACTTTTTATACCAGATTTACTATTTGAATAGTTATATATGTATAAGAGCATAATGATAATTCCATACATTGGGTGGGAAAGGAGGAATAGAAATCATCTACTTTTTGGTGTCTCTATATATGCTTAAGGTTTAAGGTTAGGTTTTAGAATTTTAGTTTAGAAAATTATAGGTAGTGTGTAGTTTTAGAGTTTATAATTTAAGGTTTAGAATTTAATTTTTTCAGTGATGGACATAAAAAAGAGAACCAAAAAAGGACAAATAATTTTGTTCGGACAGTCGGGGAAAACGATTATCAAAATCACTCCATAATTTTAATAATTTTGTTATCCCTAATTTATACCATAATTTGTACGTTGAGTTTATATATAAGATGAGAATCCCTAACCCTAAATATTATATTCTAACTATGACCTTAAACTATAAAACCTTAACTCTAAATTTATAAACCCTAAAATTAAGACGCTTGAACAACATTTAATTTTCAATGCCAGTGTATTGAATATAAATTATATATGTGGTTATGGATCCGTTTTATTTTATTTTATTTTGTTTTTATGGCATTATATCTAACTATATTTTCCGACGACCAGCCTCTAAATTTTCCTAGCGAATGGTTGGATGATATGTACATGTATTACTAGAAATACAATGGATTGATATAATTTCAAAGCATTATTTTTCAATATTTTATTGGAAAATTGATACCCTCATCCATAAGAGATTAAATTTTTATTCTTGACGTATACTATGCTTTTGGTTGGAAAATACACGCACGCGTGCCTCATATAGTCAAAGAAATTGGGAGGTTTAAAGATTTAAAAAAACATTTAGGTCAAATTAAGACCCTTCACATTAAGAACTGAGGATGATTAATTATTATTATTATTTGTTAGAATTGTTCGAGATCGAATCAGAGATTGATATTGTCTATAATTTCGTTTCAATAAAAGTCATTTGTTATTATACACATGGACGGAGAGATGTATGGGTTGAGAAGGGCTCTTGCCCTTCTTAAAATTTTTCAATAAAATAATATTTTAGACTTTATTAGTTTAAATACTAATTAAATAAAATTTTTGTCCCTTATAATTTTTAAATTTAAAAGTTTAATATACTTTTATTCCTCCTAATATCTCATCTTAATTATTTCCCCTTAAATAGATAAATTTGGAGAACAAAATTTCAAAAAAACCAAAATTAATTAAATGGTTAAATATGGTTCTAGTCCCTCCAGCATACTAAAATTTGAGATTTAGTCCATGTATTATATATATTAACAAAATGTAAGGATGTTTTTTTAAACCACATCGACATTTTAATAAGTATAGTTAACGATATTAACATTTCAGACTATCTAATAGCATTATAAAAATAGACAGATCAAAATATGTGAAATTAAAATAAAGGGACCAAATTTCAAATTTTTACATAGTAGAGAGACCAAAACCACAATTAAACCTTATTAATATTTAATGGTAAATAGCAATAATGGGGGGATTAAGTGACTTTTGTTTGTTTACGGAGGAACTGTCAGTTCAACCAGAAAACCCGGGCTAGCTTTTTGACAAAAAGTCCAAGAAAACAGTGGCCATGCTTGTCACTCTCAATAGCGGCTATTTCCCCCTCTTTTATTCATATTCTTCTTAAATTATTTTTAAAAAATGTATATACATATCGTTTAAAATGATATTGTTGTGAGTGTTAGCATCGTACTCGAACATAGATTATAAAATAAACATATATACTATTAAAAAAATTAAATTTTAAATAAATCGTGAGATATTGTATTAGAGACGAAATTATATACAGTGTGGGTGGGCTACAACCCATCTAAAAAATTTTGAGATAATAGTATTTTAAGTTTTTTTAATTTAAATATTATTTAAATAAATTCTTTGCCCCTGTTAACGTTTGATAGCTTCATGATATGATTAGCATTTGAAAATGAAGGATGCTCACTTGAAAAAAAAATTAAATTTTCTTAGATTAATGTTATTTTTATCTAAAAATTTTAGTGTTCAACAGTCAAATAGATTTTCATTGTATTTTGAATTTAGTTAATTTTTTAATTAAATAAAAAGTATTATATTCTCATATCAAGATAATTTTAGAATTTTATCCGAGATTATATTTCCTTAAATTTTATCAATTTCTGAGATATCCCCTAAAATGATAAAATTGTGATCTAATTTAATAATTATATAATTAAGAATCATTATGTTATTATATGATAAAATTACATATTTATCCTCTAAAATGATAAAATTGTGATCTAATTTAATAATTATATAGTTAGAAATCTTTATTGTGATAAAGTTACATTATGATTCTCATAAAATATTATGATTCAAGTTCTGTGGCTAGCAAAATTTCTGAGATATCCCCTATCTAAAGTAGTAGAAACCAACTAATAATTTTTTATCTATCCACACATTTTGAACCTTAAAATTTTACTTAAAAACATTAAATTTCTTACCACTAATAAAATAGATATCGATATGTTCATGCTAATTAATCACATACATATTATATATTCTCCATTGTATAGTACTTTTTTATCATAATAATACCCCCCCTCTCTCTTATAATAGCTATGAATAATAAGGTAAATTTGACTCAATATTTTGCTTTGGAAAAAATTTTAAAAAATATTTTTTTCGGTCTACATAAAGTAAATTTATGTTTAGTTAAAAATAAATTTTAAATTCGCGTTTAGCTAAATGTCAGTTTTGTGTAAAAAAATAGTGAATTAATTATTTTATTTTTTACCTACTCACTCAATACATAATTCATGTTTAGTTAAAAACGAATTTTAAACTCGCATTTGGCCAAAAACGAATTTACTTTATATAGACCGAAATTTTTTTTCAAATGATTTCAAATATAGAATATTTTTTTAATTTTTTTTCTTAAAAAGGAATATTCAACTAAATTTACCTGAATGATAAAACTTTTTTTTTTCAGATTAAGCTTTTTAGTTGAAATTTTGAGTTAAAGCTTATCACCCACATAAAGGCTGCAAACAAAAAAGGAAAAAGGCTGCATGCAAGAACTTGATATCAACAATTTGCTGCACCAAAAATCATATCTGTAGGCTACTATTTATGACTATATCTTTCCATGTCAACCTTTCAAATTTCTTATTCAATAATTTATTTTCTACAAATATTATCACATAATATACAGTAATAAAGTATTTAGTCATAATTACCAGGGACAAGATCTGTGTTCATAATGTACAAATTTTTAAATTTTATACATTTTTAAGATTGTTTGGGTGAAAAATATACGACTGAAATCAATAGTAGAATACGTAAAGATTATTGCTTAAATTATTATTTAAGAAATTAATTTTAATCATTTATATCGTTCATCTAACGATTTAAAAAACGTATAAAACTATAAATTTTATATTGTTAAGTGGATCATAACCTAATTACAATGATACATATACATGAATTGTACCAAATAATATGTATCAATACTTAATCCCAACTAAATCTAAGAATGGACTAGGTGTACAATCGAAACGAATTTATTCTTCCATGTGTAACCAATTCAATTATTAATTAACTAACCAATTAATTAACAAAACAAAACTTTAAGCTCTTGGAATCTATCATCACCTCCATTTCTTTTAAAGAAATAAATCATAATTTTTAATACTTATTTTAGTACATTCCCTTCCTTCCTTTTGGTTATCTTTCCTTTTTTTTTCCTCACATATATTATTTCTTAATTCTTTAACTATTAATAAGTGATTACAACTTGGAAAACAACATATTCTATCCATGGCATTAGTTCTTAATATAGGCCCCAATATATCTTTATTTAGTGAGGAATGATGCTTGCTAATGAATGTTATATATATAACACTAAAAATCATTATATTAGCTGACATGTTGGACTAAGTAGTAAGCAGTTTAGTATCGCTTAAGCATATCTCGAGTTTGAAGCTTTGTGTATGTAATAAAATTTCCGTTGAGAAACCCATCCACCTAGAGATGGACCTAAGATTTTATGTTAGGGCAAAACTATAAAATTTTAGGGGGTGAAAATAGATTTTCAACATAAAATACATATAAATTTTCTTGAAAAATAAATCATATACGAATTTTAAAATTCTAGGGGGCGACCCCCTCCAGCCCTCTCGTTCCATCCCAGCACACACTAAAATCATGTGTGCGACACGAATCAACCTGGATTAGTCAGAGTAAAGCCCTAGAGAACCGTAAAGGCAACAAAAATCATTATCATCTATCAACATTTATCGATCAAGTGGTAAAAAGTTTGATTTCTTTTAAATATATTTCAAGCTTTAATCTTCTGAATAAAAAATAATACTGAGAGAGCTTTGCATCTTGTTTAAGAGTCGAACCAATAAATTTTAAATATAATCTGAACTTGTGTGACTAGTAAATATCGAAGACATATATATTATTATCTATTTGTTAAAGGCTTAACAATTGGTAAAGAAGTTGCCAACGCCAAGGCTAAAATGATTTGGTAAAGAAGTTGGAATTATTCTTTGCAGAAACTACATTTGGGAATGGTTCCTCTCACCGTAAGGGGTGCTTTAGTATCACTAATTAAATATTTAAATTAAAGATTAAGATTATGTCATATCGATTAGACTTTAAATTTTTTTCCTATTTGATTAAATCCATTTTATACTAAGATAAGATTTTACGAGATTAAGTTAACGATGCATTCCATTTGATGACAAGGTCGATATATGAAGAATTTTTCATTTATATTCTGATTACCGATATGTTCGTTTGCGATTGATAATTATTGATTATAGTCAGAGTAATTTGAACTCCTTTTGTACTTTTTTTTTTTTGAAAAAAAGCTAGTATGATTAAAATGATGAAAATCATACAAATATGAGATAATGTCGCATATCTTATTAAAATTTTTTTTAAATTTATGTGCAAAAAAAAGAGTACAGCATGCCAATATCATAACCAAAACAGTGCGACAATACAACAAATTGGAAGCATTACACGAACCAGGACCATCGAGCGATCCAACACCCTTAGCGACAGACTCTTTCCACACCAACAATATTCTGATCGTACATTTTATTGATTTGATTCTAATCGTAGTTAAATATTTTATTTTTTATAATTATGTTAAAAATTGAAAGTTTTAGTTTTCGATTCGATTCAACTTACCGAAAAATGTTAAATACAGTAATAAAATACACTATACTTTTAATAAAAGAACTCATATTTGAACTTTAAAAATAACATTAACAACAAGAACAACCATAAACCCAAAGCATAAACGATAAAATATACATGAAAATTACCAAAAAGAACCGATTCAATTTTTTATAATATATAGTTGCAAACAAACTAATTGTGGTGAAGCATAAGAATATGTAACACCGTCCAAAAATTCCTTAAGAAAAAAAGCATAATTATTTATCCTCCGACCAAATAAATATTTGGAAACACAAAGATATGTCCCCTACAATAAGGGACAACACACGGATACTCTTCCCTCACTTTGAGTTTTTATTTGTATTATATAATCCATATACAATCCAGGGATCTTATGTCGTATATTTACATACATATATATAACACGTGATAGTCATGTCATTATTATTTTTTGTCTTAATTTAAACCTTAATGTTTCTAAAACTTTTTTTGTTTCAAAGCCAATGGATTCATGCATCTAACCCGAAACCTAAAATTATCTGTTGATAATATTCGATATATTTATATATATATATATCTACATATATATATTATTTCAATGCATTGAAAATTATGATTTAAAATTAAAGATGTTAGTTTAAATGATAAACAATTTAATATTATTTAGTATGTTTAAAGTTTGAAATTTTATATATACAAAAAATTGTTATTTAAATTAGTCGAAATAAAATTTTAAAATAACAAAAAATTATGATTTAACACGACAATGTTAAGCATTGAATTCAAGTTGATGAAGAAAGAGTAGCAAATAGTGATTTGAATTTCGATAATTTATTGGGGATTGTCTCAAAGGTAGCTGTCAGTGCCGTTTGACTCGGTCTATCCCACATTTCTCACCCAATCAAAAAAACGATTTTAAAATTTCATCCATGAAAAAATAAATAACTAATAAATAAGCTGTATATTTTGAATTGGACATTTTATACGAAATGCTATATCAAACTAACTGAGCGATCAACATCTGTTTCACGTAATGAATTTATTATTTTTAGATTGGAGGAAAAAATGAAGAAGAAAAAAAACTCAAAGTTTTTATTTTTATTTGGTTTTATTATAAAATAAATGTATAAATTATTTTTTTTCTGTTTTAAGTGTTTAAATTTTTTTGTTAAAATAAATGTCTAATGTTTTATTTTGTTAACAATTTTAAGGTTGATACAGTGGCACAGTCACATGTAGTTCAAGGAGTTCAATTGACCCCACTTAATTTGTTGTGGTATGTGATTTTTAAATAATTAAATGGGGTTTTCATGGGATTAGTATAAATTTTTTCTTAGAAATATTAGAATTGACCAACTTGATTTGTTTATGTATGAGGTCAACAGTATTTATATTGTAGTGGTACAAAAATTCTCGTACCCTAAAATCTACTCTAACCATACTATATAAAAATCATGAATCTGCCACTGGGTTGATACGATAAAAACCTTACTATTCAGTCATCACTTGACACATGGTTGATTTGGTGGTGGAATAAGAGATTTAAGAATATAAAGGATTTGGGATTATAAATTCTATAATTTTAATGAAAAATGAAAATTTTGAAGTATTTTTAAGAAAAATTAATTTTATAGTTTAAAATTGAAATTAATAATTAGATCATGTGTTATATATTTATTAAATGATTGAATTTTTATAGCAGTTAACAAGTAGCCCTTAAAATATAACGAAACAAAATATTACATATATTTTGACAAAAAAAATTAGGTAACTAAAATAAAAAAATAGTTTGCACACTTTTTTCTATAATAAATTCATTTTATTTGGCTAGAATTATTTATAGTTCCTGATAATCAAATCAACTATTAACAACCGCCGGTTTAAATTCTTACAAACAAGATCAAATTTATAAGATGGATGAGAGATTATCATCTTTGGTCGATGGAAAATGTAAGAAAGTAATCAGAATTGTCGATCTTGTTTTGAATTTAAAATTTTGATCCAATCAATTTCAATAAAAAATTACTATTCATAAATGATTAACAAACCTATCAAATATGAATTCGAATTAAATAGAACTGAATCGATTCAAACGTGAAATGATCCAAATTTAAAATAATATGAACAAAAAACCTAAAAAAACCTTGAATCTAAAGTGATCAAAACCTAAAATGAGTCGAACGTGAAATTAAACAACTCAAAAGCCGATCCTTGAACATTCACGACTTTGAACCAAAACAACTAAAATTCAAAATGATTTGAATCTCAAAACACCCTAAACCAAAAACAAGCTGAAATTGAATTTGACTTTAATTCAAAATAAGTAGAAAATTTTGAAAGTTCAATTAACTAAATTTAAGATTGACTCGACTTAAAATCAATTTGAGGCTTCAACTGATATGTCTAAAAGTAATATTATAATATGGGATAGGAAGAGTGAACCCAAGCCCCAATCCTAATCTATAAAGATAATGGTGATTAAGTATGAAGATTAGGACCCCATTACATTAATTGAGTGTTAAATAACAGTTGTGAGTTCCTCCCTAATTAGGACCCTCTCCCCTCACCGTACACCGTTCAAATGCCACAACCCCTTTACATTATTATTTTTTAAATAAAACGTTTTTATAAATAATAAAAAAATAGACAACTAAATAAAAATATAAAAAGTTGTGTGCTGAGCACTTAAGCATTGAATTAATTCGGCTCTCACATACATATATGAATTAAAATAATGTGAAACAAAGAAGTTGGGAGAGTAGCTCTTTTTTTAGTGAAATTAAATACGAAAACTATATCTATATTCAATTTCTGCGATATTTATAATTTTTTTGAATAATTTCTATTTAAGAAAAAGAGAAAAAAAAATTGTGCATACTCAGTCTTGAACCTATAATCTAAGAGAATGAGAATGTGTCAACTGAGAGCTTTAACCGACTACTCTAGAGATTGTAATTATATGAATGTTGTTTTGTAATTATAGACGTGAATGCACTTATAAGTAACAAAAAAACTTATTTTCTTCATTGAATAAAGTTAAAAAAAATCAACTCTAGCAAATATTTTAATTTGTGGTGAATCTTAATAATTTCTCCAATTTTACGTTTAATTATCCACGCATTAATTCACTACATTAAAAGATAATTTCAATCTCATGCTCATTAAACCGATTTAAGTGCCTTTGAGTATAGGGCAAATTAAGCGCTAATTAATAAATTAACAATTAAGTGGGAAAGTGGGAAAAAAAGTGTTAATATTTCTTGTAATTTAAATGCTGCTAAAGCCGCCCCAATCCTACTGTTATAGAGCTTAAATTTTTTTTTTTAATGTGATTAAACTTTTATATATATAACCAATTATCAACAAATCTAGCAAAATGAGACACTCAATCATTTAACAAGACCAAAAATTTGAATTTTGACATTATGAATAGGGCAAATTAAATTAAATAACTTTCATAGTACTCAATTTAAATTAAACGATCAATAGATCGGATACCGATAGTTAAAAATATACAAAATTCTTTTCTTTTCTTTTTTTTGCTTTTCCATGGAAGTAGGATTTTTTCGAATGTAATGTGAACTGAAAACTGAACTGGAATGTAGAGTTTGCAATTTGTTCTTCTAACTTTTATTGCTGGAAAGCATACAAACAATTTGGTTCCAACTTGTAAGAGAGGAAAATAAATAAATAGTAAAAATAAAAATTAACTAACTAAATTATATGGTTTTCATCCACAACTATATTTAATTTGATGATTTTTTCAACGATTTTTTTAATGATATTAATAATTTAGACTAATAAATAACATTATTTTTAAGATTTTATTCTAAATTAAGTGTCAAAATAATATTTTTTGTTACCCTCTCAGTTTAAAGGATTTTTCTATTGTTTTTTTATGTTAGGTGTCCTTTTTCACAAACATAAATGTTTGAGATTTCATTCCGTAATAATTTTTAAGCCATCGGTTAAAAATATATTGTTATATTCCATTTATGAGTTATTCAAGCTATAATTTTTTTGACCAAAATCGTCATTATAAACAAAATTAAACTGTTTTGGGATAATTTTTTGTGACTTGGAAACTTTTTATTTTATATATATAAAAAGAGAGAATGAATACTTACCGGTAAAAATGATGCATCCAAAACAAATGAGTTTTTAAAAAATTAAGGTGTTTTGAGACTTATGATTGTTTGATTTTTTAAAAAATAAATTGTTTTTTATTTATTTTTTTCATTTATTCTGTTGTTTTCCTAAAAAACAGAAAGTAAAAAAAGATGATTGAAGATCACGTGTTGCACATTTTACATTTATTAGATAAAAATAAATTAACAATTGACTTAAAAATAATTATGAAATAAATTGTTAAATACTTTAATAAAAAATATACATAAAACAGAAGATGATGTAGCTTAGATACTTAATTTATTATAAAATCTAATTATAATAAGATGATCAAATTATGTCATGTACACAGAAACTAGATCCACAAATTAAGTACATGCAAAGACGAAAATCATAACTAGTAAATATCAGATGTAACAATAAAATATTATATTATTAATAAAAAGTTTAAGTTCAAACCTTAAAATCGATATTATTAGAAGAGATAGTTAAATAAATTTAAAATATTTAAGAAAACAAAACACATAGAAAACTAAAAAAAAAAGTCAAAGAGTCAAAGTTTTAAATCCTGTTGGCTGTTGCTAACTATAATTACAGTCTAAGAGGGCTTAGGTGTTTTTTTAATTAATAAGATAATAAAAACCCAAGTTCCTATTGCGGCTTTGCTCCCCCCAGCCCTCCATTTTCAACCCAATCTCCATTCTATAAATCCCCCACTTGTCTATCTTCCCACATCGAAAACCAATACCCCCCCCCCCCTATCTCTATTCATCTTCCTCCTCTCAACCTAAAAAAAAATACCTCTTTCACTCAAATTTCAATCCTTTTTTTTTTTCTGAAAGGGATTTAAAACAATGGATGTTAAGGCAAGGGACTGTGCCCCAAATGCTCAGAGCAGCGAAGAGGATCTTATGGAGCTGAGACGAGGCCCTTGGACTGTCGAAGAAGACTTTAAGCTCATCGATTACATTGCCACTCACGGCGAAGGCCGATGGAGCTCTCTTGCTCGTTTTGCAGGTATTTATTATTGCCGTATTTATCGCAGTTACATACATAAAAAATCCTATTGCAGTCGTCCTATACCGTTATTTGAATCTCTCCCCTTTTCTTTTTTTGTGTCTTTTTTGAACACGTGGTCTATCTTTTTTTGCCTTATACGATATGATAGATACAATACCAACAAGTTGATCGTCGATAAGTTGGTTTCAACTTTATGTTTTTGGGTCGTCTGGTCTGGTCGTGTTCTCATCTTCGTGTCGTTTTTCCTGCTTCTTGTGAAATGAGCTTTTCAAAAGACATGTGAAAAACAAAAGTGCAAAGCTTCTTTTGAGGAAAAAGAAAACACTTTTTATTGGGGTTTGATTGAATGTGAGGTTGATGATGAACTCAATAAACAAACATAAATGAAACCTTTGTTTATAATTCGATCTCGGTCTCCTGACATAAAATATTTTTTTTCTGAAAAAATAGGTCTGAAAAGGACCGGAAAAAGCTGCAGATTAAGGTGGTTGAATTATCTCCGGCCGGATGTTCGACGAGGGAACATCACTCTGGAAGAGCAACTTTTGATTCTTGAACTTCACTCTCGTTGGGGAAACAGGTTATTTGTTGTTTTAACTTTTAACCTAAAATCTATCCATTATGTTTGTTTGTTTTTTACTGTGATTAATTTTCATTTTGTACCCTTTTTTGTTTACTAAAGATGGTCCAAAATCGCCCAACATTTGCCTGGAAGAACCGACAATGAAATCAAGAACTACTGGAGAACTCGTGTCCAGAAATATGCCAAGCAGCTCAAGTGTGACGTGAACAGCAAGCAATTCAAGGACACCGTGCGTTACCTTTGGATGCCTAGGTTAGTCGAAAGAATCCAAGCTGCCGCCGCTGCCGCCTCCAATGCCACGGCCACCTCGGTTACCACCGCATCCACCACCTCGACTTCTGTTGTGGGAACGGAGCAAACGGTTTTTGCCGACGACCACGTAGGGGGTGCACAAGTAACCTCCTCGAGTTACACCCTAGAGAATTCCAGCACCACCGCAGCATCGTCGGACTCTTTCGGGACTCACGTCTCACCGGTTTCAGATTTCACCGACTATTACAGCAGCAACACCACCATGAATAACCCTAATCCAAGCTGTCTCCAAGATACACATGAGCTGTCCGGTAATTACTACAACTATGGCATGGATTTTCAGTCCTTGGAGCAAAGCAACACTTGGCTAGATACCATTGACGGCTCGGACAATATCTTCAATGCTGAGGATTTCTGTTTCTTACAACAGCAATTCAATTTTAACATGTGAACAAAAATATCTTCAAATACACTAATAAAGGAAGAAAAAACACAAAGAAAATTAGAATGATAATGCCTTAGAAAACACATAGAATTAGCCTAATTGTGGATTATCACTTGGTTAGTTTGGATTTTGGTGCTTTGGATTTTTTATTTGGGAGGGGGGAGAACTTAATTGTAATGTTTTCTTTTATTTAATCCCATTCGTTGATATTTGACATAATTGATTTCTTTCTTTTTTTTCTGTTGGGATTTATAGAAGAAAAATAATAAAATAATGGGTAGATGTGAATAATTGGTTCCACCATGTATATATTATATTATGAGTTATGATTATCGTAAGACTTTACATTATATTCATAAGAGCCTTTTGAGAGCTTATAGTTGTCCATGGGGCATGAACCATAAACTACTTCTAGAATTATATAATTGCAAAAGGTCTAATTTAGTTTTGGTCCATATACTATACTCATCCCTACACTTTAATTTGAATACTCTAATTCTTGATTTTTATAATGGCATTAGTTATTTCAAATGATTAACATACTACAACACTAGCTCAATTTTTTTCTTCTGTTTTCTATAAATTATATGTCAACATTTTAATCAAAGTATTAATATACTAACTATTTAGACTATCTAATGACAAAAAGGATAAGGGTTAAAAGCAATGACGAACCTACTTGGTCTTGGGGGATGTGCCCCTAATTTTTTTACTGATAAGTAAAATTAGATTCTACCTATTCGGATCCTCAATTTTCAATTTTTTAACCTTTCCCTTATTTTTTATGGTTAATTGTACTTTGTCATGGATCTTGATTTCTAGCTTTGTCCTTAGTAAAAAAGTACGTCAAATTAAAATATAAGGGTTGAAATTTTGAATTCGAGTATAGTAGGGATCAAATTTGTAATTCGACCTTAATAAAACAAAGCTTAAGACTAAGTTGCTTATTAGTAATAAACTAAATGTAGGAGAGACGTGGTGGAATGTGATTCACATCCGTTTAAGAGATAAGTTGGCCATTTAAGACATTCAAGGAATCATGTTTTCTTTTCTTTTTTTCTTTTTGGGTTTTATCGGATTTGAAGCGGAAGGAAATTCAAGTACAATGGCAAACTCCATAAACTTATTTTTTTTTTATAGGTTGTCGCCGTACGAACATAGTGTTTTGTTCCCTTCACCCCACTAATCGTACAAAGGTTTTACATTGGTGGGTTTAAAAGTTAAATTCCATTCACACATTAAATACTTTTACAAATAAAAAAATAGTATTAATATAAAAATTAATTACATAATAAAATAAAAACATTTTTTACTGAAAACTGAAAACAAAGGGTTAGGAATTCGGACGGAGCTGGAAAATTGAAAAGGGCTAAAATATTAGATTTAAAAAATATAAGAGCTTATTAACCACTTGAACTCAAAAGTTAAGAAATGAGGTTTAATTTATTTAATATTTATATTTATAAAGACTTAAATTGTTATTAAATCAAAAAATTGAAGCACACGAGCCCATCATTCTTAAGTCAATCTCTATTTGATTAAATATTTAATTATTTTTTTATATTTTTTTAATTTAAATACTTAATTTTTTACATAGATTAAATTGTTACAAAACAAAAACTTATCAAATATTTAGAACTTATAACATGGACCCGTAGGCCCCAAGGACGCTCTTCCACGGTTAGGAATGATATATTAATTAAGAGTAATTATACTATGCGCCGATTGATGATGAAAACAATAAATTTTTACGATCGCTTAGTTTTACGGTTTACAGATTTAGTTTTATGGTTTAAAGTGTAGTGGTTTATGATTTATGGGTTGTGGTTAAAAATTATAGTTTATAGGTTAAAACTTAAATCCCTAACTATATTACCCTAAACATAAATCATAAATTCAAACCGTTGAACCTAAATTCTAAACCTCTTAACTTTAAACTAGATCCTCAAACCTTAAAACTAATACACTTATGAATTTTTTTTGTTTCCACCACTCTTTTCTTCTTAACTAATTGGATTGTTCCAAATGATAAGTAACTTAGTATCAGTTAAGCATGTATCGAGTTCAAGATTTTATGTATGCAGAAAACTTTCGTTGAAAGACTCACTCACTAAATTTAAGTGTGTAACATAAATTGATCTTAGATCTGAATTAATTAAGATAAAGCTATCAAAAACCGAGAGTACCAATAATAATAATAATAATCGTTCTTGTTATAAAAGTGAGAAGGTGAAGCACGTGATGGAATAGTGCACGGCGGTAGGGAAATTCATGGTAGGCCGCGGGCCAAGTGGAAGAAGCCACCATGTGGTCCAATGCCTCGTATCTTGTTAAAAGGGAAACACGTGTCTAAATATATAGTATATATTTTTGAACAGGATTGTCTAAATATTTTAAAGAATAAAACTAGAGTGTCTTCCATCACCTTTGTTTTCTCGTCCCCACTCTTTTTTTTTATTGAAGAACTCATCCCACTGGCCACTCCAAATCTATAATTTGAAAAATCTTACAATTAATAATCCGATATTAATGAATCATTTGTTAATAAATAAATCTAACTATTATTAAAATCATAATCCTCAAAATAATTTTCTTTAGAGTTATGATTTTAATAAAAAGATAATTCCCTTGTTAACAAATAAATTTAAGTATCATTAAAGTCACAGCTTCTAGTAATCAAAATCAATACTGAAAAGTCTTAAAAGATAAAAAAGGACATTAAAATTATTTGACTATAAGATATTGTAATACATAGAATTTATAAATATTGAATTAATTGATCAGATCAATTAAAGGGTTTTGTCCAAAAATATGAATCATAATCGAATCGAGATAATATTTTTTAAAAATCCATATTGAAACTGAAATTTTCAGTTCAGATAATTGAAATTTTTTTATATTCTTTTCGAATTTGAAATTCGGTTTCAGTATGCTAATTTTTTACACTACCCTAACTTCAAGGGACTCTCTCATGCTATCTTTTATTTTGGTAGGGTGAATAAAATTGAAATGATGGAAAATTAAATGGTAGAAAAATAGAAAGATTGAAAAAAATATTTTCATTGGTGTGTTTAGTAGGAAAGAAAAAATTGAAAGAAAATTGCATTTTCTTCCTATTTATTGCTTGATTGTATTGAAAAATGAGAGAGAAAAAATTAGCTTTTAAATTGGAGTGATTTACTGTTTTTTCTTATTAAATTGGAGTGATTTATTTTTACACGTGACGATGAAATATAATATTCCCTTTTATTTACTCCCTCTTCACTTTTCTTCCACACTAAACATATTCCGAATTTATTTTATTTTCATTTTTCTTCTTTTTTTATTTTTTCACCCAACAAAATATTAAGGACGTGAAACAAAATTTAAAATTAGAACTAATAACAAACACTTTGAGAATCCAATATTTGATATTGTAGTCTCATATAATATTTGATCATAAATTTTTGTCGATGGAGTCCACTAAAATTCTCGGCATAGCCACACGTGGACAGTTCTCATTTCCAACATAGAGATTAACTAAACTTGAATGTTGTTAAAGTTTGTGCATAGGTGGCTTGGATTACTTAGGCTAATGAAATTCTAATGCAGCCCATTTGTGAGCTTACTATTTTAATTTACATGCAAAATAAGAACCCCTCAAAGCAATGCAGATAGCAGGGACAACTGGACTCCACCATAGAGAGCTTAAGCAGCACTTCTCTTTGAAAACTGAATGACAATGGACCCACGTTTGCTATCTAATTAGATATTAAGCTTATAGTTTTTTTCTCGGTGTATCCACTATAATGAGTCAAATGTATAATTATTCGTGTTTTATTGGTTCATATTAGAAGTAAAAAATAGTCTTAAATTTTAAAATTATTCTATGCTCTTGTGGTTATTCTATTAATCTTTATATTTTAGACCATCAATCTAGATTTGGATATGCACTCACAATCACATTTCTTGTTCGTGATTGAGTTGTGATAATAACCGTGTTGTCAACGTGCCTCATTATAATATGTATTTTTTATATTGTTTGCTGATGATTTTTACCTTTAATCGCCGTTCTTTGGTGATATTAGTATCTATCTTTATTTCAAGTCTTTGGGTTGAGTTTTTTTTTATCTTTTCTTTGTATGGTCCTGTTATAATCTCGAAACATTAGTTTATTGTTTGAATGGTTATAAGAATATGTTAAGATTAAATATTTTTGTTTACTCATATGTAAACTTATATTATAATTTTGAATATATATTCATTCAATAAACTAGCGAATTTCAATTCAAAGAAAATCAAAACATCGACCATTAATTAAAATAAAAAAAAGACTCCTAGCATCTCAATTAAGCTTCTCTCTCTCTTAAAATTTGCTATCCCTTTTGTCTAAAAAACCCTAGACCTATCTTTGCCTTTGGAGTGGTGCCACTCTTGCTTTAAGTGGCAGCCACCCCGCTCCTCCTCCTTTCTTTTTTTTTTTGCTTTGCCTTTCTTTTTTTCTTTTTTTTTGCTTTGCCTTTCTTTTTTTGTTATGTTTTCGTGGTATTTCGGTCATTCCTCAGTCATGTTGCTTGGAGCTTCTCCCCACGTGTTCAAGGCTTTGTTCGAGCTTCGATTTTGTGTGGGGTTGTGGGTTCGCGGATGAGATGAGACTGGCGCCTTGCCTCTAGGTCTACTGAGCCTTTTCGACGATGATCGAGTCTCTTGTTGTCCTCAGCAACTGCTTGGTCTCTGCTAGGGTTGGGCGTTCGATCGAGTTGAGTCGAGTAAAAAAAATTTGCTTTATTCGAGTTTGCAAGTGTTATTTTACGATTCAAACTTTATTTAAAAAAAAATTCAACTCGAGTCGAGTTTATAAGATTCGAGTCGAATTGAGTCAAGTTTTCAAGTTTCTGTACAAATTTAATTGTACATATATTTTTCTATATACATATGCGTAGCGGTGCACATATATATTTCTATATGCATATACTTATGGTTGGACGGCGCACACATTGATTCCAATTTTAACGATTTTCTGTATGCATATATAATATACATATATATTTCTTCATATTTTCACATGTAATATACATAACATATTATACATAATTGATAGACTCGACTTGAACTTGAAAACTGATCAACTAATTACTAAAAATTTCAAGTTATTCGAATTTTTATTTCATAAATTAAACTTTATTTGAAAATTTTTCGAGTCGAGTTTTGCCCACCTCCAGTTCATCGACGATTTCATGCTCTGACGCGATGATTCGGTAGAATTTCTTGCTGCATCTCTACCAACGTTTCCATTCTTCTGCGACAACAGAAGCGTCTATGCAGGTTTCAAGATTAGTAGCTAGCTTGGTGTTCTCAGTCTCTCTCTCGTCCAAGCTTGCTTTCCCTTTGTGTTGAGGTGTTTGCTCTTCCCCTGTTTTGTTGTGTTTTTTTTTTCCTGTTTATTCCATGTTTTCTGTTGCTTGGTTTATGTTGTTATTTTGTTGTTTTGTGATGTAGTTGTTTGTGCTTTTTCTTCTTCTTCTTTTCCCCTGTATCTGTATTCTTCATTGTATGTTTGTTTATATGTTTGATGAATGCATGCCAGCCTTATGGTTGGAAATTAAGCCCACAATTTTAATATCAAAAGCTGCTGACTCTTTTCATTGCTTTTGAGAGTTGTGGATAGTTCCACGTGGCATGTATGTACCAAGGTGCCGTTGCTATCTGGAAGTATTCTATGGGACCTAGTGATATTATGTGGGTCCTTTTGGCCCCACCTTCGAATTCCATTCCTTGTTAACTATTTTATATAGCATGGTATATAGACATAGGCATTGTGGACGGTTCCTGTTTGGAAAGCTACCTTGCAATTCAAATCACCGTCAATTATCCATTTCCTTTTCCCTCTGAGGGCTGCTAAGGGTCGACTATATTCGATTTTTTAAATAATCATAATTTTTTAACAAAAAAATTTAATTAGAAGAAAAAATTATAAAATATAACGCACTCCAAACTATGAATATTTATGAAGATAAAAAAATTTCAAATTATTAAAGAGCGTGAAAAATAAAATTAAATACAATTATTATTAAGAAAATTATTAAAGAGCGTAAAAGATAAAATTAAATACAATTATAAAGTATAACGCACTCCAAACCATAAATATTTGAATATAAAATTTATATCATTAGCCTCCAAGCATTTAATTTAATTTGAATCCCTCAAATGAAAATTTAGCAACGTCCACCTCATGTCCTATGCATATCATTGAAATGTTATTTTTTCAGTTTGATTTTTCTTTGTTTGGGTTGGTCAAGAGAATAGGAAAAATCCAATTCCTCCCGCCCGCATACATTTTCTGTCATTGGTCAATTCCTAGAGCTGGCAAGGTAGCATCGGTGGTCATACATATACATTGCCAAAAATGTGAGGAAGACTTTTCCGACCCGTAAGGAAGTATGTGGTCTAATTCTACGTTGAGCCTCCGCTATAAGTAACAACATATTTCGGTTAGGGTTAAAATTCACTTACACAAATAATGACGGAGTCAGAATTTATAAATAGTAGAGTCAGAGTTGAATATGAGATACAAAGATTTTCGTACCGCTATAATAAGTATTGTTGGCCTCATACTTTAACAAATTAAATGAATTTAATTCTAAAATTTTCTACAAAAAATTCTATATTAACATCTTGAGAACTCCACTTAACTCATTGAAAATCCTATACCTAACAAATTAAGTGGATCAATTGACCTTAAACTTTGAATGTAGCTCCGTCACTGTACACAATGTAAAACTTATTAAATTGATGATTGAGAATATTTCTTTACCTTTTTTCCTTTAAAAATCTCCTCAATCTCTATGCTAATCTTAATCCTCTATTATGAGTTAGGATCCACTTACAACATATAAAGCTCGTTTAGTTATATGTTTGTTAAACTATTGGATCAAAGTAAATGGATGGTTGGGTTATTTTTTTAAGTCATTCATTTATCCTCATCTAATAATTTAAAAAAATTGTAAAATTTAAATTTTCACATGGTATAAGAGTATCATATCTTTCTATTTATATACAAGGATGAAATTACCACAATATGAGTACATATTAGACTTTTGGATCAAGGTAATAGATGGATGAGGTCTTTTTTTTTCTTAAGAATTCCATCATTTCCTAATATTAATCTCAGCCACCCATTTATCCTTATCTATTAGTCTACAAAAGTACGTAAAATTTTAAATTTTACATAGCGTAAAAGTATCCTACCTCTCTATTTATATACAAAAATGAAATTACCACAATATGAGTACATATTGAAACTATCCATTATACTTTGTTTCAATCTATATTTGTTATTATACTTGAAGATTAACTTTCATTTGATTGAACTTTTACATTTAAATCTTGATTTTTTTCCATCAAACTCCATTGTTGTAAACTATATAAGGTTATCTCCGTTCAACAAATTAACATTTACACTAGTGTGATTGGATTTTCTCCCTTAAACTTTTTTTTCTCAAATTGACCTGACAAAATAGTAACGACACTAGTGGATCAAACGCACTTCTATTTAAATTACACATTACAATATCACAGCTTATGTATAGGTTGTTATTTGTATAAGACTCGAATTTGAACAGCTTTGTCTGTAAGATGTATATACTTATCAAAGAATTAAGAAAAAGCATGAACAAGTACTACCTTACAATCACATTAAAACTATTTAAAAATGTATTAGTTATTGTTTGCAGTGAATCTTCCACGATTTGCTGTCCAAAAAATAATTAAACATCAAGTAAATCATTACATTGGTCCAAGTAACTTGACTGATGTTTTAATGTATTTTATACATGCTAATTGCTAATGATTTAGTTGCAAGCAACTCCTGGACTATCCACACCAATTAATTAATTATTTGAACAAAAATGAAGGTTGAACTTAATAATATTAATTAAAATTTCAAAAGTAATCCAATTTTTCGTTTTCATTTGCATTTGTTGGTTGTTTGTTATTCAATTTCGTCCTTTTTCCATAATCCATATAAATATTGGGAGATGAGTGCGCTATGGATTTGAAGGCCCAATTCTATTGAAATTATATAGATATCCAAAAGTTTTTAAGTTGGATTTTGGAATGGAATGGATCACCAAAACCAAAGTTTTTATAAGTTTATTAATTTTAGGATTTAAGGGTTTAATTAAGGGTTTAAGGTTAGAGGTTAAGGTTTATAATTTAAAGTTTTAGATTTTATAATTTAAATTGGAATGATGTCATTTTTTACACGTATTGTGTATCAAAATACAACTCAAATTGAGAAAGTATATTTGACTGGTTGACCAAAATGTTAATCTTTGTTCCCTCGTATTCCCTTAGGTCATGAGTTCTAGACACACTAGGAGCACCCTCCTCCTCCCCCTAAAATTCCCTTTCAGCATCTCTAAGAATATGATTAAAATTAAGATTTGTAAAAAAAAATACAACTAAAATTTTTTTAGTCTACATCTGCTCCAAATTTAAAATTTTTGTTATTATTTTGATAAAGGGTATATAGTAGGAAGAGTTTAGGGAAGTCTCGGCACCCTGGTGTTTGAGAATATTTCTTTATACCACCCTCAATTCTTTCAGAAATTTAAATCAACCTCTAAAAGTTTTAAAAAAATATTCATTAATTTTTTTAAAAAAATTTATTAGACCTCAACAAATTTAAGTCTAACCTCTCAACTATCCTGCCAAGATCCCACACTGATTTTGATGATGAAATATTTTAAGATTATGTTACATATCATAACCTCAAAGTATTATATCATTAAAAGTACTAGAAATTTTGTCAAAAAAATTGAACGGACTAAAATTTAAAAAAGAATTATTAAATTTAAAGGCTGACGTGAATAAAAAAATTAAGTGACGAAATTAAAAGAATAGTCAACATATTTTCTCTCTCGATTATTTGTGTTTTAAAATGATGAGAGGCCGCAGCCTTATCCTAACTCCTAAGCATAGCTTATCCATCTGACTCGGATTTCATTTCATTTTGGAGTTGCACGGCTCAAAACCACGTTACTTATGCCACAAAACAACTACTATTTTGAAAAGAGTGGGTAATGTGAAATATCTTTAAGTTTTAAGAAGTATAGGAAATTTTAAAAAATATATGATAGATGAATTTAATTAAATGAATTAAAAGGTTTAAGCGTGTTTGAAGCCTTTGAATTTTTGGAAAATTTTTAATTAAGTCTCTAAACTTTTTTCACTCAATTAAGTTATTGAACCAATAAATTGAATCAATTAAATTATTAGACCAATTTTTATCAATAAATTTTTGATGGTTTTTCTTGAGATATTACTACCACGTGGCATACTACAGTTATGTCATGTAACATTTACAATTTTTTATAAAACTATTTTTTATAACTTTGATATGTTTTTGTTATAATTTTTAGTTTTGAAGAATTTTTTAAATGAAATAAAAAGTTCTGAAAGTACCTAATACAACACATTGCACCAACTAATCCAAAAAAACCCGTTGGATTTAACATTTAACGTTGGTCAAAAGGGTGAATTGATGAAATTTTAGAGTATAAATGGCTTAATTGGGTGCAAAAATAATATAGGGACTTAAATATTTTTGCAAAAGTTAAGGGCTTATAATACCATTGAGCCTAAATAAAAATACAAATTCTTGAAATATATAAATTCAAACATATATAAGAAATTTAAAGTTTAAAAATATATATGAAAAAATGTAAGAGCTTAGATACTTTTATAAATTTTAAAATATAAAAATTTATAATATATTTTAAATAAATAAAATATACATTTAAAAAATCTTTTTTTGAGTAGTTTAAAGGTGATTACAGGGTAATATTTGTTCGTAACAATTCTTAACCCATTGACAAAGCACACACCTTGCAGACTTTGTGATTGAACTCAGATCTCTCGGGTGAACATCCGCTTTTCTACTTGGACACCACCTGTTGGGTTCTACATTTAAAAAATCTTGAGATTAAAAATTATGAATTTATAAAATAAGAAATTAAAAAATGAAGTTTAATAAGAGATCCGCTACTTGGCTTAATGGTCAAGATGCTTATGTGGTCTCATTTTATATGAGCTCGAATTTCAACATTTACAAAAAATGTAAATATTTCTACTTAATAAAAAATAAATTTAATAAAATTAACAGTTAACGATGGTCGATATTGATAAAAAAGGTAAAGTCAAATTTAAACTTATTACATTTTTTATTTTATTAATTTTCGAACAATGATATCATCATTACCATGTACCATAACTTCGTGGGATCACATGCCCAAAGACTTAACAATGTTAGTGACAAAAATATAAAAAATAATTGACAAAATAGAAGTACTCCTACCAAACTGAAAGAAAAAAAAAAGACTTAGACACCTAATTTTATAATTATCGATCAATATAATAGTTGTATGTTAAAAGAATCAATATAATATTCGATGATAAAAATATGATGTTGATAGTTTTGGACGAATCACCCCCGTTAAATTGAGCGAGGAGTCGAATCTCATAAAAATATTAACAAGATGTTAAAGTGTGAAAACTGGATTTAGGGTTTGTTGGTTTTTCCTTTAATTAGGAAATTTGGAAAAGAAAAGGATTTATATTTTCATTATTATCAGAAAAATAATAAGTATAATGTATTTATAATGTTAAAGAATTAAAACTAATAAATTAGCTAATCTTAATAATTAACTCAGCCTAATAATTAATTTACAACTCAACAAAATTTTTATAATCAGAATACAATTAATTTATTGATAAATCTGTTATAAAATGAGACAAAATGAAAGTCGGAAAAGTTAATGAACATCAAAGTGGAGATCCATACCTCTTACTTTTAGTGTATCCTTAGGCCTTATGAGTATTTAAATTTTATGGAGGATGGATGACATCAGGACTATACTTGATAAATAATAATAATAATAATAATAATAATAATAATAATAGAATATTAAATACTATGCTGAGAATAATGATTAATGATAGGTTGAAAGATAATATAAATAATAAATATTTTCGTTTCTCTTTTAGAAAATTATAGATTATAAATTTTTAATGAAAACTAATTAGATATATTTTTTCTGAAGATAGGTGAAAATGTATTTTTTAAAGAAAGATAATTTTAAACGTTAAAAAAGACTCAATTTTACCATTTTTATAATTTATTGAACAAGAGGAAATCTTTCAAAAAAATGAAATTAAGAAAAGGTTTCATAAATCACAAAGAGAATTTACTAGGGAAAATAAAAATAGAAGGCATAAAGTTAAAAAATACCCTTAATGTTTAACTGAATAGTCATTTTAGCCAATATTTTTTTAACAATTCAATCTTTAATGTTTTATTTTGGGTCAAAATGGTCCATCTGCAGATACAAATTATTAAAAAATTAATGATAAATAGTTTAAATCGACTTGACAGAATGATAAGTTAGCAAAAAAATATTTTATATTTTATATAGTTTTATAAAATTATTTTTTGACTGATGTAACATTTTTTAAGTTAACACGTTTGTATATATGATAATGTCATGTCAGTGTGTACTGTCATATAGTTTTGTCACGTTATTTTAAGTTATTTACTGTTAGTTAAGTGACAATTTTCATCTGCAAATAAATTATTTTAACTGAAAATAAAACGTTTAGAGTTAAATTACTAAAAAAATGACTAAAATAACTATTTAACTCAATGTTGGGACATTTTTTTATTTTTGATTTTACGACAAAATAGAAATGTCCCACATCCATAACTTTCACCACAGCGTGTGGACCACTTCTACATTTGACGTGTGAGACTCATTCGTAGCGTACTCCATTCTAAAACCACATCCATAACATCACGACAAAACTAAAAAGGTTTAAATATGTCCCAAGTCCGTCTACTTTTAATATATTTGGAATTTAATCTTCATACTTCTATTTCTAGGAGTATAGTCTTCCTATTTTTCAGATTAAAATTTCAAGTGTAATTATTAACACCGTTAATTTTTTTTTGTATTAAATTCTCTTTGATTTACATTTTGAAATAATAAAAAAATCTTAGGAGCCATATAATGAAAAACGATTGTAATAGACTCGTATGTGGATGGTGTATGGAGCCAGAGGAGGCTTTGACACTCCAAATTTTAAAAAAAAATTATATTATATCTTTAAAATATTTTTGAAATTTTAATTAGACCCCTCAAAATTTATAAAAATTCTTATAAAGTTCTAAAAGTTTTTATATTTTTAATTTCCCCCTTAAAATTGTTGTAAAATTTCATTAAACTTTTCAAAAATTTAATTAAACCTTCACATATAAAAAATAAATTTCTCACTAAATCCCTCAAAATTTTTGAAAATTTTGATTAGACCACTAAAATTTTAATTAGGTCCTTCAAACTATAAGGTCATAATCCACAACTGAATATACCTGAATTTAACAGAAATTTTTTAATGGTTTTACAATAGAAAATGAATTTTTAAATTAAAAATAAAAAAATCTGAAAACAAAAGAGGTTAATTCAAAATATGCAAAACTAGATAGACAAAACAAAATTTAACAAATGTGCTGTCTCTATCTCACACGTTTCCTGCGTGCGGAGACCCAACAAAAGAAAACCGCGGACGCGGAGATATGATAAGATGTTGATCCCCCACGTGCCAGAAAGGAACAAGGCCCAACAAAAAAGCTTTCCTTCAAAATATCACCATTGCCACCCAAAATCTAATCTTTATATATTTTGTTTTCCGTTCATCAGAACTTTTCCCTATTAATTTCTTTGTTTATTTTTCAATAAAAATTAAAATTGACTATTAACCAATTAAATACCTCCTAAATTAATTTTTTAGTCCTTTAAGTTAAAAGAATGACAAAATTTTATTTTAACTTCTAAAATTAATAGATTTCATTTTAGTCCTATGAAAACGATTCATAAATAATGATGTAGTTAATTGTAATCTTTCAAAAAATTATAATTTAACTTTGCTACTCTTTAAAAATAAAAATAATGTCAAAATTTGTCCTTAATGTTTGGCTATATAGTCATTTCAGTCTCTATTTTTTGAAGCAATTTAACTTTTAACGTTTTAATGTGGGTCAAAATGACATCTCTGCAGATGAAAATTGTTAGTCAGCTGACGGTAAACAGCTTGAAATGACTTGACAAAATTACACGTAAGCAGAAAAATAATTTTATATTATATATAATTTTATAAAATTAAAAGGCTTGTATAAACTTTTTATTTACTTTAAATAACATTGTATTATATCGACAAATGAACTCACATTAAGAATAGAATTATAAATCAAGAGCGTAGAAGGTGTAATAACAAAAAAGCTATCAGCATTGAACTCAATAAGTGATCTCAGTCGAAAAACGGAATGTTCATCTTAAGAGACTCGAGGTGAATTGTTTTATCTACAATGTATGTGTGCATTATTAAAAATTTTAAAATATATACCAACATATATTTTTTAATCACTTTCAGACTGTTCCAAAAAAAATTTATCAATATTTGCTTTTCTTTAAAATGCACCCTAAACCAGGGGCGGATGCTTTCAAAATTTCAGAAAATTTAAATTTTATCTTTAAAATTTTTAAAAATTAAAATTTGGCCCCTCAAAATTTTTAAAATTTTACATTAAGCTTTAAAAATTTAAATATTTTTAATTAAATTCCTTCTCACATTTTTAAATTTTTTTTGTTAAATCTCTCAAAAGTATTAATAATTTTAGTAAACCCTCAATTTTTTAAAATTTCCGTTTAATCCTCTAATTTGTTTTTTTAAAAATAGTTAGATCCCCTTAAATTTTAACTCTAAATTCCACCACAGCCTTAAACCTTTTTTTTTCTATATTACTAAAAATGTTGGCCGTTATTTGACCATCCTAAAAAAAATTATTTGGAAAAATTTGGAACTCTCGAGTTTACGTTGTCAAAGAACATATTTCAAGGGTGTAAGTAGAAAAACTTCGAAGAATGCAAGGAGTGAAGAAAGAATTAGACCTTTTCGTTTCTTTTTATATCATGGAGTAACTTAGTTTCAAGGGTTTTGCGTATTTCTATGATAATAATGTCTTTATTACTGATAAACTTTCTTTCTTTTCTTTATGATATTAAAAATTTTATTTTGTTTCTTTTGACTGCTTGAGGTCAACTGCGCCTTTTATAGTAGTTGGCCTCTCTCATTCTCTTTTTAAAAAATTTCATAGTAGTTGGCCTCTCTCATCATAGCCCCAAAATTTTAAAAAATAGACACTTAAAATTTTGAAAAAAATTAATTTAGCTCTCTTAAAATTTTTTAAAAATTCAAGTTAAATTTTAAATAGTTTTTAATTAAAATTTTTTATAATTTTTAAAATTTATCATTAAATTTCTCGAAATTATTAAAAAAATTAGTTAAGCTATCAAAATTTTTAAAAATTTAAGTTTTAAACTCTCAAAATTTTCCCTAAAATATATTTCTATTCTTGTCAAACCTTTCAAATATCAAAAATATATCTTTGATTCACCTTCTTTACACAAGCATAGAATTTTTTATAGATCACTTAAAATTGCTACATGATTTGTAAATCCACTAAATTAGAATTAGAGAAGGGATTTTGAAAACAAGAACAGTAATTCTTGTTTTTTTGTTCATTATTTTCTTCTGGTTACTGGCCCTCGAACCTTGGAAAAAACAAAGTTAAAAAATTTAAAATTAATTTTAACTTCGACAACCCGGTAAAATTGAATCTCTAATTTATAATTCTTCCAAAAATTCCAAGAAAAAGCAAAATCCATATGAATAACAGACACATTCAACTAAATTGGGTGGGGTGCGCCAGGCCCAAGCAGAAGTGCAACGCTAGGGCGACGCTCGAGAGCCCCAGCAGCAAGCTACTGTAGTGGACACTCCCCCTCAAAAAATAAATTTAATATCGTGTGGGCCATTGGCCCACGTATCAGATATTAAACTGATAAGAACAGATACTACACTTGATCTTAGCCAAAAGGCCGAGAAAGGTATGCTTTTAAGCGTTAAAGCCCGATTCGTTTTATAAGCAGCTTCTCGCTACGTCTCTCTATATCCTGACGGTGTGGGATATCAGAGGCCATGTTTTCACACTCTCTTTTGTATGCTGCTTCTGCAAAACTAATGACAAACACCTTTGATTTTAAAGCCATTTCTCGCATACCGAAACCTTAAACCCCAATACAATACCATTTTCTTCATGGTTAGATGACAAGCAAATCAAAATGACATAATTAACAACAAAGACGATAGAGGAAGGCCGAGAAAATACAAAACAGAAGCAAACCAGCAAGAAGAAATCAAGAATGATGTGAACCAATGTTAACACGAGGAGCAATTTAGAGAACACAATTCCTTGTCGTTCTTTCCATGATTAGCCATAATTCAGAAAGCTTAGACAACGAGGGTAGAGAAATTAAATGGTCTTTTTGTTTTAAATGGTAATCAACATGTTCAAATTTAATAGGATCTCTCATGTTTTTACCACAGTGATTAGAGATTCAAATTTCATCTTGGGTATTGACCAACTTTAAAAACTAGTGACCGGCATTTATTTTCTATATGAGCTAACAGAATGCAATCACTAAACTTGCTCCGTAAATACCCCAGCAAGCCAAAACACAAAATGCTCAAAATTTGCTTTTCCACAATAACACTTCACTCTTTCTTAAACTAACCGTTCTAAAAGTTTCTTTCATCTTCTGGCTGTCGTTTAGTGGTAAGAATTCTATGTTGTGGCCGTAGAGACCTGGGCTTGAATCCCAGCAGCCACAAATTGGATATAGTTGTTGTCTTTATGTTTTCTCTTTTTGGTACTTGCCCTTTTTTTTAATTTAAGTTGCATTCCTGCTGCCTGCATGCTCTGCAAAATCTATCACTGTTATTCTATATATGTCCAACCATTCTCTTTCAATATGAACATGTATTAAGCTTTTATCGACTTTATAACTATAACTATGCTATATAGTTGTTGACTTGTTGTATACGGCGACTAAGTACGAGAAATTGATTTGTTTCAATGTTTCTGCTTTAATTCCCAGTAACATTCAGGTCGTAGGTGTCCAGCAGGTCCATTAATCTTGGATTCTGGTTTGAAAATTTTCAGAAATAAATAAAGGAATATAATGAGCATCTCTAGATTACCTTGTCATCCCTTGACAGTTTAAATCCCACAGCTGTCAGTTTTTCGATCACCGAATCGTGATAAAAAGGGATTTCCATTAATCTTATGATATCTTTTTTCTTGTTGAGCATATGTTTTAGCATTAAATAATCACGGTTTTCCATTGAATTGGGATAAAAAGGGATTTCCCTTAACTTCTTGTCAATTTTTTTTCTCTATGTCTATATGTTTAGATAACTTGACTTGTGAATATTGTAAGGAATTCCATAACTGTAATGACTAATGAGTTTTTAGTTGTTACTATGGCATTATCTCTTCTACGTGAGTCTCATTTCTGACATTTATGAGTATATCTTTAACCTTGATGTGACTAGATTATGTACTGGATTTGGAGAAAATTTGATTGTTTCTTGGCGTGCTATCTTGCTTTAGATATCTGAAAACATATGGTTGTATGCATATTTTCACTGCCAAACATTGTAATTTGGATTTCGGAAGTTAAAAAGAGCAGGTTTTCTGTTTGAGTAGTATTTTTTAGCTGCTACGATTGCCAGCAATTTCATATTTGCTAGGTTTGAGTTTCTCAAATAAGCAAATGGAATTTGATTGTGTTACAGTATTTGATAACTGTAACAAAATGATGGTTTTACTGCAGCAAGTGAAAGCTAAAATATTTGATTAATCTTTAAAACTATCCCATGTTCTACTTGGCATACATATTAGGAAGAGAAGCCAAGTCATGAAGGTATAAATTAATTACGATGAATATGCTCACCTTGCAACAGTCTGATGTCTTACGCATTCTCTCAACATAGAACCAGGAATTAGGATTATAGCTCCATTATAAACAAGGCAAATGCTTAGGACACATATGAATTGATCAATAAGAGAAATCCAATGACAGAAGTGCCTCAACAATCTATTTTGCTTATTAAAAAAAGAAAATAAAAACTTAAAACTATCAGTAACTTATCATCTTAGCTCCATTGTAAACAAGACTGAACCTTCTTTCCTTAATGTTTAGGCAAAATCTTCTTATCAGTAACTAGAATATTGCTTACTTAGCTCCCTATCTCAAAGTTTTTACCTTAATCTATAAAATTGTATTATTATATTGCTTACTTAGCTCTCTCTCAAAGTTTTTTCTGTGATTAATTATTTGCTTTTATAAGCAGGGTGCAAACGTGGAAACAAATTTTGTGCTGGCAACTTGGAGATTAAGGTAAGAACTAGAATTTGTATCCAATTTGCTGCAATTCATAGTTAATGGAATTTGTTTGAATCGCTAAAGGAAACTGAGGCCACCAAGTGGGGATGCTAAGAACTAGAATTTTATCATATTCTGTAGACACCAGTTTATTTTAATACTTTACAGTGCAACTTGAATTTTCATAGATAGAATAATTTTAGATTTAGGATAAGCATAAAACTTCAGTGGATAAATTGGGCACCATTAAAATGATTGAATTTTTAACATATTGTGCGGTGGAATCTGTATTATTGACTATTGTGTATAATTTCTTTTAATGTTTGTTAAATATACATATCAAATTAGTTTAGAAAACATAGGGAAGATCATGAATTCGAGTTGTTTAAAACTAGAATTTGGTAGGTTAGAACTCGTTTTTTCAATGTTTTCAACTTTAGACAGATTAACAGTTGTTGTGAATGATTAGAGTTCAATATTTGTAGAGAGTCTGGAGTCTCAGTGTCAAATTTTGTTAACTTAACATCCTTTTCATTGAAAAGCTAGAATTTTATGCATACTCAGAATACCATTGTTTAAAGTCATTATTATTTCATTCATTTTTTATTTTAAGTCATTATTTTCATTACTTTTAATAGGCACCTCTTGATATTGGTAGTGCTTTAGCGGCAATTAATTGTACCAGTCAATCCTTGCCTTCAACAAATCAACAGAATACGGATGCAAATGATCCGAGGACGCAATAGAGGAGGATCTTTGAATTATTTTTAGCTTTTATTATCTATGTTATTAAGAAACACAAATATTTGCTTGCACAGTTCTTGTTCTTGTAATAGACTCGTACTAGTTTTAGTGATTATGTATTACATACTTTTTTTATTCGAAGATTAAACTGGATATTTTTCATTTTAAAAAATGAAACAATTTTTGTTATAATAGTATTAGTATTTAAAAAAATAATATTAAATAAAAATTAACAATAATTTAAAATAAAAATAAATAAATGTCAATTAAACCTATAATGATGGATAAAACCGTTGGTAAAAGTAAACTATATAGCGGCGGCCAAACTGTGAGTAACTCATCGTTATATATATCATCTATACCGACGGACACAATCTGTCGATAAAAGTAAACCCTCTAGCGACGGTCACATCGTCAGTAAAAACGTCGTTAATATATACCATCTACCGACGGATTGTGTGCGTCGAAATAGATACACTAATTTGTTGGGTAGTCCGTCGGTAAAGGATTTAAGACCTTATACCGACGGATTTTTTTTACCGACGGTTTGCTGTCCGCTGCTATATGTCACTTTTTTTTTGTAGTGTTTAGGTTCTAAATTTTATAAAATAAATGTGCAATTTTTTTACACAACTTGTATATCAACTTAAAATATAATTTTAATTATCACACTAATTTTTAATAGGTATTTAATCTATATATTTAATGTGCCATAATTTGATCATTTTATTAATGATTAATGTTATTCTTTAATCTAGATCACTAACATTGTTAAAAGTTTTAGTAATCACTGGGTTTTTTTTTAAAGTTCTAAGACGTGAACTCGTAATGTTTTATGTCATTTAATACTTCTTCTATTCCATTTAAATGGTCCATTTTTTACCCTTTAAAAGTTTTTTTTAAAATTTTAAGCACATTTATTTTAAATATTATAAAAATAAAATTTTATAAAATATACATTTTAATACTTCTTATATTTATTAATAAAAAAATTTAAATAATAAATAGTCAAAATTCAAAAAAATAACAAAAAATCAATAAAACAGTTTAAGTAGGACAAATGGAGTAATATAAGAACTAAAATAATAATGTCTTTGGAATGGCGTGAAAAAGGGCGATTATGAAATAAGTATAAACTTAATTACAAAAATTATTATAAATTTATGTAATTATACAAAATATTACTCAATCTATTTTGCATAAAACACTGAAAATTGTAATAATTTACATATTTTTTTTACATTGGGTATGGTTTATAATTTAGCAGGATTCATACGTTAGGTACAAGATTTAGATCTTGACGTAGTTAATAGAGCAAATTGAATTAGGAGGGTCACCCTCATAATAAAATTTTACATTATCATATCCAAATTAGTCAATTAATATATTGAATACTATAATTATAAAAGAGTCGAATAATATAAATGTTAGAAATAAAATCATGGACAACGTCATTCAATGATTAGGAGTAACTTTTCTCTCAATTTTTTGGTATAATATTTTAGTTTATTTTTAATTTAAATATTACTCGTATAAGATATTTTTTATTTTTATAAATTTAAGTATTTAATAAACCACTATTATATATATATATATATAACAATTAAATTCATCCTAATTCCTAAAAGAAACATAAAAGAGCAGTCACGAGGAGAAAAAGTCTTGCACAACAACAGAACTGAAGAGAATATTTTGAATTTTATTCTCTTTCACATCTTAATCTTAGGACCAACAACATATAAAACAACGAAACCAGTGCCTGCAAAAGCATATTTTCTGCACCCATCGTAATTACAATTGACATTGATGCTTTTAACAGAATTACCAAAAACAAAATTCGCCACCAGTTGACTCACTTCAAATTTAGTTGAGACATTAAATGTGACCTACCGGATATCGACAAATCTTGCACCGGCCGGAAACAAGTTCGAAACAGCTCAGGAGGGATAGACAAGGAAGGAGAAGAAGAGTTGGAAACACTGTACCGGGTCTTACAAGGTCAAGAAAAGGTCTTACAAGGTCAAGAAGATCGAAATCATTAAAAGAAAAAAGAAAAAAAGAAAGCTCAAGCAGGATAGCACCACCAAGTTAAAATGAAATAAGTGTCGTCTATGGAACAGCCAGCACCAAATTGTAATTCGTCAATGGTTCTATTCTTCGGTGGTATTCGGTTCACCTCCATCGTAATATTCCCATGCACCAGCACCAACCGATCTGCATGCATGTATATATATAAACATACATATGAAGACAGCAACATAAAGGGATGAGGAAGAAAGGTTTTTTTTTTTTTTAAATTTAATCATAAAATGTTTGAGTTGAAGGAGCTGAAAGTGCAAAACTGTGCCAATATTATTATATAGCAGCAGCTATGGTAGTTGTAGACTGCTATTTATATTTCTGACCTAAACAAAGGAAAAAACGAAGGGGAAAAGTTTGACATCCGATGAAAAAGGGTTTTCGATATTTTCGTACCGTCTGGGAGCTTGTGGTTTGCTTTCTTCCTTGAGAGCTTTTCATTCCCCTCCATCTTTTTTGTTTGTGTTTTTCTAGGGAAATTATAAGCACACGGAAAGTTGAAATCTGAAAAGCGAGAGATGGGGGGATTAGGCTTATAAAGCCAGCCAGAAGGGCGACTATGAGATTGGGGGAAAGAGGTAAGAGTAGGGATAGTCATTGGTCGGGCTTTTGTCTGAAAATATAACATCTCTATCTGTATTCGATCTGAACCCGATCTAAATTTTGAAGTAAAAATCTAAAACTCAAACTTGAACCGACTCGGTTTGACATAAATAAAAAAATTATTTGTTTCATTTTTATTGAATAAAATAAAGAGTTAATTGAACATATACAAATAGAGAATATTATAATAATTAATTTATTTTTATCAGACAATAAGGAGATAATTGAAAAAATATATTTTACCCATATAAAGAGATAGACATTATAACAATTATACATAAATATTTAGAATAAAATTTAACTATTATGGTTCGATCGAGTCGGATATTTTTCATCTTTAACCTAAACCTAACCCAACTTTATCATAAAAACCCAACCCGAATTCGATCTAAATCTAAAAATTTCTTTAAAAACCTCAACCTTATAAGATTAAATCACGACAAAACCTATCAAATCTGAGTCAAATGATTATCCCTTGTGAGAGATTTAATGGGCTGCCCATCGACATGAAAGCAACATAACCATACCCAAAACAAAAACAAAATTCTTCAAATTAGCAATAAACTCGTACATTTTAAAATATTCAAATAACACATAGATTATGATATTCAAATGGATTCATATTAAATATATTAAGGTTTAGAGTTTAGAAGTTTAGTTCTAAGGGTTTAGAATTTAAGAGTTGTGGTTATAATTTAAAGTTTATGGTTAGAATTTAAGATTTAGAGATTAAGGTATACGATAATATGGTTAGAGATTTAGTTCTTAACCTATAAACTCTAAATTCTAACCACAACTACTAAATTCTAAACTTAAACCCTAAATTAAATTCATACCCCTAAAACTAGGACACTTATAGAAACTTTTTTCTACCGTCAGTACATAATACGAATATCATATTCAAAATTGACAAATGTGTTTTTAAATGCATATAGTTAAGGTAAATTTTGATATTCAGGCACAAGCCTGCATATTTATAATATAAAATCTAAACTCTAAACTCTAAACAATATATCTTAAATATTAAACCCTAAAACATCAACTTCTAATCCCTAAAACAATGAGACACAACCATATAGTTTATCTACATATTTTTTGTAACTACAAAAATGAATCTCGAGAGAGTGGGGAAACCGGGAAAGGGCGTGGGAGCAAAGGCGGCATTGGCATCATCACAGTCTCCTACAGGCTACAAGTCAAAATAATGCGAAATTTAATGACCTTGGCCTGCGTTCTTCATCAAGTAATCTTTATTTTTTTACAGCATTTCTCCACTCCCTCGCCAGTCAACTCTAAATCAAACAATTTGATGCCGTTTGTCCAATAAAACAACACTTTTTATAGTACTATCTTATTTGTTCACAAAATCTAAGACTTCCAAACCCTCGAAGTTTCCATCAAAACCTGACCATTCTTACTGTAATTAATAATATATACAATTCTTGATCGTTTTCCTTTTGGGTTTTTCTTCTCACCACCGGCAAGAATCTTTCTTGCGCATGGACTTATGCATTGGCTTCCTAAATTTAAAGTTCAATTTCCTTTGATTGTACTGCCCCATGTCATGCCCACACGCTTGCCTAGCCTGGCTCTGGAGTACGATGTTGTGTTACTGGAGTGTCTGTCTTTGATTTTAAATTTGAGACTTCGCCATTTGTATCGGGTTCGACTAATTGTTTGCCGGACAACATTTTCAAAACTTTTTCCCAGAGAGTCGAGGGTTCCCTCGACATATTTTTTTCGTTTTATAAGCATGAATGCATGGAATCAAAGGTTTGAGATTTGAATTTCATCCGTACGTACAGAGAGGGATCCACATAGAAGGTGGGAGGTGCAATTGCCTCCCCTTAATTTTAAATAGTTTAATTGTAGTTTAAGCCATTGCAATTATGTATTTATCTCTCTCAAAAAAATGGTTATTATTTTTAAAACCTGTCAAAGAAAATTAATGAAATCAAACTTTTACCGTTCATTTTCAGGTTTAATTATTTTTAAGACCTCTCGATTTTAAAATTAATGAACTTAAAACTTCCTTAATTTTTATATAATTTAGTTATTTTTGAAAACTTTATTCATTTTAAAGTTAATCAACTTGTCCCCTCGTAATTTAATTTAACTTCGTCTATATGCGTCCATGTATTTATTTTCCCCTCTGCATGTGCGGTACAAAAATGGAGGTGTGGAGTGCTGGTCCATTTGGGAGGAGAAAGGGAACAAGAACCCTGCGAAGATTCTTGCAGACAAATTACTGATTCATTTTTCATAACTCTTTGCTTTCTACACTTTTCCGTGTTAAATGCTAACACTTGACACCCATTTTTAAGCTAAAAGTTTCCGAACTTAAAATTAATTCAAACCCTAAATAACAAAATAATAAACTCATTAGATAATTTAGATCAAAATGACAAAAAATCACTCATTTTCATTATGCAGGATTGAGAGTGACATATGAGTGTAATTAGGGCCACTAACTTTTCTGCCTTCCCTACCCTTTGTCCATTGCTTTGCTTCAAACTTTGGGACTTCCAACATATCCGGATTTTGCAGGCATAATTTTTTTCTCAACAATATCGTCTCTAAAATTTGAATTTATATTTTTTGCTTGAGAGAGTAATATGTTTTGTCATTATACCCAACAATTGTTGGTAAAATCTTTGTATTTTAATTTTGGAGCATTGAGTTCTTATATTATTTTTTATTTAAAAATCTTAATATTTTTCATATTTTTCGTTTAATTTTATCGTTAACCGCTGACCAAGCTATAAACAGAGGAGGAACCTCTATCGGACTAGAGGGGCCATGCCCCCAAAATTTTGGAAAATCTGAATTTTGCCCCTAATTTTTTTAGAATTTTTATTTATGTCCCCTTAAGATTTTTAAAAATTCATATTAAACTTTAAAAGTTTGAATAATTTTACTTAAATTTCCTCTTAAAATTTTTAAAATTTATGATTAAATCTCTCAAAATTATTAAAAATTTTAGTTAAACCCTCATTAAAAAAAATCTTTTAAGCCTCCAAATTTTTAAAAATTTATTTTGGCCCATGTAAACTTTTACTCGAGGTTCCACTACTGGCTATAAAAATATTTTTTTTATTTTTCTACATTTACATTTTTTATGAACATAGAGGGTTAATTGGTTAAAACATTGTATTGATCTGTTTTTTTTTTTTGCTCGAAAAATTGTATGAATTTTATTAAAGAAAATCATACAAGTCAGGACTACCATAAGCCTCATTAAAAACCTCCTAAATTTAAATGGAAAAAAATACTTAAGGCAATGACAAATACAAGCACCAACATAACACGCGAAACACAGACACTAACATCACCCTCCAATCACTTAGAAACATTGTATTGATCCGTTAATGGTATTTTTATATGTTTTTCAAGATTAAAGGTCAAATTGATAAAATAAATGTAAACGGTTTAAGATGCCATAATGTGTTTTTTTTATAATATACTAAAAAATTAACCTATGGAAGTAATCTAAATCCATTTACAAATGAATCCTTATACATCATATCTAAAAAATTTAAAATGAGGTTCAAAATGATTTTTTTCAAAACTGATATGCCAAAAAAATTATTTTTACACATTAAATTTTAAAAAAATTAAAAAATATTAACATTAAATTAAACTTAATTTCTGAAACAAGAAATGCAGCTGCTACCATATGAGATTGCATGCATCCGCCGCTGTTATACATACTATACTGATAAATGGTAAAACTTTGAATTACATTTCTCACCCATGCCCCCTAAATGATTATATTGCACATTGCACATGACCCTCCCTGTGTTTTATAAAACTTTAAATTAATATATGGTAAAAATGCATTTTGTCCTCCTAAAATATTAAAAAAATTATTTAGTTCTTTTAGAAATTATAATACTGTAAGTTAATACAATATTGGTAAATTACATTTTAACTTCAATTAAAATTTATAATTCAATTTCGGTCCCTCAAAAATTTTCTGACTTCGCCACATTTACATCCTTGGGTCTCAAAATTAATTCCAAAATAACAAATGAGGACTGTTGAGAAACATACATGGAAACAAAAACAAAGAAAGAAATACACATAAAAATCAATGCAAAGCGTAAAGCTTTCTTTAATTCGGTCCAAACACTTATATCTGCTACTTACTTGAGCCTCCTCTCTTGTTGTAACACGAAGTCAACTTAGAGAACTTTGAAAACCGACACCGGAAACGACTTGGACTACCCGACAAGATTCGTCCTGAACGTGATCGACGTCAATTGGTTGACGTAGATGTCGGTCAAGGTGATCCAAATCATGAACTCGGTGTCGTAGCTGACGAGGACGTCCTCGAATTTGCACATGTCGTGCTTCTTTTTATGTCGGAGCCGGACAAAGCCGGTGTCTTTGACGTACCCGCATTCCTGTATGTCTTGGAACGTTAGGAGCCCATGGGGAACCCTTTTTCTTCTAACAAGGACGTGAATTTTTCCCTGCATATTTCGTCGCCGTGATAAACCTCCGCTTTGGCCTTTATTTCCTTTGTTACACGAGACATGCAACTTTGGTTTGGAGCTTTGGTGTCGACGGTGTTTTCAGTTTATAAGTGTGCGAATAATGCGTTTACAGCACAAATGATCACATTGCATTAGTGTTTTTGTTCAATGGGATTTTTGTTTACTTAATTTGTGAAGTCAATATTTGTCCAACCTCCAACGTAACTCTTATGGCTAATACACCCTGCCCACCGAATCCAAAATAGATGTTTGTTAATATTTAAACTCACCGAATGGTCTTGGTGAAAAAGATAATGATATACATCGTAGCACACCAGAGTTCTACTAGCTTTGTCTGTAAAATGTGTGTGCATTACTAAATAGTTAAAAATGTGGAAAAGTTGATGATATTTATTATAATAGACTTGAATTTAAGCAGCTTTGTCTGTAAAGTGTGTTTGTGTTATCGAAGAGTTAAAAAAATATTATCAGATAATATATTGTAATCACCTTAAGACTATAAAAAAATCTTTGCTAATATTATACCTTGAACATATGACATCATTAATCGAGTATCAATTTAATTGAAAAAATATTAGTATATCATTATTTTTCATATTTTTATATAATCATCATGTCGATTTTGAGACCATTTGACGAGTTATTTAAGAATAATAACAGAATCACACCATTTTTTTTTGTTTTGATGTGATTGGATCACATAGTATAAATTATTTTTTTAGTATCAGCCTATATAGTATAAATTTTTTTAGACCATTGTATATAGTATAAATTAAAATGTCTTCAAAGAACATTTTTTTTTTGCGAAATTAGAAAATATGTTCGAGAATCGAGTGTAGATTATGTGTGAAGAAGGATTTGTAACTTTACAACGTCCAAAATTGAAACCTTGTTAAACACGTAAGTTCATATTTAAATGTTTAGATATGATCCCTTGTAAGAAAAACTATTTTTTATTAATTGAGTAGAATTTATTTTAGAATTAAAAAGTTTCGAAAGATGTAATTTTATTTTTGAAAAGGCATAAAGTTAAAAAAATACTTTAACGTTTGACTAAATAGTCATTTTAGCTTTGTTCTCATTTTGAACCAATTTAACCCTTAACGTTTCATTTTAGGTCAAAATGACCCATCTATGGATGAAAACCGTTAGTCAATTGACGATAAACAACTTGAAATGACTTGACAGAATCACAGGTTAGAAGAAAAAAATTAAAAATTTATATAATTTTATATAAAAAAAATTTATGTCATTCGGGTTTGAAAAAAATATCCCATCAATAAAAACAACTATTGAGATTGTCTTTTACTTAGGCTTTAACTATAAAATAGGTGCTCAAATTTTACCTTTTACAATAGGTGCTTAAAAAAATATTTAGTTAAAGTAGGTGTCTAACCTTTCATACTGGTCTATTTTAAAGTCAATTTGTTAAAAAAATTGATCATCCAATTATAGTTTGACACGTGACTATTATTTTTATTTAAAAAATAAACTAAAAAGAAAATAAATGAAAATGTATCTCAAAATTTTCAAAAATTACAAAATAATCCAAAATTCCTAAAGCCCAAAACTCACCAGACCCCACCACTGTTGTCGCCGGAGGCTTCTGCTCATTTTCCTCAACCACCCATCGCCGATAACCGACGAGAGGCGTGACAATAAGACGTCAAACGACGAATGCAAAAATTTTTAAAAATATTTTAACCACCTATTACAAGAAAAAGAAAAATTTAGGCACTTATTTTGTAGTTAAGCCTTTTAGTTATTTTGAAGGCTATCTCATTAATTTTCTTGATGCGAGAATATTATCTCAAGACATAACCCCAATGGATTAAAAGGCTCAAACTCACTCAAAATAGGTCAAGTCACTCAAAATATAAACTTAAAGGCCAAGAGGCCCAAATAAAATAAATGAATCAAGTGATTCATTTATTTTTATCCAAACCCAAATTCACAAAAATTGGTTTAAATCAATACTAACTCATTAATTCAAATAAAAAAATCATTTAATCAAATAAAATATACTTATAAAAACATTGACTCAGATTCAAATAAAATTTGGGGAGATGAAGACAAGTATGGGGTAATGGTCAAAGATTTATGGCTTGAATTTTTCTGTAGTGTCGACACCAATGACATTGGAATGTTGCAATGTTTTCTGTTTTTCTTTTTTGGCCTTAAGGACCTGTAATGTAATGCTGACACGGGCACAAAAGTCATAATCTAAGTTAAATATTTTTTATATAATTATAGGTTTTAAATTTATTAGTCGATTAATCTTTATCGGATAATGTAACATTTTTTTATAAAAAAGATTTTCTAATTCAATTTGTTTTATTCATAACATTGAAATTTAAACTCTAGGTATTACTTAAAAACTCTAACACCTTATCCAATCGAAATTTAAACAGATAATATCAAAAACGAGGAGACGAATTTATAAAATTTTAAGGGGGCAAAAATAAATCTCCAATAAAAAATACATAAAAATTTTAAATCATATACAAAGCTCAAAATTTTAAGAGTAACCGCCCCTTCCAACCCATCGGTCTCTTGAGTAATACCGTAATATTATTTAAAACTTTGGTTCATATATTTCTTAATTTACTTCTTGTCTGGTTAATTACATTTGGATGTTGTCACAACATAAAGCATACTTGCATTAGTCAGACTTTGACCAAGATTAGATCAGTCCACCTATATCCTTACCTAATACTCGAATCACTACAGCACGTATAAATAACCACTCCATCAAATTAATGAAAAGAACCTTAAAAAACACAAACATCATATTCCAATTCGTTGAGATTTTCGTTTCACTTGTCGTTCGTTTTTTTCTTAAACACCATATTTCAATGGCCTTAAATTCGTCTTCTCAGCCTCATTTTGTGTTGATACCATTTATGTGCCAGGGACACCTTATTCCCATGATAGACATAGCCAGGCTATTGGCAGATCGCGGCGTAATTGTCACCGTGATCGCCACACCAAAGAACATCGCCCGCTTCAGCGGTTCCATCGAGTCCGGTCTAGCCATTCGTGTCGAACAGCTTCGGTTTCCTGCTGCCGAGGTTGGTTTGCCAGAGGGGTGTGAAACATTAGACAATCTCCCGTCGATGGAGCTGATTAGCAACTTCTATGCCGCATTGGGATTGATGCAACGACCGGTGGAGAAGATGTTCGAGGAGCTAAAACCCCGACCGAGCTGCATTATATATGACCGGAATTTCACATGGATAGTCGAAACGGCTTCCAAGTATCGGATTCCGAGGATTTGGTTCGATGGAAAGAACTGCTTCTCTAGCTTGTGTTGTCATAATGTAACAAAATATAAGGTCCATGAAAGCGTCTCCAAAGGGGAGACTTTTACGGTGCCGGAACTGTCCGATAGAATCGAATTCACGGCGGCGCAGCTACCAGTAAATCTCGACTCCGGGTCTTCATCAGTCATGAAAGAACACTTGGAGAAGACAATGGAGGCGGAAAGTGGAGCAAATGGGGTGATTGTAAACAGTTTCGAAGAGCTGGAAACCGAATACTTTGAATCACTTGCAAAGGCTAAGAAACAAAATGTGTGGTGCATTGGTCCCGTGTCACTAAGCAACAAGGACAATTTCTACAAAGCTCGAAGAGGGAACGAGGCTTTATCGACCGATGAAGACCGATGCTTGAAATGGCTTGATTCATGGCCACCGAGCTCGGTGATCTACGTTTGTTTCGGAAGCCTCAATCGACTAACACCGACACAGTTGTTCGAACTCGGGTTAGCCTTGGAAGCATCAAAAAGGCCATTCATTTGGGTCATTAGAGGAGGGTATAAGAAGGAAGAAATGGAGGAATGGCTAAAAGAAGATGGATTCAAGGAACGAATAAAAGGACGAGGACTCTTGATACGGGGTTGGGCGCCACAGGTTTTGATTTTATCCCATCCGTCGATCGGAGGATTCTTGACACATTGCGGTTGGAACTCGACACTCGAAGGGATATGCGCCGGCGTGCCGATGATAACTTGGCCTTTGTTCTCCGAGCAATTCCTGAACGAGAAGTTGCTTGTGCAAATACTTAAAGTCGGGGTCGGTGTGGGCGTCGAGGTCGCGGTGCCGATGGGAGAGGAAGAGTTCGGGGCGACGGTCAAGAAGGAAGAAATTATGAAGGCGGTGGAGTGTTTAATGGAGGAAGGAGAAGATAGAAGGAAAATGGCAAAGAAGCTTGCAAAAATGGCGTCGAGAACAGTTGAAGAAGGAGGGTCGTCTTACATTAACATTACCCTACTCATTGAATATGTCATGCAACAAGCCACCGGTGGAAATTAGGTGCTTCATTTTGTCAGTCTTGTTTTTTTAATTACATGTCAATTTTATAATCTATATTCGATGTTTGTAATTTTTCTTTCTAATAATGTTATCTTTAAAGTTAAAATACGAGTAATGTGCCTTGTCAATGCACTCAATCTTGTGTGGTCTAATAAATGTGATCGATGAAACATTCAGTTCACGTATTTTATTTTTGAGAAAATATATTTTGATTTGTTCATTCAATTGTTTAATTAAATAATTTAATATAGAACTTGTAATCAAATAAGTAGTTCTTTCTGTTGGAATGCAATAGGGCACTATCCCACATGGAGTGGGAAAATACCATGTGAAAATGTATTTATATTGCTTATTCTCCCAAACCTTGTTGAGTGATAGAAAAGAAGGCTGATATTGTGTGCTATTGCCGTTGTACATCTGGGTTGTTAGTAGTGGTTGTGGTAACATGTTTGCGTGTGTAGAGTATTTTTTTTGAGAAATTTCATATGAATTTTCCTGAGTAGATAAAAATGTGAAAGAATGTGTGTCTGAGGGTCTGGTATTTATAAGCTGCAATGGTCTGTTCGTTTTACATTTTCAGAGGGTTACAGCTGTGTTATTACCAGCGTTTTGAATTTTGAAATTAAAACTGTAACAGCAGATTTAACATCTGGAATGTTTACTCTGAATCTGGACGCTTTGAGGGCCAAGTTCGTCTGCTGAATCAGCTATCAAACAACTGTTAAGCAGAGTTAAATTTCGGATTTAATCAGCAGTTTCAAAGTCTTAATCTCTGAAATTCAAACAACAGTTTAAAAGTTTAAATTCTAGAATTAAATCAGATTTTAACTCTGATTTTTTGGACGTTTCTGCCCCTGGACGTAGCCTATAAATAGAGAAGTATTTCCAGCTTCTCTACGTACCATTTCACTCAAAAATATCTCTTTGAAAAGCTCTCATAGCTCTCAAATATTTTCGATTACCAGAGGAGCAATACCACCATAGTTTACTCTGATTTTGGGTGTACGATTTTCAAAGCGACCGTGTTAACTTTGAGAAACGATCCACTTGTTGTAGCGATTACACATCGGGCGTATTCGTTTCTAAGGCAGTAGTTCCACACGATACGATTACAGATTTCGATCATTTACTTATTTTATTATTATTTTCAGTCGGTGCTAATGGTGTAGTTTTGCAGTAGTATAAATCTAACACTTTCATGATTTCAATTTGAAAAAGTTATCTAGCTTTTTGATCTGGACTTCACCCTCGTTACATTTGGCCTCATTAATTTCCGGATGGGTGAAGTATTCGAATGCTGCCATACGCGTCCAACCTGATCTTTGGATTCTGGTTCATCAGCCCAGCAAGAGTCAAATCGAAAATAGTCACCGCGATTGTGATTTGTCTCGGCAGATCTTATGCCGAGAGAGCGGCATACTCCTACTGTTGCAGTGCAATCGAACCCTCTGAATCTGCTAGATAACGATCAAGTCGCTCACAACTTGTCCTAGCCTGATGTTGAAAATTGTAATTAATTTCAAATTACGAAGAATCAATAAGGATATTTTGATAATTTCATACCTAAAACATTTTTTCGAAAGCCAAAAAAGTCTTGTTTGGGTAAGAAGGCGTTCGACCTATTATGGTCAGTTTAGCACTATTTTTAAAAAGTGTTGTAAAAAATATTTTTAAAAAATATTTTTCAGAAGTGCTTCTGAATTTTTGAGTTTGAGATTTAAGTGTTTAGTACTACTGTCAAAAAGTATTTTTAAGAAGATAAATGACTATTTTAGACATGATATTGTAAGTTATATATATATATTCAATTTCTTTAATGTTATAATATATAAATATATCAGCTTAAATTATCATAAAATATAAAAATATTTTTATTATAACTATATATTTTTCTAACAATTGTACGTATTTTATGAAAATGTAATATATTTCAAATATTTTATTTAAAAAACTTGACATAAATAAATATATAATATTTAAATTAAAAAATAATTTATTAATTATATAATTATGTATTCATAAAAAATTATAAATTTATAAAGTTTAAATAAACATAATAGCAAATGAATGTTAAAATAGTAATTTGGCTCTCAAAAGTACTTTTCAACTGTAAAAGTTAGAAATTTTAGCTTTTGCGTTTGGGTTGAAAAATACTTTTCAAACGCAATTTTTTCTCCAAAAGCTAACTGTTTAACATTGCTTCTACATCTAAAAATGCTTTCGAAAAAAAAAATATTTTAAACAAGCAATGCTAAACAGAGCTTAAAAAAGATAGTTTGAAAATTACTTTTTAAGTCAAAAAGTTCACTGTTCTTGGTAAAAAATTATTTTTCACTCGGACAAAAATATTCAACTTTTTTAATATGAACACTATTATTCTTTTTACTGAAATTATTGATTAAATTCATATATTTAAAATTTAAAGACTTAAAAACACCTTTAAACTTTAAAAATATGTCACAAGTGGAGTTGTAATATTGTCTGATGTCTTTAATTATATTAAAAAACATATAGCATCGTTACAGATTTGCAATCCTACTTATGACGTATTTTCTTCTGTACAAGTTGGTTAACAATATTTAGAGTAGTGGTCGAAAGTTTTCAATTAATATTTTATTTTTTCTCTAAGATGTGAGTTAAATACACATTAGAAGTAAATTTCTTTTCTCTTAAATAAGAATCGTTCAAAAAAAACATTAAACTAATCCTTTGTAGGAGTATAAATGAATCTGGCACAAACGAGTAAAGATGAGTTTGTGTTCGTTTGTTTATTTTTAAAATTGTTCATATTTAGTTCGTGTTCATTTAAATTTTAAATTTTATGTTCGAACCGGGTTTTTGTTCATTTAATTTTTTAATATTAAGTTCGAACTCAGTTTGTTTATTATTTGGTGTGTTTGAACATGACATATTTAACATTCGCAAATATGTACGTTTATATATTTGCGAACATGTTTGTTTATGTTCGCGAGTATTAACTAAACAATTTCAACATGAGAATTGTTGATTTCTAAAGTTGAAGGAGGTATTTATAATATCATAAAAATTCAAGCTGCAAACAAGTTTGATCCATTCAAAACAAAACATATTACTAGAGAGCAATTCAAAAATATAGCACCAAAAATGCGACGGTAAACAACAACTAAAAAAGTTGATAGCATAATTAGCACATTCCCTTGCAATGAATCTAATGAGACAACATATTATTTTAATATTTTTATAAAGAAATATTATTAACAAATAAATAAGCTTATAAACGAGTTTATTCATGAAATAAACGAATGAAACACATTTATGTTTGTATTCATTCATTTATTAAATGCATATAAAAATTTTGTATATATTCATTTATTTAGCTTAATAAATGAAACGATTGCTATAAGAATGATTCAAGCACAGTTCATCGAATGTTGTATCATGTGAGGATCTACATTTATATTTGTGAGGTCAATTGATCCCACTTAATTTGTTGGATATAAAATTTTTAATGAGCTAATATAATATTTTTAAATTTTTTATAAGAAATATTATAATCGACCCACTTTATTTTACTTAATTTATTGAAGTATAGGATCAAAAATAATTATTATAACATTATAAAAATCTTCCATTTTTTGTACTCTGTATTAACCTCACTATACAAAAATTCTAACTCTACCAGTGAGTTGTAATCATTTACCCCTCCAATCATTTGTTTCATTTGGAGAAAACCAGTAGGCTTATATGCTTAATTATCCAAAAAAGTAAAAAAGGATAAATAGACATCATGTCGTTTGATTATGTATTTGGTCATAAATGATCAACATTTTAAAAAATATAATTTAGTTGTTTGATTAAATTTTTTGTTATAAATAAATTATTCTGTCGTTAAAAATTAAAATAGACATCTAACGTGATTTGTCTTAATAATATTTTTGTCCATAAAACTTATACATTTATTAGATTAGTCCTAATTTGATATATTTCAATAAATCTAACTATTTGTATTTAAAATTTTTATTAGTGAAATGATTATCTCTATAACAGGTAGCGTTGGGCATAATAGGTATGATTCATTAGTTTGTTAGTTGTCCAATAATAAAGTGATAATTTCTATTGAGTTATCCCATATGTTGGTTATCGAGTCGATTGCAGCAGCAAGGAGTATGGATGGCATTGGGACGGGGCAAGGTGGGTTTTTGGCCGCCTGACCCAAAACTTAAAACTCCCGACCCGACCCCTGTAGAGAAATGTCGATACACCCTATGGCGCATCGAAAAAATTATTCGGCGTAATTCACTAGTGATCCATGTACAAGGGACGAATTCGGAGTGATAAATGATGAAACGTTACCTCAATAAATCTGAAAATTCGCAGTGAGTATAGGATAATCCAAATCGAATCCGAGTCGTCACAGCAGCGTTCCGACCTCTACACAGTCCACCCAAATAAAACGAACAATATTTTATCTTCTCTAACTGTTAGAGAGGTTTTCCGAAAAGCATACCCTTGGCTGCTAGACCTCATGCCTTTATATAGCATTTAAAACCCTAATTCTAATTAAATTCAAATTCTTTAAATATACATTATATTTATCCGAATATAATTAAATATGTAGAATCTGATTTTACTTCTATCAGGTTTCTTTAGGGATATATATATATAATAGTATATGATAATTACATTAATTATCTAGTATTAAAATGTATATAACTGAAATTATTTATAATTCTAATAATCATAATAATTTCGGTTTTTACTTATTTCGTGCACAACAAGTTTGTACACATGCTATCTAGTTGATATTTGTTTGTTTTAATCATAGGGTATGACCTTTGTAGGTTTATGTAACGTTAGCAGTAATATCTAGAACAACTCTAATATTACAAGCAATGAGTGGCACTCAGCAATACATCATTGCTACCTAAGTTACATGAAGTCGTGGTTCGATTTAACCTTTTTCGTGATTAACTTTTTTTATGTATTTTATCATTTTGTCCTTATATCTAGATCGGACACAAGTCATGGATTAGTCACACTTGTATATTCCATCTAATATTTCTTGATATCTTGAGTAGACTATTATAAATGAATAACTATGATATCTCATATCAATTTATTCGAACATGACCATGCATTTTCTAGTCTCACTCAATCAAGTGGCCTATGATATTACTCCTATTATGTAGGAGGGACAAATCTTATATTGATCAACCATATTCCGCTACATAGATTGTGACATATCCAATATCAGTCTTTATAGTATAGTCAGTTACGACACACGTTTGACCGTATCAAAATATGTCATTCACGATGTTGAGATAATGGTGATCTCAAGTTTGAGGATCATACATGTAGTTATCACCATGAGCAATGTTGTGACTGTCACATAATAATCTAAGAAACATGCTCATAGCGGGTTAGTCCAGTATGTCGTTCTCTAACACATACTTATGTATTGATTTTGACATCTCAATGTCAATGACAACACTTTATCATCAATCAACTACATATTAGTCTTAATACATTATTGTTGTCCATGCCCACAATAATTCTCGACTAAGGACATTCAAGAATAACTATATTATTCTAAGGACTTTATTATAATTCAGTTTATTTATAGATGCACAAAAGCAGACTAAAATAATAATAATAATGGCTTTATATTAATAAACAAGATAAAACAAGCATGTCTTTTACAACCATCTTATGATTGGTCTTTGGGCATACTCCAACAACCCCAATCCAACACGAGTTCAATATCCTCTATCTGACAGAATAAAAACATAATTTGACCCGACTCAACCCTAAAATTTTACAAAAAAGTCACCCAAAAATTAATAAAATATTAAATATAATAAATAAAAATATAATCAATATATCGAGTCAGTTTGGGTCGGGAAAATTTTCACTTTAAACCCGAACCCATCCTATCTTGAATCTAATTTTTTATTAAAAAACTCTCCCCCTATCGGGTCGATACCCAACGAGGCCAGATTATTTTGTCATCCCTATGTGTCAGTGAGTACAATGTCAAAATTTTTAAATATAGAGTTTTTTTTGAACAATTTTTACTTAGAGAAGGGAGATTGCTCCTTCTGGGACTAGAACCCAAGACCTAGCGGAAGGGATTGGATGTCAACAAGAGTCCTTAACCACTTGCTCCAAATTGTGTTAACAAAATATATTAAAAGTTAAGTTTAATAAATTGATACCAAATTAATAAAATGTATTAAGTTTAAAAACTAAATTGTTAGTATATAATGTCATGTTTCAATTTTAACAACGAAATAATTTATTTATAATAAACATTTTAGTTAAAATATTAAATTATATATTTTTAAAATAATTTATTTATAAATAAACACATAATCAAATCAACCGAAATTATGGCTATGTTTGGTAAATAGCGGTTTGAGCTAAAATTTGAGGTTTGAGCTAATATTAAAAGTTTGACCGGTCAAATCCGCTAATTTGGATGTTTGGTGAATAACGGATTGGAATAATGGATTTGGGTGAAACCTCTAGTTTGGAAAAAGCTGTTAATAGTAGCTTTTTAAGATTAGAGGTTTTAACATAAGAGTTATAAAAATCATTTTACCCTTAACAATTATAAAAAATCTTCAAGTAACTTAAATTTATTTTTTTTATTTTAATTATTCAACCTCGCATATATTTGTAAACTAATATTTTTTTCTTTTTATTTTAACACTTTTATTTATATTTAAATTTAATAGTTAATTAAATTGTATTACAAATAATTGTATAAAATAATAAAATAATATATAAATACTTCAAATGTGCTTAATAATGTTATATTAAAAAAATATTTTTTATAATCTAATTAATATTAGAGAAAAAGTTTGATACACAGTCCGTGTAAACAAACGTTTACACGTGCTTTTCAAATTTAGGAGTTAGGGATTTAGTTTAGAGTTAAAAGTTTAGGGGTTTAAATTGTAGGGTTTAAAATTTAAGGTTAGTGTTTAGAATTTAAGGTTTAAGATTTTATGGTTAAGAATTTAAAATTTGTGTTTTATAAGGTAAAAATACAAGCTTGTGTAAAAATGTCAAAATTTTACACTTAATATTAAGAGTTACAAAATATTGCTAACTAATAAACTATTTAAAAAATATCAAATATAATCATATACTTATATGTTATTTTACTTATTTAAATAATCGTTATTAGCTATCAACTAATTTTATTAAATACTTTTATACAATCAATTAATATAATTTACTAATCAGATCATCTATCCATTAATATAATCTACTTTTTAGTTACAACTTTACACTAATTGTATCAGAAATATATATTTCATGATTTTCATCGCTTTTCAGTTCGCTCCCATCGGAGAAAAAAAGGATCTGTAAATCTTTTTCAGACAACCAAATTTCACATTCTATCAGATCGCTAATTCTTCCACACAAAATTTCTCAATTCTTCATATAATTGGCTTTACCAAATGATTCCTTAAACCCCTCAAAAGATTACGATGAAAGGCAGTTTCTTTGTCTCAGAAATGGCAGTTTCAGTTGAAATCCCCAAATCCATTCTCACTGTAAGCAACTCTTAAATTTCCTTTTTTTTTGTTGGTTTTCTCGATTGGATTACGAATTCGAAAGATGGGTATTTTTCCTGATGAAGTAATTCTTCAAATTCTCGCGAGATTGCCTGTGAAGTCCCTTTTCAAAACTAAAACTGTTTGCAAACTTTGGTATAGATTAGTCTCAGATGAGTATTTCGTAAAACTCTATAATCAGGTGTCTGCTAAGAACCCAATGGTTTTGATCGAGACTTCAGTTTCTTCGGAATCGAAATCGAGCTTGATTTGTGTCGATAATTTGAGGGGTGTCTCTGAGGTTTCATTGGATTTCTTGAAAGATAGGGTCAAGGTTAGAGCTTCATGTAATGGCTTGTTGTGTTGCTCTAGCATCCCGGATAAGGGTGTTTACTATGTTTGCAATCCTATGACTAGAGTGTCTAAGTTGCTCCCTAGGAGTCGAGAGAGGCCAGTTACTCGGTTTTACCCTGATGGTGAAGCCACGCTTGTCGGTTTAGCATGCGATATATCGAGGAACAAGTTCAATGTGGTGCTAGCAGGGTATCATCGTACGTTTGGTCATAGGCCTGATGGGACTTTCATATGCTTGATATTTGATTCGGATTCGAATAAGTGGAGGAAGTTTGTTTCTCATCGAGACGATCATTTCACTCACATGAACAAGAACCAAGTTGTGTTTGTTAACGGTGCCCTTCATTGGCTAACCGGTAGTTGCTCTTATATACTTGCACTCGATCTTGATTACGATTTTTGGAGGAAGATTTCGTTGCCTGATGAAGTGAGTTATGGGACTGGGAACCGGGTTTATTTGTTGGATTCGAGCGGATGTTTATCTCTGATTCAGATATCCGATGCATGGATGAAGATTTGGGTAATGGAAGACTATGAGAAGGAACTTTGGCATATGGTGGATGCGGTGAGTCTCAGATGTATTCGGGGACTAGCACCTGGCATTTACCCCATTGCTCAAACTGGTGAATGTATTTTCTTGGCAACACACAAGCAGGTCTTGGTATACCATCAGAGGGGTAGACTGTGGAAGGAGATGTACTCTGTTAAGAACAGTGCTACCCTACCATTGTGGTTCTCGGCACACGCATTTCGGAGCACAATCTTCCCTTCTGATTAAGGTGTGGTCGACATATAATGGACTTTTGTACATAAATAACTCATTTCAGACCTTGTGACTCATACATTTCTTATTTTAAACACTTTTCTTTTATCGCTTAGAGTTTAGTATATGCAATTGTTCATGTGAATTTTTATTAAGCTTAATGCTACCGTCGGATTGTTGTTCTTGGATCATGCATTTCAGAGAATCTCCACTTCCAATTAGGGTGTGGTCGACATGTAATGAACTTTTGTTGCACATAAATAACTCATTTCAGACATTGTGATTCATACATTTCTGATCTTATACTCTTTTCTTTTCTCTTTAAAAACAAATCATATGCAATTATTCATATGAATCAGAACTACTGAGCTGAGTTTCTTTGTTTCCTCATCTAGGTTTCTTTGCATTGAAAAACTGTTCCAGAATTGTTTGTTTATTGAATGGCAGAGAGTTTTCCTCTCTAGAATCACCACTGATTCTTTATCCTTTTAGTCATTCTTTTTGCCTTTTTAGAGTGGATACTAGGTCAAAAGTTGTGCATGTTTGATGTTACCTTTTTTCCCTTTTATATTTTTTTGGTTGCCCTCCCGGTTCCTAAAGACCTTGTCTTGACTAATCTGGATCGACCCACGTCGTACACCTAGTTTTGGTAGGTGAGTCTCTTAGCTGAAATTTTTAGCATACATAAGGTCTCAAACTCGATACCTGCTTAAGCGATACTAAGTTACTTACCAATTAGACTAACCTATTCATTTTCCCCCTTTATATTGAATCTTAAAAATGAAGTTGGTATTGTTCATAAATTATGCTTTTGGCTTTCAGCATAGCATTCAAATGAGTTCATGTTTTATATATGTTTTGATAGTTTAATGGAATTTAGACTTTAGTAACTTGTGGGTTAATTGCTCTATATGTCCTCAAAATATCAATCAGATTCTGAATTGGGCCAAAAGATCAAGATGTTCTCAACTTGATTATGAAGTCGAGTATGTTTAAAACATGTAATCAAATTTGAATCTCAGTTTCCCAATTTATATTGATAAAAAAAGAACTGGATAATCATTACTAATGTGATTTTTCAAGTTTCTTTTTCTTCTTGTTAATTTTAGGAAAGAAAATCTCAACTCACACATTTATAGTGTAATTACATGAAAATATGATTATTACCCTAATAATCACACTCTCAATGATTTGTCATTCTCTAGATATGTTTAACATGTAGAGTGTAATTACATTTTAATTACTTATGTCATGCTTAATCATTCAAATTATAGTTATACAATTAAATAAATTTAAATTTTTAAATAATATTAATTATTATAAACAATTGTTAATAATAGTTGAGATATCAAGATGTAAGAACTTAACTAGAGTGACATGTCGGGTGTGTAAAACTTGATGTATAAAACAGAAATTCGAATAATTCAAAAAAAATTGTAATTAATAGTTCGATTTTTAAGTTCGAGTCGAGTTCCTCCATTCTTCTCGATATTATATATATTATATATGACAAAAAATGAAGATATATATATATATATGTATTGTATATGGTTATAGAAAATTATTTAAATTAAAATTAATTAATACCGTAACATTATAAATATTTACAATTAAATTTAAGCCTGACTAACTCAAAATCTTTTACCTCGTAGAATACTCACCCCCTACATATATGAGCTTTCAGATATGTGTATTGGATAGTAAATTAAGCATTAAGCAGATTCATAACCCAAGAAGTGGCTCAATTCAATACCCTTTATCCATATTTCCAGATATTTAAAACAGAGCTGCAGTTCTTCAAGTTCCTGCAATGGAGTCCCTCCTCCACCCTTCCGCAAAAATTGTTGCTCCCAGCCTACCAAACCTGCAAATAGAAACTGGGTTCTTGGGAAACCAATGCCCTTTCTCCAAATTACCGCCACATAACTCTCAAGTCCGTCGGAGAAAGCTTTCAACTGTGGAGGCAAAGAGGGACGAAAGCAACGACGATGATAAGTAAGACGCTCACAGTTTCATCCCCAAACAAGATGAGACCACTGGGTTTTTCCCCGAAGTTGTGCTCCTCAAAGAGGTCTCTTTTCTCTACAAACCCTTTTTTCCTTTCTCTGTTTCCTTTCTTTGTGTTTAGTAAAGATACAACTTTTCTTGGCTTCATCTTTTATTTGTCATGGAATTTGAGGTGTGGGGTTTTTCTCTTTGAATTGCAGAAGAAAGTTCAGGAAGATGGTAGACTTCTCCCGGACTTTGCTGATGAAGAAGAAGGTAAGTTAAGTATGGTCTTTTTTGTATAATATACTTTTATAATTCAAATGAATTCGATTAAGATATAGCGGTGTTTAGGGTGGGCAAAACTCGATTCTATTGGAAGATGCTTCGTAATTTTATGTAAAGTTTGGGTTATAAAATGGAAATACGAATAACTAGAAATTTGTTGTAATTAGTATATCAGTTTTCAAGTTCAAGTTGAGTCTCAATTCTGCCGAACTATACATGCATTATATATGAAGAAATATATACATATAATGTATAGGGTTATAGAAAACCGTTTAAATTAAAACTAATTAGTATATAACATTATAAATGCTTACAATTAAATTTAAATATAAACTCGAACTCGATCCGACTCAAAAAACTTTTAAATAAAGTTTGAGTTATACAATATGACTCTTCAACTCGATCGAGTGCCCACACTTAGCCGTGTTGTACTCATTGAATTTGTTTGTAAACTTGCAGAAGAATTGTATGAATCTCTCAACCTTCAGCTGCAAAGCGCATTGAATGTCAAACGGAGTAAGTTTGGTTCTTATAGTTTACTTTCCAGTTTGTGCTTGTATGATAGGATTGAACATGAAATAAAGCAAGTGTTGGATTCAAAGCTGGTTTTAAAAATTATAAATTTGCTTATTATAATATCGAATATGAAGGCAAAGATACTAAAAACCTAACCCAGAGTTCCACTTGAGGAAATGGAATATGAACATCTTAAATGGCTGTTGAATTATTCGAGGGAACTCATGGTTTTATTAGCCTTTGTGATATCAAAGTTGCATTTGGGGTCTGGTTTTGTTCAAATATGGAGAACCAAACTTTTCGTCATTGTACAGACGACATGGATTTTTCTCGTTTCGATATTGTCACGATTCATTACTCTCCTTGTTTACACAGTGCGACACTACGAAGTTGTTTACTTGATTCACGAGAAGCATGATGAAGAGGTTGAAAAGGTCAATGAGAAAGTTCAAGGTAACATGTTGTCTATTAGTATCCTTTCTTTGAGTTTATTGCTAAGGGAGTGCTGGGGATAATCGACTTTAGAATTCGGAATTTATATCTGTGAAATGCTTGCTGCAGATTTCTTGAGGGAGAAGAAAGGCAGGTTATGGAGATTGAATGATTGGGGTCTTCGGAGACTAGCGTACAAGATAAACAAGGCCAAGAATGCCCACTACATCTTGATGAACTTTGAGTTGGAAGCTAGATGGATCAATGACTTTAAGACCATGTTAGACCAAGATGAAAGAGTCGTTCGACATTTGGTGATAAAAAGAGACGAGGCAATCACCGAGGATTGTCCGCCTCCACCCGAGTGGCGCACTCTTCGTGCGGGTGGAGATGATGAAGATGAAGATGAAGATTATGATGATGAGTATGAAGTTGGTGATGATGAAGACCTTGAGGAGGAATGGGATGGAGAGGATGATGATGATGCCATTATTGCCGAGGAAGACTCTTTATTTGCTGAAGAAGATGATTGCATAGAAGATTCAAATCACAAAAAACCAGCTAGTGTCGGTAATACAGGTGGAAGAAGTCATAAAGCCAAACAAGTTGCTAAATAAGGTAACCTTCTTCGTAATGTATTCGGGTTCGAGAGCTATTTGATGGAAGGTTTTGTATTGTATGGTTATCAAATTTCATGACTGATGAAATTATAATTTTGTTGTGAACAATGAAAATTATCTACAAACCACAAGAGCCACACTAAACAAAAGAGAGAGCAATGGTTCCATTCATTTCATCTGCAGCCATTGTTGTCATTTCTTCTCTGGTTTTCTTCTTTGTTCACTCTGCATCCGGATTCGGGTGCTCGAAGCAAAGTTGTAGGCAATGTGATTGTTTTTCACTTGCATTTTCGAGATCCCCAATGGAGATTTTGGGGATTGTTTAAGGAAATGGCAGTGAAAGCATCCCTGGTGGGTTCTTTCCCAGTGGAGCTGGGTGTCCTTTACATAGTGATCATTGCTGACCCGGCAGCGCAATATAAACAGACCGGGTTTCCGGTCTAAGTTTGAAGGTTTAGTTAGACAAAAATATCAGACATGAAAAAGAGTTTGGAAAAAATTGATTTTTTTTTTGAAATACGAGCTCCTGGTGAAAGGCCTACTTGGTATTTAAAGAGGGTTTAGATTAAAAAAAATGGGTTTGTGACCAAAAAAAATTAAGGGTCATTTCGCGAGTATGTTTAAGGATGAGGCACCTTTAAAATGTTGTTAAAATAAAGTGATTTTATACAAATTCTTATAATCTACACAAATTTTTATTCAAATGATAAAAATTTTGGGTTATCATATAAGAATTTGTATAGTTACACAAATTCTTACAAAGTTGATAAAAATTTATGTACTTATACAAATTTTTGCTCAGATAATAAAAATTTCGGTTTTATCTAGATTATAACTCAATCTTACATAAATTCTTACTAAAATAATAAAAATTTGTATAAGATCGTATTTTAGCCACACTCTAAGGTGCCTTAGCTTAGCATCTCCTGCCATTTTACATCAGGTTTTTTATAATATTTTCTGTTTTAACTTTTTATTCATAAAAATATTTTTTATTTTTTGGAAATAAAAAACACGGTTGATAAATATAATAAAATTATTTTTAATAATGAAAATATATAAAAAAAACATGTTTGACTACTTTTTTTAATTAGATTCACAATTATATGTATCCGATTTTGAGCTAGGGTATTAATATTTAAAAATTGTTAAAAGAATATTTTTTTGTTTACATGGATCTGAACTCAAGTTAATTATTACGTTAAAGACCTCTTGTTCTCTCTTTTTTTTTTACTTTTACAAAATATTTTGGTGAAACCATTTTTTATTATTTTTCAATTCACATTTTATTTTCTAAATTTATTTCCAAATTTTTAGCCAAACACTTTTTCTTCATGCTTGTATTCACATTAGTTTAGATGGTAGAGTTCATTTCTGTTGTACGGCACTTCAATTGGACTCATAGCAGAGACTAAGTTGCGGGTTCTTTCCTATATATTGATAGCTGAAATCGAATCATACTCGATGGATTAACGGTGGCCTTATGAGTCCAGTTGAAGTAACAATCTCTGCAAATAATGTTTGAAAAGTTGATTCAGTGTGAGCTCAAATGACAAGATGAGAAATTAGTAATGCCCCTCGTTTGTTCATAAAGCGATTTTGTGAATATCTGTATCAAACATTTGTATCCGATGATGAACAGCTCGTAAGTCTAGCTTAGAGAAATATAATGCATGAACCGGCGCATCTAACAAATCATCGATTAAAGGAATAAGAAACTGATCTTTAGTATTCAATTGATTAAGCCGGCGATAATCACACACAATCTCTAGGAGCTATCTTTTTTCTTAACCATGACGATCAGAGACGCGAAAGAGCAAAGTGCTATCATGAAGAATCCCAGTAGCAAGCCGATGTACACCCAATTCCGTATCACAAACACTTAGAAAAGAAGCTTAAAATCAGAAGTGAATACAATACCTTGAGAACACCATTGGACCCCCCAAACAAACTACCAGTAGTAAACTTGGGGCTACTAACAGTATTCAATCTAGCCTACTTGACAAGAGCAATGTCGAGAAAGTTCTGTACTATCCGAATCTACCAAGATACTATTACGTGTCTTACCAATCATACCCTGAATGCACATCATTTGAATGGGTTCAACGTTGAGCTGAATTTTAGCTCGAGCAGCTCAAAGCATCTTAATTCTCGACTAAAGTAACAATAAGTATCAGAAAAAACCCTCAATTTTAATTCTCGCATGCATACAAATAATCGAGTTTGAAATCATTCATACTACTTCCTTTAACATATTTAGATTGACCTATGATATTGTCCATATTTTCTGAGGAACTATCTGCAACGATCACTGCTGGTTGTAACAAATATTAATTAAATGCAAATTTTATTTAATAAGATGAATGTAATGCAAGCCGATATGAGTTTGTTTTAGACATGGTAATGAATCATGTAGCTACTATATCTTAGAGTTCTAATAAAAACAACCATAGAGAACAAAACTAACAAACCTCAAATTGGAGGCTCTATACTGAACTTAGGTCGTTTCCTTAAGTATTCCGAGATTCCCCATGATCTGATCAACCAAACGAGAACTCCTCAGATTGAATTCTGCACCTTTACGTTTCTATTGAGAAGGTATACACTTCCAATGGCACAGTGATGAACAAGCTTGTTGTGGCAGCCTTCTAGTATTTATATATTCATAATTCTCACAACTGCAAATTACAATATGATGATGGCATCAAATCACATATTTGAACTAGTAAGGTTAAAATTTTGGGTTCAAATAAAAGTTGAAAGCAGTACTGTCAATGATAGAATCGAGTGATTTGAAATTAATAAATCTTACCAACATCTGAGGGATTCTGAGGAACACGAAAGATAACGAGTATAATATGCTGGAGATTACGACACCAGTAATCAAGTTGTGGATGAGGCGCTTGTCGTCTTTGGTTGGCACAAAAGCTGATTTCAGTATATTTGTTAAGTCAAAGAATCTGTAGGATATCTGCAGGCAAGAAAAAAAATGTCAATGGATGACTAAAGACATATTTGGAGTTCCCAAAGATGACACTATTGTACTTACTGCAAGGTATATGGAAGTAGTAAGCATGAAATTCAACATGGGGTAATCTGGGATCAGAGAAAGCAGCAGCTTAGGCTGACCATCTGGAATCCCGGATCTGCACATTGATCGGATATTAAGATATTGTATGCTATGATTTAAAAATTTGAATGACAGGATCAGCTCATTGCAAACAGTTGAAATGCAACAAATTCTCATATTGACAACTACAACTTACCTTAGCCAGATGTGGATTTGCGAGATATAGGTCTCCAGTGTAATCTTTCCAAGCCATCTGGAAAATGAAGGAAAACTATTAGTTAGACCAAATTAGTCATCAGAGAGTAAAAGAAAAAAACAAGAGATGAATTAATGGCTACTTACGCGAATAGGGTTAAACTGTAACTTCGGAAGGACTGGGTAACATTTCTTAAACATATATACACACTGATTAAAAAAAGAACAAGAGTTGATCAGTGCCAAAACATTCTGTATGTCAAATGTCAGCATAGTAGATATGAGGACCTACGTTATCGGGATCCACGAGGTATAAGGATGGTACTTGTTGTAAGTGACCTTGTCAAGTTTGTAAATGTGCTCGAACCAGAGGAATCCCACCTACAAATTTTATTAGAACTTCATGAATAAGAGGTGGAAATTCCAGGAAAAGGAATGCAAATCAAATGAATATATATGATACCGTAAGGGCAATTGTTGACGCAGCTATTTTGACTGATACTCTCCTCTTGAACTCTGTTTCCTCGAGTTTTTCCATCCAGCGTTCAACCTGTTCAATTGTAAATCCAAATATAGCATTAAGTACACTATTCCTAAATAAATTGCACTAATTCATAGCAAGACACAATGAAAAGATGGAAAATAAATGCATCAGATTCAGAACTTACGGTTGGATGGTAATAAGCATATATCATTCCAATAATCCAAATGTAACGATCAAGGCCTGAGCGGAAATGCCACTCATGCAAGCGAGGAAGGTTTGGCTTTCCGGGATCAGTATATCCTGCAATGGTTAATATATTTTTATTTTTTCCCATCAATATGACCGGAAATTGTTTAAATATAAATTATGCTTCGGAAAGCTACCCACCAAGGAAAAAGGTAAATGGGCTCCAGAGAAGTTCAAATACTCCAGGCACTTCCCAGACTACGATAACCACCAAGAAGCAGGTAATGATTTTCATAGCAATGACTGATCCTTTCTCATTGTACTTGTTCAGAATACCAAGTGCCCCATAAACCATAAGAGTGAATAGAGTATGCATGGGGCATATATAGTACAACATATAACTATTATTGAGGATGACACAGCAAAAAAATACCAAGAAATTGAGCCGCCACATCATCTGTTCAGACAAAATACTCGATGTTGGAACTTGGAACATGGAGAAATTATCATGAGTTCATATATTCTTCACTGTAGGGTAACTCATAAGCCATACCTGTGCAAACCTAGCAAGGCTGAAATCTTTGCGCACATAATAATATGAGAAGTTCCCAAATCCGGTCATCCACACATAAGCAGCAATAAAAATTCGAATAGCATTATAAATCTCGGTTGCTGCAAAGTAATGGTACATCAAAAATAATACCTGTAAAATAAAAGGGGAGTAAAAGTAAGCATAAGTCTACCAATCCTCATGTAGCAATGCTAGAACATTTGAAGCATAAGCATCATCAGCCAAAACAGTTTGTGGTTTCTACACAATCATATCCTATCATAATTAGACAAAGATCTCTCAAGAAGATTTTGCAGATTTACTGCATTTCAAAGAATTACAAACCTGCATCCATCCTTTCCACTCCTCAGTTTGATGTCTGTTCAAATAAAGAATAGATTTCCCAGAAAATGGTGACTTGTCATTGTGTATCTTGAATGAAGTTATTGCCGAAACTATGATGAGAAGAAAGTAGAGGAACAAGAAAAGATCCCGATTGTAATTCTGCATAGACATATTATGATTGAGAAAACTTAATCAGCAAGCAATAACATCATTTTAAACAATAATTTATTGCAATGAAACTAAATTTGAAATGCAGTTGATAACTTTTCACATGTAGACAATTTCCTCCTACAACTTGAAATATTATCAATATGAAATTTCATAATCAAATAATCGTCTTTACCTTCTGTGAATAGGCAAAGACATCAGTGCGGTCACATACGTAATAGTATGCCAAAATAACACCGAATTCAGATCTATAAGATTATAAACACAAAAAAATTAATAAAAGGAGAACAAGTTAAATTACATACTATTAATTCTCTGAAATAAATGATTCATGCATTATTCATCAACAAATTAAAAATTCACTTACATAGCTCGAAGTGTCAACCGATTCTCAACCAAGAAAGTCTCATCCATCATAAGAAACCTACACAAAATCAAAGCTTATAGATTTAGTACCTGATCAGAACCAAAAGAGATGAGATGAAAAAAAAGCAAGGCTGAATAACAAACTTGAAAATTGGAGAAAATGAAGATGTTGAAGACCGCGCTTTAGGAGAACCAGATTGAAGACCTCCGCCTTCCAATAGAACCGCTCTATCTTCCTCAACGGCACCATTTCCGATTTCGACTAAATTCACGTCAGAGTGCCTACTAACAGGAATACGAAGAAATAAGCCATTTTTCACCAATAAATCACATTACTTAATTGTAAAAGGCATTGTAAAATTTAGAAATCAGAGCTCACGTTTTCGATGCGAGTGATTTTTTCTTGTATTGCAAATATTCTGCGTAGATCCAAGCTGAAATCACCGGAACTATGCCGAGAAAAAACGATACCTAGAAAAATAATTCAAAAAACACCTTAAATTAAAAAGAAAAAGGTTTAAAATGCAAGATCTGAGAGCTGCGGGGAATGCTGAAGTGAGTAAAACGTACCTGGCCGGGAGTGATCGGGCCGACGATCGCCATCATTCGGAAACTTTGAGCAAACGAGAAAACAAAACGAAAAGTGAAGTTAAGCCGCCAAAGGAAGGCGCATTTGAGCGTAAAGAGTTGAGTTTGAAAAGGGAAAAATTACAGATCTGATAGAAATATGGTTTTTGAAGCCGGTGAATGGGAAGGAAAAAAAAGGGAGAGAAAGCGAAGAACACGGGTAGATGGATTTGATTTTCGAAACTAGCACCTGCCTGCAGAGAACCAAAAATAAAAATTAATTAATTAATTAAAGTCGGTCAAATAACAGAGTTGAGCAATGAGAGACCTATGTTTTTTTTTTTGGTATATAAATTATAAATGATGAAATTTAAATTTAAGAAACAAATATGATAAAATACACCCGATGCTATTGAATTATAGATTTGGAAATAAATATGTTATAACAATTTTAATAATAAGTTTAAGAACTAATATTTTTTTAAAGTAATAATTCAGTCAATTAATTATAAGTTTATAGATTAAAAGATTACTCAAATAAAATTTTGAAACAAGAGTTTGGTATAATAAACAATTTTAGTCTCAAAATTTATGTATTCTATTAATATAGTCTTAATTCGAAATAATTTAATAAATTTAACCCTTAATATTAAATTTTTTGACATTGCATCATCATGACACACCCTTTAAACACTTACCATACTACATGTTATTGTCTATAAATCTAATAATCAACAGATGTGATAACTCGACAGATACAGTCATTTCACTACCGGACAACTAACAAACTAATGGAATAAACTCATTATGACCTTAATGCCGCCTGCTAGTAGACATAGTAATTTCACTATGGAATTTTTAAAAATGAAGGGTTAAGTTTATTGAATTGCTTGAATTATGGTCAAATTAATAGATTGTATAAGTTTTGGGCTAAAATTGTTATTATACCAAGTTCCTATTTCAATTTTAATGACATAGTGAGTTGTTTGTCATTAATTTTTAATTGAGTGGCATGTTTGTTTCTAAACATACAATTAAATGACTAAATTGTTATTTTTATAATAAGAAAAAATAATATATTTATTTTTAAACATACAATCGACTGTAACATTTAGAAAAAAATTGATTTAATTATTGCTAAATTTATAATTAAGTGACATATAGTATAATTTACTCAAAATAAAACGATTGTGCATTAGTTGTCAAATGTTGAAGGGTGAGTGGGAAAATGAATTCTCGTGTTTTAGAAGAAAAATAATATGTTTGTTTCTAAATTTAATTAAGGTAATTATTCCATGCACAAGCACTTTATGGAAGAAAATTTTTACAAGCAACTTAATTTTAGGATTTAGACATTTTATTTAGAGTATAGTGTTTAAGGGTTTTAATGGATGAGTTTTGAATTTAGGGATGTGTTTAGAATTAAGGGTTTATAGATTAAAACTTAAATCTCTAATCATGTTACCCTAGAAACTAAACCATAACATCTAAATCTTAAATTCTAAACCCATGCACTTAAACCCCTAAACCCTAAACCAAATCTTTCAACCTGAAAACTAAGGTACTTATGGAAACTTTTCGTTTCAACTGCTAGTGCATGAGATATTTTTCCATATAATTTAAGTGGTCAACAACCTCTAAAGCATGTGGTTAAAAGCTTTCAGTTGACACCGTTCCCTCTTCCTAAGTTGTGAGCAGTGTAGTATCTAGGCCTGGGTATGATGGGCAACTGGCCAGGGCCTAGAATTTATATAATTAATTATATTTATTAAAAAAATATATGTTTATATCAATTATATTTGTTAACTTGTTGTGTAACTTATTTGTAATTTTATTTATTTTTTTGACGTGATTATAAAAAATAAAACATTGCATTATATATTTAAGTTTTATAAAATATAATTTTATACAATAAAAATCAAGAAAATTGATGTTTATTCTTCTAAAAATAGATTTTGGAAAATGTTTTTAGGAAAAATTATTAAACAATAAAAAATGATTTACACAGCATTATCCAAACACTAAAAAATAATTTTTGTAATTCTTTTTTCAAGAGCTGTAATATATTTTTTAAAATCTATTTTTCGTAATATGTTTTCAGTAAAACAAACGGACCCTTACTAAAAAAAAATAGGTTTATGAAACAATAGACTATAGGGTAGGGTGTAATAATGAGATACAATTTATTAGAGTAAGAAGTTTTACAATACAGGGATGAAAGTAGATTGAATATTTGTATCATCCAAGTATTATTATCCGATCCTGAATATTAATCAAAGATTATGATCCATCGAATATTACATCTCTAAAAAAAACTTAATTTTAAATTATATTTTCGGATATGCTTAAAATTTTGAATAAATAAGGTTTGAATCTGCTTAGAAGTAAAAATATTCATCTATTTTATAGTATGAAGTCAAATTCAAATATTTAAATCCGCATTACATAAGTAATGTGAATTGAGATGATGAATAAATGTGACATTTGTTACTCGATCAAGACGATCCAATCCAAGTAAGAGGCTTCACAATAGCTATCGAAGTGACTCGTGTTCGTAATTGTTATTTAATGTGAGTAAATTTAAACTTTAATCAAACAAAGTCAAAGAACAACCATCAAAGCACAACAAGACACATGTAAACCGTAAATCATATTGACCTTTTAATTAAAGGCATAAAATTAAAAATAACTTTCAACGTTCGATCGTTTAGTCACTTTAGCCCATATTTTTTTTGCAAACAAACGCTTAACGTTTCATTTTCGTTCAAAATTCATCATCGACGGATGAAAACTGTTAGTCAACTAACGGTCAACCCCTTCGATGGTGTGGCATGTCTGTGGCGATGTCACGTGGCACTTGCCGATGTGGTATATAATTTTTTTATTTTAAACAAAATTAAAAATTATTTTTTATTTTTAACCAATCATATGATGCCACATGATACTTTGTTGACGTGACATTCTCTTATTGGTTAAAAATATTTTAAAAATTAATTTTTTAAAATAATTATTTTTTAAAAAATAAATAATTTTTAAGAAAATTAATTATTTTTAATATTTTTTAAAAAATAATTATTTTTCAATATTTTTAACCAATAAGATGATGTTATATGGCACTTTGCTGACGTTGCATCATTTGATTGATTAAAAAATAATTAGATTTTAAAAATATATAAAAATAATTATTTTTTAATTTTTTAAAAAACTATGATGCTACGTGAGCACAGTGCCACGTGACATTGCCACGTCATCAAAGGATATTCACCGTTAGTTGACTAACGGTTTTCACCCGTTAATGGTGAATTTTGAACGAAAATAAAACGTTAGATGGTTGTTTGCTCCAAAAACAAAATAGAAGCTAAAATGACCAAAAAGTTAAACGTTATGGGCTATTTTTGACTTTATATTTTAATTAAAAACACAAAATCGACACTAGGGGTATTAGTTATTTTATATGAAACCTAATTTCTAAGTCGAATTCCAAAAAAAAACACATCGTCATACTCATCATAGACTAAATAAGCTGCTGGTAAATTTTCAAATCAATCAGACAACAAAAGCATACTTAACTTGCAAAATCATCCTTTTTAGGGACTAATGATAAATATATAAATTTCATGGACTAACATAAAATAAATGGTGCCAATATGAAATTAAACACATTATAAGCATTCATTAAAACTAATTAATCAAAGAAATTGATAATATCAGACGGAAATAATAATAATAATAAAAAAAGAGGCGTCACCGAATTGTTGGTGGATGAGCTGTCGGCAAAAATTGAGGGGTATTTGGCTAGATATTTCCTTTGGGGAAATTATTGGGCCATATACCTCTTTGGAAAACATTTGGAAAGATATCTTCGTTTGGCCCACGTAAGAATAATTCGCGTCCTGTGGAACGCATTTTTTAAACTCGTATTGGGAGGATGTAATTTCAGTCCGACGTAATTTTTGTTATCCGTTAATTTTGGGAAAAAATTAAGGAACTCGCATCATGTAGGACGCGAGTTCCTTGAGAATTTTAAATAGAGAGGCACGAATATATCGCAATACTTGGTTGAACTCGCGTCCTGCAATGCAATCCTCATATTTAAACGATGCTCGATAGGCTTGTTCATGGTTAAATTTCATGGGCAAACACGATAATTTTTTTTTTTGTTTTGGATTTTTACCTCTTAATAGTGATACATCTCTTGAAAATTGTGTGAAAATCAGCGTGTATAAGGCAGCCGAAGCGGTGTATAAATCGCTTTAAAAACGCTATCTTTCCATGTTCCTTTGCATGAAGAAAATGAAAATATGGGTCGATAGTGATGTTTGAGTTGATTTTGTGGTATTTTCGCAGTTTTTTATAATTTAATCTAAAAATAGCAGTTTATCGCAGGGTTCAAATTCTCACGGAACTCGCGTTCTACAGGATGTGAGCTCCTTGATTTTTTTTCAAAATTAACGGATAATAAAAACCACGTCGGACTGAAATCACATCTTCCTAAATGCGAGTTTGGAGAACACATTCTGTAGGACGCGAATTATTCTTACGTGAGACGAATAAAAAAATACTTTTTTAAAATATTTCTCAAAAAAAAAATATAGCCAAATAATTTCTCAAAATAGAATATCTACCCAAATAATACCCTAAAAAATTGAAACCTGTGAAGAGCGCGTTGTTTATATACCACCGACATCAATTCAGTGATAGTGAAGTGGGTGAACAGCGAAGTGATTGATCACCAACACCTCTTTTTTTAGAGTTAATGTACTTTTTTACCTTTTATTTTGGTTTTCGCATATAGTTTAGTTTCGACTCTTTTTTTGCATTTTGACCCTTGACTTTGGTTTTGAGCTGCAATTTGATCCTTAATTTTTAATATAAATTTATCCTTAATTAAGTGTTTTAGTTTGTATTTAATCAAAATTTGATATGTAAATCTTAATGCTTTAGATAATTTTTAATTTATAAATAAAAACTATAACAACAAGAGATAGGGACCAAATTGTAGATGAAAACTAAAGTCAGGGAAAAGGTAACATTAACCCTTTAAGCACATACCATTCAGATTTGAACACTAGGCCCTCAGCCCCTCGTTGCTTGGGATCCATAGTTTTTATTCCACTATAGCGATTTTTAGTTATAACTCAATTGTTTCTAGAACAATTAATTGAAATATATATTTTGGTACATAAATTTAGTTTCAAAAATAATTTGATATTCTTTGGTTTAAATTAATACTTGGTTTTTTGTCAAATTTGTGTACAAATTTAACTTATTAGTTCATATTGGTACTTGGATTTTACTTTCTTTTTGTCTAGATGTAGATGATACTTACTATCAATAATTTTTTAAATTAAATTAAACAATAATGTCGAGTTCAGATGCCTAATATGACAATATGTTTAAATATCAAATTGAATCTTGAAGCTAATTTTAGATATTTAATCAGACAAAAAAATTAGATACCGAATTATATCTTAAAATTAAATTTAAATATATATATATATATAGACGAAGACAATATTTAAGATTGTGAGAGTAAAACATAAATATTTTAAAGTAAAAAAATTAATAAATAAATTATTTTAAAATATATTTATATATAAAAGGACAAAGGTGAAAATATTTTAGGGGCGAGGGACAATTGTCCTACCTCACCCCTTAATAGCTTCATCATTGTATATATTCACCCATAGTTAAATGATCAACCAAGAATGCCAAACCAATCAAACCAGCTGAGTAATTCTATGGTATAATAACGTTTTTTCTAAATAATTTGAGTTTGAATAGCGTTGTTGTACAATATGTATATATTTTCAAAAGACTAAGCGTAGAGAATAAAAATTAGCATGTAATAACATCAAAATATTAAAAGAAAAAAGAATATCAAACCAATCACCGTTACTACTGCTACCTTATCATGTATATAATCTTGTATTAGATGAGAGGAGGGATTTACTCACACTGGTATAAAATTAAGTGAATTTTATATATTTTTATAAGTTTTTTCATGATTAATATTTTAATGATCAAATCATTGAATTTATTAACATATTTATACTTGCTATGCATATAATTTTTTAATTCAATATGAATTCTCTATTATGTCAATCTAAAGTAATGTCTTTATTAATATATATTTAGTAATCAATTTTTTATATAAAATAAATATTAAAAATAATGTTCTCAAAACTTGACACGCATGATCAACGTGAGTATAATATGAAATTTAACGGTTAAATTATTAAAATATTAATATTTATAAATATTTATGAAGGTGTATAAAATCCACTGAACTTTATACTACCGTTAGTGGATCTCTTCCTTACATAAAAATTAATCTGTTGATTTAGAATAAAGTTCTTTTTATCCTAATTTGTGAGATGGTTGTTAGTCTTGTTTTCTTGGTTTAGCCGGGTTTGTCCCTCAGTTTCTATTTAGGTATTATTTTGTGTATTTTTTTTTCAGACTAAGTCTAGAAATTTTAATAAGACACTAGATAATATATTTTTGTGTATGATTCTCTGTTAATGAAATCATACCATTTCATAAAAAAAGTTATTTTATCTTTATAAAAATTGGCTTAACTATTTTGTTTAGTTTACACTTTAAAAAAAAACCCAGCTGCCCTCCTCTTTCCCTAACTTAAGTTTTCTGTCAATATTGTTGTGTCACTTTCTTCTTTTTCTTTGATATTTGCTTAGTCGGCGACGACACCAATTTTAGTGTTAGTTGTCAACCGGCAGTGTTTATTATTTTTCTTGTTTCTTCATACAATGTCTTTTGTTTTTTTTTTTCAATTTTGAATAAAAAATTTTGTCCTTGTGATACGCTTTTCTATGTTCTTGTGGCACGCTTTCTCTCTATTCTTGTGGCACGATCCTTATGGCTTTTGGTACATTTTTCGCACACCTTTGCAGTCATTTTGTTGGTCGCATAAAGATCATCACAACATTTGTTTTCTGATTGGTTTGTCAGTGGTCACGTATAGTCAAATCCCCTCTTTGGTAAAAGGTAGTTTGTCGATATAATCAGAATTGTGTAGCGAAGCAGTCTGCCAAATAGTTTGGTTCGTCCACCACTTCTTTATCACTTCGTAAAGCGTCTCAATCAACAGAGACAATGAATTTTTATAAAGGTTATCGGATTCTTTTGATATTGCATAATTCTCAAGGGAAGATTTGATTATTCTTCGTATCTTTAGGTTTATTATTGTTGTTTTATGTATGAATTTTTTTGACAATTATTGTCCTAATTTTCTCTCGGTACTTGAATACGTTATAATTCTAATTCATCCCCTTATTTTATCAATGAAATCATGTTGTCATTGTAAAAAAAAAATTATACGATATCCTACTTTTTGGCCCAAAGGAACGCGCAAGCCCATATGTACTTTTATAAATTAAAATTTAAAAATTATTTGAAATAATAATTTAAGCCATGTTTGTGGGACTAAGTTAACGACAGAGATGACAATTTCAACTGTGGGTTTAGATAATTTATAAATTCAAATGTTAAAATTATAATTTGTTATGCATTCAAAGTAAATATAGAAATTATTATCTTAGTTCGCAGGACTTATTTTAATATAGATTATGATATTTAAATTCGACTCCGAATTACAAAATGAAAAACATGTTTATTTTTAAAGGGATTCAAACCTTGGCCATTCGGTTGAAAATGGCCATAAAATAATTGTGCAAAAACAACTTGGCATGCAACACAAGAATGTTAAAGGTCATGGCGAGCGTAATTAATAAATTACTCGACTCTACCTTAAGTGAGAACAAACCTAACAGACAAAAGGAAAGAAACGGGGTAGGTCGTGGTGTACAGGGATGACACTGTAGGGGTGTTCATAAAAACTCGAACTTATGTACTGTATTGAAAAACTGAAAAAATCGGATTAAATGATATGTAACCGTACAGATAAAAATTAGTTGAAACGGTACGGTAACCGTACCGGTAAAATTAGTGGTTAAACGGGACGGGAACGATTTTGATTTTTCGCTAAACGGTTAACCGAAAAAACTGATAAGAAACTTTAAAATTATTTTATATTAATATTAAATTATTGATTATTACTAATATATGTGTAATTATCATACTTAAACTATATTTTATAATGATATTAAATTATTAGTAATAATCAAACGTGTATTGTACGTTTATTCGAACGTGCATCTATTATAGTATTGAGATATAGTGGGATATGTGTTGCATCCTTTTTGTTTTTGTTGAGTTTTTCAGTGTGGTTGCAGGCAGCTTGTGTCTTGGGGCATGGTTTGATCTTGCATCTCCTTATACGAATCATAATGTTGTGTCTTTGTTTTATTTACATTTGCTCTTGAACAACTCTATTGAGCTCGTGTTATTGTTATTGTGATCGTGGAATGAAATAAATTTAGATTACTTTTTCCTCTTTTGGTATTTTTATTTCGATTTCGGTTGACTCAAATGGCAGAGGGGATTTTAACAAAATTATTTTCCTTTAAAAAATTATAATGATATTACATTATAATGATATCACATTATTGATTATACGAATAATTGTGTAATTAATATAAATGATTGATTATTACTAATATTTGTGTAATTAATATAAAATTTTTACACTTTTAATTGTTTTAAACTTTGAAGATTTTTTAAATATAAATATTGAAGACTTTATTTGGTTGGTTTTCTAAAATAATTAAATTTAGTAGTAATAAATATATAAAACGGTTCATGGTTAACCGAGTAACCGTACTGAATAAAGCGGTTAACCGTTTAGGCGGTAACCAGTTTAAACGGGACAATAACGGTTCATCAAAATGTCGTACCAAAACTTTCGATAATCGTACCAATAAGCTTTGTCGGTACGGTTAACCGTCTATGAATATTCCTAGATGACAGGCATAATATAATTTTGTGAATTTCGCACCATATTTGTCCTGGTTTGAGCGTGTATGGGTATAGATTTGATGGGGTACACTAGTATAAGTCATACATGCCATGAGTAATTGGTAAGTTTGGATTTGAGACCATACTTGTCCCAAATCCGCTTGCCCCGCTACTCACCCGCTTGTCTACTGCCTAGCATATGAATTTTAGACTATTATAAATTAGAGATACGTTCATGAGTTATTTTGTAAAGGCTAAAGGGTTTAATTTGCTCATATAGTAATTCGAAATCAGCAATATTGCCTCTCTTTTTTTTTTGGTAATTTTGACCTAAAAATTAGTTAATTGCAGCAATGTTGCCCTTTGACTGACGTTTACCGTTAAAGTGATGACATGACAGTTAACGGTAAAGTCATTCATGCAATTTTGTCCTCGAAGTCATTCAATTGCAGCAATTTTGCCCTAGGTTTTCATTAGTTTTCTGAATAAAACTGGATAAATAATTTAGTTTTTCGAGTTAAACTTTTACAAACAAAATATATGAAAAATCTATTAATAAATTGGTGTAAATATCCTTTGGGTCCCTAGTAATTTTAAAAATAAGCAAAGTGAGAACTCACACTAAAAATCAAAATATTTTTCAAATTTTTAAAAAATTTCATAAACTTAATAAAAATAAACAAGATATTTAAAAAATTATTAAAAACAAAAACTAATATAAAAATTAAAAATGTATTAAAAATTATAAAATGATAAAACATAAATATAAAATTAAAAAGTATTTATAAAGTATTAAAAATGAAACAATTTCATCAAATGATAAAACATAAATATAAAGTTATAAATATAAAAATTAAAATATCAAAATATTTATAAAAAACATTGAAAAAGTCTTTGACTGTTTATGGTTATGCTAATCCAACTAATATTCGTTGAACATATTTTCAAATATTAATGAGCATCAGTTTGATGTAAAAAGGTGAAAGAAAATTTGATGGAATTGTTCATTTTTAATACTTTATAAAAACTTTTTAATTTTTATATTTTTATCATTTTATAATTTCTAATACATTTTAATTTTTATATTAGTTTTTATTTTTAATAATTTTTTAATATCTTATTTATCTTTATTAAATTTATAGATATTTAAAAAAATTGAAGAATATTTTAATGTAGAAAAGCGAAAGAAAATTTGATGAAATTGTTTATTTTTAATACTTTGTAAATACTTTATATAAAATTCTTAATATATTTTAATTTTTATATTCAATAATGTTTTTGAGTATCTTATTTATTTTTATTAAGTTTATGATTTTTTTTAAAAAAATTGAAGAATATTTTGATTTTTGTGAGAGTTCTTACTTATTTTTAAAATTATCAGGGACCCAAAGGATATTTACACCAATTTTTTAATCGATTTTTTTATATATTCTGTTTGTAAAAGTTCAACTCGAAAAACTAAATTATTTATCAAATTTTATTCAAAAAACTAAATAAATTGATGGTAAAATTGTTGCAATTGAATGACTTCGAGGGCAAAAATGCATTAATGACTTTACCATTAACTGTCACATCATCACTTTAATGGTCCGTCGGTCAAAGAGCAATATTGCTGCAATTGACAGACTTAAAGGGTAAAATTACAACAAAAATTATGAGTAACATTGCTGATTTTATATCACTACAAGGGCAAATTTGACGCTTTAGCCTTCTATAAAATCTAAAATTCTAAGGGAGTGTGCCTTGTAATTTGCCCAAATTCTAATGTATAATTCCCTTTGAATTCAAAGTAGTATAATTTCACCTTTTAAATGACACAAATTTATTGTTATTCCAAGTTATGAATTCAAAGTAGTACAATTTATTTTTCAAAAAAAGTGGTATAATTTAAATTGTGAAACGCCATTAAAATCTATTAGCTATTTTGAGACTTAAAACATTACAAAAAAAACAACCATATCCGAATGAAAATTACTGAGATCGAAACTTCTCTTCTAGACTCTTAGCTACTAATCGAATAAAATTATATTTTAGACATTTTTAGTTTAAATATTAGTGAAATAAGACATTTATCCCTCTTAAATTTTATATTTAAAACTTCATAGACTATTGTCATGGGCGTCTAGCAAGGGGAACAACACGAGTGACCACTCAGGGCCTCGTCTTTTATTTTTCATAACTTCATAAAATTTTCAAGTGACAATCTAGGAAGTTAGTGGTTGTCCATTATTTTTTCAGATGTATTTATGGTGTTTTCTTAACAAAACAATGCAAGTAATATGTTTGATAAATTTTAATCATGTTTCTATAATTTATTAATAAAATATTAAATTAATTGTTCAGAGTAATGTAACATATTTTTGTTCCATAAAGACTCATTTTTTTAATTTTTGTCTAAGACTTTCGAAAATGTCCGAGACCAATTCAATTATTATCTTTCCCAATATTTAATCCTAATCATGTGCCTCCAAATTACCTTCCACTCTACCAAATATTTTGACTGTGGAAAGTTTGAAAAGGATGAGTTTTATACTTTTATATGTCATTTGCATGTACCTTTCAAAGACTAAACCAAGAAGGCAACTGAGGACTAGACTCATGAATAATCCAAAACACCAAGACTACTCACCATTCAACTTCCATTTGGCATCGGTACTCGTAATTTGAATTTCTTTTCTTAAATAAATCCAAATCCATTACCAACTAAAGTTGAGGCTTCATTTGATTCTCATTTTTCATTATTTTAAGATGGTTGCCAACGTGGAGATAAAATTCAGGGTAAACTACAAAGGAGGTCACTCATTTACAGATAATGTTACATTTAGATTACTCAATTATTAAAAGTTATATTTATGTCACTCAGTTATGGGTACGGTTATATTTGGGCACCCAATTATTAAAAGTTACATTTTGAACACTCAATTATGGATAAGGTTACATTTGGGTCACCCTTCATATTTAAAAACAAGTATATCAAATTGTGTATTAGATTAATTAATGATTTCAAATGAAGTACTATAATGTTAATGAGGGAATACAAGTGATTTGAAAGAAAAAAATGACTAAATTGATGTACTTTTTTAAATACGAAGGGTGACCCAAACATAACCTTACCCATAGTTGAGTGACCCAAATGTAACCTTTAATAATCGGGTGACCCAATGTAATCTTACTCATACTTGAGTGACCAAAATATAATTTTTAATAATTGGGTGACCCATAATTGAGTGACCTCTATTGTAGTTTACCTGAAAATTTAGTGGTGTTTTCCATACCTTTCTAATTTGCAGTCGAATAAAATGGTACACTTATTTTTTATAGGAAAACTACACGGGTGGTCACCAAACTATGCATGTTTTAGTCATTAAGTTATTTTTTTTTTGTCAAAAATGTCTTTAACGTTACGTTTTTTTTCTGTTTTGGTCAGCGGCCATTAAAAAATAACAATGTCACTAACATGGATTTTTTTATTTTTCACATAATTTTCTCTCTCTTCATCAGTATCATTGTTAATTTTTTATTAACTGGTGGCCAAAACAGGAAAAGAACATAACATTAAGAACGTTTTTGATAAAAAAAATTAGTTTGGTGACCAAAACGAGCATAGTTTAGTGACCACTCGTATAGTTTTCCTTTTCTATAATGAGAGGGAAAGAGATATCTACGATCATAGTTGAAAAATCTAATATCAATTAGAATTAAAGTGATAAATGTTTGATAACCTACAATCAACTACTAAGACATGGAAATTTTAACCATAATGAACAATAAAGTATTCAGGGTAAATTTCCTACAAGACCATTAAACTATTGGTTTGATTTTATTTTGACCACTGAACTATGATTTTGGTCAATTAGGCCACTAAACTATTAAAATAGTTTTTGACGGAATTAATGTCGTGACAGTTAAGTAAATTTGTATAATTACACATTTACTCCTCATTATTTACACATTTTTATTAATTTTGTCTTATTTTAATTTAATTAATAAATTTAATCTTCTAATATGGCGACCCTCAAAATTGTGGACTTATTTTGTTTAATTTTATTGTTTTTGAGTGGGTTTCATGGATGACCAATCCGATGGGAAGACATATGGGTGAAATACGAGTGATTTGATACCGATCTTGTCATAAGTGATGACTAGTGATGGATGACTATTAAACGACAATGACGACTGAAAAGTTAAGTGGCTAAAATAGAATAATTTTAAAGTTTAGTGGCAAAAGCGATATACCTCTAAAGTTTAGTGCCTAAAACGATGTCAATTTGGGCATCAATAGCCTCAATAAAACGATGTCTTTTTGTCCACACCATTACACCGTTTGAATTTTAACGATCCAACGGTATAATTGAAACAAAATGAATTTTTAGTGCTATAATTGATGCAATTAAAAGTTTGGTTACCCAACTTTTAATGACGCCTTAAGTTCATTGGTATTCGGTGCAGCTTACCCAAAATTAAAATAAAGGGCAAACCATTTAAATAACTACTCAACTTTTAAGGCGTCAAAGTTTTGGTTTAAAAATTATTTCAATTTAATCCTTCAACTTTTAGGACACAGACTATTTGACCATCCAAACGTTAATCCAATATTTTTTTTGCTTCTTTATTGATATAGCCTTTAAACTATCACAACCTATTTAAAAGTCCTTGTAGTTTTTCTGTACCTAATTAAGCCCATCGCCTAATGCATACTCATAAAAGTCATAGAGTTTAATTAATTGGTATTATTTTATTTTGGAATATATTACAACATTATTGATTGTAAAAATTTTATATTAATACCTAACCATACAACCAAGCGCATTTCATTAAAACCACTTTAACTTAATAAAGTTTTAAGATAAAAAATTCTTTGCATATCTCTAGAGAAAAACAATGTTTTTGGTTATTTTGTTCTTGTTGAGATAATTAATCGGTTGTGGAAGGTCAAGGGGTGAATTGACAAATAAAAATTTGAAGGGAAGCAATTGGAAAATAAAAAAAAATGAAGATACAAAGATTTATAGTGCTCCACTATCTTAACTCTCCACTAAGGATTTCAAACAATTCACTAAGAATTTTCCCCTTTTCTAGGCTAAGGAGACAACAGTTATAATCGATCAAAGCTTTCTACTCAAAGCTTGATCCAAATCACTCTTTTACAAGAAATGGAATACAAACTCAAAAATATCCTCTCGAATGAGTTTGTTTGCCCAATACAAGTACACTCAAAACCTCAAACTTGAATAAAAAGGAATACAATAAAAAACACTCAAGTGGGTTACAAGATATGACTCTAATTGGCTCAAAGTGTTGGATTTGTGCTTTAATGCTCTAGACTTGTTCAATGGATGTTCAATTGTTGTTGCAGCTTTGGAGACTTGATTTTATATCCCCTCATTGATTTCTAATCGTTTGGGTAGTTGGAATCATCAATAGAGCCGTTGGACTGCTTTATTTCCGAAATAAATGTTGCTTGGTGACCTACCGTATCGATATACGAGAAACCGTATTGGTACCTGTCAAGAGAAGAAATAACGTTGTACAAAGGGGTATCAATACGCTTGAGGGGTGTATCGAAACGAGTATGGTATAAAAACATATTTGTATCGAAATGGCTAGGTCGTATCGGTACGGCTTTAGCTCACTGGAATCTGAGGAAAAAGTCCTTGAAAAATTACATCGGTACCCCTAAGGGGCGTATTGATACGGTGATTCCAACAACTGACAAGGCAACGATTATATTTTAAATGCAAAGATTTTGAAGATATTAACACCCCGTATCGGTACAGGTGAAGCCGTATCAATACTCGTAATCAAAAATATAAACCCAGATAAAGGTCGTATCGTAACAGGCTTAACCGTATCGGTACAATTTTGGAAATAAAATTCCAGTAGCCAAAAGTCGCATCGAAACACTCAAGAGTGTATCGATATGCCTGGATGTTTTTGGTTATTTGAGTATGAAAATACATACAAAAATTTTTGGGGTTTAAGTTTTTGACTTAGAAACATTTTAAGTTTGATTCCTTGTCATTTTGTGAGACTTTTTGAATACTTAAAATTTTATCCAATTTTACAAATTAGTCTTTAAACATTTTGTTATATCAAAATCAAATATATGTTTTACAGTTTTTTTTATCTGAACAATTTTTTTTCATTTTTTTTTAGTTTTTCTTGGATTGAACAAAAACAGATTATGTATGACCAAGTGATTAATAATTTCAATAAATTTAGAGAATTCTTTTCGAAAACAAATTTTGTTAATTTTGTAATAACTAATTTATTTATTTATTTAATTAGACATGCTCAATAGATTGTTTACATCTAACAACTCAAAATTTATTTTATAACAAAATCTAAAGTTTAATACATGTTTTATAATTTTCAAAAATTTAATATTTTTTAAAAATTAATTTAAGGGTAAACTACCTAGGTGACCACTTAACTATTGTGTCTGTCCTATTTTGACCACTCAACTAAAAAACTTAAAATATGACCACTGAACTATTTAATGAGTCATAATCAAGCCACCATCCGTTAAAATCTAATGGAGGAGTGACGTGGCAGTTAATGGAAGCTTGTATAACTACACATTTGGTCCATATTAGTTACCTATTATATCAATTTGGTCAAATTGATATAATATGACCAAACGTGTAGTTATACAAATTTCCATTAACTGCCACGCCACCCCTCAATTAGATTTTAACGGCTGATGGTTTGACTACAACCAATTAAATAGTTCGGTGATCGAAAGTTTTTTTAGTTGAGTGATCAAAATAAGGCGGACCCAATAGTTAAGTAGTCACCCAGGTAATTTACCCTTAAATTAATGATCATTTAAATACTTTATCCGGAATATTAACAGCTTGTATCTGTGAAAAGAAAAACGAAAAACAACTATTTTCCCTTCAACTATTTAAATACTTTTTGAAGGGGAAAATTAGGCCGGAAAAGTCGTCTCACATTAAAATTGTGTTAAATTGGATCTGAATTAATTGTTTAATAAATCAGATGCCGATAATTAAGAAAATAAACAAAAAATATTTTCCCTTCAACAACCATCGGCCCACGACCCTAAAGACCTCCAATCGTCTGATTATAACCCAATTGAAGCTCATGCCAGGTGTCACATTTCTAACCATGTTGTACAGATTTATAGGAGTTTTTACCTAGTTCTTCATTTTTTTCCAGCATTTATGGTGATTTACTGTTTAAATTAGAAGTCAAGTAGATTACACCCCAGTTTTAAATAGTATTTTTCCAGAAAATATTAAAAATTAAGATTTAAACCGTCCTCCATTGAAATGCACGTTGTAGCGACGTTTTTTGAAGTTCGGAAGATTTAGGGTTTCTCACTTTTATTGAAAACATTCTATTAAAAGGGGATTTCTTTAAAACATTGTTTTGAAAATAAATAAACTAGGATCCGATTATGTGTGGGGAGGGGTTTGCACCCCACAACGCCCAAAATTGATACCAAATATTTTACCGCTTATTTAATATGAGAAATTGCGAATTTAAAGTGACAAATTAGACCTAAATTCGGTTATACAGGCGAGTGCATTTTAAGGGCCCTAATATTCGAGAAGGAACGTCCGAATCATCACCACTACGACTGATATTGGCCGCGTTCGTACCCGAATAAAAGGACATCGCATAACAATTGATATTCCAATATGCAAGAAATTAAAAACAATCGAAAAACATACATGGCAATAAATTAAAGAAGCATGAGGGCTCCAACTAAAAAAGATTAAACAAGCTAAACCCAACAATAAAAGGGCCCAAAACAAGCCAACTAAGCCGAAACATTTTCATAAATACATTGCAAAAATATGATGTAAAATTATATTATGAACTTAAAAAGAAACCACAAATATTATGACTTTTATAAAACTATATACATTATATACTTTCAAAAATCATATATTATATTTAAAGAAAACTATATATATTATGATCTTTGTAAAATCATATAAAGACTTGCATTTAAAGAATACAACGTTTATAAAATATAAATATTTAAAAAAAAAATCATACATCATATATACAAAATATACATGTGACATATATATTTCGAAACAACATATTATATATCTATGAACTATATATTACATCAAAAATAACTCATATATAATCATATGGTTTAAGTATACATAAAACTAATTATAATGGGTTAGCAATATATATACTATAACTACATATCACATAATATATAAAAACGTATATATAATACATATACATATCATAACTTTATATTATGTACATATTTAAAACTTATAAAAGTATTATATCTATATATATACATACATGGGATAAACATACTAATCTAAAAAGCAATTAAAATGTATACATGTAGTACAAACATTAGAAACTTCATTAGCAATAAAAATTGGACTTAAACACAGAGAATAGGGAAGTACCCAAGGCCCACTGGTATGGGCTTTTTAAACCGGACCTGGGCTGGGACTATTATCCTGATCGGGTCACCGGCTTGACCGGTTAAAATCAGTTTTAATTAAATAAAGGGGTAAACCCTTATTTCCCTTATTCACTTTCCTCTTCAACAAAACAGAGGCATATAGAGCTAAAAACAACCCTATCCGCCGCCGTGTTTCCTGGCCACCACCTCACCGTCGCTCCGGCGATTTTTTCGGCCATGCAAGGCCACCACTTCAAAGCTCTCGGTTCCCTCTTCCTTTCCCTTGGTTTAGATTTCCCAGAAAGCGATTCGATCTCGATAAAAACAGCCCAGAACCATTTGAATGCTTCTCGCCGGATCTCCTCCATCCGCCGTTGGATTGCCGCGAAACCAATCTATGTTCTCTTCGATGTGGGATCTCCGTCCACTGTTGGGATTCAGCGTTGGGTCGCCGGCCGCCGAAAACCAGTGAAAATCGAAGATAACTCTTCCTTTCCTTTCTCCTTTTTTATATTTGAATCGAAAGGTGCATAACACCCTGAAAATCCTCAAAAATCCCTGTTTTTCTTATTGATTGCTGAGTTTTTTCTTGTTTTTATTGTTTGATTCGAAAAAACAGGAAAAAGAAAAATGGAGAACCAGAATTCTGAAAATATTGCCTTCTATTGATTGTTGGATCCGAAAAATCCTCCCCCGTTACATTGGTTTGTTTCGGCTCTTATAGCCAACATTACAATCAACTTTTTTTACATGCAAATTGAGGGATCAAATCTCTATTGGTTGCTGCCTTGTCCTCTGAGATTGTTTGTTGCTTTAAGCATGAGTTTTTGCCATTTCCATCTTTCTGACCTTTCCTGTATTTGCTTGTAATATCTGTTTTTTTGCCTGAAATGGAGGGGAGATTGAGACGAGTCATGTGGAGGAGAAGCTGGAAAGGTTCGCGTGCATCACAATCACGCGTGGGGAATGCCGAAAGCTGCGTGTTGTGGCCATCCCCTCTATAGGACCACAACCGAGTAGATATACCGTGGCTAGCTATGTATAAGGCCCCATGGTTGAGTAAGTAATAAGTTGTCCTCATTTCAATCATTGTTATGTTTAGGGAAAAGAGTCTGTATTTCCATAGTTAGGGAAGAATGTCCTCGTTTCAAGCATTTTAGTGTCTACTCGGGTCATTTCCATAAAATTGTTTTCGCATATATGTAGGGGGTGGACAGTCGGCAGAGTTTGGACTGATTCACTGGAACAGGTACGTATCCTACACACCATCGAGGCGGCCCCTACCGCCCAAGTCGATGGTGTGGGTGAGTCTTCTTTTGTAACCCGAATATTTTCTTTTATTTAATAAAACTACTTTTTCCTTAGGGGAAGGTGGGGGTCGACTATGGGCATCCGCTATGCCTTACGTATCGACTCGTGGCTTGAGGGATTATGTTGTGGCTTGAGACCTGACGCGTTGTTTGTTTTATCTGGGACAGATCTATAGAGAGCAAGGTTGACTCGATCGGGAAGCGTCCCTTTCAAGTGTCGCACGGTTGACTTACCGAGTAAACAAAGATACACCGAGATCAAGGGCTGACTTGGTCGGGAAACGTCCCTTCCTAGTGCCGCACGACCTACTTGTCGAGTGAACGAAGGTATGGCCGTGACACTGCGCATGGGGCACGTGAGATACTGAAGAGCCGTCGCTTGAATCACACGCGAGTGCTGAAGGGTCCTCTCGGATTTATCTGGACCGTTCGATCAGTAACCTTATCCGACGGTCCAGATTTGGCTGCTGCAAAAAGGGGGTGGGGCATTAGGGTTTTGGTTATTTAGGGCCTAGGGTTTTTTGTCAAATGGGCTTAATGGGCCATGTAAATGAGTAATATGTATTAATTTTTTGGGGTTTTAATGTAGATGGACTTGAACATTAATTTAAGTGGGCTCATTTATTTTTATAAATAGATAAACACATATATTTTGTTGTTTTTTCAGAATTGTTTCATCATCATCATTATAATAATAACACACATAATAATAATAATAGTAAGTGATAATAATAGTAATAATAATAACATACATATAATATGTATACACATATGCAAACAAATATTAATACTCATTACATATATACATTGTACATTTAGTAACATAATAATAATACATATACACATTCATATTAATGAAATAATAAATACATATATATACATGCGAGCAACACATATATATAATATACATATAATCATGCATTACATATAATATATATATATATAAACATACACATATACATATATTCATCTAAATAGACAATAGACACATATAATGAACACATACTAACGACATGAAAAACATACAAAGATGGCAAATAATAAGATCACGTGATATACTTATTAATATTTAGGTTCTCTTTTCAAATGGATAATAACAATTCAAAAGCTTAATTAAAAAGGTACTAATAGTTAAATAATTTTTTGGGGTTTTAAAGTTTTAATAAAGGATAAAATAAACAAAACCCAATATGTATATTTATATAGCATATAAGCCCATTATTGTAACAACATAAATGAAACGGGTCTACCCGGATAAAAATAGTGATTACACACGTATCCATGCACGTCACCTGTGAAAATACTGTTTGAAGTCGGGGTGTAATCTATCCGACTTTAGTATTTTAATAGTACTTTGCAAAATACTATTTGAAGATGGAGTGTAATCTACCCGACTTCTGAGTTTGAACAGTAAATCACCATAGATTGGGAAATAAACAAGGATGAACCACATTGTTGGAAAAAAATTCAAGAACCATATTAGGGTAAAAACTTCTAGATTTATATATGAATTTAGAAAAAAAATAGGTAAATTACGTAAATCATCACTGAGCTTTATTCTTAAATCTATTTTGATCATTAAAGTTTCAAAACGTTCGTTTTAGTCATTGAAATTTAGACATTGAATATTTTTTGTCATTCATTCGTCAATTGTTTTTCACTCAGAGTGCCGAGATGAAGTGACTGGTGAAATTTGGGACTGAACTACCACCATCTATGGTTGCTGATGATGGTGTTCGATGACTGTGAACAGTGACCACATCGTAACGCCGTCAAAAAATTAATGGAGGAGTGACAAAAAAACATAAAATGTCTAAACTTTAATGAATAAATTGAATATTTTAAAACTTTAATAACTACAATAGGTTTGAAAATAAATTTCAATGACAATTTCGTAGTTTACCCAAGATAAAATAAGAAACGTCAGCAACATTTCAATGGGCCCAGGCTTTGATAGCAAATCAGTTCCACGTTTTTATACGCGCGGATCATCTTCAGGGCTGCGTCTCTATCACCATTATTCAACAATCAAAATAATAAATTAAACGCATATAAAGTTACTCTAATTTTGTCTCCGCTCCCTACACTCATCAAAAGTTTGAGATTTAGCCCCTTCAAATCTACTTCCAAAATTAAATTCAAAAATCGACGTCCAATAGTTAATACTATTAATATGTTGCAATGAAAAATGTTTTTGTGGCATTTTTAATTGATACCTTAACCGGTATTTGTCTGCATAGAATTAAAAATAGGTACTAAATCTCAAAATCCGATTACAAGTTTGGACACAACTTTGATCAAAAACAAGTGAAAACTTGATCGGAGAACTCTATTCCAAACAGATTGGGGCTAGATTTTCTATTAGAGATTTTAATTTTTGATAGGAATAGGTTTTTTTTAATGGGGATTTACTATTTTGGGTTAATGGTTTGTAAAATAATTTCGTGTTCTAGATTCATTTGCACTATTCGCATAATATGGATACCTTTTTCCTTTTCTGAGAGAAATATTGGACAAGTCATCAAAACAATTAAAATACAAAATACGATTTTTTGCGACAACCCGTTGATGGTATTGATTGTGAATTTTCAAATCAAACAAAAACACGGATTGAATTCATATAATTGAAAGAATAGGGGTTAAATATGAAATGTTAAATAGTACAAGGACTTAAAGCGTTATTAAACTCAATTGAAGGGCAGTCGGATCTTATCCTTGCAGTATCACGTGGAGTTTGATAAAAATCTAGCGTACAGCATTTAAATAAACCATTTTAATCCCAAAAAAATCACATTAATAAACGTATTAAATACAGAATCCCAAGATAAAACGCAAACCGCACCTTGTCGGTAGAGAAAACGGAGGCCGATCATGTGCGCGATGTGGTTCCGTCTGTCAGCTTTCCGGCGGCTGGCTTTCGAATTTAACCTTCCGACGTCTGTTTTCCGGTTGCCGGACTTCAACTTCTCGCATTTGACCGGTGGTTGGAGTTTGAGATGGCAGGATTTCTCCTTCGTCGACGACGTGTTGTGGACTTTCGTCACGGTTTTGGAATCCTTGGCTTTGCTCTCTATGCTCTGTTTCTTCTTTGTTTTCTGTGGATGTACGCTCTGATTCATTCAAACGCCCAGGAAAAATTTGTTCAAAAGTCCGCCGGTAAGTTCGAACTAATTAGAAATTATAATCTGAATTTTACACGGTTATGATTCGTTATCTTTGTTGCTTAGTTTCCCCTGGATTGAAATGAGAGTTTGTTGCTGTTGTATAGTTCTTTTGCTTTCATAATTTCATAGCTTGATTATTGATAGAAAAGATTTGCTGGGTTTTTCATTTTTTTAAGAAACTGTTTGGGAAGATGAATAGAGGGTCTGGGTTCATTCCATTTTTGGAATTAATGTTCTACTTTTTGTTAATTTTTCTTGAATTGAACGAAAACAGATTATGTATGTGCAAGTGATTAATAATTTTATTAAATTTAGAGATTTTTTTTATCTGAAATTAATTAAAAATCGACTAAAAAAAGTAATTTGATTTTAAAAATTAACGTTTTCATCTATGATAGCATGAAAGTTAAATTTGTGAACCAAGTTTATCTTTTTTCTTGGTAAGTAAATTATCCATTTATTATAGAAGCAGCTTGAGTGCCACAGAGAATACAAATGGAAGCTTGCAACAACATTTTTGAGAATTTTCTAATTTTTTTAAATTTCACTTTCTGAGTTTTTTGGACTCTGTAAATGTCAAACTTTTTTTTTAATTCTAACATATATATTTTTATAATCATATTGTTTTTAAATTATCTGATATTTTGTATATTTTTATTTTTATGATAATATATTTAATATTAATAAATATATTTCAAATATAAAATAATATATTTTATAAAAAGTAATAAATATTATTAAATATATTTAGTTTAATCACCGTATCTAATATTGTTAAATATATTTTATTCTATATTATTAAAATAATATATAAATACATAACATATTTATTATTTTTAACCAAGTGATGGACTTAATTTGGTGACAATGTACTCTTATATCCATTAAAGTCATTTGGGTTTGAATCCCTTCAAACCCTTTATTTCCTTTTATTTTCATCTAAATTAAAACCTTTAACAGAAAATTAAATCAAGAATTTGAGTTGGCTTAGTGGCTTGTGCATTGTTTTTACTCGCTAATAATCTAGATTAGATTTATCATGCATTTACTTTCTTCAAATTTTCATCAAACATAATATAGTACTATTACATTTGACTTAACGAAAACGGTGACATAATATGATATACTAATAATTTTAGTCTTTAAAATTTATATATTATATTATATTAATTTAATTTTAATTTAAAATTATTCAATAAATTTGTAATATTTAAAAGGCTTAACTCATTTTTTAGGTGTTCAAATTATACACTTTTTCTGAAATATGTGCATAATATATTTTTTTTACTGAAATAAATGCCTAAAGTTTATTTCGTTAGTGTTTTATTTCCTTAATATTTTAAGGTACACTATTAAAAAAAATTCATCGTCCAATAATAGATTAACACGTAGTTTATGTTTTTATTTTTTTAAAAAAATAACTAAAAATAAAATAAATTAAACAATATCCAGAAAATTTTAAAAATTACAATATAATTCAAAAATCTCTAAAACCCCAAAACCTTAAACTCAAAATTGACGCAACAACCGTCATCGATAGGCTCTCTGGACCTCGCCGTCGCTTGAAGTCATTTTCTTTAACCACCCATAGTCGGTAATTAGCGAGAGTGTTGCCAATTGGACATCGAATGACGAACACGAAAGATTTTAGTCGTTCGACATTCAATCAACACGCTTGTAGTTGGCTATCGACGGTAGATGGTTGGAGGAAATAGGCAGTAACTTCAGGTTGTGGCGACGAGGTCAAACGAAGCTATTGATGGCAATAGTGGTGTCAATTTTAAAATTTGAGGTTTGAGATTTTAGGTATTTAAGACATTTTAGATTTTTTTTAAATTACTTTTTTTTCAATTTTTTATAAAGAAAATTAAAAATAGAGACGTGTTAAATTTTGATTGAGTGGTGAATTATTTTAATGGTGTAACCTTAAAGCACTAGCAAAATAAAACTTTAAGCACCTATTTTAACGGAAAAAACATTAGGCACCTCTTTTAAAAAAATTGTATAATTTAAGCACCTATTTATAATTAAGTCTATTTAAAAATCAATTGAACTCGTAGAATGATTTCAGTAATAAAAGATAATATATTTCATCTAAATGATTCATGTTCGAGCAGCATGTGTATACAATATATATGACTTATTAAGGGTTAAAAAATTGAACTCGTAATCACATCGCATCTTATTGAAAAAAGAAATAAAAATAAAAATAAATAAATGGTCAAGAGGTTAGCTAGCATGGATCAAACTTGGACCTCCATGGCCCATAGTCAAAACAAAACCAGAGAAAGACATAAACGATAGACAAAGCAACGCAAAGTGCAACAACAAAGCTAGAAAAACATCTTTTGCAGACAAAAACAAAAAACAAAACATAAGAGAAGACTCAAGTAGATCTCCAAACCAACAGAAACGAACGAAAGAAGCAAGAGAGTGGGTAGGACAAGCAGATAAAGCGAAAAAGAGAGCGGAAAGGAGGTCAGTCGCCGATGAAAGTAGCGACTGGCCGCCCAAAACAAACTCAAGGCTAAAGTTTTTTAGAGACAAACGAGAAGAAAATTTCAAGAATTTTTTTCACTATGACACCCAAAGATGTCAAACATAGGACCTGAACTCCCCCGCTTTTAAACCTAACCACTGAGTTAAACTCAGTTTGTGATATTATTGGACGAAACATATAATTTACATAAACTTAGACATTTATTACGTGGTTAACAAAAATAATATGTAGTTTAAATTGTGATTATACAATATTTTATATTTTCAAACTAAATTAAATTGTAGGTGATACAATAATAAATAAATTGTGATATTTTCCTGTATTTATTATATGAAACACTAAAATTTTGACCGAATATTTCATTCTTTTAATTCATTTCTTTCTTGAAAAATCCCAATTATTTTATAAATATAATATTTAAAAAATAATATTGCTAATCAAAATGGCACAACAGAAATGTGGTGTAGACTGTAGACTTGGCTTTGAAAAGAGGGACTTTCTATCTCTTTAAAATAAACAATGTTTTAAAATTTCAAGAGTAAATTTGGCATTTCAATTTATTACTATTAAATATGTATATAAAATGGAAAATAGTTTTGAGTTCAGGATTTCGGCCCATTTAAACTCAAAACAAAAAGGAAAGGATTTGGGCTTGTTTCTTATTGGCCTTGTGTTCTTTACAGATTTCGTGCCATTTAACCTCATGAAATTCGTTCGAACTGATCGTTGAAAGAATCTAATTTAATGTAGAGTAAATATCATTGGCCATTAAATTATTTTTGTTTTCCTGTTTTAGTTACTAGACTATTAATTTTGGTAAAACTGTTATTATGTTATATTTTTTTCAATTTTGGTCACTAATGTTAATTTTTTTTCTGTTTTGGTCACCTGCTATTGCTTCTTTTCTGTTTTTATCATCAAGCTATTATTTTTTTCATGAGTTTTTTAAAAACAAGTGATCAAAATAGAAAAAAATGTAATATTATATGATGATTTTGCAAAAATAATAGTTTAGCGATCGAAATAGAAAAACAAAATAGTTTAGTGACCAATGTTGTTTACCCTTTAATGTATGTATTTTTTCCTATACAGTTTTCATTCTGTGATGCATATTTCACTTTTTTTGCGACTAATCTTTTCTCAACATATTATTATTATTTCCTTATCTTTTCTTTGCCGGTTCATATATATATATATATATATATATATATATATATATATATATATATATATTTCTTTGGCCTCTTTGTATATAAAAAATTGTCTAAGATAATAAATTTTAAAAAAAACGAAGTTAGGTCTTAAATTTTTGGAAGCTCTAAAACTCAGATAATTGGAATCCTAGGGTTTTGAATAAATAAAAAAAAAACATTGATAAACCTAGGACTCATTGAATTTATAAATAAAGGAAAATAAAAAAAAATCGAAATACTTCCTAGAACTGAAATTATGAAGAAAAAAAAACTATATTTCAAATACGGAAAAATTCAACTTTGTGAAAATTTATAATTTATATTATAAATATATTTTCTATTCTTTTTCATTATTCAAGAAAATAACATGCGAGCTAACTGACACAATTTAAAGGTAAAATAGGTAGTTTAAAAGTTTTTTTTTAACAAATCCTAATCCTAGAGAGAAATAGAAAATTTTAGGGAAAAGAATTGGTGCTTTTAGTAGATCTAGAACTTATAACCTAATGGTATACGAGGGGACAAATCTGAACAGCTTAATCAACTGACCAAATATAAATTTTTTTGCTCGGCAAGAGTGATATTATTATGAATTAATCACAACACGCCTTGATCATATATGCGCACCTCGTTAAAAACCTCCTTAAACCTAATTGAAAAAAAAAGAGTACAACATATATAGGAGAAAAGAACATCAAAAGAATACAAAGACAACCCGCAACTCAGAACCACAAGTTCTAACAAAAAAACAAAACACAATGGCGTCTTGAAAGCTAACAAAGATGATAAACAAAGAAAATAGAAAATGTGATTACTATTAATAGATTTTTTATATCCTGGAAATTGGCTTTATTGTATGTACATGATAATGTTTGATCTCCATTTTAATTATTGCAGATATATTTATTTTGATTGATTGATATGGTTCAAGTCCATGGAAGCTAATGGCATCTGAAATTATGTTTTCACTTAATAATTATTCGCAAATAAGGAAAAGGAAAAAGAAAAAAAAGAAAGAAAAAAAGGGGATTATTTTAGGTGTAAACCTCAATAATAAGTGCAAATAATTTCACTAAAGTTGATCAACCTTTTGCAATTATCAAATAACAAAAATGCCACATATCTTTGCCAGCCCCCATTCCTATCTTTTTCCCAGTTTGGAGTGTAGGGACGATTCATTTTTATCATTTTCTTGCCCTCAATATGAAAAGAGGTGGATAAGGCTACTCATTAAGTGCCCCTGAAAACATTATCTTGACATAAAGTAAGAGCATGCACCATAGGGCAGAAACTTTCTGGAATATATAAATGGGTAAACTATGCAGTCGGTCATTAAACTTTAATTTTTGTATTGATTTTATTACGCTCTAATTTAAGTGTTGAACTTTAGGTTTTCGGTTTAAATAAGGCACTGGATCGCTAAATTGTTAACAATCGGATGATGTGACAGTTTAGTGCTGACACGTGCTGATGCGGTATAAATTTGGTCACTAACTTTAGCTTGTGTATCGACCTGGTCACTAATTTTTAGTAAAGTCAATGAGCCATTTTTTTCATCCATTTTAAATCGCTTTCAGAAATCACCATTCTTCGACGTCTTTGCAGTCATCTTAGACATCAATGAACTCATCTTATCATCTCCTACTACTTTATCGATTTAGATTTTCCCATAATCTCTTTGAAAGTCACAAAACTAAACACAAAAAATTTACCATTCTAGGGTTTAGGGATTTCTAGAATTTAAATGGTTGTTCAAAATTTTGAACAGGTAATAAATATTTTTTAAGGAGACGAACAAAATACCTCAAAACTAGTATCATCGGGTGACCATCAAATCATTAGAATGTCAGACCTTATAATTTTTAAATAGTATCATATTATACATGTAATATAATTTCAAGCGAATTTAGGGAAATTATATATTCCGAGAATTATTTAAGAAAATGAGGTGATTTGTACAATACAAGGCAAAGTTGTCGGCTGTTAAAACTAATTTTGAAAAATTCATCAGCGATGACTTTATTCCTCTCTTTAGATTTTGGAATCAAAATGTAAGTGAATAAAATTACAAGGACTAAATTACAAAATTTCAGAAATTATCCCTTTAAGTGAAACAATGACTTTAAGCTTTAATCATGTTATTGTTTGAACTAAAATTATATAGTAGAACTTTGAAAAATAAAATAAAATTACATTGACCCAAAATGAAAATTTTAAGAAAGTTTGAAGTGAAACATTGCATTAAGCTTATTTTAAAAAATGATGTCTGTTTAGATAGTGATTTGAAATAAAATAAGTGTGAATTTTTTAAATATTATCAGTGTAAAAAAATTGCGCAAGTATTCTTATTTTCAGGTCAAAATTTAAAATTTAAACCCTAAAACTCTAACATTAAGCTCTATATTCTAACCATAAACCCTAAATTCTAAAGCATACCACCTAAACAGCTAACATTCAAATACTAAATTAAAATCTTAAACTCCGAAATAACCCCGCTTGTGGAAACTTTATTTTTCACCGTCAGAGGAAAGGTTTCTTTGAAATTGTTCGTTTGGAAATTTTCTGAAAAGCTAATCATAGGTTCTTCTCTATAGGATAACAATCCATAAAATAAAATAGGCATAAAGCCAAAAAATGCCCCTAACGTTTCACTAAATAGTCATTTTGGCCCATATTCTTTTTTTGAACCAATTTAACCCCAACGTTTTATTTTCGGTCAAAATGACCCCTTTACGGATAAAAACTGTTAGTTAACTGATGATAAACAACTTAAAATGACTTGACAAAATGACACGTCAGAAGAAAAAATATTTTATATTTTATACAATTTTATAAAAATATTTTTTGACTGATGTGTCATTATGTAAAGTCAGCATATTTGTCTATATGACATTGTTATCGCGGTGTGCACTGCCATGTAGGTTTGTCACATCATTTTAAGCTGTTTTATTTTCAGTTGATTAATAGTTTTCATCTGTAGAATGGCCATTTTGACCCAAAATGAAACGTTAGAGCTTAAATTGGTTCAAAAAAATAGAGGTCAAAACAACTATTTAGTCAAACGTTGGGAGAGCATTTTTTGACATTATGCTAATAAAATAATAATTTATATTCAATACACAAGCGGTGGAGACAAAAAGTTTCCACAAGCATATTAATTTTAGGGGTTAGGATTATAATTTAGGGCTTAGAGGTTATGGTTTAGGATTTGATGGTTATGGTTAAAATTTAAGGAAATATAGTTAGAGATTTAAGTTTTCACCTATAAATGCTAAATTCTAACCCAAAATCCTAAATTTTAACTACAAGTCACCAATTCTAAACCACTAAACCTAAACCCTAAAATTAAGACACTAATAAAATATTTTATTTTTACTGTCTATATATGAAATAATTACCCATAAAATAAAGTCATTGTAAATAGCTAACATTCATATATAAAAAATCAAAATTTTAAATCCGACAAAATAAAAAAGATCGAAGTACGAATTTAAAATTACCAATAAAAACTGAAAATTTAAAATTTAAGGCTAAAACAAAATTTCTCATGATGAAAGCGTTTTCGAACATCCGAAAAAATAAATTCTCACTCAGACACCTCAGCACAAAATTATTGTTCAAACAATAATATGATTAAAGCCTAAACTCACCGTTTCACTTAAAGGGATAGCTTCTGAAAACTTCATTTTAATCAATGTAATTTTATTTTCCTTCATTTAAGTCCCAAAATGCAAAAAAAAAAAAGTTAAATCGTCGACAGGTTCGGAGACTTTGCCCAAATCTCTACGATCATCCAATTTTCCTAAATAATTCTTAAAATACATCATTTTCCTTTTTTATTTTTCACTATATTTCCCTAATTACGCCCTAATTCATGTATACTTTTGAAGAAACTTTTGGGATTGAACACCTTGTTCCTTGAACATTGAATAGAACTAAACATTTATTCTATCTCAATTATTGGTCACATGATTAAAGCCTATAGATACCCTCAAATTCTGTAACCTTTTTTGCTATATGATTTTCTTTTCTTTTCTTTGTACCCGATTTTATAAAGAATTATATTTTCTCTCTTATTAGCTGATTGAATTTTGTTCGGTTGATATTATTATAAAATATAAGATTAATATACTTAATTTTTTAAATCTTTTAATATATGAATAAACAAGATTTATTTGATATTATATAAATTGTATGTTAAAAATATCAATTATTATAATCTTGTTAGGGTTGATATTTTCTTAGCTTTTGGACATCATAAAAGAAGATAAGAGATAAGATACCTTTTCACTTTGTGTATATTACATATATTTTATGAGTTTTATATTTGATATTGACAATATAATTTTATACATTATTAAATAGATGTTAAGATATTAGCAAAGAAATTTAAATTTGATTTATTTTTAATATCGTATTTATTAACAGTGTGTGAATTTATGGGTAAACTATAAATTTCATCAGCCAACTTTCTTCTTATTCTTATTGTGGTCACTCAAGTTTAAAATATTTTAATTTAATTATTAAACTTTTAATTTGTTCCTATTTTGGTCTCTCGAGCATTAAGTTAGAAATGGAAACGTGACATGATAGTCATGTCTGGACTCCTTTTTGCTCACATTGTAGCCACATGTCACCCATTTTATTTTTCCCATTTCATTTTTTTTAAATTTATCTTCTTCCTCCAAAGATAAAAATTTTATAGTTTCAACTTCTATCACGTTGGTGCTGAAATAATCATTCTTCGACGTTTTCCCTGACCATTCATGACACCAACAAACTCACCCCATCTTCTTTTACTGCTCTTATCAGTTTAACTTTTTTTCCCAAAATCACTTTAAAATTGACAAAAGCCAATCCAAAACCTAAAGCGCACAAAACCCAAAATTATTCCGATCTACAATACCCATCATTTGATCAACATGGAATCAAGATATACTACTCGCTTCCTTCTTCTCTACATCCCTAACGTTGGGATTTGGAAGAAGATGTTCCATTGTTGAGAAACCAAAGGGAATCCTAAACTAGGGTTCTTTTTATAAAAATTAAAGTTTTGGGGTCATTTTATAATTTTAAAAGACAGATGTTCAAGCATAATGTCGTTAAGTATTTCACAGCAGAGTTACCAAATTAAGAGCAAATCGAAAGTTCAATGATTTGATTAAAAAAATTTCAAATTTGAATGACCAAAATAGGAGCGAGAAGAAAGTTGAGTGATGAAAATTATAATTTACCCTAAATTTATATAGTCAAAGAAGTGAAATATTAACCCATTTTTTAATTCCCATGAAACTCATTCTCATGTGTATAAATACATTTATCCCAAGCCATTTCCAAATCATAGAGTGGTTAAGGTATAACAAACAAACCAAAGTCCCAATACACCAAAGATGAAGAATACCATCTCTTTAGCTCTGCTTCAGCTTTCATTTTACTTCACTTTCTTTGCTTTTACCCATATTTCAGCCATGGAACTGCATGGACATGGTGCCAACATGATTGAAACAACTTGCCAAAGGACACCCTTTTACAATCTTTGTGTTTCCACCCTCCGATCGGACCCCCGAAGTTCCAGTGCCGATGTAGCAGGGCTAGCCACGATCGGAGCCGATAAACTGAAGGCCAAAGCCACCGCAACGCTGCGGCAGATTACAGCGTTGCTTAAGGTGACCAAAGATCCCAACTTGAAGACGGCCTTGCGTGAGTGTGTCGATTACTACAACGCCATTGTTAAGTACGACATCCCGGAAGCCGTAGAAGCCGTCACGAAAGGTGACCCCAAGTTCGGCGTCGACGGCGCGACCGACGCGGCCAATGAAGCTGATGCTTGCGGGAGGGGATTCAAAAACCACCCCAAGTTCCCGATTTATGGTAGCAACAAGGTTGTCCACGATCTTTCTGCTGTGGTGGCTTCCATTGTCCAATTATTACTGTGAAGATGATGAATCTTGTACCAGTTCTGTAGGAAACCCAGTGTTTTTTTTTTTTTTTATCATATGATGTCCAAAATGTGTGTTCAAATGTGTCGGAAACCTTATGAAAACAGGATAAATAGTTAAATGTTTGTGGTTTTATTTGAACATGAAAAAAAAGTTGAAGTCGATGAATGATTGCCATTGAAATAGTATCTCAAATCATTAATTGTGCTCCAATAAGATCAATCCAACGCATATCCTTAATGGACATCTATGTCTACCCAATTTAAGGATTGGTATCAATAAAAAAGAGAGATATGTTTTTTTAATGATTTAAATTTGAGCAGTTTAAAGTTGTCTGTATGGTATATATAAATTTTATTAATACTAAAATTAAACAAATATTATTATAAAACACATTAAGAATATTAATAAATATACTTATTTAATATATATTATTAATAGAGATATTATATTCTCAAAGTAAATATCGAGATTCGAACAACATAAACATCGTTGACCTCTCGACCAATTAATAGATTTCTACTTACTTAATATATTAAAATGTCAATCAGGCGTTAAAATAGTGGCGGTGTTTAGGGGCGGAAGTTGCTAAGGACCTAGGTCATAGGGGCCATGATCCCCTCAAAATTTTTAAAAATTCATATTAAATTTTAAAATTTTAAATATTTTCAATTGAATTATTTCTTATAATTTTTAAAAAATTATCATTAAATCTTTCAAAATTATTAAAATTTTTAGTTAAGCGCTCAATTTTTTTGAAAATTTTAGTTTAAGCCTCTAATTTTTTTTTAAAAAATTAAGTTGTCCCTCTTAAATTATTTTACTAAGTTTCGCCACATGCAATATTGGGGAAATCTATAAATATTGCTTTAGGGTTTATTTTTCCCCAAAGTATGGTACTTTCTATTTTTTTCCTCCAAATTAGTGCATTTGCTACAATGCCCTAAAGGCATGTTCAGGAGGCTCTAACTTTGGGCATTTTTTGGGAGCTTTTAGGAAAAAAAAAGTATTGTTTATAGTTAGATTCAGCTGAATCTGACTTTTAAGATACTATAATAATATAATATTTTGAAAATTAAAATAAAAAGACCATATTTTAGGGAAAAAATCCTAAAGTTATATTTGAGGAAAAAGTTCGGCAGTATTAGTGAGAAAATAAAGAAACATTTCTTCGGCCAATTAATTTATGATTCACTTTAGATAAAGTTTATTGAAATTGCAAAGACAGAGTGATGTCATTCGTTGCTTTAGATAAAGTTGGCTGCATTCGGCACTAGTTGCTGATAACAGCCTGAGAATCAAAGCACCAACTTTTCTAGAGGTCTGTTAAATGTTTAAAAATATTATTTTTATTATTCTTTTTATTCATATTATTGCTAGACTTAGGCTCATATTAGTTGCATTATTAGTTATTCATGCATGTTTGCATCGTTTCCTTGGTGGACAAGCTTGATTTCATATTTTACTTAATTTTATGGAAAAGTTACTGTTTTGGTGTGTGTGTGTGCAGAATCACTTGCCAAAGCAAGGCTGGAACCAGTTGCCAGGGCAATGCATGAAGGAGATGCCGAGCTAGTTGCCAGGGCAATTTTCGATAAGGGATAAGATGATATGGTAGTCGAAATTGATGACTAGATAAGCCCAAGATGACATGGAGCAAAGTTAAATCCCAAAGGAGTTTGATTTCCATGAAGAGGTTAAAGAGAAATTAAATCCCAAGAAGATAGGAGAAGTTTTAGAAGGAATTTAAATATAATAAAGAATTATATTCTTTAAAGGTATTTAATTCCAACTTAACTTCCTCCTCAAAAAAGACTTTGACCTATCTCCTATTTAAAGGAGACCAAGCCGTCAAAGAGAGAGAGGAGAGAAATTTCGACAAAGAGCAAGGGAGATTTCGACAAGAGCTTTGGAGAGATTTCGACAAGGCTTCAACCATTCTTCATCTTTTTTTTTCTTGTTCAATTAGGTTTATGGTAGAAATTCTTCATTTTGTGTTTCTTTGGAACCTAGCCATGAACTAAATCTATTTGGCTAAGGTTATTGTATTGTGTGGTTGTGAGAAACAATTGGATTTTGTTTAGGTAATAAGAGTTTGCACTTTCAATTCAAGGTTTACTCATTCTTGGTTCTTATTCTTGTTTTGCGAGTGAATTGGGAGAAGATCTCGTAACTTCATATATTTATCTAATATCGGAAAGTTAGATTCAAGAAACGAATGAGTATGGTCTTTATTCAATCTATTGATGGTGAAGATTAATCCGGCTTAGGAATAAGTTAAGGATTTCAACAGCTAAGAGGAGTGCAAGATTGGTTGTTGTTCACCCTTGATTCACTCAGGGATGTATTGTCAAGGCATGCACAATTAGCTAGAGTTTTGACTTAGGGATAAGAAGAAACCATTGAAGAACGCTTCGCCGAACCTTGAAGTTGCTTGCCTTGCCGCCCAAGTAGTTGCCCGGCTAGTTGCCCGGCAACCGTCGATTAGTTGCCAAGGCAACCCCGCTGTGCAAGTTGCCACGGCAACTGAGTTGCCCTTGCACTCTTTTACCAAGACGATCCAATCGGCTATCACACCCCAACTCACGATAACCTGGCCTATTCTCTCTCCTTTGATTACATCTTCTTTTACTTATTTGCTTTCTAGTTTAGTTGTTAGTTAAAACTCCTACAATCACCTACTTTTTGGATCAAGACATTGGCGCGAGCATCAGATAAGGAGGTTGTGCATAGTGTAACGGGCTTGCCAAATGTGGCCCAGCACTTGGAAAATGTCGTGGACCAAACCTTTGGGACCGAGGCGTTGGCGCAAAAATCAGCCAAAGAAGGTTTACGCAGTGTAATAGGCTTGCCAAGACAATCACACTTGGCCCGGCACTTGGAGAATGCTAGAAAGCCCGCAAGCCCATATAACTTAGCCAAATCCATGGAGGATTCAGGAGGGTAATTTGGTCAAAGAATTATCCATTTATTTGAATATAATTTGTAGATAATGTTTGTGATAATTAGAGATTTGAATTGAGATAAGATCAATCTCGACCGTCGATGTAATTTAAACTGAGCCGTTGGATGTAGGGGAGTTCAACTATAAATAGAGGCTATCTCCTCACTTGTAAATCACTTCAGCATTCACTTATTCATTCACTTTGAGTAATACAAGAAGCATTTACTCTAAAATCTCTGAGTGTTCTTCATTGTTCTTGAGTGTTCTTCTTCGTTCGTGTTGCCAAGCTCTTTCTGAGTTCTTTTATTCGTTTCCGCTTAAGACGATCTTTCGTTCGAGGGCTTCGAGAAGTGTGATCTTCCGGAGCGAGAATCCTGGCTGAGTTAGGTGTTTATCGAGAGAGCTTCACCTAAGGCCGTGACAAGGGATTTCAGGGTGACTTAGCTAACGTTTCAACCGAGAAAGCGATTAAGGCCCACACGGTTCGTCTGGCAAAAGTCTAGCCCCGTGACAAGATCCATCGAAGCCTGGAGGGCTTGTCCGAGCCGTTGTCGAGCAGGAGTACTCGCAAGGCTGGTTGAAGGCTGACTTAGGCGCAGTAATTGACCGATTAGCGTCAAAGGCGTCTAAGACCGCACGGATCCGCTAGGGTTGAGCCCTAGGCCCGTGACACATTGCATTGATTATTATTTTATTAAAATAAAAGATCACATTAAATATTTGGTTTTGCTATACACAGCCCTAAGGGATGTGTATAAGAACTGCTAGATTCTTATTATTAATTATTATTTTACTTTTTAATAGAATCTATTAGATTGTAATTATTTACATTCCTAAAATATTAAACATCATTGATTCAGGGTGTCTAATATAATTAATAACCAAGTAAAAGGGTTTATGTGTTTAAGGTTTATGATTTATAATTTTAGGGTTTATGGTTTATTGTTTTAGGGTTTTAGGTTGTTGTATTTTTAGTGCTTCTAGGGTTTAGTGTTTAGGGTTTATGATTAGTGTTAGGGTTTAGGGTTTTAGTGTTGTTGTATTTTTATGATTTATAGGGTTTAGGGTTTAGAGTTAGGGTTAGAGTTAAGGTTATGATTTAGAATTTATGGTTAAGGTTAGGGTTAAGGGTTAAGGGCATAGTTTAGGGTTAAGATTAGGGTTTAGAGTCTAGTATTTAAGTTTATAATGTTAAGATTTAATTCTATTAAATACTATAAATTAATTATATTTAATTTTTAAGAATATAAATTAATTATATTTTAATAGATTCTATTAAAAAGTAAAATAACAATTAATAATAAGAATCTAATAATTTTTATATACAGCCTTTAAGGTTGTGTATAACAAAACCCTTTAATATTTTGCTTAAATAAAAATATAAAATGTGACATTATTTTTAAAAAAATAATTGAACTGGGTCGATACAAAATCTATAAATGACTCACATTTGGGGTTTACCTCTCAAATCAAAAGTAGCCAATTTTAGGGGGATGTTTGCAAAATTGTGGGGACATGTACCCACATGATAGCTGCCATGCCAGGAAGACTTCTCATTGCCATTAGTTTGGCGCTATCCTATCGCCACCTTTTGGACTATGCACATGCATTTCATATTCACTCTCTCATTTCAATTCTTTTTCATACACACTAAACCTTTTTTCCAAAATAAAGAGAAAAAGAAAGGAAGGAAGAACTTTATTTTATATATATATATATATATTCCTATTTTTCCGGTTCAAATGTCACTGAAATCTAGCAACTAAAAATGACAGATCATATGAACATTAAAGATGGAAGTGAGAACACCACACCTAAGATATGTTATTCAAGAATTGTCGTTCAAATTTCTATTTTTCATAAAAAAAAATTGATGTATGACATTTGAATACAAGAACATCATCTTAAAAAAAATAAGAACTAAAATATAATTATATCCGACTAACACTCGAGTCCGAATAATATTACTCAAGAATACACAGAAGTATAGTAGCTATTTAGATGATAGCTTCTGCCCCCATCAAGATCAATACCATTTTGTCACAATCAAACCCACCATAATAAATAAAACAAGTCGAGCATTTCACAAAATTTGAGACACTAAATAACTCTACAAACTCAAACATTTATATACAAAAAAATTACTGCAATATACTTCCATACCAACAGTAGCCTAATGCTGAAGGAAATTTTAAATTCCAATGTTTTTTTTTCTTTTTTTAATAAAATGAAAATATAAGATAAAGAAGACATGTATTTAACAGATCATTACTAGAGAGAGGGGATGGGAAGAAAATAAAAATTAAAAATAAGAAGGAAAAAAAAAAGAAGATATGAGGATGACTTGGCAACTAAGCAAAATACTTAAATAAAAAGTGTTACTGACTAGTCGGAGGCGGCGGTGGGGCAGAGCCCGGGATGGTGGCGTCGGAGCCAGATAGCAGATCGGCGAGAGTGCTCATGGCTCGAACCTGCATTTCTAGTGCCGCTATATAATCAGTTGCTTCCTCTAGAATAACGGGAAACGGCTGCTTCCGGCAACCGGGAACCAACCGGCCAAGAACCTTGGCTTTTCTTTGAACAACCGGTAAGCTTTTCGCTTTCAATTTCGAAACGCTAAATTTCTGCTTCTTCGACCGGCTACACCCGGTGACGGCAGCCACGGCGGATCCTCTCTGTCTCTTCTGCTTCCTGAATTTCAGCTTAAGCCGTCCCGTCAAAATGGCCTGGCTCCACCTGGATCTCCCTTTAGCAGCTACGGCCAAGGCTCTATCAGCAGCTTCACGAACGGCTCGGCCACCGCGCGGAGCCGAAGAAGAAGGAGCGTCGAGACTGACCTGGCTCAAGGCTTGAAGAAGCTTCGAGGAATAGATTTGCTGCTGCGCCTCTGACTTCCATCTGGTGATGTGGCACTGGTTCGTCCGATTGTCCTTAATCATTGATTTCTTCTTTTTCCTCCTGCTGCGATCTAAATCCGAGTTCGTCACTGGATTCGTTATCATGGACGCCATCACACCCGATCAAATCCGTTAATATTCTCCCTCTCTTTTCACCGTACTATTCGGCGAATTGTAACGGTGCCGTCTGCAAACAAAAGCAGCGTGGATTTAGAATCGGGATTTTGAGATGAAACAGAGAGATTCAAAATACAATTCCACGAAAAGAAAGAGAAAAATATTATCGGTTTTGATGAAGTCACGGAGTGGAATCCAACGGAACGGAGGAAGAGATAGAGGAGAGGGAGAAGTTATAAATAAAGGAATGGAGTGAAAAGAGAGCACGCGGCAATATTTTTTTTTACTTGATCTACTCTTATTTTTGTGGGGATGGTTATTGGTGCGACCTTTGGTGTGGTGGCAAACTGATGGTCGGTCCAACTGAGCTGTTATGTTATGATTCGATTACGAGTTATGAATTGCGGGTAATACTTACGTTTTGAAGGTAAATACGTGTTTAAATTATATTTTTATTTTAGTTTTATATATATTTTAAAAATTTTATTTATTTTTTAATTTGTTTCTTAAAATTTATTTTAATTATTTTTATCTCATAACATTTTTGACGTTATTCATATTGTCTCTTACTGTTAAATCTTTTATTTTGACAAATCAGAACATTCCACGTTATTTTATATTTATTTTTAAATTTTAAAACACCCAAAACAACCAATCTTTATCCCATCATCTTCTTCTCTAATTTTCTTTAACAACTTTTCCCTAATTCTCGTCCATTGTGATTTCCCTTATCAATAAACAAGTTAGAAGCTTCACCTATTAAATCAAATATGGAATAAAAATCAACCAAACCACTGACCAGAACTGGGTTCTGATCAAACCCTTGCTTTATCGTATAACTTTGAACGCAAGTCCCATACTCAAATTCTCCTAAGCTGAACACAAATGCAACACACTCGACAACGTAAAATCATTCGGGCATTGCTCAGATATTAGCATAGAATCAAAAACTCGAAGGGCCAATTCATGGTTTCCGCTCTTGACATAAGCTGATAGGATCACAGTCCAAGACACATCTTTTTTGCGGCATTTCGTCGAACAAGTGACGTGTTGTGTCCACTCCAAAGCATTTTGCATAAAGAGACAAGAGGGTGTTGTTCAGATACAAATAGTGTTGAGGACCCAATTTTATTATGGGACTGTGAATACATATACCTTCTCTGAAAGCGTTAGAGTTGCAGAATGACAGGATTTTTGAACATGTTTCTTCCAAAAGTGTTGTTGCTTCGTTTCTGTTAATGATCATGTTGACCGTCGGGTTTGAAACACGGACAACAAAAGAAGGATTTTTTTGTAGGATTAAAAACGCAAAAGCCTGTATTTTTTTGGGGTGAGATTTGGTGATCAATAGCCACAAGAGTTGTCGTTTGGGGATGAAGATGTGTTTTGAGTATTTTGAGAAATATAATTAAATTAATAAATATGTTAATATATTTATTTTATTTTAAAATTTAAAAATAAATTTAAAAAATGGCGTGACATATTTTAATTGGTCAAGACAGATTTTTTTAACGATATGGGGCAATATAGGTAACGGCGAAAACATCAGCGGGCAAAAGTGGTTGAAATGAACTTTATAAGGCAAGTTGAGAAAACGGGTAACGTTTAGGGGAAGTGTATTAAGCCTTTTATTTTTTTTATAGATGTGTTTAAAGTATTTTTGGGCAAAATTAAGTGTATAACGTTTTATTTAATAATTTTTAAAGTATTTTGTGACATATATTAAAAAAATCAATATATAATAAAAACATGAAACACAACATATTTATGTTATTTCTTATAAAAAATAAAAAAAATTATTAATTTATAAAAAAATCTGAAAATTTTTAATTTCTTAAAAAGCCTCCAATCTCTTGCCCAAAATCGCTAAACTTATAAAATTTTCTTCTTAGATAGTTGGTTCATCCACCACCACCCATCCATTTTTTTGTCTACCATTCACAGTCGATAACACAAACTTTACGTCGTTATAAATTAATGAATGAGCGGCCAAATGAACCATAAATGCCGAACGCTAAATCTTTAATTGAACAGCGAACGACAGATGGAAGAATAAAAATTGAATCTTGCAACTTGTGCGGCGAGAGAAGGAGACGTCACCATTGTGGCAGTCTCATGGTGTTCGACAGCGGTAGAGGAGATTTAGGTATTTGGGAGTTGTTCTAAAAAATATTAAAGTTTTGGGATTCTTTAAAAAACTAATAATTCTCTAATTTTTTAAACAAAAATTAAATAAAAATTAAGAAATAGGTTATGTGTTACGTTTTAATTGGATGATGGAATTTTTTAACGGTTGTTGACAATAAAACTTTAAAAGGGATACGAAATGAAACGTTAAACACCTCATTTGGTCGAAAAATACTCTAGACACCTATATGAAAAAGTATAATTTGAATACTCATTTGATAGTTGAGCCTATTTTGAATATAAGTTGTGTAAAAATGTTTTATACAATCTTATTTTATTTAAATTGTTGTTCTCTTTGTTTTCTATATTGTTATCCTTATTTTTTTTTCCTTTTTTACGTTACCAGCAATGATATTGGTCTTATACTGGTTGTCAATCGTTGATGATTATTTTTATTTTAGTTCCCAATAAGAATCTCATTTGTCTTGGATTTTTCATTTTCGCATATCTTGTTGTGTTTACTTCGTCTGCTTTATGACACAATTTTTTGTCTTGTGACACAGTTATCATCTACCTTTGTGGTATTTTTACACTGATGTAGCGATCTTCATAGTGCACATTCTTGATTAGGGAGGTCGACGATCTACCTTGTGAAGCTTTGTTAAGTTTGCTATTTGTATTTATCTTTGAGAAATGATTCTCAAAATGATGTGCCTAACACGCAAGGTTAGTCGAAAAGCACCGATAAAAAAATATTACTTTTGTTCGAAAGTGACGTTGAGATACTTCCGCTCTAAACGATTAATTTTTACATTGTTTCACAAGAACGTCGAAGTTAGCCCTCTAATGCTTATCATAAGATTAAATTTTTAGCTTTTAACTTTTTCGAGAGCATTTTTAGATAAAATTATTCAATTTTTATTGCTATCACCAATTCTTTTATATTTTCAAAAAATATTTAAAATAAAAATTTTAACTACTTAAAAATACTTTTAACAAAAACATTAAAGCACTTAAATATTAAATCGAACAATATAAAAATACTTTCTCATCATACATTTCAAAACAATGCCAAATTAACCCTGAACATGTTTTATCTGATGTAACATTGTTTGGATACTATTTTCATAAATATTTTTTTAAATATTAAATTTATAAATAATTTTGAAAAGAGTATTATTTTCATAAAAACACCCGGACAGTGCGACAAAATTTCAGTGCTCCCATGATGGCAAATTGTAATATGAGAAAAAAAGAAAGAATATAGATGACGTGTTGAGGCCTGATTGGATGTATGTAGAGGTGTGGGCTTCCACTAAATGACTGGGAAACCTGGTCCCATTTAAAATTTTGTTTTCATATTCAATGATTATTGGAGGTGATAATCCACACAAAAGAAGAATAAACAAGGGAAGGATGCATATGCAAATGTGGGTTGTTCCCCTGCTACTTCACTATCTTCCTCTTTGTTTTATAAATTTATTGGGAGAGAAGGTTTGGCATTTTCCCACATTTCCTGCCATTGGGTCCCATTTTCTCTATTGCCAAACATATCTCTTTATTCACCGAAGTACTCAAACGTTATTCGAAATTCGAACTGATTTATTTAACTCGAAATTTAATTTTAACTCAAAATTAATTAAACCAAATTGAAATGGACCTGAATTATAGTTTAACCGAAATGGATCCGAATGATTTGCAACCAAAACAAAAGCAATTCAAAATAAAGAAAATATATTGAAAGAAATAAAGAAAGATAAGATGTGAACTACCGCACAACTCACTTAAAAGCCAAATATACTTGCTTTATAAAGCCGTATAGGGGTATAAAAAACTGACACGGCCTAAAAACCTGACTGAAATGATCGATCTCCTATTAACCCGAACCAAATCACCATAGACTCAAACTAAAACAGAATTAGACCTGAACTGAAACTAAACCGACCTAAATGACCCGTTTATCCCTTAATCTCATCAATCTTAACGAGAAAGTCTCCACACCCAAATGTTTTTCTACAAGCCAAATTATAGTTTAACATAATATTATTAATCCAAATAATTGACATTGTTAAATATTTAGATTAAAGCTTTAACATAGATTAAAGAAACATTCCATGTTGACATTGATTTTATAATAGGATCACTGGTTTTAAGAAAATATCAACATTAACATTTTAATATAAATGGTTAATGATAATTAAATCGCTATAGAAGTAGGACTAAACTATATCTTAAGTTTAAACATAGTAGAAGGACCAAAAACATAAATTGACATTTTCTAATCAATAATCGAAAGGAAACTCCCGTGTTTTGTCGTGTTATTCGAAAAAATTATATCATGGGCCATTTTCGCCACGTCGTTCATGAGACCAGCCAATAAAAACCACCAATTTTATTATTTTTTCTATGTTATATTTTTATCAAGTGAATCTTCACTCATATTTACTGTAAATTAATTTTAAAAACAGTTTTTACCAAGTGAAAATTCACTTGGTAAAAATATGACATGAAAAAAATAATGAGATGGGTAATTTTTATTGGTTGGTCCTATAAATGACGTGGCGAAAATGACCAATGATATAATTTCGAATATATTCTAGTTTCACAAGTCACAAACTATTCTCTTATTAAAAGAAAAAGAAGTCTTGTGGGATAATTACCAGGCTAGTCCCTTTCACAAAAGTTCAACTGGATTCATTGCAATGTAAAGATGTCAAAGCTACACATGACTATCCTTGGTATTTTCAAGAAAATGGCCCATCCAATTTGGACAAAAATCTTCCACTTTTTTATGTTAATTTTTATATTTCAATACTAAAAAAAATAAATTTTAAGTCATAACCCTAAATTTTAAATCTTATTCTCTAAATCTTAAACCCTAAAATACACTATATCCATAATTCTCTAAACCTTAACCTTAAACTTAATTTTTTAATATGAGACATAGAAAAGTACCAAAATGGGTCGAATATTTCTATTCATATTAGACACCTATATCTAAACATGAGTAAAAAAATTAAAGAACCAATAAAAAAACAAGCACTGAAAAAAATCAAAATTGGTATAATCAATTTGTCATTTTATTAATATTTTTTTTTCTTTTTTAAACAAAAAAGTTTAGGCCTTTTAATTATGTTTTGCTCATTTTGATTTTTTTAAAATACTTTTACTTATAATACTTTTTTTTTTAAATCTCATATGATAGAATCCTCCATTCCAATTAATTTTATTAAGAACTGAAAAGCCAACTAATTTAACATTTAGATTTTTTTTGTTACAATTTAACATTTAAGTTGATTATAAATTAATTAAACATATACTCTATGTGTTATATACATGCCTATATTGGACACCTGATGCCTTAGTTATATAGATTGTTATTATTAAGTTAATAAACAATCTAATCCCCCACTATAATGCTGCAATTGGTTTGATACAAATTATTGATGAAAACTTACAATTGAATCAACAATAAGTTGGTCTAGTGAAATGATATACTAAATATCCTAAGTAAAGTTAGGAGTTCGAGTCCTCACATTATAAATTGAATAAATTAGACTAAAATGTTGCTCTTATAATAAATTTATGTAATATCTAATTCGAATTAATCAATCGATTAATTGGATACCACTTGTAAAAAATAAAAAACTCACAATCGGATGATGGTAAACAAGTTATATCTTTCGCGAGACCTTGGGAAAATCAAAAGAAAGATGAGTCATTGAACCTAACCCTAATGGTCACCAAAAAATCATTTTAGCATGTCTATGCTAATTGCCATAGGAGGCTAGGGACAGACATGTTATCGTGGGAATTTTAAAATAATTTAAATCTAATAAAACAAGAGGATTTTGTACCAAAAATTTAAAAAAAAAAAAGAAAACAAAAAATTACTGTTGACATTGCGATGTGCGCCCAATAGAGAACTGCCTCCCTTATGTGAGGCAAAACAAAGCAACCAGCACACAAACGGGGGAAAAGCATTAAAAGGCACCGGCAAAAAAGGGTGGTACTCGCTGTATACCTTCAAATGGAATGAAGTATGACCTAACAAAACCTAACTTGAAAAGATTGAATTTTTTTACTCAAATTGATGCGAGAGAATTCATTTCGACTCGAATTTTATAAATTTAATTAAAAATTTTAAATAAAATTTAAATTATAAAATGAGACTTGTTAATTTGACTAACTCAAAAATTTTGACTCGATCCGATCTCTGTATTCAACCATGATCGGAGAGTGAACCCTAATTATTGATAGTACTGTGAAGAGTGGTTCAAGGTTTCTTTTTAATAGCATCGGGATCAACCATGGAATGGGAATTAGCACCAATTATTGCTAACATTATTAGTGATGAATATTCAAAAGTAGCCCAAAGTTAAACAAAAATGTTTTGGTCAAAAAAAAGTTAAACAAAATGCGAAACAGTAAAAATTCAGTTCAATAGTGTTTACGAGTGAAAGAGGAGAGTCCAGAAAATACCTGGTAGAGGACTAGAGGTGAGAAAGAAGACCAGTTGAGGTCATGAAATCTGATAAAACTCTATTATTAGGCTGGTCTAATTATGGATTTACTCCTTTACCATGTTCAAATTTGAGATCTAATCCTTTACTTTAATTTGGAATTATTTGTTCCATGTCCAAATTGATTACACTGTTTAATTGTAAGGGTATTCAAAGATTTAAGAAGACATGTACAATTTATTAAAATGAGCCCTCAAATTAAGATGTTTGCTGACTTATTTTGTGCATAATAATTTGAATTTTGAGTAAAAAATGAGTATAATATGATTCAAAATCTATAAAGTATAATAACATTTTTTTCATGTGCTTTACCACTAGTTCATAACTACTTTTTTATTTTTATTTTTTTTATAAAAATTTAACTAAAACTTAATATAGGCCCCTTTTTCTTGAGGTCCTGTGCGATCTCACATGCTCAAAACCACTCCTATCTACTTGCAACTGCTAGACATTGTTTTACTACTATTAGGCCACATAATAATTGCCCTGAAAATCCAATCAACTATCTTGACTAATAATAAACTTACATGACAAATAAATGTTCAAGATTTCTTTTTAAAAAAATTCATGTCGATTACTTTAACGTAACAACTAATAATATTATCAAGGGTAAAATACCTAAATCGTCACTCAACTTTGCTCTATAACCTATTTTTGTCACTAAACTTTCAAAACGTTCAATTTACTCATTGAACTTTACTTTCTGACCTATTTTGATCGCTCTGAATTATTTTATTAATATTTTAGTATGGCATGTCATATTTTATTATTATTAAATATAAAAATAATTTAAAATAAAAATATATTATTGGGTAAATTACACAAACCATTATTGAACTTTGCTCTCTGACCTATTTTAGTCACTAAACTTTAAAAACGACCAGTTTACTCACTAAACTTTATACAATGACCTATTTTGATCATTCACCATTAATCTATTAAAATTGTTATGACGTGTCATAAGTAAATAATAAAATACTAGTATTTCTCTCAATTTCCCTAAAACTCTTTTAAACCCTTTTTTATTTTTACATTTCATCTTCTCTGTAAAAACAAATAAAAACATTCCCTAAAAGCTTAACAGCAACAACCGCCTTTGAACTCTCAAACTACCACCATTTGAAGTTTCTTTCAATCAAACATCATTGCTAAAAGCTTTCCATTTCTATTACCTCAATGACCCAAAATAAGGTTTGTTGATCTAACCTGCTTTTGGGTTGAAGGTTATAAAATTTTTTCGTAACTCATTTTTAAATCCCCTAGCATAGCTCATTGTGCTGCATTATACTCAAAATTTTGCAACTCCTCTCCTTCTCTTTATCTCTCTCTCGCAACCTTAATTGTCATGATGGGTCCACCACTTCCGCAAAACCCTAATCCCTCGATCAAACCCAAATTGATAGCCCAAGTTATATCCAAAGCTAATACAGTCAAAATATCGATAGGTCTTCCTCCATCATTACCACTCCCGTAAACTCTAACTTACAAAATTCTCACGAAAAAGAAAAACAAGTAAACTCAAATACGAAACCAAATTCAATTGAAAGGTTATTAAATTGAAAACAATAATGTGTCTTACCCAATCGCTTAGTGGAGTGGACCTCCTTGTCACCATTTCTTCGTCAAGGAGCTTAAAGTTGGTTGTATCATTAACCAATTTAAAGTGTAATTGTCTTTATCCTTCTAATCCTTCATTTTTATTGTTTATTTAAGGGATGTTGAAAATTTATAAAATTTGTTTGTGTGGGTATAAGAAGGATGTTTATATATTTGGTTGTGTTGATCTTTGCGACTTTGTGCTTTAACAACTTACTATCCCCAGAAATTATAGCTTTTCAAGTGTTTCCACCATATTCAATGGTAACATATTCAAGAGTCTTTCACAGTCTTCCACCTAGAGATAGGTAGGTCAGTTCAACAAATCATGTTTTGGGTCACTTATGTAACATAAATGGAAAGTTTTTAGCAGTTATGTTTGGCTGAAAGCACATTCGAACGACGAAAATGAGAAAAATATTAAAATTTTATTATTTATTTATAATAATTCATAACGGCGTTAATAGATTAACGTCGAAGTAATCAAAATATGTCAATATATAAAGTTCAGTGAGCAAATTGATCATTTTTAAAGTTCAGTGACCAAAATAGGTCAAAGAACAAAGTTCAGTGATGATTTGTGTAATTTACCCAATAATTTATTTTTATTTTAAATTATTTTTATATTTAATAATAATAAAATATGCCACGTCATACTAAAATATTAATAAAATAATTCAAAGTGATCGAAATAGGTCAGAAAATAAAGTTCAATGAGTAAATTGAGCGTTTTAAAAGGTCAGTTACTAAAATAAGTCAGAGAGCAAAGTTTAGTGATGATTTAAGTATTTTACCCTATTATCAATTTAAACCGACAGTGAAGACCAAATTCTATCAAATTAAAGTAGAAGGATTAAATCCAAATTCCGCTATCGTGGAGGAACTATAATGATAGTTAAACCTTAAATGTACAGCACGATCTAAACTGAATTTGCTTAAATCAGAATCAGTTTATCCTTATGTCTGAACAATAAACACGAGGCAAAAACAAAAAACAAAAACGTCACCTCTTGTTTGAAAACTTTGAAACAGATATCCTCGGTAACATGTTGTGTGGATCAAAAGTCAACTCAAAGAAAGGAAACGAAGAGAGTAAACATGGGCACATTACCAAGTGTAACTACAAAAACATGGGACTGAAAGCGGCATTTTCCACAATGTGCTTGACAGACATAAACTTGCTGGCAAGATATATGACATAGTCGCACCAAGCTCTCCATTAATCCACCATGAAATCATGTTTATACATTATTTATTATTTCTCTAAGCCATGTTCGTTTTGTGATGTGCAAAAGGTCAACACAACGATGTTGCATCAACATCAAGGATGTGAAATCGTCTAAGATTAAGCACAACCCTAAAATCTAAATATGTGAATATATATTTCCTCTAGCCAATCTGTCTAATGGCTGCAAGATAATTGCTTCGGGATTTAAGTATTGGGTACAATGATAAGGTATATTATACTTTTAATAAGAAAACACAAATTCGAACTATAGAAATGGAACATGAACAATAAAATATAAGGTAATCCTTGTACAGGTTGTTAGCCTATAATTCTACTAAGCTAACCAGTCTAATGATTTCGATAAAGATCAATATACCTGGCATAACATCCTCCATTAAAAGGAAATAAGTTTTGTTATACCCCTACATTCTCCGACATTCACTCTTTTGTAATAAAAGACCTCTGACGTTTTGAATGACATTTTCCGCCTTTAAGTATTCATGCCTCCAAGTATTTCACATATAGACTCTCAGAATTTTTTCTAGGAAGACATAAGAGTTCATCCAGAGGCTACCTCATTATGTCCTTCGATGAGATCATCCTGATAAGATCAATGTCCAATTCACCTATTTCACCCTGTCAAGTCCGTTGTCTAACACACAGTTCTACTCCCCAAGCTAACAAGTCAATCGATTAGAACTAGACTTCACACTTGCCATTAAAGACTACAAGTTACCTTCCGTAAATACTCCAAGAAGGAACTGAAAAAGGCATAAGGAGAGCCTCCTCGGATATACTCTCCCTAGTCTCCATACTTACTAGGGCTTCCGGCCTCCTTCAAATTAATTATCCTTATTCTGACTATTGTTTATTGTGGCTCTCTGTTTAAATCAAAATGGATGAACCGTCAGAAACCGTTGCAACAACATCCATCTCAAATTGCTCATCAACAAGCTTCAACAGAATAAACATGTTATCAATGATAAAATACATAAGAGAATTCTCACAAAAAAAGGAAAATATTAATAATGAGAACATGGTCAAAACATTTAGGTCAGAACAAGTTGGCAGAAACAGTAATCACAAGACGACTTGTTCAATTATCAGTTTACCTGAGTTAGTTATGGATATGTCAAAAAAAAAAACTATAATGCAGCCAGTGAGTCAATTTAAATTCATTAAATACTGAAATGCTCTTGCTTGATGACTATTCAAAGTTTATTACAAGATTCAAAGGAAACATCCCATGATTATTTTACAACCCATTCACACATCATCCAATGATTCAGATGCATCTTTTTATTATACCAAACGTTGCTTTAAAGTACAAACAGCTTTCATTTGAGGCTTAATAGAAGAAAAAAAAACTCCAAACTATACTTGTTGTTCATTTTTAGTATGTAAACTATTTTTTTGCTCAAAACATGTGTCTAATATTTTATTTCAATAGTTTTAGGTTCCTAGTCAATAGAGACTGTTATCCAATCAAAATAGTCTCAAATCCTTAACTCAAAACCCCAAATCTCCCAATTGTCACTATTTCTGCCATTGACCGTTTCGTCAGAACTCACCACTACCGCTGCTGGATGCCTCCGCCTATTTCTCTCAATCACCCATCGCTAGTAACCAACGGTAGGTGTGTCGATCGGCTTCCTTTAACGAATTTGACTTCCTTTGACATTAAGACACCTATCGTCAATTTTCGGCGAGGTAGTCAACGATGATGGTAGGGCAACAATTTGAGAATTTTTGGTTAGAAATTTTAGACTATTTTGTGAATTTTATAAAATTTAATTTTTTTATTAAAATTAACTTAAATGAAAAGAAATTAAAAAAAATAACGGTAATGAATAATAAACACCTAAAATTACTAAAATAAAATGTTAAGAATATATTTAAAAATAATAATTTATACACAAAAAATGAATAATATATATAATTTGAACACTTATTTTACTATTAAGCTGGAAGCTATTCAACAAATTCTCAACTCCTGACGTGCAGCCAGGCCAACTGTTTGAAGTTTGAACTGAGTATTAGTCATGCTCTTATTCATAAACAACATCAGTTTTGTGGATTATACCTAAACATTAACTTTAATCCAGCTATGTATCCTAACTGGCATTATTAGATGAAGTCCTCGTTAGTTTTCTAGTCCGAACTGCTCCTTACTAGTGAATATCAGGCTTCTTTTGTTGACCGATTAATTATTAATTTGGTGTTATAAGACCCCTGCTTTGTCCGCTCATGAAAAACATTCAAAGAGAGAGCCCATAAGATTGCATTTCGTGTCACCATCTTAAAAATCTTCTCATCCTTTTTTACATTTTCTAATCTCGAAATAAAAATTATCTGCTTTTTAAAGATATTTTCATGTTTTATACTAAAATGTTAAATTTACGTTTAAAAATTAAAATTTAAAATTTTAGTTTAGAGTTAAAATTTAAAAAAATATAGATTGAATATTTTTTTAGGGTATGAATAAACATCGAAAAAGTAAGAATTTTTATCTATCATTCCACGCACAAGTTACATCAAGAGGTCAAATATCTAAACAGTAAAATCCTAGGAAAACAATTCTGGGTGTGCCAAAGATTTCAATGTGCAATAAGATATTTTTGGGAAGGACCTAAACCACGACATATGCCAACTGTATGTCATTAGTTTACATTTATAATCTATGACGTTGTTATAGTAATTAGCGGATAATCGATAATTAATAGTATATTATATTAGTCGATTGACAAAAGGTCAAAAGTAGCTTTTTAATGTGAGTTTTTGTCACTTTAGTTCCTATTTTTTTTAGGTGCAAACAATCACCTAACATTTCATTTTCATTCAAATTTCATTCTCGTTGGATGAAAACGTTTGTCAACTAACGGTTAAAGCCTGAGGCTGATGTGGTATGTCTGCATGGCATGGGGAGATAACATGGCGATGCCACGTGACACTTTGCTGACGTGACATTTTAAAAAACTATTTTTTAAAAAAATATTTTTTTTTTCAAAAAATATTTGTAATAAGTTCAATTTGGGCACGTTTTGAAAGACATTTTGAAATATTTTTTGAAAAATAGCCTCAAATTTTCTAAATTTCACAAAATAACCCTCAAGTTTTGAAATCCCTAACTCTCTAAACTCAAATCTCGATTTGAACCGATTTCGTCGTCGATTGCCACGCGCCCGCCGACCATATCAGTCGTCGGACCATAACGATTATTTACCCCACCATCCTGTCGTCAGAAGTCGACCGATGCCATGATAAACGCCAGATGAATGAGAAATTGTTGAATAGTTTATATGAACGATTCGCGACGAACGACGGCAAAATGAACGACGAACGGTGTATGGGTCGTTTAGCGTGGGGAAGACGCTTCATTTTGTCGCTAACAACACGGCTAACCCTGACGACAGTGACAAAATTTGGGGGTTTAAGGTTTTGGGGACTATTTTGAAAATACTTGAAAAATTTAAGATATTTTATTTTTAAATATATATATAACAATTATTTTTTAAAATATTTTAAACAAATCTAATGATGCCATGTCAGTAAAGTGTCACGCGGCATCACCTGATTGGTAAAAATATTTTAAAAAATATTTTTTTAAAAATAATTATTTATTTTTTAAATGCCACGTCAGTAAAGTGCCACGTGGCATTACCACGTCATCTCCCCATGCCATGCAGTCATGCCACATCAGCTTTAAGCATTGATCGTTAATTGACTAACGATTTCCATCCAATGGGGTGAAATTTGAACGAAAAAATAAGGGCTAAAGTGATCAAAAGGTCAAAAGTTGAGGGCTACTTTTGACCTTTTGTGTAGTTGATTTGATTAGCTGATTGAATTAACTGATTGTATAAAAGTATTTAATAAAATTAACTGATAGTTAATTGTTGTTTTTCTAATATTTGATTGAATAGTTTATTAGTTACCAATATTTGTTACATATTAATAATAGTTAGATTATGAAAACTATTTTTTTAATATTAAAATTACTAAGCATATTTGAAGGATCTATGTATTAATTTTTTATATAATTAACTGATAACTAATTGTTATTTTTTTAATATTTGTTTGAATAGTTTATTAGTTACCAATATTTGATGCATATTAATAATAATTAGATTGTGAAAATTAATTTTTTTAATATTAATATTACTAAGAATATTTGAAGGATCTATGTATTAATTTTTTTTATATAATTGTATTTTTAATACAACTTGATTAATTATTAAATTTAAATGATATTAAGGCATGTGTATTAATCTCATATATTTGAAAGAAACATAATTATTTAAATTATATATGAGAATATTTTTACTTCAAAAGTATATATGTATTTATTTAATTACAATATAAATACGTGAGAATAAAAAAAATGGACCACTAAGTAATAACTACGAGTTTTTGTTTTGAATGAATTTTGGATGGAAGAATATAACTGTTAATAGCTTCTCATGGAATCAGCTTCAGAAGATTAGAAAAAAAAACAGAAGATTAAGAAGTTGGGTGAATGTTGGACAACTAAGTAATTAGCTTGTTGATTAGTTGTTAGTTGGTTGAAAGGCAATTAGAGTCTGTTGGGCGGTTTGTCAAAGTTATTGAATTTGTTTTAATTTCGGGCTATGAATATCATATTAATGTAATGGGCTTGGCACCTCAAAGTTGTCCACACTTTTCTCTTTAATGCAGCAAACTATGCCTTCAATGAACATAGAAATAAAGACAAAATCTTACAGCACGCGGATGACTGTGGACTATGTCCACGGCTTTTTCACTACTCAAATGTTCCCAAAGACCATCGGATGCAAATATAAGGAAAGAACCATTTGGTTGGAGAGTGGCAGACCCCGCGGTGTCAACTTTGTGGGAAAATAGGGCATCTTTCAAACATATGTTACTGTAGATTTTATTGACGGATCTAGAATCTCAAAAATAGAGGCTAAAGTTTTAATAAATATTTTTTCTTTAAATCGGTATGCTAAATAATTTTTTTTACAAATTAAACTATGTTTTAAATTTTTCTTAAAAAATGGAGATGCGTGGGAGCATATGCATCCGCCCCTGATAGATTCAGTTAGTATGGTTCGAAGGGATTTTGAGTTACAACGATGCTACTCATGTAATAAACTAATAAAAATTGGGGAAAATATATGATGCTAGCGGTGGAAACATATTGTTTCCACAAGCGCCCTAATTTTAGGAGTTAGAGATCTAGTTTAGGTTTAGGGGGTTAGAATTTAGGGTTTAGTGTTAGGGTATAAGGTTTAGATGTTAGGGTTTATGGTAATATGGTGGAGATTTAGGTTTTTACCTATAACCCCTAAATTCTTACCCTAAACTCTAAATTCAAACCACAATTTCTAAATTTTAAACATATAAACCTAAACCCCTAAACTATAAACCCTAAATTGAATCTCTAACCCCTAAAATTATGACGCTTGTGAAAACAAAATATTTCCACCGCTAGTGCATGATATAATTACCCGTAAAAGTTATTCACAAAAGCTTGGGAAAAGGTAATTTTAATATTTTATGCAATTAATGAATGGATTTTGGAGCTAAAAATTGTACTAAGACTACAACAAATTACAACTCATTAAACTTATTCTAATATGGACATGATACGTTAGTAACTATGGTTGATTGTTGGTCAACAAATAATTTTCATCAAAAAATAGTTATTGTAATAAAAATTAAACGTTGAATATTAAAATATTTTTTAAAAAAAGGTTAAAATAATTATTATAATAAATGCTAAGGGTCGGTCAAACAATAGCAGAGGCCAAACAGAAACTGAATCCTTCTTGTGAAGACATTCGATATTGAATCTTTAGAACCCCACAAGTTCCTAGATCTTCACTATTTTCTTTGGAGTTTAATGGATGCATAGCCCAGTGGGCCAAACAATAGGTGAGGTGATATATATATTAGTTTAACCGTCAATATTTAATTTATTAATTATTTATATGTATATATTTATTTAACTGTCGGTATTTAGTTCATGATTTATATATATGTACATATTTAATTTATGGGGATGACCCTTCTAACTTAATTGCTCCATTCATACCGTCGTCTTAATCTCATTAATCTAATTGGTTTTTAGTGGGCTCGAATATATTAATTCTATCAATAGGTGAGGGTGCCCATAATTTCACACCATTCACCCAATCTAGGCCCTTAGGTGAACTCCACTAAACCCAAAACATAATTCTTTGGGCTGTGAATTACGAAAGAACCCTGAATTCTACGCCCATCTTAACCTTAACCTTAACTTTAACTTTAATCCATCCATTTTCCAATTTTTTTCACTTGGACCATGAGTTCTCGACACTTAACAATAGTCAATAGCCACTCAGCACAACTGCATTTGCCTAAATTTTAGTAAATAGATTCGATGAATATCAAATACGAATATATTTAATATTTATAAATAAATTATTGGTTTAATGACAATGGCTTTTTTAAATTCGTTGACATCATATTTAAGGTTCGGATCTTGTGTAAATATCCGATTTTTATCCACCGATTTAGTTTTATATGCTTGTTTGAATTTTAATTTTTTTAAAATAAATATATTTAATTTAATTTTTTTAGACATTTTGAAGTATCTTTTAAGTTTATGTTTGAATATGAATTAAACATAATTGTTTTTTAATAAAATATAGATATCGTTAATCGTATGATATACATTCCAAACTATGGATGCATAGACACTCTAATTAAAATCCTCAAAGCAATATTATCATATAAATTAGATTTTTTACAGTCTTTTTTTATAAAATTGAGAAATATTTACATTTCAAGATAAATGTCGGGATTTAAATTCATACAATAATGAGACAACATAAATATCTATGGTCACTCAGTCAATTAGTGAATCTCAAATTTTTTACCATGTTAATTGTTGGTTTAGACAATTAAATTAGGGACAAATCCAAGGGCTAAAAGCGGCCATGATCCCTAAATTGATAATTAAAAGGTCCTCCTAAAAATTATTAATTTATAAGTTAATATATAATAAAATTTTATTTTACTCCCTAAAATGATGAAATGGTGACTCAATCCTTCTAAAGAGTGGAATTAGAAGTCAATACTATAGCAAATTAGCATATTTAGCCGGTTGGCCAAACTGCTCATATTTGTTTTTTTACATTCTCTTATGTCATGGGTTCTAGATCCGCTAGGAGCACTCACTTTCGTCCTCTAAAGTCTCCTATTCTCCTCCCCTTTAAGTATGATTAAGATTTGTCAAAAAAAAAGTAAATACTATAGCAAAACTAAAATTTTACTCTCATAAAAATTTATAATCCAAATTTGACTCTCAATTTTTTTTAGCTTTGCTACTACACTAAATGTAAGTTCGAATCTTATGTACAGATCACTTTAAACACATATAAAGCACTTCTAAACGTGTAGAAAAAAGAAAGAAAAAAAGAAGGCAAAAGCAAAAGTGAGGCAAAACAAAGCAAAGAAGTATGACTTTAAAAATTGGGAGAAATAAAAGTCTTATTTAACTAATATTTAAATTAGCATTCATTTAAGGCTCGTGCTAATAGATAAACTTATTATAAACATACATTTAACTCCGTGCCATAAGAAATGTTTGATATAATAATGATAAAATGAGGATCTAATTACAATGTTTTGAGATGCTTTCTGAATTAATTCAATTAGACAAAACCGAACTAACATCCAATAAAACCACCTTATTACTAATTGGTTTAATGATCATGGATGCTCATGCGTGAATTCGAACTTCGATAGTTATTTTGAAAATCTTATTCTAACACTGATTGATAAAAAATACAATAAAAACAAATAAAATATTAAATATCCAGCGTGAAGTGTGCATATTTTGACACCCATATGGCCAGAATGTCGTGAACTTTGCCTTGCGATGTTACCGGTGGGGATGACCGCGGGAACCAAGCACCGAGCTGGAAGGTGGCTTGGCGTAACCTATTTGGCCGAGGCTGATTTTGGTTGCCGTGTTCCCCTAACTCGGTGCACAATGACAATTACAGGAATGACAAATCCCACTGTTAATTGACCCCATTAAATAAACTCCTTTTCCCCTTTATTTGTTGTTCAAAATAATTGACAACAAAGCTTCGGCAGGGTCAATTTTATGTCAACATCTTGTTTATATGCCACGCATGTTATGCGGCAATTTATAAAAGTGTTTCGGCCTCAATCAACTAGATGAACAGTTTTGAAAGTTATTTTTAGAGGAAACAGTTTTGAAAGTTCCACGATAGATTTTGGATATGTGCGAGATGAGCGACCGCGCAAAAACCTCAAATGAGTTAAAGTAAATATTTATAGGGAATTTAAAATATATTTTTTATTAAGATAAAAATATCTTTTAAAAAATCTTATATATCTTTAGAATTATAAATTAAAGGTTTTCGTTTTAATAATTTATACAGAGTCCCGTAAATCTTTGAACCGCCCTTGCTCTGAGAATTATGGGTATGTTTTTGTTAATCCGTATTTGTTTAGTTTTTCAAGTTTAGCCGAATAATCATCCTTAAATTTTGATAAAAAAAAATCATCCTTAAATCATAACGTTTGCAAGTTTCCATGGGGTAGTTTAAAACAAAGCCTTAACTACAAAAGAAGTGGTGAATCAATAATATCATTTAATTTATTTATTCAAAAAAATTAAAAAAATTTATTTCTAAAAAATATTTAAAATTCTTTAATTTCTCAAAAAAACCATTAAAACTTTTAATTTCTCACAAAATGACCCCAAACTCTAAATCGCCTCAAATGCCGAAGGTCTAGCCGGCGAGGTTAATCGATTCGGTTCAAGTAAAGGCGACGATGAGGAACCAATGGGCGACGGTTGGGTGAATGGCTACATTTCGTGCGATGACAAGGGAGCGCAATCGACGTGCGGGGGTCCTGTCATAACCCATTTTTGTCCGGCCTAAGCCCAAATTAAACCCAATCCAAAAACTAAGTCCCATTTTTATTAAACCAATAACTCATACAGTACCCATAAACCCATTACAATAATATTACCCAATATCCAAACCCGTTACCCATTTACAACCCAAAAAAACCATCAGACCCAATTACACTCAAAAAAGACTAAACTACCTTTAACCCTAAAAACCCTAATAACCTAACCCTCTGTCCAGCCACATTGTACCACCGTCAAAATTTGCTCCACCGCCCTGCAAAAGAACAAATGGAAGATATTTTAGATATATTTAGGTTATAAAACCCGAATGAAATCTAATGTAAGGACCCCAGATTCGAAATAATAATAATAAAAAAAGTAAAAGTAAAAAAAGAAAGAAAATAAAAGTAAAAAAAGGAGGAAAATGTGAACGCCATGCAGGCGTCCACCTCACCCCCAATTGCCTATAAAAGGCCGAGGAGGCAAGCAATTGAAAGGCAAGAACAAAGCCAATTGAGGAGGTACAAGAAAGCCATGGAAAATGGCGCAAGGGCAGTGCCTTTTCGAACCTTTGAGAGCAATGCTCTCACCGGGGAATTTTTATTTTCTCGATAGGTTCGATCGATCATTCGATTGGGGTCCTGCTGAGATTCGTTCGGATTGTGTTTTTTGGCTAAATGATGCGAAGATCCTGCTAGGGGTCGGTCGAAGTTCTTCATTTGAGCTTCTAGTAGGGTAATTTTTATCTTTGTATTTATTTTAACTTAGATATAGGGTAATGTATATTGGCATGTTTTCGTAATAAATGTATATTGGCATGTTTTCTTAATAAATATATATTGTATGTCATGTTTGTATATTTTAAGTTGAATGAATTATTTACAATGTTCTTTTAATTATCGGTATGTTCCTATATTTTGTATGCCATGTTTGTATATTTTAGGTTGTATGAATTATTCACATGAACAAAATATATTTAATTCTAAATTATAATTTCAAAATAGATTTTCCTTTTGATTTCTCTTTTGTATGTATTTTTAAAATATTAAATTCGGTTTAATATTAAGGGAATATTTTCCAATTTATTTCAGGAACTAGCTAGGAAGTGGTATCCTGACTCATTTAGGTGTCATCTTTCTCGATTTTCGTAAATAAGGAAATATTCTCCTTAGACCTTTTTTGGGATTAAATTTTAAATTAAAATTCAAATTTTTGATTTCTTGGAAAGACAACACCAAATCAATGTGGTACCAATTTTGGGCGCTGTGGGGGTGCTAATCCTTCCCCACGCGTAATTGACTCCCGAACCTAAACGTTTTTGAATCTCTGGTTATTTTTAACGGTGTCTGGCCTACCAAAATGTCCGGTGGTGACTCCATCTCCCAATCTTCCTTAACAACCCAAAAAACCCTTTATTACAGATGGTGACTCCGCTGGGGACCTTTTTTAGAGAGTCGGGTCAATGTTGATTTTGTGTTGTCTTGCAAGAAAATGAAATTTCAATTTAACTTAATTTTTAATCCTTCGGCATTCATGCATGAGCTTTCAACCTGGGCTCATCACCTTGTTAAGTGAGAGTGATTACTTCGCTCCGTGGGGTCTTCACCTCCGTATAGTGTTGTAATTCACTTTTCAGAATCTGATCCTTATATTTCGTGGGGTCTTAGCCCCCGTATGGTATAAGGATCATATTCCCCCGAATCGATGTCCTGGCGATAGTTCGGGTACCGTCACTTTAGAACCAAAATCCGCATATAGTGAGCTGTATGAGCCACCTTTTAGAGCCATGCGAAACTCTTCCCGTTTAGCGGTCACCCTGCTAGGCTTTGGTGCTTTTGTCTATTATCTGTGTACAGTTTTTTTATCATTCTAATGTTTGTCATATTTATTGTTCCGTTTATTTATGTACTTAATTATTTTCATCGACGCTAACCCATTTTGCTTTTTTTGAATTTCATATTTATATCATATCTATTTCATCTGCATAACATCTTTAGAAGCATGATTAATTTTTTGTTTTCTGTATTACATTCGCATCTAGGATATGCATTTTGCATTTCCATGCATACATTTTAAAATTTTAAAATCGGTCCCTAGGATGCCACGTACCAACAATACCAGACAAAGAGAAAGTCGATCGATCTAACACCTTACTGAATCTATGCGAAAGCCCAGTTCAGGGGTATTTTTGAGAATAACCACTACACCATACCTCTACAATGCCCCAGTCTGGGGGCAATTCCCTGACGAGTTCAGAAAGCGAGCCTCCAATACCAAGACATACTTCTACACCCTATACGACTACATTAATTATCGTCCATAGCACTTCGCTAGAGCCTAAAGTAATGAGCTGCCATGAACCAACACAACAAATTTATAGATCTAACCATGGGGCAACATAACGCGTTTTTTAGAATAATGAAAGCCCTTTAAGAAAAGGCGAAAAATACTTCAAGCTCCGGGTTCGCTTCAAGAGCAGTCTTAGACGAAAATATTGGGGCATTCACCCGAGGAAGTAATCCAAAAGACAATCAAGTCTAAGGAGGACTGGGGGCATCCTCACATACAAAGCGCCAGGCACTGTTTAATTAGAAGCAAAGATCTGACTACCACAGACTCAGGGGCATCCCTTTGAGGGGCAAAACAGAATATTTCATTCACATGTTTATTGAGACCATCTGCATTGACTGCATGCATTATACACGCATTTAAGTCATCATACATTTAGGCTAAACACATGCATTAGACATACAATTAGGGGCATTCTTAATACATTTATTTTTGGCTTGAACGTACAAACATGTCCGAGGAAGAGACCATAGAACCTCGACCATGGGGGCAACGACGTGATGATTAACCTTTAGCTCTAAATAAAACCGAATGCACTGAAAACTCAAACATCCAGATAACATGGTGGTGTGGCAGATCAAATTTTAGAAGATTCTGCATCTCCGTCAGTGGTGTGGCAGATCAAATTTTTGAAGATTCTCCATCTCCGTCAGTGGTGTGGCAGATCAAATTTTCCTTTGGGTATCATTTCAGATCAAACATTTTGAAGATCTCGTTTCTCCATAATGGCGACAGATCAAAATTTTCTTTCGAATCTCGTCTTTTCATCGGTGATGTAGCAGATCCTGCATTTTTTAGATCTTGCCTCTCCGTCAGTGTTGTGGCAAATCAAATTTTTAAAGATCTTATTCCACCGTTAGTGGTATTTAGATCAAACTTTCACTTGGATCTCATCTCCCCGTCAGTGGTGTAGTGGATCCCATATTCTCCAGATCTTGCCTCTCCGTCAGTGGTGCAGTGGATCAAGCATCTTGCGGGTTATGCCTCCGCTAGTGGTGGACGACCAACTTAGTCCGGATCCTGTCTCTCCAGCAGTGATGTAGCAGATCAAACCCTATCTAGGTTTTGCCTCTTCGTCGATGTTGCAGCTAGATCAAACTTCTTTGTCAAATCTTATCTCGTTCTTGTAATTGTAGCTCAAAATCAGAAAAGATAAAAAAATAAAAAAAATCAATAAAAAATCTAAAAAATAAAAAAATATGTTCAGAAAAAAAACTCAAAAAAGGAAAATCAAAATTAGAAGCTTCATCCTCCTATCCCGCCTTTTCGTCGGTGTTGCAACTGGATCAAAAATTTTCATCTTAAACAGTGTCTCTTCGTCGGTGTTGCAGCTCGGTCAAATTTGGTCTTGCCTCTTCGTCGGTGTTGTAGTTAGACCAAATGTACCAAAATTCTGATCCTACCTCTTCGTCGGTGTTACAACTGGATCAAAACTTTTTACCTTTAGACCGTGCCTCTTCGACAGTGTTGTAGCCCAGTCAAATCTTGGTTGTGCCTCTTCATCGGTGCTGTAGCTGGACCAAGTCACTAATTTGCGATCCTGCCTCTTCGTCAGTGTCGTAGCTGGATCAACCTCGTCAACTTTAGACTTTGTCTCTTCGTCGGTGTTGTAGCTGGGTCGAACCTTACTAACTCCTGGTCTTATCTCTTCGTCGGTGTCGTAGCTAGATAAAATTCACTAACTCTCGATTCTACCTCTTCGTCGGTGTCGTAGCTGGATCAACCTTACTAATTATAGACCTTGCCTCTTCGTCGGTGTTGTAACTAAGTCAAAATTTACTAACTTTTTCCTCTCCTTGTAAATGTTGTACTAGTAAGAAAAAAGAAAAAAATAAAATAAAAGAGAAAAAAGATAAGAAAGAAGAAAAAAGAGAAAAAAGGAAAAAAAATAAAAAGTCTGTCAGATCTGGTCTCTACGTCAGTATTGCAGATGAATCAAATATCAAAATCGTCGTCATTTGATCATGTCTCTTCGTCAGTGTTGCAGTTAAATTAAATATTAATCTTCATTCGATTCTACCTCTTCGTTAGTGTTGCAGCTGGATCAAACGTCAAAACCTTCATTTGATTCTGTCTCTTCATCAGTGTTGCAGCTGGAGTGATTTGCTTGCCTTTTTTATGTTGTATCCATTACAACATGCTTGCCTTTTTTTATGTTGTATCCATTACAACAATACAAACAAAAGGACATTGAAAACAACACCCATTTTGTTCGAAGAAATAATAAAGAAACCACCCCAAAACAACCGACCCTCGTTTGTTCCTCTACCACCGAACACGCACCACCGCCCCCTTCCCCCACCTTTATCATCTTATCCTACGGATACCCTTTTCTCCGATCATCATATATCGTCCTTGTTTCGCGACTCCGTTTGAGGTTTTTGGGGTTTCTTTTGAAATAAAAGCTCAGATCAGATCAAACATTTTGCGAAATTTGTAGTTTGGTGGTGTGGGATTTTGGGTTTTTTGTTTTACAATGAGAGATGTCTGATGCTTCGGGGATTGATGAATCTTCTCTCGCTCTGCTGGAAGCCATTCGGGCATGAGAAGAGGAATAGCGAGACCAACGGCGTTCTTGGCGGAAGTAGTGGTGGGTCAAAAGAAGGTAAAGATGGCTTGCTTTGGTATCGAGATTTAGGGAAATATGGGTCCGGGGATTTTTCCATGGCCGTGATCCAAGCCAACCAGGTACTCGAGGACCAGAGCCAGATCGAGTCCGGCCAGTACGGAACTTTCGTCGGGATCTACGATGGCCACGGCGGACCCGACACGGCTCGTTACGTTTGCGATCACTTGTTCAAGCACTTTCGAGGTTCGTTGCTTTGGGTGTTTTCAATTGACCCAAAAAAAATGTTAACTTCGATTTTTTGTTATTCAAGGTTTTTCTTTTAGACTTGTTATTATTTTGACTAGTGAATTGGAAGTGTATAGTATATTTGGACCAGTTTACAATTGAAAGCAGACAGCAAACTGCTAGTATTCCGATTCCGAAACTGTTTAGTTAGTTACTAAGTTATTGTGGCTAAAATTAGAGTGAATTTGGGTTGAAGAGAAGCCGGTTGTTGTTGACTTCTTTCGGATATTTTAGAACTAAACATGTGATCTTGAAGATAGGGAACTTGTTCTTTTGAATTGCTTACCGAGATTGATGTATTTAAGTTGTGCATTATGTTGTGCGAGTTGCGTTTAATACCGAAGAATTCCCTCTATTGGCTTAGTTCAGCTGTTCTTATGTTGGCATTCTTAGGCTTTGTGTTTATGCAGCAATAGCAGCCGAGTCGCAGGGAGTTGTGACAGACGAGACCATTCAAAGAGCTTTTTGTCAAACGGAAGAAGGATTCACTGCCCTTGTGTCGGAGTCGTGGAGTACTCAGCCGAACATGGCAACAGTTGGGACATGCTGTCTGGTTGGAGTAATACATCAGCAAACACTTTTCATTGTGAATCTAGGTGATTCACGCGTTGTGCTGGGCAAGAAGGTTGGCAACACTGGAGGAATGGCTGCTATTCAGTTGTCGACTGAACACAATGCAAATATTGCGGCTATAAGGCAGGAACTTAAGGAATTACACCCACATGACCCGCAAATCGTTGTTCTCAAGCATGGTGTTTGGAGAGTAAAAGGCATTATTCAGGTTACAAAAATACCCACATCCTTCAGAACTTCAAAAATTTAGCATATTTCAGGCTTGCATAATTTCTTCTAACTATTTAGCTTATAGGATTACCTTCGGAAACCAACACAGATACTGGTCTAGATCTCGTGGAATGAAGCGTTTAATGTCCATTGTAGTCAGGAAAACTACGATTATTTTGCTAATACTATAGTCTCCAACGCTTACACGCTGATTAGCTCATAGGATTCTTAGAGTAAGACATGTCGGTATATGAATCACCTAAAACCACTGAATTCTTATCTCGATCGCATTCCTTTTCATGTAAGTCTTTAGGAACTGATTAGATGTATTGGCATTATTCCCTGTTTATCAATTTCATAATCATATTCCATCATGTCATGTCATAAATTTCATGATTGTATTTGATGCAGGTTTCTAGATCTATAGGTGATGTTTATATGAAACATGCCCAGTATAACAGGGAACCAATTAACGGAAAATTCAGACTTCCCGAACCAATTCACATGCCTATATTGAGTGCCAGTCCGGCTATTATTTCTCATGCTCTCCAACCAAATGATTCTTTCCTTATATTTGCATCTGACGGTCTTTGGGAACACTTGAGTAATGAAAAAGCTGTGGATATTGTCCACGGTCATCCGCGTGCTGTAAGATTTTGTCTTTATTTCTATGTTCATTGAAGGCATAGTTTGCTGCATTAAAACTTTTTCGTTATCATGCCATTTCCTGTAGGAACTAGATGACATTCAAGTGTCTAAACTTGATTACGCGTCTTCTTGATGTCATTGCATTCCATGGTTAGTGTTAATACTTAATACCGAATTTTGGTTTCTGATAATTTTGACAACCCTGTTTTTTGTTCTTTTGTATTTGACAGTAAACTGCTTTTTCTTGGTCGTCAAATTTTGTTTATTTTCAATTACGAGTTCCATAGTTTCCGAATTCTATGCATTTGCCATCACAAACATGATAGCATGTAGCCTAGTTTTATTTGTATGCCATTTGTAATCAATGGTGTTTCTCATGAGCCTCTACAAATTCAGGGGAGTGCCAAAAGGCTGGTCAAAGCTGCCCTACAAGAAGCAGCCAGGAAACGAGAAATGAGATATTCGGATCTTCAGAAGATCGAGAAGAAGGTTCGACGCCATTTTCATGACGACATAACTGTTATCGTATTATTCTTTAATCACGATCTTATATCCCGAGGTGCGGTCCAAGATCCTGCAGTGTCCATTAGAAGCGCGCTGGAACACTGATAAATTATTCATGAACCAGGTAGATTCTTGCTTCTCACTGAACCCGGTTTTTGCCCAAAAAACTCGAAAAAACCTGCAATACCAACATGAAGTCATTTCACGGTGCACTGCACGGAATAGTGACGTATAGAGCAGTTGTTTTAAGAGGATTCGAATTTGTAAAATGTTTATGAAAAAGAGAGTATGGAATGCCTCGGTATTAATAGTCGTCTTTCGATGGCATTCTGTGATGGAGAGAAGGAATTAGAGCTCGGTCTGGGGCATAAACTCAAACACACGGCGTGCTACTTTTATTTGGTGGCAACATTCAGAAATGTCGAATATTTAGCATGAGTTATGAAAAGTATTGTCCCAATTTGTTTGTTTTATAATAAACAGGCATGCATATCAACGTGATAGTTGATAATCATGTTTTACATCTTTTTCCAAATCATTCTGGATTCTGAAGAGTTTTTTTCTTCCTTGTATTGATTTCAAGTTTTGTATTGACACCCAAGTTTAACAAACTTATATCTTTTGTAATACAGCTGCTATTTTTAACAGCTGTAAGTAAGGGTAGTTAGTTTAGGTTCTTGGTTATTTTCTTGTTTAGTATTTAATGTAGTGTTAATTATTTCTTTAGGTAATTTTTGAAAAACGCAACGTTTTATATTCATCAAATAATAAATATGTGAAGCATTCTTTTCTCTTTCAAGAATCGTTCCCAATTCCAAACCTTTGAAACATTTTCTCCAAAACCTAAAAGTTCTCCAGTTTAACAAAGTTCGAGATTAAATTTTGAATAGTACTTACCTTTCTTTTTATTAATAATAAAAATAAACAATTTCAGCATCAATGCATGAATGGTATCCAAAAAAAAGATTCCCTCATTTTCTATCTAAAAGTTAGAATATTATTTAATTAATTATTGATTTGGATCAGTTTTAGAGTAGTGTTCGGATCTGATGGTGATTGTAGTTACTTAAGTTTGGTTATTTGATAAGTAAAATGAATGAGTTCGGGTCGGGTTGATTTTAAGTTTTGGATTGGGTTAATTTGAGTTTTAAAATTTTTAGATTATTGTTGATTGAATAATGTAAGACTCAAATAGTCTTAGATTTATTTTTTTGATAAATCTTAATTTTAATCTTAATCTTACCTAGAAGGGAAGGGAAGATGATGCTCCTAGTGAGTCTAGAACCCATGACCTAAAAAAATATGAGATAATAAAGGTGAACAACTTGGCCATGACAAATGTATTTGTTTAATTCAGATATTTTAAGTTCAAATAATTATGAGTTCTATATTTACAAATTGCCAAAATATATATTCTACGTGTTCTTAATCTTACATTTTTCGTGAGGAAAATTATATCGTAGATGTGCTAGCAAAAGAAGGCGTGGGCAAGGCATCGTTGTTTCAAGTGATTCGGCCCTGTGCTTTGGTTGTTTGTGATGTTGGGACACAGTGAGTCCTGGTATAACGCGTCTGGGGTGGCTGGAGCTTGATGCTGGTGTCGAGTCCTAGATTGCTGTGTGTGGGAGGCTTCGGTCGTGGCTGGGAGTGCTGTGTGTGGGAGGCTAAGGTCGTGGCTTGGAGTGCCGAGTGTGATTTTGATTGTTGGGGTGACATTATAAGGAGATAAGCACCTGTGCCAGCAAAGCTCTATCATAGAAGCCCACCTTGGGTCTAGTTCCTTCGGAATCTCTAGCCGTTGGTTCATGAACCCTACAGCTCCAATCAACTGCAAAAATTCTCAACAAACAGTTATTCATACTTGCAATGCTCGATAGTTTATAAAGGAAAATTCCACTTGAACCTATTCACACAGCTAGACAAGCAAACATTTTTATTTTTATTTTTTCTGAAGTGGAGAGCAGGGGTTCTAACCATGGATGTAAAAACCAGAACAGACCAGCCAGTTCAAATTAGTTGAACCGGGAACCAGTCAGTATGGCGGTTCAACCATAAAAGTTGAACCTGAAAATCAGAGAACATACCAAAACCCATAAAAGTCGGGAAATTGGAAAAAGCAACAAAAAATAGTAACCAGATTGTTTGCTTTTCCTTCTATTTTGCTCAGTTTTTCTAACAAAAAAACTGGGCATTTTCATTATGATTTGGTTCATTTTCATTCTTTTTATAAATATAATTTTTCTTTTTATTATATTTTTCCTTAACCTTTTTTATATTTTTATGAATTTTTCTTAATTATTACTTTATATTTTTTAAAATTTTCAAGAGGATTGAACCATCTGATTCAACAGGTTGAACCGATCGGACCTCTGGTTTGCTTATTTTAACCATGGACTTCTAGTAAATGACCTTGTCTCTAGAAATTAGCATTTGGTTTGATGATTTTGAACTCTTTAGATAAGACTCACTTCAATTTTTTTTTTTTTTTACTTCGAATCTTTTTTTAATGAAAACTATACCTGCATTGAGTTGTGACTATCCCAGTGTATCTTCTCCGTGGCAAGCTCCCAATCAGTGTCCACGTCAACTCTATTAACTGTACTACTGCTAGTGCTTCCAAAGCTGCTGACACTGCTGGCACTATTGAAGTTAACAGAGGATGACCAGGAACCCGATGCCTCATTATTGACTGGGGTGTTGCTTTCATTAACATGGCCTTCAGGTTTTATACCAGAATATGGACTCTTTGGTAGAAGTGATTCGTTCTCTTGATCATTATCTGACCCAGGCCATATGAAACGAGTTGTCCTTGCCTCTGATCCTTCTCAATCGTTCCCTTTCCAAGTCCACGATATCCCTTTCTTACCCATGAAAGTCATAATCCTTTGGATTGTAGGTTTTCCTTCACTCTCATCACCATGATCTCTAAAGGTGTTTGCTGGGGAAATCTCGTCCGACGGAGAAAATATACCAAAGGCAGATGGGTATAATGCTCCCTTAGGTGTACTAGCTCCACTGGAAATTGCATCTTCTTTACGATCAGAAAGAGCTGCAATGGAGAAACCATGCTCAGAATAATGAATATCTCCATTTCCCCCTTCACGATCAACACAATTCTCTCCCGTCCTAATTCTGGACTTCACCTTGGACGCCTGCATCCATACTCTTAATAATCAACTGATGCCAAACTACAAATATATATGATAATACTAACATCCATCCTCAACAAATAAAAATTAAGGAACTAATACCAAATTTGTTATTTTTGATGCAATTGCAGCTTGAAAAGGTTGCTGAGTATCAAGACCAAGTTTAGCCGAGTGGGTGTTTTTAGACTGGCTAAAGGCTGAAACTCCTTCTAGTCGCATGTTAGCCGACATTGCAACATTTGGCAAAGGTCGAGAACCATTGGATACACAAATGATTCCAAATATAGAACTATCATCATCATCAATAACAACAACATTATCACCATCGTAAAAAGGAGTCTTAATTACATTAGCCGAAAAGCTCTCTCCCATTTTATTCTTAAAAGGAAATTGCCCAGTCCAAGTCTCCCCCCGTCATAACACGATGAACTATCTTATGCGCAATGGCGAAGTCCCTATGATCAACAAGAAGTTCAATGGCATCTTGCCCTAAAGCCTCTGCCGCTGAATAACCATAAAATTTTTCAGCAGTTTGATTCCTGAAATGATAACGCTACTTAATAGCTAATAAACAAGATTAAAACACATCATTAATTACTAATTTAGAACACAAAAATTTGGTCTTTACAATTGATTAATCGAAAACATGTAATCACTCATTTTCACTTGTAAATATATTAATATTGCATGTATATTTATTATATGAATGTTGCTAATATAAGGTGGTGTGTGCATGTATAAGCTATGTATACATATTAGGGGTGTACGTATGTCGCGTATGTATCTAGAGTATGAGCGTATTTGATTAATATATAGATGTTATGTTAATTATATGTATGATTATACGTACGTATACTAAAATATTATATTAATTAATGATTGTATAATATAAGTATACATTTTCGTATATATGTATTGCTGTTATAATTATATTATTATTATTAATATTATTGGGCTAGTAAAATGGAAAAATTAAATATATATTAAACCCAAATAAAAATGAAGTCCAAGTCCAATTACAAATTCAATTACAAGGCCCGGTTGGCCTAAATCTGAATCTCATCTAATTACAATGTGCAGGTAACTGTGGGCCGTTGGATCAAGATCTGATCCAACGTCCACGATGCAACCAGGAGGTCAAAAATATCTGCCAGGCGCGTGTTGCACACGTATGGACCGTTCGAGTGCCACGCGCGCGTGTGGTCTACGCGCGGACGCTTTAATATCCCACGTGCGCGTAAGATCCACGCGTTCTGACTCCTCGACTGTGGAGCTCCACGTGGCGAAATCTGAAGCCGTCTCATCAAATCGAGGCTTCATCCAGGCCGATCGTTCTTCAAGCCATCTCGACCGTTAGATCGATCCGATCTAACGCCGAGAACGCGTCTGGCCACCGCCGAGAATCGTCCATATCGCCACCGCGCCGATATTCAGTCCCCGCGTTCAGAATATTCCCAAGACAACAAGCAAAGTGTCAGTTCAGATCTGAAAAAGAAGATGCAACTTGCAACAAACATGGACAATAATATATATGAAACAAGGCTTTTGTAACGGGGGGATGAAAAAAAAAAGAGAAGAGTAAGAACAAAAAAGGAGAACAGAGATCTTGTAATACAAAAAAAAATCTGAAAGTTGTAAACATCCAAGATAATCAAAAGACAGTCCAGTGGTAAATTTTTGTCTCTTTTTCTTTCTTGTTTTCTTTACATGCATATACGAAAAAAAACATAAATAAAAGAGGAGAGTAGTCTTACCGGCGTCGTTTGCGGGTCTTCCCTTCCTCAGTGATAAGCCTTTCGGCTTTTACAAGCCAGATCTGGTGAACTAAAGGGAGGAGACGACCCTTTGTAGTGTTGTTTTGGTTTAAAAAAAAATATTTTTTTGGTTCGTATTTCCTAGATCTAGGGCAAACATAGGTATATCCTCTGAATCCAACCTAGGATTCATATTGAGGACGACAAGGGGTTGTTTTGGTGTATTTTGAGGCTCGCACGCCGGTTAGCGGCGGCGGTGTGGAGGGATCTGGCGGCCGCCGGATTTCGGGTATTATAAGAACAAACGAGAGAAAATATGAACCTAGGCTAAATGAAAAACAGAAAAATGAAACAAATGGCCAAAATTTTGATTTTGGCCTTAAAGGGGGCTTTTATATTGTTTTTATTTTGCTAAATGGGTAAATTACACACTTAATCCCACCGTGTTTTCAATATTTTCATTTTTGTCTTGCCGCATGGTATAATCACGATTCAGTCCCCGATTTTTTTCAAAAGGTTACAATCTAGTCCCTAAATTACATCCAATCAGTTTCTGAATGGTAAAATTACGCCCTTAACCATCCCGCGTTTTTGAATTTTTCACTTTGAGTCTGCCCCTTGGTCTAATTACAATTCTGGTCCTTTTAGGTTTTGTTTGTTTCGCAATTTCGTCCCTAAATTACATATTATTGCTCTTTAATTTTCGCCACTTTGACTTTTGTTTTTCTTTCATTTCAGTCCTGTATTCTTTGTAAATACTAATGTTCGTATTATAATCGTATATGTTGATGTATTCTATTATTTTATTTTATGTCCCTCGTATATGACTCGTATTTTATGTTTACATATATATATGTGTATTAAGATTATAATGGTCATGCGTCTTTTATCCGGTTATTCATATTAAGCATGTTATGTTTTAGTTGATTCGTACATGGTGTATTTTGTATTTTATATGTGTGTGCTTTCTTGTTTTTTAGGGCTACATGTTAATATATTTACCCTTTTTGTACGATATGTTGACCCGTATATGTTAAAATATGTTTTATTACCAGTATGCATTTTTTAAATATTTGTTCGTCTATATGTACTTATTCCTGCCTTGTTATTTTGACATATTATAGTTGTTTTTATCCATTATTTAGAATAATATGTATATATACATGTTTTAGTCTAGAATATCATTTATGTTAAATTAGTATTCTGGTATGTCAATATTTATTATATTTTGCCATGTTTTACGTTTTTGCCATTAAGATTGCATATCGAGATATAACTTGTTAATGCGGAGTCCTTTTATCCGAGCGTAAACGGGGCCAGTATCAAGCGTAGTGATAGTGGTTGGGCGTTTATTCTCGGATAACGGGACCCTTAAAATTTATTCGCAATTATGACTGAATTTTAAAATAATCGTCACTTTGATCCGGAAAATCCAATATTAATAAAGCGGTAATTATTAAAGTACCAATTTTGGGCGGTGTGGGGGTGCTAATCCTTCCCCATCCGTAACCGACTCCCGAACCCTGACTTTTTGAATCTCTGGTTTTTATGGTGTCCGGCCTACCTAAGTGGCCGGTGGCGACTCCATTTTTTAATACGGTTTATTTAAAAAAAAACCCCACGGAATAAATATTTTATATCCGAAAAATCACAAATACCTTTAAAAAATCCACGTTTTTTAGCGATACAAAACAAAAAAAAGACATCGCTACAAAACAAAAAATACTTTTTTTCGCGTACCAATAAATAATATGGTCACTAAGATCAAATATATGAACAGCTTGTCCCATAGACTGAAATATATTCAAATACTGGCTGTGCCCGATGCTCGCGGTTCTTTCTAGAGCTTGTCCTCCTCCTCCTCCTCCACTGCCGCCGCCATTAAAGTTGTCATTTTTTCCGCTCTCCCTTTGCAATGGAGAAGAATGCCCGACCCTTTTTAGATCTCCCTTTGCAATGGAGAAGAATGCCGGTGTATCATATATTATTTATTTATTTATTTATTATTGTAATAATAATATTTTTAACTATAGTTTATTTTAATTATTTAATAATTATTTTTTATTTCTATTTTGAAAAGTTAAATACTAAACACATTTTTTTACTATTTTATTAAATGTACCCCTAATTTTCCCAATTTCATAATTAAGAGAGATCTAAAACGCCTTTTTACCATAAAAATGAATTTGATATGGAATCAAACCGTTGGATTTCTGATTTTACTCAATTAGTGATTTAATGAAAAGCTTTATTGCTTTTTCATCGTTATTGCTTTATTCTTTATGGCTCAGGAGATGCAACAATCCATGTAGGTATCAGATACCTTACCTGCTGCTGCCGCAGCTGCCTAACCCCGCTAAAAGCAGAACCAAGGGAATATAATACGTATATACATTCCTATTGGCCTTTCAGGACACATATCGAATTATAATACTACAATAATCCTCCAAATATATATTGAAAATTACAAAAACAAACAAAATATTGCCTATATCCAACACTCACATTAATGTTCCAGTAACGTAGAAACAAAACTTAAATTAATGTTCGAGTCACATTCAGCCTAAATTTAAATTGCTAACTTACTTGGTAGAGGGACTTATTTGCTCCTGAGCTGATAGTACAGGGACCTAACAGCTAGTTTAACCTTATCAATCCAAGCCAATATAGGGACAAAAGTATCATACCAGTAAATTATGCATAGGTTTTCCTCTCTAAAGAATGATATCTTACTAATTACAAGGAGAAGCAGACATCATCTATATATATAGTGGGCAGTATTGCAGTTACACTGTAAAAGCTAAAAAGATTTACATTGATTTTGGCCCTTGGATGAGTGTAAGTTCATGGTTGAGATCATCCGCTTCTCTTGTGTTTTCATTTTCAACTTTTAATCTTAGCCATCAATTTACACTCATCCAATGGTCCAAAACCAGTGTAAAACTAAAAAGTTTTACATTGCAACTTAGATTACATAAATTTCAACAGCCACAGCAGAACTGGCTTAGGGATAATCTAATAGATGTATATGTTACAATTATCTTAGGATCATGAGAAAATCTAATCCAACTCTTATGATACATAATAGGATACATGCAGCAGGAAACAGCTTCTGATCCGACCACAAACTCACTACCACAACAGCTTTTTGTGGTGGAAGGGATATATACATATAACATTCTATAATTACCCTTACTCGGTCCTGCTTATATCATAAGATTATTTGATGTGGAACGTACCACTAAATAGCATGTACAACAGAGTTTCGATATGAGAGTTGACTGGAATTCTTCATTCGGTTGAGAGCATCATTAGCTGAATCAGGTGGCTCTAGGGGATGCTCATGTACAAGCCATGCAATTGGGACAAGCAACGGTTTGGTAAATTACTGAAAAGGAACTCGGGTTGAATTTGATGGCGACCTAAATTTTGATGGTCTCAAGTAGCAACCTAATCATCGTTCTTTGTGCCTTCCCGATGTACAGGAAGTTCGAGGATAATTAAGAAATAACATCTTTCCGACTCTCTGATATATTGGACTTCACCATTCATGAGCTTTAAGATTTTCCGGCACATGCTCAACCCTAAGCCCTCTTGTGTCACCCATCGACTGCTGTGGAACATGTCTTGAACCAATTCAGGAGGAAGGCCTTCACCAGGGCATACCATCCTTCAGAAATACACGGATGTTTGTGAAATTAGCACCATGCCATAGAAAGGATTCACATCATCAATAGTCTATGAAGTAAATTGTCACTCTACTTCTACAGGTTTGAATTCTACATAAGTTTACACTAATTTGCAAAACCAAGTTTTCTGTAATATTTTGCCTTCGGCTTTAATTTCTATCCAATTAAATGATACTGTAGCTTCTTTTATTTCGCTTATATTAGCACAACCATTGACGTTATCTTACGAAATGCATAGAGCGAAAGCAAAATACCTGAATACCATATGAACAATAGTCAGAACATCAGAAATTCGCTTCAAAGTTGGACGAACATGAATCTCTACCCAACCATCATCCGATGGCGCATAACGCACCATATTCAACAAAAAATCGGCCAATACCTGTTGAATTCTTGCTTGATCACCATAAACAGCCAATGTTTTGATCTCCTGCGGAATATCCCGAATCAACTGCAAATTTCTTTCCCTCAGCAGTAACATTACTTGGCTAACAACAGCATTTATGACACCCCCGAGAAAAAATTCAGCCTTTTCAAGCTCCATAGAACTAGGTCCAAAACATGAAGTGAAGAATTAGATCATGTCTTCCCAAATAATGAAATCATGCCAAAGATATGTCGATAAAAATATTAATGTATGCTCAATCTTAATACAGAGGCACATAAAACTATGATGAATACAGTACTAACTTCCTTGCGCATTTAAGATTACCATTCATCCAAAAATATGAATATTTCAAACATAAGGAAACTATGATGCAGAATCTACCGTTTGAGTTCGATTCCAATGAAATTCAGTCATAATCAATAAATAATCTAGCAGATGTGCTTGCCATAGATGAAATAGAGTACAATAGTCTGGTATCAGATGTATGTTCCCTCAAAGTTCTAGAAGTCAAACAGTTGAGATCAATATAATTCCTGATGAAAATGCAAGTCAAAAGAATTTAATATTTGGTTGCAGTAATAATTAGGCTAGGAGACCTACCCGTCCTCGATGCTTTCCAGATCAACATCTCTGATAATCTTCAACATTTGCTTCTCACAAGCAACACTAGTCTCAAGAAACTGCTTTTGATCTTCGGTCAGCTCTGTAGCTTCCAAAAGTGAGGTAGTAAAGCGGATTCCATTCAAAGGACTCTTTATTTCCTGGCAAATGTAGGTTAACTCTTTCATCCTAGCTAAGCACTTTTTTTCTTGTTGCCTTTGGACTCTCAACGCTTGCTGCAGTTCAGGAGTTGCAATCTGCAGGAAGCAAAAGGCTCCTACAATCTGGCCATCCATATTGACCCTTTTGTTTGCCGTCAAGAGGGCCTGGACAAATTTCCCATTGCGGTCAAAGAAGGCAAAAGGGAACTTATCTGCCTCCTCCCCTCCAATAGCACTGTGTAAAACAATCATGAATTTTGTCAAAGCATCTGGACCCTTGAGGCGACAGCAGCTGCCAAAAACCTCACCAACCAACATTTTCCCTATGACTTCCCCTCGAAGCCACCCGGTAAGCTTTTCCATGGCAGTGTTCCACTCCAAGCAACATGTGTTTTCATCTGACACAAAAATTGGTGGGATCAACGGATTGGGACTATGAATGATGGCCTTGTAATCACCTTGTATCTGGATGAATTTGTCCATCACCACTTTTTGACCAGTCACATCCTGACCAACAAAGCAAACTCCAACTATATTATCGGTGTAATCCTTACTAGAGCAAGCATTGACCACCACATATATAGCCTTTTTATGATCTTCTAAGCCAAAAGTCCGCAACTTCATCTCTACATTTTTATCTTCTTCGCCTGCATCAATTAAGGCAACATTAGCAAAACTTCAAAGCAAGCATTAAGCTGTTTGGAAACATAAATCGTCACTTTGAAGCATGGTGTAACTGTAAGGAGAGTAAGGTTATATATTCCCATAAATGACACATCACATGTGGAAGTGAAACCATTACTATAAGCTCAATTTAGTGCCTATATTTGTACAATTTGATAAAGCTTCCAATGTGCATGAAGGTACCATCAAAACTCAACTGCAAAAAAAGTAAAACTCTTTCTAAATTGATCCATACTTTTATTTAGTTGGTCTCACTCTGATTGGTATAGTTGCATGCTTGAACAAAATAAAATGAAAAAGATATCAGTTTACTTTATCAGATTTTGAGACGGTAGGGAAAGATGGAATATGTAAGAAAATCACCTCGCAAAGCATGACTAAGAAGCCTGTCAACCGTTTCTTGATATTCCTTGTAAACAAGATCATGAACCAAAGACTTCCCCATTGCTTCCTCGACTGAGAGTCCAGTCAATTCTGCAACTTTTGCATTCCACCCATTAATGCAGCCTTCAACATCTACTGCAAATATGGGAGCAGTTGCAGTTTCTATTAACCTCACCATTTCCCTTGCGACTGAACTGAGCTCATCCACTCCTTGTAGCTCCAGATCTCCAAGCTGTGCATGTACAACAGCTTTAGAATTACTTGCTTCGGCGTCCTTGAATGAATCGCGCAGAATAAGCTGAAGTGAGTGAATTGCATCCATTTCGGCATTCTCCCATGGCAAACTCCGACTTTTGACCACTTCCAGAAATGCCTTAAATGAAGACCGCGGGTGCATTCTCTGTCCATCATCCTTGTCCTCTGGATGATGCTTTGCACCACCCCATTTGAACTCTTTCTCAGTGTGGGACCGGAACCAGAATAGAAAATCCCTTTTAGTAATATAAGCAACAGCCATCCCACAAACTGCATCCCCAAGCGAGGCTGCCCCAGGGTAACCAGCATCAGACAAACTGTCGGTGCTTAAACCAGTCGAGTCTCCATGGAATGCCAACAACCAATCAACTATATGTTTTATCTGGGCTTCAATCGGGGTCACTCCTAATGGGTAATATTTACCTTGGTAATAAAGAGCAGCCCCATCACATTTCACAAGATCCATAATGCTGGGACTTTGAGTAACAATACCAGTCGGAGAGTCACGAAGAAGCATATCACACAAAAGAGTCTGAGTCCTTAAAACACGTTTCTCGGACATCTGTGCTGCCAATTGCAATTCCATATTCAATTGAAGTGCAAACGCTTGCATTAAGAACTCACAAGCATACCGAAGAGGAAACGGGATGCAACGAGTAGAAGTATGATGACAAACAACCAGACCCCAAAGCCTCATTGGATGCCTTCCTCCAGTCGCTTCATCGTCATTTCCATTGATAATAACCGCCATTGCCAAAGAAGCAATTGACCCCATATTAGCCATATATTGAGCATGGCAACCATGAGGGGCACGGAGAGTGGAACCAACCAAGCACAGAGGTTGCATTAACCCATCATCCTGAACCACACGCACCGGCGTGGCATGGCAATCCACTATCATCCTAACTCTATTCTGTTTAAACAAAAACCTCGAGGCCTGGGGAATATCCGTCGCCGGATAATGTAAACCTATGTAAGGGTCTAAGTCAGGCCGTTTACTCTCGGCCACGACCTCCCCGTGCTCATCCTCATGAAATTTATAAACCATTACCCTATGATATCCAGTAAGCTGTCTCACACTTTCCACAACCGTGTCACACAAAAGCTTAATATCGCCGCCGGGGAGGGACTGCAACTCGGAAATCGCCCGCACCGCTAATTTCTGAGACTGGACAGCCCCCGCAATCGACAGTGCCGGGTCCTCGGTTCTAGCAGGCTCTAAATCAATCACAATTCCAACATCAATCCTATGTAAAATAGCGTAAAAGGGTTTCCCGGAATTCCTGGAGTGGATCCAAACCGGGTTCAGCAACGTGATTTCACGGGCCGCGAAGGCTTTCTCCAACAAAACAGCGCTGGAAGGAGAGAAAATCGTACGGACATCGGTCCCAATTGTGAGAACCTCGTTCTTCTCCAAATTGGGAACCGATTGAGGGGTAATCCCGAGCATCTCACGGGCGTTCTCGCTGTAGGCGATGATACAGAAACTGGGTTCGTCGACGGCAATCATACAGCCAAAGGGCTGGATGTGACCGCCCCTCTGGATTTTAGACAAGTAAGCGGTGATTTGCTGCTCGGGGACGGACTGGGTAGTGGTTCTGACGGACTGGGAGTAATCGAATGACTTACCAGACTCCCCCGACTGCTCGAAAACAGCGTGGAGACGAGCGTCGACTGTGAACTGAGCAATGGCTTTGCTTATGGAGTCGGCTTGGTGGTGGGAATGGGGGGCTCTCATGTTGCTGGTGCCCGAAGACTGGGCTTGTTGTTGTTGTTGTTGCTGCTGCTGCTGCTGGCGCTGATTGTGGGAGTGAACTGCTCTGCTGCTGCTGCCTGAAGCCATGGCTGTGTGTTGAATTAAAGCGATTGGGTTTGAAGAAAATCGGTGGGTAAATGTAGTGTTGGAAGAGATAGGTTTGGGGGGGGGGGGAAAGGCAGTGTTGACACTTTGACACACCCACGTGGGCAAGGAGATGCTGCTTTCATCTACTTTCTCTGTTTTCTTTGTACTGGGATTGTCTTTCATCAGTTTCATGTCCTGAATTTTTAGATTCATTTACTTTTATTTCTGGATTTTTTTTTTGGAATTGCATTTTTAATGTAGAAAATTATTTAATAGATAATTTTTATTGTCGTAAGAGTTAAAAGGATTTTGTATAAGGTTTAAAGATCTAAATTTAAAGTTTATATTTTATAATTTAAAAATTTTAGTTTAGGTTAATAATATCTAGAGTAAATAGTTAAAGCTTTTAACTGACACTCTTATTTCTTTTTAAGTTGTGGGTTCAAGATTCATTAGGAACAAAATTTCTCTTTTCCCCTAAGTAAAAATTGTTTAAAAAAAATTAGTTAAGAATTTAATTTTAAAGAATAAAAAAGTATGTTTATGTAATACCCAATTTAAATGTATAATTTTACCAACAACTGGTTGGTCTAATGAGATAAATACTGGATCTCTTAAGTAAAATCAGATAATTGAATCATGACGTTGTGAATAAAACAAATTAAGTTGAAATGTTTACCCCTATAACGAGCCTATACAATACCCGATCCGGATTAGTCATCTAATATGTTGGATGCTTGTGGTTAAACCAAAACAAATGTATGATTTTAACCTAATCTTATAAAGAACATGTCCTAGTTTCCTCTCAAAAATCGGTTTATTGTTAGAATAAAAATTTTCAAAATTCGAACTCATATAAAATTAGACAACATAAACAATTTTTTATCACTTGATCAATTAATAAATCTTTAAATGTTGATTAACCGTCGACTTTAGTGATAAATATGAGTGTATACTCCTCATGTTGAAAAAAATATTAATGCAAGAATTAAATTAAGTTAAAGTCTACACCGTTATTTGTGTTATTAAAATTTAAATTATTACGAAATAGATAGTATGAGTATTTTTAATCACTCGATTAATTATTAAATTTTTGATGATTTTTTTAATTAATTTATAACTAAGAGGAGAGTAAGGAGAATTTTGCTTTGTGATACAATGTTTAGGTTCTGTTATTGTTATTGGATTGTGTAGTCAAAAAATTTCATTAATAAGAATTTTGTTATTTTATGAAATCATTCCCTTACTTAAATAGATCAATATAAGTGAAAAACATTACATCGGCTGGTATATATTGTTTATGTCTGAAACTAATATCATGTACTTTAAATTATATTTTGATTAAAATTTTAGTTCGATTTAGTTTATGTTGGTCGGTATAAGATTTTAATATTTAAAATCAAATTCACTTTTTATCTTAACTATCTATTTTTATAATTATATTTAAAAATATAATATAATCATTTGATTAGGCTATTTAATTAATAATTTAAATTTTTTATTTTCCAAGTAAAATATTTATATGCAAGCAATTAAGCTATATTTGCTTGTATATGTTATAGATTTGTTCAAGGGTCGTTGGGCCACTCGCTAGGGGTAGAACATATGAAAGGCCCGAAATTTTGATAAATTATAATTTAGACCTTTAAAATTTTTAAAAATTTTAATTTACCCCGACAAATTTTTTAAAAGTTTTGATTAAGCTTTTTAAACTTTTAAAAATTTTAGTTAGACCTCAAATATTTAAAAAAAATTAAATTGAATCCTTCAAAAGTTATGAAGATTTTAATTTAAACTTTTAAACTTTTTAAAAAAAGTAAATAGCCTCAAACTCTATCACTAAATTCCGCAACTGCCAATTGCTCAAACCCGAAGGCCCGTATGAAATTTTGGAGGATATGAACAAAAATTATTCGGCTCGAAAAATAGACTTAAAAAAAATCATGCATGTATAAAAATATGGTCGGATCAGGTTTCAACATTAAAGGCTTGGCCTGTTTTGTAAGTTTTTTTAGGGACATCTGCTTTGTAAAATTATAGTGTATTGTATAATGTTATTTTTTATATTATTATATATTGAATGCCGATTTTATAATATAAACATTAAATATAAATATTCTCTGTATAAAAGAGTAAAAAATAAATTAATTTAGGTCGCGCATGCACTTGCAAAGGAGGGATCCTCCATTTCCAGGACTGCTATTGGGTTGAGGAAACACCGCCCGTGGTAATGGCCTCGCAGCGGCGAATCTTCAACATCCGGAACCACCATAGTTTGGGTAGAGTTTCATCTACCTTTTTCGGGCTTTATTTGTTTATTCTTTCCCCGATCTTTTGTTACCTTCGTCGTTTCTTGACCAAGATTGCTTGATCGGTCAGTGAAGGTTTTGTTGTCTTTTTGTTGAACTTTCTTTTTGTTTTTGAACTTTTGGTTTCCTTTGGTTCTTGGTTCAATAATATCATCAGCCGGCACTTTAATAAATAAATAAATTAATTTAGTGAAATAGAAATTATCTAAAATAAATAAATTTGAAAAAAATAATAAATTTGAAAAAAAATAATAAATACAAGCTTAGGTTAGTTGTTTACTAATATGTACAAGCTTTGACAAAATTTAAGACTCATATTTTGAGTTAGACTAGACTTGGGCTGCCTTCGATACCGTTGCTGAACTTTTGGTTTGAGTTAGAAAGTAGCAGTTGGAGAAAAACTAAAAATTTCAATTTTTTAAAATTTGCGTTTAAGAGCAAAAATAGTGAGAAAGCTGAGTGATAAGAGCTGAAAGTTAGATGTTCGGCGGCACTTCTTAAAAAACGTAGTGAAAAAACAGCGCGGAACGGGCCCTTAAACAAGTTTGAAGTATGTTGATCTGGCTTATATATGAAAAATATTTAGAAATGTAGATAAATCCAAGACAAACTAGGAAATTTCCATATGCGCCAAATTGCTCAAATTTATCAAGAACTTAAGAAGTGTTACTATTTATACCATAAATGATTATGGTTCAACTTATCTAATTCCAAAATTGAAAAAATAGGGACATGCCTTAATTTTAAAGGTTTCAAAACTAAAAGAGACCTGAAAGTGAAAACAATTAAATCAAAAAAAGGTTGGGGGCCAAGGCCTCTCCCACCATTAACATAATTTTATCTTGAATAATCCAAAATAGTAAATCAAAATACACTGATATTAATTATATTGATATCAAAACAAAAATAATACGACAGTTAAATATGTTTAAGGGTCAGGTTACCCACCAAACTCCAAGGTCTGCCCAAATTTGGGGACAAAATATTAAACTCGAAAACTGAGTTTGAAAAAAAAAAATAGGCATGTTCATCACATAAAAATTGAAGTTTTAATAATATAGAAAACTATAATGTAAATACTAATAATATGTTAAGTTGTCCGGCTATAAAAGTGTAAAAAATATAAAGATATTTAATATTAAATCAAAAATAAAATATTATTTTTCAAAATAAATATATAGACAAATTTAAAACAAGTTTGGGTTAACAATTTACGAATATCAATGGACTTGAACAAAATTTAAAACACACATTTCATATTAAACTAGACTTAAAAATGTACGAAATATATTAATCTCATACATAAATCAAATTCAAATCCAATCCAACCCTACGCTTTTTTTTAGTAATATGCATATTCATCTTATAATTCATATTCGAGGTTATCCCTCCTAATAATATCATTTCTAAAATTTAAATTCGCATCCTTACCTTAAGAGTGTAATGTGTAATGCACCTTTAATTAAACACCAAATTCTCTTATAATTTAAATTTTAACACTTTCTTACTAATAACTATCGCCGCATCACATTAAACAAAGGGTCACATCTTTTATTCTTTCTCAGCTCACCTCATCACTTCATCCAGTCTACCAACCGGTTGATGTAGGCGAGGGAAGAAACCAAGGTTGGAACTTTAATCCTTAAAAACTCGTTGCTGTATGAATTTGTGGATGCAGGAATTGTTGGAGTACAATTAGATATCTAAATTGTTGCCTAAATCGATGTAAAACCATTGTTTTCACCTGAACATGCTATCAATGTTTTTGGCGATGGTTGGACTCAAAACGGATGGCACCACCACCAGTACAAGGATTGCTGCACTGTGTTTGATTGTGACTACATGTATCAGAAGCCACATTTTCTTCGTGAACTAAAAAATGTGTTTGATTGTGACTACATGTATCAGAAGCCACATACATTTTCTTCGTGAACTGTGTTTGATTGTGACTACATGTATCAGAAGCCACATTTTCTTCGTGAACTAAAAAATGCACATCAATAAGGGGAATGGGATCATTCTGGTCGGTACATTGTATATAAAACGCCCTATGGCCTATTGCATCAGAAGAAGTTGAAACCAGATAATATTGTGGACCTGACTGATCCAACTTTAGGGAAAAAGTACTTCCAACTGTGCCTAAAATGATTTCAGATTGAAGGATTCCTAATTTGAAAATTCTCATCAAATATTACAATAAAACGTACCTTTTTTTGCACATCTCTTATTTCCCCATGAAACTGGTAAAAAAAACTAAAAACGAATCATGCAACATTTTGAGACTTTTTCTCTACATTGTGAGCTTTGAATACAACTTGGAAATGGCGATGATATCCTCTCACTTGGTGTAGAGAACATCCTCCCATGGGTGACGGTATAGTGGTTGCTTCAGTCTCTTCTGATCGAAAGTGTGCCTGAGACATCGAACAATTGAAATGCATCCAATTTTGTAAAGTATCATCATCTAATGGTTTGGGTCAAGAAGATGAGTGATTTCAAGCAAAATTATTTAGTTACAAAAACTCCGAAATGCATGTCAACTTACCCAATCAAACCAATGGATCGTGCCAGCACAAAGAGCCCATTAAGGTAACCGATCTCAATGATCTCATCAATCTCTTGTTTAGTGAACATTCCGCTACCAGCAAGAAGATCCAAGAAAAGTGACCCGATGGCACCATCAACGTTGAGGACAAGGTTGTTAGCCTTTGAAAGAGTGTAGGTTTCAACTTGAACAGCATATTCCATGTACTTCACAGATGGGAAATTCGTGCGAGCAAACAGTTGGAGAAGCTCTACTCTCTTATCTCTGTTGTCCCCTCTCTTGATCCTTTTCACAGGAAAGAAAGTAAGCACTTCTAACCATTATTAGACATATAATAGGGGATCCATTAGGAAAATATAGAAAATAAGATCTTGTGATCAGTAGCTTTTGCATGATTTAAAAACATCGTGACCATTAAAAACCATCTGTACCTGTGACCAATTCCCGGCACACGGATGCCCTTCTTTTTCATGCTTTCAACAAACTCGTAAGGTGTAAGACCCTGTAAAGACGCAGCAAAGAGGCAACATCTTAGAATGTATTAAAAAAATCATCAGACGCCAAGCAATTCAAAACTTTTACAAGCAACAAGATTGCAACTTACCCTATCATAAGCATCTTTAAAGTATCGGGCAGCATCATCAATAGCACCACCAAATCGAGGACCAATGGTAAGCAAACCTGAAACAAGACTGGATACAAGGTCCTTCCCAGCTCTTGCAGTCACAATAGTATTGTGGGCACCAGAGACACAAGGACCATGGTCGGCACAGAGCATGATACATATCTGGCCAGATCAAACATATTGGTCAAAACACAACAAAAATGAAGCTTTCTATGGATGATGACAGTTGTAAAATAAGAAATGAAAAGGATTAAGCCGAATTTAACTATCATAGGGGGCGTAACGGGTAACAACTGTGAAAAGGTGATGGGAGACGCGGGTTGCTGTGGAGCAGGGGGTCATAACTCATAAGAAGCTTATCATAATTTTCAGTAGCCTACCTCAATAAATTTAGTACAGTATCGGGGAAGGCTACGTTTGAACCACAAGAGAGAGATGACATCACCAACACCTAAACCTTGCTCCACAATGGAAGACATGGGCACACCGGCATAGCATGGTTCCTCACCTGCAAATTGGGTTCAAAGAAAGAATTTAACTCTCCTTGTCTCCTCATCATCATGCGTCACACTTAATTGGATAACATATGTTTAAGTCAAGTTACCCCTGTCATCAGAGATGGTGGAAATAATATGAGTTGGAGCACGAACTTTTCCGCTCTTAATTGCACCGTTAAGATCTTCTGGGATTTGTGGAGGCTTAACTTCCTTGATGGGTGTAATCTTCCCTTCTTCAACCTAAGAAACCTATCAGATGTGTTAATATAGCTAAAAGCACAGAACTGTCCAACCTTTGGCCAAAACAGAAGCTCACCAGTTTCTCAAATGTTTCCTTGATTGCAGCTTCAAAAGCTTCACAGGAAGTGGAACAACAGCTCCAGCTTCCTTTAGTGCTTGATTCTTTGCCTGTGCAGATTCCATCTCGCCACCGCTCTTAGCTCCCTGAATAATTAACAAGGTAAAGGTAATGTCTCATTGAGGCGGGAACACCAAAGCTAGAACACAAAGGAGTAATGAATTTCAAGAAAATTAAAGCGATAACTTACAGCATGACCAAACTGTACTTCTGATTTGAAGAGTCGTGCACAAGTTCCACTGACCCAAGCAACCACTGGCTTGTTCACTTTTCCCTGTTTATTAAGGAATACTCATCTCGTCCACCAAGTTCCCCGAGGACAACCATCATCTTTATCTATGGACCAAAAAGTGCCAGGAATATTTTTGCAATGCCAAGATGCTTCAATATGAACTATGAATTTTAAACTGTAAAAATTAGGAAAATGGGAGTTGGGAGGGCAAGTTGTTTGCTTCTCTAACCATGAATGCTTTGCCTGTAGAAAGAAATAATAGGCAGGAACTTACAACGAATTGAATTGAAACTAGAAGATACCTGTGGAATGTTGTTAAATCTCAAAATATGGTCAGACAAAGTGGAGCCTGGGAAGACATCTCCTCCAATTGCAATGCCTACATTATTTTTCAATAAGTACCCCAAAATTAGATATTTCATTGTGAATCTGAAATCTGTCTAGCAGGTATGAATATAACAGTAAATGTTAAGAGAGCTTATAATTACCTTCATAAATTCCATCGGTAACACGGGCAATAGTGTTGTACATTTCATTTGACATGCCACCCTGCAATGATTTTACAAAGATACAAGTTATAACCAATGCCATGGGTATAGGTTCACAATTCACATTCCGGCCAAAGCCACGACACTAAATGCCAAATTAGTGATAGGAAATTGTACCACAGTGTCAAGGTCTGATTGCTTAAGCAGAAGAGAAAGAGGCATAATTGATCAGACAAATGCGCACACGCATATGAAAAACTGTCAAGATAACCTACCGATTTGGAGACATAGCCAACAGATCCAGGCCTATACAGCTTGCACTGAACAATATTGTCAATTGTTCCAGCAGTGTCACCTATCTTAAAAGCTCCAGCTTGAATTCCTCCAACTGTAGCAGGGCCAATAACAACCTGCAAGTCCATCAGTAACAAAATCAAATAAAGAGAGAAATAAGACCAAATAGTTAAAATCGTTTAATCAGATCTTTGCAAGAGCAAGATTGCAAGGAAACACATGTATATATTGGTTAATCATTTTCACCGCCTGGGTTTCATTCTCATCATCTTGCTTACCTTGTTGTTGGAACGTGCGTATGCAATCAACTGTTTGGTGTCTGATTCAGGAACACCTTCAGCAATTATAGCAACAACTCGAATGGTCGGTTGTTTCAGAGCAGACAATGACGAAGCAGCAGCACTGTGAGAAAAAAATAACAAAAGATTTAAATTATGCATATAAGGATTCTTGCTCTCAAAAGAAGCATGAAAGAAATGAAGGCTAACCTTCGAAATGATGCAAAGTTAATAAAAACATAGGCAGTTGGATGTGCAGCACATGCTGCCTCAATGCTGCAAAATATATTTCAAATGTTAGAAAAAATAGAACTAGGAGAATAAAAGTTCATCAATGTCAATATCTTAAACAGTAAGGATGTAAAATAAAATTATGCTATTTGTTCAATGTCCTCTCTCAAGACACAATTAGGTTATTTATTGGAATCAGTATCCTGTTTACAACTTATAATAGCAATACAAAACAATTGTAGGACATACAACTAACACAATAGCCAATGTCAATTCTCTATACTCAAAACTAGACAAAGCTATAGTATCATAGACCAATGCTTTTAATATTTAAAATTACAAATTACCATATTGAAAAGTATAATAATACTATTTTAATAGTATTTGAGTTTTTTTCCTCACATTTTTATATAATATTTAAATAAAATAAATGAACAATATTATTCAAAATTCAAATATAAAAGTAATATGTTTATGTACAAAACTTTTACCAATTCACCAATAATTATTTGTTGATTTATATTTTCTAAATATAATTTTTATATGAATTATTTCTTCTTTAATTTTTTTTACCTTTTGAAGTGCATAATTTAGTTTGATGCTATTTTATCAATGATACCAACTCAATTCGAAAAAGTAAACAAAAACCAAATTATAAACTAAAAACTATATATTTATAGTGTTATAATAGAAATTTATTTTTTATTAATTCATAATTGTCATTGAAAATAATTAATTTTTTAAAACAATAATTTTTTATTTGAATTGGATTGTTTTTAAAATAGGATTATTTTAATAAATTTTATAATTTTATATTTTCACTTGGGGAATAAGTATAATAATATTCTAGTTTTATAAAATGAGACTTGTTACCATGAGTTCTAGACTTACTACTAGTAAGCATATTTGACTTGTTGGCCAAACTGCTCATCTTTATTTTTCATTTTTCTTAAATTATGGGTTATAGGCCTACTAGGAGCACTCTCTTCCTTCCCATAGAGTCCCTCTTCCTTTTCCCCTTCTCTCTAAGTAGAATTAAGACTAGAATTATGATTTGTCAAAAAAAAATTGACATACAATCTGTGTAAACTAAAATTTAGGTTTAGACAAATTTAGGGATTAAAAGTTTAATTTAAGATTTAGAGTTTATGAATTTAGGTCATAGGGTTTAGAATTTAAAATTGTAATTTAGGCTTTAAAATTTAAGGTATTAGAGTTAAAATTTTAAGTTTTAATATCAAAACTTGCTCGACTTATGTATCAAAATATAACTCTAGTAAAATTGCTAAAAAAAAAATTCAGCAACTAACTTCGGTTATAGATTTGAATAATAAAATTCTAGCAACAATGCAACGCATCAGAATCATCATAGCCCACAAAATCAAAAGAAAATCTATTGCGAAGGCCCAACTTCAATACCGGCACTAATGGCTTCTGCAGGGTTTTAGATCCTAATAGGGTTTCTTTGTCTTCTCCGTATTACGCTTTTCTTAAACGAGTATGGATTTAACGTAATCCAAATATCTCCAACTTATGACTATGTCGTTCCACTAATAATATCGCAGGAAACCAACGAGAAATGGAGTCGATGGAGGATGATTTTGGTGATTTGTATGCCGACGTTCACGTCCAAGCCAGAGCAGCTATCGGCGGATTGCACATTGAACCAGAAGAGAATAGTCCTAGCGATGCCTCCAAAAGCACCGAGGCGGATGAGAAATTCGTTGCGGATTCAGCTATGGATGATAGTGACAGCGATGACGATTTGAACATTGTCTTGAACGATGATGACTGCGAGAAGTTTCCGGTCACCGATGCTAGGAGTCACGGTGGTGGCTATGACGAGAATGAAAATGGCGATTTTGGGGCGGAGGGAGCCGGATTGGATAAGATTTCAAGGCGGGTTGAACCGGTTAGTGATGGGTCGGAGCTGAATCCTAGTGGGAGTGGGACTAAAATTGAGCTTCATTCACATTTCAAGGTATTTTAGCATTGTTTTTATTTGTTTATCTATGTTTTGTTTCCGTTTTATGTATATGTTAGCATTATTTTAGCTTCAATATGTAAACTACAGCCATTCACAATCTTTGAGTTTATTGTATCTAAGCGGGTGAATATCCCCCCCCGATTTGCATTGATTCATTTTTTTTGTAGTATGCGAGACCTCGTGGATCATCATTTCCAAGTAACACAAGGGTTAATGGACTCACTGGTATGTCCTTCTCTTCTATGTCAAGAAGAGGTGATCGGAAAGACGATGTTTACGAACAAAAGATGGTTTCTTCCATGAAATCATTGCCACGTCAATTTGGATATGGTTTTTCCCTTCCATGGTATAGGGCCGTGGATTCTTTTTATCTTTGATTACATTTCAACCTTAATATGCGATAGGTTTCTTTCATGTATTATGTATAGAAAAATGAACTGTCTAAGCTGTGTAATGGAAATTAATGTCATCAGGAGCTTTTTAGGTATTATTCTTTCTTGTAAATACTATTCCTTGATGTTGTTGACTAAGATGTTCCGTATCCTGCCCCACCTTAATTTCTTTCAGGACAATATTGGATGTAAATATTGATGCATTTGAGGAGAAACCTTGGAGGCGTCCTGGCGCAGATATAACAGATTTCTTCAATTTTGGATTCAAAGAGGATAGTTGGAAAGAATACTGTATCTCCCTGGTAAGTTAATTATTGTTGTGCTAATTGCCTTATCATATTTCGCCTTGAAGAATAACTGATTTCTTCTGTTATTTGAATATGGTTGTCACTACTCATGCTATGATGCTACTGTTGTTTAGGTGTTGTGATTTTTCTTAATAGCTCCTGCTTAAAAAGACCCTTTATTGAGTTCTTTAACAGGAAAAAATTCGGAAACAGTCGTCCAGGCAGGCTAGGATTCCTTCTCATTATTCTTCAAAATTTGACCAGGTTGGTTATTTTAATCTTCATAGTATAATTTTTTGATTTTAGGAATGAATTGTAAAACTGTCTCAATTATCTGAGATTTCCAACATTTTTATATGGCAATAGGCTGATGAAGCTGAGGCTGGTGATGAGAGAGTAACTCGAGAAGCTATGACCGAGGATGTAGCCAAAGTTGACTTGTCATTAAAATGTGCTGATAGAAGAGAGATGCTCTTGCAATTGGTATGCCTAAAGCTGCAGTATCTGATCAGATCTTTATATTCTTTGTTTCATGTGTGTTGTTTCATTCTTTAGTGACTTATTATTTCGGCCAAAAGGAAGAGCAATTCAAGTTGAAGACAGCATCAACGAACGTAAACCATCCATGGATATAAGACGTCTACGTTTTCAAGATTCTGATGTTATTGTACAGGTCTGCTATTACTCCAGTCTTTATGCACAATTCTTACATATTGTAACGTTTGTATCATTTTCAATTCCATGGGTTGGCTCCAGATACCTGTGCAGGATTCCACTGTGGATTCACCCAACTCTGAAAAGGAGGAACTAGGTCATGGTTGCAAGTCTGAAGTGTTGGAATCTGGGAAGTTGGATCAGGATGATAGAGATGTTTGCTTTTCTGTTAGTGCTGGCAGTGATGAACTGAAAGGAGAGCATTATGCAAGGGTCATAAATGTGTTCACGTCTTCTTTGGGGAGGTCTGAATCATTTACTATTTTAAACAGTACTTTTTCCTCAACTGAGTTCTCTACATGCTTGAATTATCCTGCATATCCTTCGTTGGAGCTTTTGGTTCTAACATCGGTGTATTTTTTATTGGCCTGGTTTCAAGTGTTAGAGTTAAAGGGTTCTCTGGCCCCAACAAAATAAAAGAAAAAGAGGGATTCCATACAAAAAGATACTAGTACTTGTTTGGCACTTGCAAACAAGGTTTAATGTCGGCATATTTAGTATATTTACAGCTGGTATTTCAAACATCATCTGCATGCTCAGCTTCTGATGCATAGGCTGCATAGTCATACCAGGTCTTTAGTGATTATTTTTTAGTAAGCTTTTCTCTTTTTTATTATTTAAATCACCAACAGCCTAAAATTCTTGTTTTAATCTGATTAGGTCGCTGCCAGCATCTAATCAAACTTCTCTAGAGACTGGTGATCACTGCAAGGTAAACGTCTCTGATATGAATGGAAAATGCCATCCAAATATGGAAGTTGGCATTTCAGAAGGAACAGCTGAAGCAATGGAAACAAAAAATAAGGGAAATGAAGTGGCTTTCAGAAATACCCACCAACCAGATGCCTACATTCCTGAAACTGAATCATCACTTGACAATCGAAGTCATTTTAGCCCCTCATTTTCCTTTTCTGAAGACAATTCTGAAGAAAGATCTGAAGATAGTGTTCGTGCTGCTTCTGTTGAAACCGAAAGTCCATCAAGAAGGGAATCACTAGGTTCTGGAACTGGATTACAGAAGTATGTTGATAATAAGAGCTCTAGAAGTAATAGCCACAAAACAAAATCAGATGATAGAGAAAACTTTTCAGTACATACAATTCCCTTGAGAAACAAGCAAAAGAATGAGAGTTGGAGACACCAGCATTATGTGAAAGAGAGCATCTTTGTTGAAAGTGATGATGAGTATGACACTTATCGATTATCAGATGCAGAGGGTGATTGGAAAAGATGTCGAAGGCATGGAAATCCCACTGAAGAAAAATGGAAGCATCGCCGTGGTAGGCCTTACGGTATTATCAACCAGAAGATATACCCTGAAAACTGTTATGAAGCTTCTCATTTATCAAATGCATGGGAACACTGTTATAAAGATTACTCATCTGTTTACCATGGCAAACGAAAAGAAAGATCGGAAGATCTTGTTTATTGTGATAAAGAAAGTTCCTCGTACTACAGGGATAAAGAACCTTATGTTAACCGCAGTAAAAGGTTTACTGACAGCCATCTTTCTGCTTTCAACAGAAAAGCTTATCTGCACTTTAGAGAGGATTCGGATCAGTTTGCTAGAAAAAACTGGAATGAGGAGTTTTATCATGAAAAACAAGCCTACATAGCTAAAGAAGATGACATGGATGGGTTTTTGTATCATGGACGAAGGCGTCCTGCTCGGAAGAGTCTGGTTCCTCGCACTTATGAAGAATCTGGGAATTTAATCTCGAGGTGTTCCCCTGCTTCTGCAGAAAGGGATATTCAATGGAGAAGGGGAAATAACAGACTCCAATTTCGAAAGAAAACTGATCATGGTGATTTTCCATTAGATTGTAAGCATGAAGATGAGTGGTTAAAACACAAGTATGGTACATCTATTTCATTCTTACATTCTGAAAGGGGTATGGCTGAGCCATATGAGAGGTGCAGACCACCAATCAGGAGAGAAGTGAAAGTTTTTGGCAGAAAAGGTAGATATGTTGACTGTGCCTATTTCCATTTGGATAGATCAGGGCCTACTGAAAGTGAAGATGAGTATCAGAGACACACACACTGTAGATCTCTGGCCTTGGCAACTGACAAAGAACTGTCCGCTCATAACGGACGAAGATGGTTTAATACTGTATCATCAAGAAATGAGGAATATGATTATGACTCCAATCCAATCGGCAGATGCCATAGACATCAGAGACTATTATATCATGAGGAAGACCTCAACAGTGCTTGGTTCGGTTCCTATAATTATACCGAAGACTACAATTTACAAAATGATAGTCAAGTTCAGTCACGGGGGAGAGGTCGTAGTAAGCGATCTAGAGTACTACATTGGAGAGAGGATAAATTACTTGTAAATGATAGATTGTTTGCTCAAGGGGTGCCTTTTTCTTGTGAAAAATCTTCTAAGCATGATTTAGTTCATGCTAGGCATGGATCACTCAGGGATGAGATGCTTCTTAATGATTCGATGTTGGAGCATCATGGTTATGAAATGATAAGCGAAGGAAATACTGCCACTTGTCATAAAAGAAAATCTTTTTTTAGGCATAGAAGTGAGCAGGAGCAGGAGGTCCTGAAGGACAGGGACCCAGCTGACTTGATTGTTGGGGAAGGAAAGGTAAAGTTGGGGAAACTGAGGTCAAACAAATCTTGTATCATTTGTACTTGTATATATGAGTGTTCTATTTGTGTTGGCCAAGTCTCTTTTTTTCTTCTAATGATTTTATTGCACTTTTTCTTTTGATCTTATCTGTAATTCTCTTCCTTCAATTGCCTTTAATTCTAGGTGAAGTGCTTGAATACAGGTTAATTTATTTTAGAATAAGTACCTTCTTCATTAGCTGATGATAATGTTAAGCTTTCACTTTCAAAACTACACTTTAGCTTTTGTGGACAGAGCTACAGATTCTTCTGGTCTTTTTCGGTTTAAGTGTGTATTTGTCAAAAATGATTTGTCACTATTTGCAGAAAATTGTCGGTTCTTATTTCTTTTTGTGTTCACTGCATTACTTGCATTCTTACATTCATAGGCTAATCATGGTTGGTATCAGTTTCTTCCTAGATTACATTATTGAACATGGTATATAAAATCTGATTTCTCATTTCATCTGACCTTTGCTTCCTATTCTCTAGATATACATAAATTTGATAAATTATAATCTGTGACATTTCCATATGATAATACCTTCTGCAGTCTTCTGGGAGACGCACAGATAATAGAAGCACAGTATGCAATGGAAGGCTCGAAAAGACGCGCTCGGAATACCCTATGGAGCAGAAATCTGTTAGGGAATTCAATGACTCGTTTGGAAGCAAAGCAGTTACTATGGACATCCTAAATACGGATGGCAGAAGGAATAATGAGAAACAGTTTGGTAAGTTTTCCGTTACAGAGTGCAACAAAGATTTGGATATTGAGGAGGGTCAGATTATAAATGAAGAGCAAAGTATTGAAGACACTGATCTGGAAAAGGAAAATGCTTCCGAGACTATGATGCAAAGTAACAAGGTGAAGGTGAAAACATTGCCTGTTGACAATGCTTCTGAGAAGAATAGAGCTGTGAGTGAACGTGAAAACAAACGGATACTGGAGACACTAGCAAAGATGGAGAAAAGAAGGGAACTGTTTAAGGATCCAATCACAATAAAACGTGAACCGGACAAGGCCTCCGCTCCCCAAGTTGAATTGGTAGTCCAGACTAATGAAACAAAGAAACAGAGGCCTGCCCAAAAGAGGCAGTGGGGTGTAAGTAAGCGATTGTGTATACCGGAAACAGTAGTCTCCTAAGGTTTTCTTGGAAATGACACGGATGGATTGCAATCAGGATGATCATGATGGCAATTACCACTCTTAACCTGCGTGCAGATTTCAGGTCAAGCACGGTTTTCGTTCTCCTTTCCGTCGTTCAAGTACTGTCAACGGTATATTCCTCTAAAGTTCACATTCATCATTGTTTCTTCCTTATACTACAACATTGACTGCAAAAATAACCATGAGTTAATTTTGACGTTTTGTGATTGTTCCAGTTCTTTCTCTTTGCCAAACTGCATTTGATTCTTTAGGGTCATGATGATAGCATTACTGTATTAAGATCTAAGCTGATTCATTGCCAACAATGTTAAGGAGTTGATTAAATCTTATTCATATATTCTGTTAAGAAATTTTAATCTGTTTTTACTGGATATAGCTTCTGTTTAGTAATTATAAGCAGGATTTTGCAGATGACAATGTTTTGTTCTTGTGAGATCGGAATCTCTACCGTGTTAGATGCCATCAAAGACTAGGGGAAGGAGTTCATATATGAGAAATCATTGAATAATCAAATAAACAAATTCCAATGTAATATTAGATCAAATGTACATATGATTTAACTTGGATCTCAAATCATAAGAGCTTTTTTTATTACTAAATTGAGTTTTTTTTTTATTCATGCAAGGGAAGATTCAACTGGTTGGATATATCCGTGCAAAAAAAAACTGGTTGGATGTATAAACCAGACTATGTAGTCAAATGAGTAAGGTAAGTTTCATTAGAATCGGATTGGATTGGTTGATTTAACTAGATGTGGCAATCGAGTTGTTCGGCTGGGTCATTTTAGAATGGGTTATTTTCGGTTCATGTTTAGTCAGGTTTGATTTGAATTTTAGATATTAGGTCGGGTCAATATTAGATCGTTTTTTTTAGGTTGGGGCAATATCAAATCGGTTGAATTTTTTGGTTAGGTCAATACTAGATCGATTGATTTTTCAGGTGATGTCAATATCAAATTTGATTCAGGTCAATATTAGATCGTTAATTTTTCGGGTCGAGTCAATATCAAATTGATAGTTTTTAGTTCGGGTCAATAAAATTAATTTTTTTATCATATTTACTTATTTATTAAAATTAATTTGGGTTATTTTAATTGTTGAACATTTGATTGGATATTCAATTAAGGGTAAATTATGTAAATTATCACTTAACTTTACTCTCAGACCTATTTGGGTCATTAAAGTTTCAAAACTTTTAATTTACTAACTGAAATTTAGACATTGAACGTTTTTGGTCACTCCCCCGTTAATGTTTTGATGACGTCTATTTACTGGCGAACGGAGGAACTTCTCCAAGATTCGAACGGTGAAAAACTTTATCGGCATGAGAGAAGTAACATACTGAGAAACAGGCTTCATCCAACTGGGGAGGAAAGAGATCGACAAGAGAAAAACTAGAAAGTTTTTGTCTGATTCATGAACTTCATAGCATTTTTTGAAAAATGAAGGTCAAATTCAGACTTAGAGGCCGATACAATGTGATTAGTGAAATTTGGGGCCGAAAGACCACCACCTATGACTGCTTGGGGTTTAAGAATGGCAAAAAATGTCCAATGTCTAAACTTTAGTAAGTAAATTGATCGTTTTGAAACTTCAGTGATCAAAATATGTTTAAAAGTAAAGTTTAGTGATGATTTGTACAATTTACCCCAAACTCTTATCATAAATATTAAATTTTAACCCATAACTTCTAAGTTTGACAAATATATATAAACTAAACTTTACACGTACTTTGTATCAAAATATTCCTCCTACATAAAATACCTCAAATATGCAAAACAAGCACGACCAAATTAAATCTTGTATAAATATTCAAAACGAAGTTTATTATTATATCAATTTTATTAATTAACACGTCATATACTTTTATTTTTTAACGAAAAAAGAATTTTCTTTGTAACTTCTAACACAAAAAAAAACATCATACAGTCATTAAAAAATATATAATTGGTCGAACAGTAGTTAAACCTAAACAAACGAAAGCCTCTAAGAAATTGTCCTTTGAACCATACAATTTTAGGGGAATGATCCAAAACATATTATCATGTTCATAAAGTACAAGTCAGCGATTCTTCCGGTTATGGTTCCTAGTTTTGTGGTCGGCTTAACATAATTTCCACCGGTACGTGAGCTGTCATATCGATTGCAACGCTTATTTTCAGTGTTTTTATTGTGTTTTAATACCAAATTTTAAGTTTAGTGTTAATGTTTATGGTTAGAATTTAAAATTAGAATTTAAAAAATTTAGGGTAGAATGTATTATTTAAGATTTATAATTTAATGTTTAAGGTTATGATTTAAAATTTTATGTTTTAGTGTTGATATAGAGAAGAGTACCGGAAATAGAGAAAATTTTTGTCCTATGTAAATCCATGTATGTGCAAAATTTTAAACTAATTACAAATGATCACATGTTTTGTATTAGCGTATCAAATGAAATTAAGGAAATAGTGTTATTATTGTTTTTTCTCTAATTAAATTAAATTAATTAAAATACATTTTAAAATTAAATTATTTTAGAGTCTTTTATAAAAATATATATATTATTTAGGAATTAATCATTATTTCTATTTGATTTAAATCAATTAAACGATAAATAACACATGATATTCTTAAAAAAACACCAGATCATTAATTAAAATTAAACAAATTAAGAGATAATAATAAATAAAAATAAATCCTTATAAATCACAATTTGAAAATTTTATATCCTACAAAAGTCTCTACCTGATCGATTAATCCCTCCGAGATTCAATAATATAATTATGAAGCTTAAAAGTTTAATGAGTCAACAACTTTTAGAGTAAGTGGTTAAAATTTTTTAAGTTGACACTTCTTCCTTTTAAATTGTGAGTTCTAAATCCAATAAAAGTAAATTTTAGTAATCTCACGCTTGTTAAAAACCCTTAAAAATAAGGTCACATAATTCAGTGATGGTGTGGTGTGTTAAATATATTTTTTAATAATTAATAAAAGATTATATTTTGATACATGTATAAAAAATATTGCACAAGCATTTTTCAAAATTTAAAATCTAATTTTTTAACCCTAAAGCCTTAATTCTGACTTTAAATTATGAATTCTAAACATTACAACCTAAACCCTTAAACCATAGGACAAAAATCTTCTGCCCCTTTTCGGTGCCCCTTTTTGGTGCTTCAACACTAAACAACACTAAAATTTTAAATTCTAAGATCTAACCCTAAATTTTAAATCCTACACCCTAAAAAATACACCCAACCCAAATTCCCTAAACCCTAACCTTAAACCCCACCCTAAACCTAATTTTTAGTGTAGGAGCACTAAAAAGGTAGGGAATTTCTATTCTAAACCTTAGCCTTAAACCTGACTCCCTAAACTCTAAATCTAAAAAGCTTGTGTATCAAAGGCTTTTTCTTCAATTAAAGCTATTAAAAAGTAGTGGCGGAAGCTTTAAGGGACCAGTGGAGGCCACATTCCCACCAAAATTTTGAAAAACTCGAATTTTGCCTCTAAAATTTCTGAAAATTTTATTTGGCCCCCTCAAAGTTTTTAAAAAATTATATTAAGGTTTAAAATTTTAAATATTTTTAATTAAATTTTCTCTCAAATTTTTAATTTTTGTTGTTAAATCTCTTAAAATTATTAAAAATTTTAGTTAAACCCTCATTTTTTTTGAAAATTTTTGTTTAATCCTCCAAAATTTTTAAAAATTTTAAGTTAGCCCCCTCAAATTTTTACTTCAAGTTCCGCCATTGTTAAAAAGTGAAGTAATATAATATCATTGGTAGTGTAGTGCATTAAATAAATTATATATCTTGAAAAAAATCATAAACCATATATATGGTTACCAAAACCCAGATTGATCAAACTAATAATCCAATAATCCACGGGTAGTGGGATATTAAGATATTGGATCTCTTAAGTATGGTATAGGGTTCGAGTTTGATGTTGTAAATGAGCAAATTGAATTAAGAGGATCATTCAAATAATGAGTCTTTATAATACCTGATTTAAATTAATCGGACAATAGATTGAATAACGATAGTTTATAATTTATTGAATTCAAGGTAAAATGATAATGAAAAGAAAAAAAAACAATTCATGCTTTATCGAGGAACCCTAAAAATCTCTGGGATCGACAACCACATTCCCAAGTTCACCCGTCATCCCAAGCTCGTCTTCATCATTGATGGAGCCATTCTCCTTCTTAAAGTACCATACATCATCGATCCTTGATTTGGACAATGCATGGGGGACATGTTCCACAAGCGGATCCGACACTCCCAACTCGGTTATTACCATCTTGCAATTCTTCATGTCTTGACCCAATCTCAATGCGAAACTCCATGCAGCTTTCATCAGCTCCCCGACCCTCTCTCCTTCTCCATGGATCCCATACAGAAAGAAGAAACCAAATGGTCTCTCAACTGAACAATCACACATCGGAATCTTCAGACAAGGGAGGATCTTGTCTCTCGCATGGCTTACAATCTCATGAAAAAGCTTAAAGGGATAATGGGGTTTCTTTATATGAATCTTGTAAGCTTCACAAGAGTTCCATATGCTGAACATGGCCCAACAAGGTGGAATCGTGCTGATAATATCTCCATCTTTCTCTTTACTGTGTAAACCGATCCATTTTTCTTGTTTGAAATAAGAAACCCATGTCCCAAGGCTGAGCTTTTCCTTGAGAATTGCATCAATGTCGGCGAGATACAAGTCTTTGGATTTGAGCTTGTGATCATACAGAGTGATTGCTTGGCTTATATTCAGCTTCTCCACTTTGATATCTTCAGACAGACCCTCCATTGAAAAACCGACCGGTTGGACAAATATGACCAATGAGGTTAAGTGTCTGTAATTGCATTTGGCAGTGAAGAGATTTCTAGAGGCGACATTGTTCTTCTCAGTTGCTAGGAAAGTGTAGTGTGCTCCATTGTTTATCAGCCATTCTTCCATTGCTCTCACAAGTTTTAATCCGATCCCCATTCGCCTACAAATCATATTCACTATATGTTAGTTCTTAGTTGCCTGAATACTACAACGTTTAACATGCTTGTTCTGTTCAGACATTATTATCTAATTGCAGTAAAAACAGAACCTACGGGTTAATCCTTGTAGTGAATATATGTTCAAATGCATCCAAAAGGGACGGAAAAGAAGAAAAAGGGACCTTTTTGTGCAAATTTAAAAGATGATAAAGGGTTTTGTTTCCCTAGAAATGTGATTGAAAAGTGATAACAGTGACTTTACATTGGAATTGTACTGGAAACTGGAAAGGGAAAGGACTGGGGGAGAACATTTATATGTGTATATACCGATGTGTTGGAGATACTCGAAGGCCTAGAATGCAACCCAACTTCAAATCCGTGCTTCCAAATCTTGTCCCGACATGCTTGATGCAACCTCGGATAACTCCGACAAGCTCCCCATTTTCTCGCAGCTCGGCTACCTGTAGGCCATTTTTCAAGCACATCAGTCTTTCATGCCTGCAGATAAATATATAGGTTCAATGTATAGGAAGGGAAAGGAGTAATCATCACACTCACCAGCATGAGATGAAGTGGAAAGAACCGAATCCTACACAAAGGGTCTCCCGTCATGTTTGTGAAAATGGAGGTCCCCTTATTATTAGACCCTAACCCTATCTCACAGTTCTTCTCAAGCTTCCCCACCCGTTCATTGTCTTTGACATAGTCGAACTCCCTAACGAGAATCCGTTCTCGTATACTGTCAACCATTGATCTCTTTCGGGCTAAGTCGGGAAATAATGGGTTTTTTTTTTTGCAATCAAAGACTGTACTTTTCTTGAAATTCACCTCGGTTACAGTTTGTATATATAGTGCATAACTGTTTTAGCTTTCAAACCCTAACATGATGATCAAGCTGTATGGAAAGTTGATGCACCTGTTGAGGATATAATTTAGTGATGAGTTTGAAAGGAAAAAAGGAAAAGGAAAAGGAAAAGGAAAAGCAGCAGCAGGTGGCAGCGTTTTCAGAGAGTCGATTTCCTATTAAGCAAGGACAATAAGTGGCAAAACGATCTACATGGCCTGCACCACAAATATGGAACAATAGTGTCACAATGTGATTCTATGAATCTTTGTAATCATTCACATGTTTTTGTATATATGTTTCCCCCAACCAATTTCTCCTGTTCTATATTTCCAAGGGACAGCTCAACGCTCAATCAATGGCACTTTCTCCTTTTTTTTCCTATCCCGATAAACATAAGTTCACTCGATACCACTAAACTTTAAGTTTAATATCGATTATATTATTGAACTTAAGCTTCAATTATACCAGTAAGATCCCTCCACATTATTGCACGCTGACCACTAAAATCCAGCCACGTCATTGATTTTAATGCCCTAATGACATAACTAAAACTTAAACTAAAGTTTAGTGCTAAAACACTATCGATTTTTAGTTTAATAGTATTCGATTTTCCCCGCCAAACTGAAGCCTTACATCCAAACCTAGAGCACCTGTTCTCAATCAACGCCTGCCTTAGCCAGGGTTACAATTAACTTCACGGGAAAATATAAACTAGTCGGACCTCAATTGATCAAGATGCACAAGGAAGACCGTACCTTAATTATATGTTATATTTGTTCTATTTAATTTAGAGTTCTAAATAGAGATAATTAGAGTGAAGATCTTTCTATGCATTTATATATATTATCATTATTATAAACGACACCTAAGTCTAGATATTAGAATGAATTTTTTTATAACTTTTGATAATCAATTTAATCTGCCTAAACTCATTAAGATGTGTGTATTGTCAAAGTATGTGCATTTTATTGATGAATTGTTTCATGTATATTCTATAAAGTGTGTGCGCATTGTTAAAGGATTAAGAATATATATGAATATATACCACATCGTAAAAATGTGTGCACATATTATTTTATTGATGAATTGTTTCATGTATATTCTATAAGAAAAGTGTCTATTTATAGGCTTTAAAACCCCTAAAAATATTAAACCTAGTAACTTTTACATTAGTTACAGACATAGATGCAAAGTTCTAGACTCCTTTATATAAGTTAAATCTACCATTTGTAATCCAATAAGTTCCCCTAGATAATCAGATACAAACCAGATATAAATTTATACGCTAAAATGTACAGTACTAAAATGAAGTTCTAACATAAAGTAATTGCTAATCATTTTGATATGTCTTTCACTGTCTGCAACAGCTTTTCTTTTTCTTTCTTTCTTAACTGAAAACGATGCGTTAAATCTTGTTTTCCTTTTTATCCTTTGTTGAAGCCTCCAAAAGAGATTGTCGGCTAAGCTGAGAACCACCCCACAGTGCTAAAGTCCGACTCATTCAAATGTTGTAATGCATTTTGTTGCTTCTGCACTTCATATATTCGCTGTTATATTTGTATTTTAAATGGCATGGGAACAACAATATACATGCATGTATGAACCATCATCAACCATGCACATATGTCTATACATTGCTTTCTTGTTTCCTCTTTGTGATTTGCCAGTTTCATTTCACATCCAAAACCTGTTGCTTGAAAACTAGTCTTGGAGTTTATCTTGAAAACTAGTCTTGGAGTTTATAAGTTTGCCTTTTCAAGTGGTGGAATCTCCATGGAGGAATTGTGGATTTTCTATGCAATATACATGGAGCTTTAATTTTTTTTGGAATAGATGTACCTTCTTTGTTTGTTTTACGGTTCAGTTTAGGATTTATGATTTTTTTACGTCATCTCTGAAAGTTCGAACTTAAGTTTGAACATCGAAAAAGCAATGCGCCTTTTTTTATTGTTTACTAGATTTTGCTACACTCACATTAAACCCTAAACTCTAAACATAATTTTTAATGTGGGGCATACATAGGGGCACCAGAAAAGGGCAGGAGATTTTTATTCTTATGGTTGAGCAAAACAATGAATTGTTAAAGAATTATTGATTCACTTCAAGTAGTGAATGTGACAACTTATGGCGAAAAAAATAAAGGTTACACTAACGACCGTGATCATAACAAATTTTATTTATGAAAATGACGAAAATAATTATGCCATTGTTGGTTCAATAGACTTAGATTTAGAGACATTATTAATCTTTTAATTTATTGGTTTATCGGAATAATTTTTTTTGTTAATTTATTTCATTAACATTATAGCTTTGACCATTTTCGTATGGATAACGTGTTGTAAAATTATAGAATTTGTAGGTTGTAGTAAGAACAATAAATATAAGAAACACAATATGATAAGAGAATGAACTTTCTATTGCTTGTATTTTGTGTTCGTACAAAGTCCCTATTTATAGGTTTATAATCATAGAAAAAATGATGCGTAAGGAGGTGAAAGAACATGTGAAATAAAAGGTGAAGGCTGGTGGATAATGAAAGGCGAAAGATTAACATAATGGATATCAACATTCAGTTGTATTATTAACGATCTCTCAAACTCGTGGAGTAGTCCTAATAATAAAAAATAATATATTTCATCTAAATAATCCGAGTTCGAGCAACATGTGTGTATGGTGTTTGTGCGTTATTAAATAATTAAAAAAATTAAACAGATACTACCTCATAATTATACTATCCTATTAAAAAAACAATCTCTCAATATATAAAAAGTGAGAATTTTAGTGCACAAAATCATACTCAAAATCCATACCTCCGTGTCCCTAAGCAAATTTATCCAAATATTTTTTCTTTTAAAGTTTTTTTAACGAAATAACTTCCCTCCATGTATGTCACTATAAATTTAAATTTTAAATAAATTAGATATTATCTTCAAATTTAAATTAACATATTTAATAATCTTTAGATTTTAAACTTAAATAATTTGACTCTTCTTGATGTTTAATCATATTCCTGTCACTTGGCTTGGCTTGAGAACTCTTGAAAAATATATTTATCTCTACGTAATATTATTTATGGTATATACTCCTATTTATCATCTCAGAGATAAAATAGAAAGAGATAATCTCATTTGCATTATCAAAAAAAAGAGTCTCATTTGAAATATAACTCTCCAAATACCTCCAAATTTTAGTTTCCATCATCAAATAATTCACCTTAATTGTTGCATATTTAGACCTTAATGATAAAATCCAACTTAGTTAAATAACTTTGAATTATTATCCTATACACTAACAGTAGAAAATAAAATTTTCACGAGCGGTATTATTTAGGAGCGTAGGGTTTTAGTTTAAGGTTTAGATTGTAAGGACATAGAATTTAAGATTTATGGTTTGAATTTAAGGTTTAAAGTTTGTGGTTAGATTTTTAAGGTTATAGGTTTAAAAATACATATCCTTGTGTAAACTTTTTTTTACATTAAAAGTATCAAATATTAATCCAACAACTTTTACTTCCGTCGAAAATAGTCAATAAATTCTAAATTACAACGTATCATACCAATTCCCATTAGTTTCATATAGCAAACATAAGTAGCAGCTGTAACTGAGGATTCATTTGTACAGTGTGACAGATTAGTTCTGATAAAAATCAACACCTTAATGATCAGATTACGGTATGATAACATCGACGGGATGCAACTAATATCGTTTAAGTAGATTTAAGCAAAAAATTACCGCAAAACCCTGAGAATAAAAAACAAAAAATAAATAAAATATCAAAATAATAATAGGTAAAACTTAAAATATAATATATTATAGATTGATTCACAAGCCATTGAATAATCAAAACTTAGTAATTGTGTTTATGAGGCTGGTATAATATATTACAGATTGATTCACTTTATATTCAAATAAATGTCTTTGATAGGTTTCTTAATCCTTGTTCAACTAATCCTGCAAAGCCGGTACTGGTCAACCCAGATCCTTGCAGCCAGAACTACGAACCACCCATGAAAACAGCACCATGTCCACTAGATTTCATGAACTTCTTGAACAAAAGAAACAAGATTGCAATGGTAAGTCCAACAGCAGCCCATGTAAACAAGCGGTCCTCCGCAGATCTTTGGATAAAAATAAAGATTTTTTTTATAAAAAATTGACATGCATATCGAATTCGGGTCAAGTAAAAAGAACAACACCAACCTTATACCGCTAAGATCACTTAATGAATTCAAACATTTTATTTTTTAATTTTTTTGTAATTGAATTTCATTTATTAACCATGAATTCACTATAAAATAAAATACTTAAACTTCAAAAACATCATTTTCATTTAATTATAATATATCTCTTTTTTTTACATTTTATATTATTAAAAATATCTATATACTTTTAATAATGTAATAATATCCATATTGTATAATTATATTTTTCAGTATTATTTTTTTGTATAATTATTTTGTAAACTCATAAGATTTCAGTAATTATTTTTTTTTTCTAAAAATATTTACTTATTCAAACAAAATAATTAAAATGCTAACATTTTAAAAGTATCCAAAATTTTAAAATTTTGCACACAAACACATTGTTACAATGTTTTGACCTTAAAATGGTAATGGTCATTGGTTAAAAGCCTTGTTAAAGAAATAACACTTGCATAGCGAAATTAATTAATTAATATTTTGGTTTTTTGCATAGAATAATTGTGTTGAATAATTGCTTTTTTTTTATCAAGTATACTGTTAGTAGTATCTTGCAAATCTTCGATCAAAGTAAAAATACCATTTATGATACCATTTAAGATAGGGAAAGGTTACCTCACATATTGCGGGTAAAATTAAAAAATAATTCATCGATGATCATAGCATATTTTTGTTTTTAATAGTTTAAAGGTGATTATAAGGTAATATATGTTCATATATATTCTTAATCTTTTGACAACACACCCTTTACAGGCAAAGCAATTTGAACTCAGATTTTATAAGATAAACATCATCTGTTTTTTTATTGAGACTGCTTGATAAGATCGATGTATTAACAATTCATAGTTTGCACATTTCAAAGCCAGATCTCAAATCTTTCGAAGATTGCGTATTTTGCACATGCATATTATTACAATTTTGCACATGCATATTATACGTTAGGTTTCCTGCTTCTATTTTTATAATATTGGATGCTCTGTTGACTTATATCAGAAGCCACCTATATAGATGCACCTGCGACAAACAACAGATTTTGTATCAACCTTGTGTTTCTTTCCCCGCCAATAAATGGATCTCACCAAGACATTATTCAGTTTCTTTACTTATCTTTCGTATGGCTCTACCATTTTCAATCGTGACCATCTTTCCGGAAGCTGTCGTTTCCGGCCATCTTTAATTTCGGCGACTCTAATTCCGATACCGGTGGCTACGGTGCCGCCTTTTTTCAACCTAAGCCGCCTAATGGGGACACCTTTTTTGGCAACCCGGCCGGAAGATTATCCGATGGACGACTGATCGTTGATTTTACTGGTACTTCATTAATCATTTTGATATTTGGATTGTGCTAATCAACCATTTAAATCATTTCGAGAATGTACAACTTAATTTAATTTAACTTTGTGGATCAGCTCAGAGTTTGGAGTTGCCATACCTAAGCTCGTACCTGGATTCACTGGGAAGCAATTACTCGCATGGTGCAAATTTTGCAACTTCATCTTCCACCATAGTATTGCCGGAGTGGGACATTATCCCCAAAGGGGATGCCAGTCCCTTCAACCTGGGATTACAGTATGCCCAATTTGCTCAATTCAAAAATAGATCCCAAGTTATTAGAAGACAAGGCAAGTAGCTCTGCACACATTTTTGTTTGTTTGTTTAACCCCTAGTTTCCGACCCATTGGTCCAGATCAAGTTTTACACATGCATATTATTACAATTAACTTCTGTACGATAATAATCAGATTTGTTTATTTGATAGGAGGAGTATATGCAAGTTTAATGCGGAGGTAGGAAGATTTTACAAAGGCATTATACAACATCGACATTGGCCAAAATGATAGCAAAAGATTCCAATTATATATTTTAAATTTTTTGGCAATATACATTCTGCTCACCCAATCACATAACTCTTATATCTTACTATTTGATAGTAAAGAATGAATCTCAAAATGTATACAACCAACATCATAAACTGAGGTAAAAACTCCATAATGTTTGCGATCAACGCGTAGCGGTACGTGACTTCAATAGCGATAGTAACATCGTCCGAAACAACTATTCAAGAAAATAGCGGTCCGTAATAACCGCAATAATATCTATTAACCGTAATTTAAATCTTTGATCTGAGTTCTCTCGTTCACGATGATGTGGCTGATGAAGGAGAAACACTGAATGGTACTTGTTCTTCACAGGTGAGCACATCATGGGGACCAGCTTCCTCCCGGCCGACTCCCATAAGGTCAAGGTAATAAAGGTAATGGGAGATGATGTTGTTCATTGAGTCGCTATCACCTTGGCCACAAACCTGATCGCCATAAAGAACATTCATGGTGGTTCCGAAGCCCGGAACCCTTTTGGCCAATGTGTCGTTCTTGGTTGGTTTCCAGTTTCCAACGAAGACGTCGTGTGCCGAAGGCTGGTGCTTCTTCACCGGTGTCATCCACCTCCAGATTGCCGACTGGAAAGCCAATGTTGCGTTGTCCTCCAAGTATTCCGGGTGGTTCAACAAGTCCACTTTCAAAGCCTCTCCGGTTTCGCCGTAGTTGTAGTTCCTGTGGGGGTTCAAAACCCAAGCTTTAATGGAAAATCAATATATATTTCAGACTCAAGTTTTTATATGGGTGTGAAAGCGAGGACAAAAAATGACCATTTTTAAAATTACATTGTATGAGTTCGATAATAATATGACAAATATAAAATAAATTTTATATTCTAAAAAATTATAAAAATAAAAAAATTATAAAAAAAATTATATGAACATAACATCACACATATTTATATATTTATAGTTGAATCATGTAAACAAGAAAAAAATGAAAAAATGAAAGAACAAAAAATAAGGGGAAATAGGAATATAAAATACTGCGAGTAATTAAGCTGTACCCAATATGTCTCTAGGTTAACATTACATACCAGTAAATAGGCAAGGCACCACGGCCATGATATGAAACTCCCGAGGTGCAAGGATAGGTATATTTGTAGTAATCGTCACAGTACACTTTGCTGGGGCTCATTTCCTTGTTGTAGCAAAGACCCCAAGCCAATGGTCCGCCGGTTGCCACTCCATAGCCACCTGAAATCATTATGAACCACAGCCATTATTCAAATGTAATGAATGCAATAACTTATACAAATTTTGTACTTACATGAAGTTTTGCTGCCGACATGTCCAAGAAAAGCAGCAACTTCCTTCATATTCTGAAGCTTCTCCCCGGTGGTACCAAATCCATGAGGCTGAAACTGAGCAGCAGCAGTGATGAAAGAATGGTAATCCCAGAACCCAACCGCATGAGCCACCGGCGTGTTACGCTTTGCGAAAAGGTTCTCAAATTGGTAGGTCTGGAAATAATCAGAAATGGTTTGGTTGCAACAGTACTTGGACCACCCTTTACATTCCCACCCTTTGTCACATAATTTCTTGCCCTTAACCACCTTCACCAATGGCTTCACCGACTCCTGGCAGTTCCCCAGTGCCAGCATAATTGTCATGGTCGGAAAAAGCAGCAGCCATCTGTAATTGGACTCCATTGCGAGAGGGGGAAATATGTAGGTTTTGGTTTTGCTGGAGTGGAGAAATGAACCTTGGGGTTTATATTAATTAAAACGGTGGTCTTTTGTGGATGAAGTGTTGGTGTTGAAAGGGAGTTTATAACTCATTAGGGGGAGGGCGATTTTCAGGGTTGATGAATGATCGCTACTACTAATGTTCGATTTTGCTTGCTTCTTATGCTACGTAGAGTGCAAGCAATGCAAAGCTTGAAGCAAATGTTGGCGCTCCATTTCCACATTTTACTCTGTCGACTGAGCTAGTTGGGTGGGGATTCATAATCAGAGGCGGTTCTAGACATGTGTAATAGAAGTTATCGTACGTGGTCATAGAAAAAGGGATCTAATATACATAGTCGTTTTTGAGATTTTGGTGGCTTAGAGGTAAATTTAAAAATTGGGCCCCAATAACGAGCTTTAAAAAAATTAAATTCGAAAAGTATAAAAATAAGTAAATTTGTTTGTAAATTATATTTTTTTATTACGCTCAATAATTATCAAATGAAAAACATCAAGAAATTTTATTAAACACTGAACAACTTACACGAAACAACTTCTACGAGCATTTTTAGATGCAAAATTACTGATAATAGTGTCTACATCAATACGATCTAACATATTTTTCCCAATATATAAAATGGCTAGACCATTCAACCTTTCTTGTGACATTGACGATCTCAAATAGGTTTTCAACTATTTTAACTTCGAAAATTTTTTTTCAGCAGATGCAACTGTCACCGGCATAGTTAAGAGGATTCCATAAGCTATTGAAATATTTGGATAACAATCCGCAACTTTGACAAACTTGAGAATTTTAAATGCCGACATTAACTCATTTGGCAAAGTCTCTTGCAACACTTTCAATTCTGAAAAAAGTCATTTGGCAAGGTTCTTCTACTCGTTTTAGAAAAAAATTATCTAAAGTTCCCTTTTGTGGTTCTACTAATTCTTGTGTTCATTTTTTTTCTTTTTTCACTACCAGAAGCATGTTTTCACGTCAACATTATACTATAAAAATTATAAAGAAAAAATATAGAATGATAGCACTTGAGTCTTTGTCGTTGAAGCTCTATCTCAAATTTGGTTATAGCATATCAACAGTAAATTTCATAAATCGTAATCTCCTTGAATAAATGAGTTCTTGCCTCCTTGGAGTATCGAATGAAAAATTATAAATAAAAAGTTCAAAATAAATTTGAGAAAATAACATAAGCAAAAGGGAAAGTAATGAGAAATTGAGATGTGAAGAACAAGAACAATGTAAATATTATTTATAGGTGTATATAAAATTTTTATTCTCAATTTAAAATTAAAAAATATTATTATAATCTTAATTATGGCCTTATAATACACTAATACCTACACTAATTAGATATCAACAGCTTTATAACTATGACTAGTGGGCCACCATATTTTTAACGGTTCTTTTTAAATTTATTTGATAATATAGTAATAAGGAAAATAATTAAACTTAAAAAAGAAAATAATTAAAGTGAAGAAGCAATTTGGCGTGAGGGGGCCGACTTTAATTTCCATCCTTAGGAAGTCATAATTACACTATTTTTACAGCTTATAATTTTAAGTTTAGTTTAACGGTAAAAACATATTAGATTTTGATGGGCTTCTAACAACTGTGGCTGTTTTTTTTCCTAGTGGCCGGTGGGCTTGCAGCCCTGGGTTGTCGTCCCTATTGCTCAGGTTCAGAGACGATTCTGCCAACATACAACGCATACTTTATGTCGACTGAAATACAAAATTAAACCCGCATTATAATATGTAATATGTAATTGTCGATTAAATATAGCTCGATTGATATTTTCATTGGTATAATATATATAAAGATGTGAAATTAAACATACTTAAGTGTTGAAAACAGTGGATTATTGGTTCTATACATGACAGAGTTAGTGATGCACTCAAATAGACTTTGGATAGCTCAAATAGTCATGTTTGGGGGTATATGTGAACTTGTATAGCATATTACGATCTCTATTTCATTAGATAAAAAGCATAAGAAACTTTAGTCCTAGTTTCGAAAATTCAGTTATATCTATTAAATCCTGCTTCTATTTAACTGTTTATCCAAAAAAAAAGACCACTAGTTAATCAGCGGATAATCCCATTAGGATCTTCTATATGGTGAATCACATACATAATTCATGTCTATCAAGCACGGGTATGGTATTGGGCTGCCGTCCCACGTATTCGGTATGTATTCATTCTGGAGACAGTTTTAGGACGATTTGTAAGGGTGTATAAAAATATCCGATTCGATTATTCATTGATCCGATCTGAAAATTTGAATATTCAATTCGATTTTTATTTTCGAAGAGGATATTCGATCTGATTTTTATTTTTTTAGATCAGATATGGATCACAATATTTCAAGTTTGGAATTATCCGAATATTTAAATTTTCAAAATTTGAAAAACTGAATTTTTCATAGATGTGAATGTTATTATATTTAGTAATTTGTTGGTTTTTATATTTGAAATTACAAAATTTTCATAAATACGACAGTCAAATTCGAAAAAAATACTTAAATCAAATTATATATTTCGATAATCGAATATCCAAATATTTTATATCCAAATATCCGGTTTTCCTCATATCGGAGACGGGTCACTATTTTATCAATCCAAAATTTTGGATGTCCAATTTTTCTGGATCGAATCGGATCCGATATCCAAAAATGAACACCCCTAACGGTTTGAGAACGGCTTAGGTACATGTTGGGATGTTTCATGTTTAAGAGTATGACTGAAATTAATTGGATACATCTAGAATATTGCATGGTACGTATCGGGACGATTTTTTAGCTTTACACGCGTACCCAAAGTCATTTATGAGTTAATAGCCTTTGAATCTTCACCAATTAAGCGAGATAAACCCAACACACTAAAATTTTATTAACTAATGCTCAAGGTTTAAGTGGAGCAAATTTACATTTAGAGGGTAATTTTCCTTTTAGCCCTTTTATTTTTTAAAAAATTTATTATTATTTTTATTATATTATTTTATAACATAAGTATTTTGGCACACTTTTATTGTAACTATACCATATAATTTTAAAAATTGTCGTTTTTCGTCCTGTATCCGTACAAGTATGTGTGCAACATGGGTTCATGTATATAACATTACAAAGCTTATACTCCGGATCACTTCCTCAAAAGTTCCTTCTCATTTCTTCTTCTTCATAAAAGAGAACATGTGGATGATAGCTGCAAAGCTCCCTTCTTAGAATCAAGAAATTCACTTGTCTAACTAAATCGACTTGCATATATATATATATATATATATATATATATATATATATGTATTTCTACTTAATACTGCATTCTTAGACATTATTATCTTGTGCATTGTGTTCAACTGCAACACGAGTCGACTTGCATGTGTGTAGCATGAAATTACATGCTGAAACAGCCTCTCCTACTGTCAAGAAGATCCATCCTTGCCCAATCTTGTCGATGAGTTTCGCCTTGTCTAGCTTCTTCATCACCTCGCTTCGTGGATTAGCCAATGCAAGCTGATCAAATCAAAACACATTTAAGCTAACAATTCTGGACATTATAACAATCCCAAGAACAGAAATATAGCAGAAAATAGTTTATACCTGTAGACCCTTTCTGTCGACATTCTTCATGAGTTCTTCGAGCATGCTAATGCCGCTAGTATCAATACTAGCCACGGCTGTAAAACAAATTTGCTCGGATGTTATAAGTAATGTTTTTATATGTATAGATTCTTAAAGAAAATTCCACTCATCTTCTACACTTACCACTCAAATCTAATATGATATACTGTAAGCTTGTTTCTCCTGCAGATTTTAACCTCTCTTCTTCTTCATAAATCCATCTCGAAATCCTGGAAAAAAGGGATAGTTTGTATCAATCTGACCACGTTAAGTAGCTTAGACAAAACTGTACTTTTGCTACCTTTCTCTGAGATAGCTTGCATTGGCAAAGTAAACAGGGGCAACAATCTGAAGTATTAGAATCCCTGGAACATTGTTGGCAATAGTGTATTGGTCCATGCTTCTATAGATCCCAGAGTTTGGAATATTGCCTAGAACTACTGTTCTTGGCCTCGCCACAAAGAGAATAATCCTTAGCAAGGAAACACTGATCTGCATTTATGGTAATTATTAGTTTTTGTTTTTTGTTACCTTATAGGCTAAGATTTAACAATTTCTTACTGCTATGCTTAGACCGATCTCAATACTTCCGAGGACAACACCGAGATATGCCGCCAAGCAGACGAAGAAGTCGAATTTGTCGATTTTCCAGAGGTGGATTACAGCTTTGTAGTCGAGCAGGCCAAGCACGGCAGATATAATTATAGAGGAGAGCACCACAAGAGGAGTGTAATGGAACAATGGTGTTAGAAATAACAACGTCAACATAACTGCTGTTGCCATGACAATGTTGGAGACCGAACTTCGGCTTCCGGCATTGAAGTTCACGGCGGTTCTAGAAAATGGTCCTGCGGTTAAGTAGCAGGAGGTGCAGGAGCCAGCGATGTTCATCATCCCAAAGGCTATCATCTCTTTGTTTCCGTCGATGTGGTAGTTCTTGAACATGGCAAAGGTTCTTCCCACTGCAATCCCTTCCTGTATAGTGTGTAAATTGATTACGCAAAGCAAAACATTTGGGGTGCGCAAGAAAACAAGATATATGGCGGTGATGACTCACAGCAAGGCCAATGATGCCGGTGATGATTCCTGTTTTTATAGCCGTCATCAGGTGGGGCGACCGGAACGCCAGGTCTGATACAGACGGTGGATTCAACCCTTTCTTCAAGTGCCCAATCTGGAAAGAAAACCGACAAAATTTCCATAAATATCACCCTGCAAGGTGGAGTGGATAAGAGAAAGAGACACTGACCACTTGAACGCCATGTTTTTCTGCATGCGTCAGATAAACAAGAAGGCTTCCCAAAATAACAGAGGTGAGCGGTGCCATGGCGTTTATCCAAAAGAAGGCCGCCTTTCTCTTGCTCTACATGGAATCAAGATTTTAAAGGAAATCAATTAATAAAATGGAAGAATCTAAAGAGCAATAGAAATCGTCTGTTGCTTTTCCGTGTCCCTAGATATTTCCTACCAATGATCATTTATAGGTCATGAATAGGACACAGAAAAAGGGAGACGAATTTTATTCTCTAAAAAAAGTGACTAAGTAGCGATGCACTCACAAAGTATCTTGTGAGGAGGAGGAAGAAAAGGAAACAACAGCCGAGAACAGCACTTTCCCATCTCCACTGCAATTTCAAACCACCACAAATATAATATACTAACTATTTACCATACGTTAACAACAACAGATATTGAGGAAAAGGTTGTGAATTAAACTGAACCTTGTGAATCTGGCTGAAAACCGAGCGCAAAACCGATACAAGATCAGTCTCATGAGTGAAATGGACTAAACCAAGCATCCCTTTCAATTGCTGTAAACACACAATCGTGGCTGCTCCACCCATAAATCCCACTATGGTTGCATGTGACAGAAAATCCACAAGAAATCCAAGTCTACAATATTTTATGAAACGTTATTAAATATAACTTTAGCCATTATTTAAAGTAAGTACTAGTATTTTGAGTATACCTTAAGATGCCAAGTGAAGCTTGTAACAGTCCAGCAAAGAAAGTAGCGGTGAAGACCAACTGAACATATTGCTTGGGGTTTTCAGTAGGGCTAACCACCTTGCCAAGCATTGAAGACATTAGAAGCGATACGACAGCTACAGTCCCCACTGCCAAATCTCTAGAGCTCCCCAACATGGCATATATCAGTGGCGGAACAAAGCTCGAATCTGCACTCCGATGGAGCTGATCATGATTTCAGAAATTCTCTAAAACATTCATTGACAAAGAACAAGAGGGATGGAAGAAGTTACATAGTCCGATAATCGGCGGTATGCTAGCCAAACTTGCATAGCTTATCCCTTGAGGAACAGCAAGGCTGGCAATGGTGATGCCGGCAATGAAATCAGCCTTGAAGAAGTGGAAAGTGTAACGAGGAGCCCATTCCAGAACTGGTATAAAGTACTGAAAGCCGAGCAAAAGCTTCCTGGGAATAGGCTGGTTCTTGAAATGCCTAAAAGGGTCATCGGGGAAGAAAGTCTCCTTGAGACTTGATTGAAAAGACTTGAGAAATGGCTTTGAAGGAGGAACTGGTACCCGGTGCTGGCTTTCATTATCTCCTGCAGTTTCCATTGAAATTTGACGATAACTGGTTTAATATTTGTATGACCCGAATAAGTAGTGAGGATATCAATTTATATTGATCAACTTTATAGTCTATCGTGATATAATCCAGTTATTAATTTAAAGTAAATAACTTAATTATCTTAAATTAAATCACTTTGAATTTTTATTTAATGTGATTTACTATGTTATTAATTTAAAGTAAATAACTAAATTATCTTAAATCAAATCACTACACATTTTTATTTAATTTGATTTACTATAAAATTTGATTTAAAATTCTACGAATAATACTTCTATTCTTAGCATAAGAATTTTATTTAAACTCAACCCCTATTTTTTTTTATAGGAGTATAACAATAACTACATAGTACAAGCATTCAACGCCATAAAATGAACTACAAGCAGCACCAGAAACGGAATGACATCGAGATCTATTAATTAGCCTAACGACTAAAGGATGCTTATATTATTTGATTTTGTATAAAAATGTAATCTCTTTATTTAACCAAAAAAACGTAATGATATCAACATAGATATTTTTAACGTCTTATGTTACCTATCTTTGTCCTTTGTCAAAAGGAAAAAAAGTTACGTATCTTTGTCTTATACTATATAAACAATGTGGTTTGAATTCAAATTATCAAGATGGAATAAAACTATCTTATAACACTCATATCATTTCTTAGATTTTTTGGAAAAAACTTTTTCATAATGTAATTGAGATTAACGTTTTGATTATTTTTTGGATGAGTCTAAAACAGACGACGCACACCGTTATACATTATTAACGCTACACACTATTATTTTTTTAATTATTTTTAAATAAATATTAAAATTATCGGAACTCAACATAAAATTAATCATATTTCAAAACAAAGTTAGAATTTGATATAATTTATTTATTATTAGAATTTTCCTTACTTTTTAGTATAAATTTATTTATTATTAGTACAATTCTCTAATAACACATGCATGAAGTTCTAATATTCTAATTATTCCACTTATTTTAGTAGTTGGACAATATTTATATTTGGCCTATAATCTCTCCAAAAATCTACTTATACTAGTAAAGCAGACCTTTAGGCCGATGGACAATAAACTAAATGATAATAAAGCCGACATCATACAGTAAGAGCGGATATTGGAAACACGATTTGAGGGAGTCTGTCTAAAAAAAAATTAAATTTTGGAGAGCTAAATTAAAATTCTTAAAATTATTAATGAGTTTAATTTAAAATTTTCAAAAGAAGGGTCTAACTAATTCTTTTTAAGAATTTGAAACTTGATTGAGAACTTTTAAAAACTATAGAAGTGGGCTTATTGAAAATATTAAAACACAATAAAATTTTCTAGAATTGTTAAAGGACTAAATATTGATTTTTTTAAATCTTGAGAAGCCAAAGCTCCCACTATCATCCGCCCCTGTTTTTTTCCGCCCGTTTTTTTTTTTTTTTTGATCAATTCAAGTATGATATTCGATTAATGAGAAAATCATAAAAATATCATACAAGATTCATCAAAAAGCTGTTATACATGTTCAATCTATGTTCCGTTCAAAGAAAGCACAGGCAGAATACTTGAGAATGAAGTTGGCTCATAATCTAGCTACAGTATGTGAAATTGTCCGAAAGAAGACATCGTTGTCTTGTACATCAGTTTACCAACAACATTCTGTTGGTAATATATGTATATTAGAAGAGAAGTACAGCCTAGTAACATGCATATGTATATTAGAAGAGTAAGATTAATCTACCTCTTAAATACGTTAACTCTCCATAAAACCGGAACATATATGTTGTATGTATCTAGTTGGTAATATATCTTACTCTAGAATTAGGTTAACATTTGGTAAACAAGTTTGCTAACTAACCTGCATGCATGCATATAAGTTATGTCTCGATTCGAATCTGGTAAGAAAATGAGCGCAATTCTCATACTTGACTCTAAGAAAAACTGATTCAACACACATGATAGTTCATAACTTAACTCGACAATGACTAAACCGAGATTTCTACCTTTCTAATCAAACCTTAACGGGTAAGAAGTAATTTATCTATCAAAAAAATAGTATGGCTGTTTCATATATAGCCCAAAAATATAATATCGTTTTCAGCTTAACAGTACTCTAGCAAAGCAAAAAAAGAAAAGAAGGCAGGAATAGAACGGCAGAGCAATAAAATCTTTGAATTGACTACTTAATATATTGAGAGACCCACTTGAAGCCGTCACCATATCCCATTTTGCGGACAATGCTGCACATAAAAACCTCAAGGGGTCGAACACTGGAGTTCGTAAGATTGACCTTGCCTTTGCCGGTTGTGAAATTGGTGAGCCCAAGATGATAACGTAGCTCATCCTCTGAAGCTGCATAGGGAATGTCGATCTTGTTCCCTAGAATTAGAAAAGGAACATCGGCCAGTGCCTCATCCGAAAGTAGGGCATCTAATTCCCTCTTTGACTCTGCAAACCTTTCCTTGTCATAGGCATCCACCAAGTATACCACTGCATCAACCTGCTCGCCACATAAAGTACAGTTTTTCAGCATGCCACATTTCACAAATGATGCTTATTTCGACGAATGTATTTATGTTTTCTAAAGTTCTCTAAGTCTATCAAGGGTCCGAATATGAGCTTAGACGTGAGCGGTTCGGAGTAACTTTGTGAAAGAGTGCAAAATCAGTGAAGAAATGGAACCAAGAGAACGGAATTTGCAAAACAAGATGATTATAAGCCATTAGATTATCATTAGGAGTTATCAGACACTGTGGGTCCAATAATTAACTTGAAATTGGAGAACGATCTTAAAAAACAATGAGCAAAACTAAGGTCAATTTCTTTCCTTTTGAAAAAAAGAACGAAAACACAACAATGAAGATACGATATTGAGATGAATCCACTGTCAAAATCAGAAAAAAATCAATCGATGCATGGAAAGCTACTATTGATATTTGCCACCCCATGAATCAGATGAACACCATGAAACTTTACTTGGGATTCTAAACACAAAATTAGCCCCAAACTTTACTTGGAAAATGAATCAAGCAGATCACGGTAGATAACAAAAATCACAAGAAAACAGAAATCTTGGTAAATCTGAATCTAATATTGATAAGCTTTGAATCCAAATCATTGTTCTTTCCAATAAAAAAAAAAGATTCAATAGATACATAATCAGTTCAGAGGAGACAGTATCTATTCTTTGATAAGGATTGCAAATCTACCAACGGCCGCCAACAAGCAGATTCAACCCTGTAATTATATATACAAATCATCAAAGAAAATGAAGATCTAACAAAATCAAATACCATTATCTGCAAATTGTAATAGAAAACAAAATATTACCTTAGCATAATAATCTTTCCAGACACGGCGAGCGATTTGGTGACCCCCCAAATCGAAAGCTTTGAACTTGATTTTGCCTATACTTAACTCCTCAGACGTTGGGTGCTGAGTTGGTTGGTGTTGAACTAATCTCTACAAATTACAACATCCAATCACCGATAATTCAAAAACCCAGAAGACACAAAGAATCCACCAAAAAAAGGGGATTTTTTTTGAAGAAATTACTTTACCTCGTCTTTCAACATGTGAAGAAGGGTGGTCTTTCCAGCATTGTCAAGTCCTAAAAACAGAATCTTGGCTTCTTTTGCCCATAAACCCAGAGATGCAAGAATCCCATAAAACCAATCAAACAAAAACATGGTTTTGGTATTAGAATTTTTTTCTTCCCTTGATTGCAATGGCAGATCCAAAGTTTGGATCTTTAAAGGGAAAGAATATATAAATGTATGTATTGGCTTGTCAGAATTGAAAGGTGGTGTTGAATTGAAAAGAATGTGAAGGAATAATAATTTATATATGAATTGTTTTTCCAGCTAATGAATGAGATGCATCCAAACATGGTTGCGTTATACAGCTCAATCTATGACTAATTTATTGAACCTCTATTGTTGTTGGTCATGTTATTGTTTTGATTTTATAATATTTTTATTTAACGAAACATTAGACAGTGTACAGTTACTTTTGACCGATATAAAAATAAGGGTTTAAATTATATATTTTTAATTATTTTTTGATAAATAGATATGTGTCTCATTTTATTAATTTTAGGTTATGATCATTAATTATTGTTAAAAAAATTTATTAGCCAATTAAAACGTGAAACGTGATAAATTTTGATTTTGTTTTTAAAATATTTTTTAATAAAAAAGTTTAAAATTTTTAAAAGGGTGCAAAAAATATCGAAATTTCAAAAAAAATCATCCCTAAATATCTAAATTTTCTAATTCGACTACTTACACCGTCGTTGGCCACATTAAAAATTAATTTTAGGTTGTTATAATAGTAAATGAGATAATTTGAGTCTTAATCGATATTAGATAATTTCCTTTTTTTATTAGAATAAATAAGTAAGTTTAATTATGGTTTTAACATTGAGTCACATATTTACATGTTAAAGCCGTTACATGAAATTATAGAGATGCAGATAATGTTCAATTTGTTTGAACTAAAAATGTCATCATACCATAAAATAAAGTAAAGAAGTTATAGAGATGAAAAAACACACAAAGAAAACTGGGTAAAAAAAAAAAAGTCAGAGAAATCAAGCAGAAAAGCAAACAAAGAGTGAAAATAACATTACTCAAAATAAAATAAAATATAAATAAAAAAAACATAATACGTTAGAAGAAATGCAGTAAGACGTCATTGCATGTCACCATAAAAATTTAAAAATAGGTGATCAATAAATTTAACACGTTTTTTTAAAGATAATTGATCGTGAAAAATAAAATAGTCTTAAAAATGGATAACCGTAAAAAAATAAAAAATAAAAACAATGATCTAAAAATTCAGTCAACTGTTGACAAAAAAAATTGACCACCGTCAAAACAATTGAGCGATCAAATCAATTTGAGCGAACTATAACCTGCAAGCAAAAAGCAAACAAGAATAAAAATAAAAGAAAAATGGGGGGAGGAAAGCCTGGGTCAGAATGTGAAAGAATAATTTCTAAATAAATTATCCCTTTCATGTTCAGTTGCTTTGAACGGATGGTACGATTTGTAATGGGATTGGTTTTTTTTTCTAATATATCGCAAATTATTTTTAAAAATATTGTAGTTTGAACAGTACAGGTGAAGTCGGATTCTAATAAACTCAAATACGAAAAAAAATCCCCAAAGACATATGCATTAGAATTCGACTTTAGATTCGGGTTTTTTTCTAATATATCGCACTATCTAGATTATTTTTGTATATTTTATTTTGTAGTAATTACGAAAATCACATTTTTGTGTTTTTAAGTTAAAATTTGTGATTTTTTGTGTTAAATAGGTGGTTGAAGATAAGGAACTTTAAAGAAAATATAGTAAGTTAAGTTATTTGTTTGATTAATTTGGAAGTTGTTGTTTGAATATTTTGTGTTAAATAGGTGGAGATTTGAGAAGAAAATATAGTAAGTAGATTTGTTGTATTTTATTGGTTAATTTAAGTTCGTTATTTTTTTAATTTTTATTTTGATATTTGAATTTTTGATGTTATTTCGAGAGAATATAGTTTTAATATTTTGTGTTAAATATGTGGAGATTTGAGAAGAATATATAGTAAGTAGATTTATATTTTATTGTTTAATTTAAGTTCATTTTTTATCTTTAATTTTTATTTTGATGTTCGAATTTTTGATGTTATTTCGAGAAAATGTAGTTCGAATATTTTGTGTTAAATAGGTGAAGATTTGAGAAGAAAATACAGTAAGTAAATTTATATTTTATTGCTTAATTTAAGTTCGTTATTTTTTAATTTTTATTTTGATGTTTGAATTTTTGATATTATTTCGAGAGAATATAATTTAAATATTTTGTGTTAAATAGGTGGAGAGATTTTGAGAATATGGAAAAATTGTTTGAATATAAGAGAAAAAATGTTTTCTTTTAATTTATGGTTGAAGATATTTGAGAAGAAAATATAGTAAGTTGATTTAATTTGTATTTTATTACTTTATTTAAGTTCGTTAATTTATTCAGATTTATTTGGATTTATTTATAGGTGGTTGAATAAAAAACGTTAAATTAATGATTTATTAGAAAATAAGCAAATACATAATTTAATTTTTAATTTAGGTTCATTAGTCATATATTATTAGAGGTATAAGAAAAAATAAGTAAGAAAGAAATAAGGAAGAAAGAAAGATTGGTAAAATTGATTAAATATTTTTTAATACTAAAAATTAAATTTCAAATATTGAAATATTTTCCCTTCCTTTTGATATGGTAGTTTAAAGTAAGATTACCTAAGTTATTTTTATTTTATTATGATTGTTATTTTTAACGTGGTAGATTTAGTCTCGGTTTACTAATATTTTCTTACTTGTCATGTAGGATGGCTGAGCAAGCTCTATTGTTGCATTTAAAGAATCGACACATTATTAGCCTTAGAGTTGATGAGCTGGTATAATTTTTTTAAAATTAATTTGTTACGAAATTAGTCACTTCTGTATTTTTTATTAATAATTATGTTTAAATAATATGTTTAAATTAATTTCTTTTTCTAAAACATCTTTGCTTGTTTTTGAAAACTCTAAATCATTTTTCAAAATTTAATTTTGGTTTTCAAAATCCACTTTGTTTTCAAAAGAAAATCATTTTCAATTTTGAGTTTTGAAATCATTTTCTTAAATTTGGAATTCATGGTCTCAAATTCCAAAAATAATTCATCGAAAGCATCTTGTAACTCATCAAATGAATATGCATTTGGATCATTAGAGTTAGAAGATACCTTGGGCTCATCGAGAGCCAAAACACCATCCACCTTAGGTGATTAGAGGAGGTTAGCACAAGATGGAACACCATCTTTCTTCTCTTCTTTGCCATAAATTCTCTCAAGCTTCTCCCACATTTCTTTGGCTCTTTTGCATTTGGAAACCTTCTAGGAAACTTCTTCATTGAGGCTACAAAGAAGGATGTGCATCGCTTTTGCGTTTAGCTTTGCCTTCGTGTTGTTTTCACTCTTTTGCTTCTTCATCTTCTTAGGAGCTTCCAAGTAGCCATCTTCAATAATGTCTCAAATCTCATAATTATGAGATTTGATGTAGAAGTTCATAACATTGCTACATTGGAATTATGCTTCTCCTTGGAAGAGCGGAGGACACGAGATAGAGCGGCATTCTTCAAATCTTGCCATTTCTTGATCGGAGAACTTCGAGCAAACGATCTTTACTTCCGGATGTTAGTCATTTGATGAAGACCTCGCTCTGATACCAATTGTTAAGCTCATTGCACGCTCAAATCGATCTCTAAAAACCGTCAAGAGGGTTGAAATTGCTTCCCGAATGAATTGGCTAAACTAGAAAATAGTAGGCAATTGTGCACAATGATTTTAGAGTGGTTCAACTCCCTCAATGGAGTCTATATCCACTACCTTAGCACACCACTAAGGATTTTCCAATTCACTACTATGAATTCTTCCTTTTGAGGTCAAAGGGATAACCTTACAACCTTATCTTTTCAATGGCTAAGATAGAACCACTCTAGTTTTTGTCTAAGGCTAAACTAGAACCTCTCCTTTTATAAGAGATTTGTGTAAACTCTAAAACCTCACTTAGGTGGGTGTTTACAAGAATTTAAGCTCACAAGAGTACAAAGGATTTACAATTAAGCACTCTCTCAAACACTATATACAAGAGAAATGAAAGAATAAGACTTAAAGCTAATTTCTCTTGATCATGTTGCTTGGATGTGTTCTCTTGTCTTCTTCAAGTGTTCCAAAGCTTGTATTTATGTTTGGAATGAGTTTCTAGCCGTTTATGGCCGTTGGGATGAGTCATGGTCGTTGGGGATGCAAAATAGCCGTTACCTACAAAAATTTCAGCATTTATAACTAAAGGGATCGATCATTTTTCAAATATATGACCGTTAGACAAACAAGGGATCAATCTCTTTTTTCAGGGGATCAATCCTTTTACACTAAATGGCTGAAGCAAGAAAACAAGTGTTTATTATCCAAAAAGGGATCGATCCTTTTACATAAGGGATCAATCCTTTTTGCCTTAAACCTTGAAAAATATTATTTTTAAGTGCAAAAATTATCATACTAATTTTGAAAAAGTTCGGCTAAGTTGGAAATCATTTGAAACAATTTTTTCAAGTTTGTTTGGACTTTAAATAAGTTTTCAAAATATTCAAACAAGTCCAAAAACATTTTTAAAATTATTATATCAAAATAAATATCCTAACAATTTTAAAATTTTGGAATGATTTAATTTTAAATTTTGAAAAAAAGTGTTTAACAATTTTTTAAAAAAAATTGAAACTTATTGAGAATTTTAAAATAATAAAAGGGAATTTAATTAAAATTTTAAAAAATTTAAAATATAATAAAAAAATAAATTTTATAGAGAACAATTAATTTTTAAATTTTTAGAAAGTTCAGTTTTAAATTTTAGAGGAGCCAAGACTCCCCAGACTCCTATATGATCTGCCGATGCTATAATAGCCTTGCCCTTGTAGCATTATTTTATAATGAAACTTTCCCATCACGTAATCTCTTTGTGGAAATTGGTTTTCATCTGAACTTGAGATTGATCCAAATTTGTAATTAATGACGACATCGGATCTGATATTTATAATTATTGTGTTATTTAGCTAAAACTTTTATTATCCTCTGCTTTAAACTTTTTGAATAGTCTCGCTTTAAATTCTATTTAGTAAAATTCATATTAAATATAAATATTAATAGATAAATTGAATTTAATTTAAATAATTTATCTACAAAATCATTAAATATTTGATTTTAGCTCCTCAATAATGATATTCGAATCCGTTTATTGTAAAAATAAAAAAGGATTTAGATTTCAGATAATTAATGTAACAATGTTTTTATCACTTTCTAATTCGTTATGAATAGCAATTAAAATATTTATATTCAAATATTTAAAACCTACGAAAAGTAAATATAATATCCATAAGTATCTAAAATTCATGGTATCCGTTATCTAATCACGATAGTACCGGTAGTATTTGACTTGAGAGTTTTTTAATGATGGTAAAGCATGTTATAATTATTAATAGATAATATTCCATTGTAATTTATTTTATATGACGTTTTAATAAATGAAATTCAGATTCGAGCAATATTATTTGTAAAATATATGCGCATTATCAAACAGTTAAAAAATATGAAAAAATATTATATTGTAATTGTCTTAAAAATGTTTAACAAAATAAATGAAGGAAATCATGTGTGTATCTTGCTTATTGTAATTCACGTGCATGTTGGATATATTTTTTTATATCCAATTTTAAAACACTTTTTGAAATCAATTAGGTACAAGTTTTTGGGCGTCGTAGGGGTGTTAACCCTTCCCCACACGTAACCTACCCCCGAACTTGTTTTCTTTGTTTTTTGTGGACCAAAATGTTATTTTGATAAATAAAATATTTTTTTATCAAAATACCCTTGTTTTAAAAGTGATCCAATCACACCTTTTTTTAAAAAAGATTGGTGGCGACTTCGTATTTTTATAAAGTTTTCCAAAACGTCAAAACTCCTAAAAAGGGTTGCGACAGTTGTGTGCATGTATTATTGATTTTAGCAGATATTGGGAGAAATCCCTACCTCTCATCGAGTTTGCCTACAACAATAACTATCAAGCTTCCATTAAGATAACACCGTATAAAGTGTTGTATGGCAGACGCTGCAGAACTCCTTTGTGTTGGACTGAACTCGGTGAAGGCAATATGTTGGGTCATAGCTTACTTCAGGAAACCGAAGAACGGGTTACCATCATCCATAATCGCTTGAAAGCTGCCTTTGACCGAAAAAAAGGCTTATGCCGACCTAAAGCGTAGGGATATATAGTACGAGGTTAGAGAGAAAGCCTTCCTCAAGGTTTCACTGTGGAATAAGGTTCTGAGGTTTGGTAAAAAAGGGAAGCTGAGTCCCCGATTCATTGGTCCCTTTGAAGTCATCGAGAATGTTGGCCCTGTATCTTATCGATTATTGTTACCCTCAGAACTGAGCAAGATCCATGATGTATTCCATGAATCAATGCTCCTGAAGTATCGCTCTAACCCTTCACACATCATCGAGCCTAAATCTATAGAGATTCAATCAAATTTGTCCTTTGAAGAGGAACCAGTTCAGATTCTTTGCAAAGGAAGTTAAAAGATTTTGCAATAAATCTATTCCGTTGGTTAAAGTACTTTGGAGGAGCCACACCGTTAAAGAGGAAACCTTGGAGTCAAAGGAGACAATGAGAGCGCAATACCCTTACCTCTTTGGTTCAAGTAAAATTTGAGGACGAATTTTTCTTAAAGGGGAGAGTTGTAACACCCCGAAAATAGGTCTAGTCAAAATTGGGTTTCGGTGATTGGAAACCCTACACCAAAAAATGTCAAAATATTGCATTGACTTTGACCGTGTGATCAATTATATCGATATAGGACTCTAAATGAGTCAATTTATTGATTAAGGACCTTATTGAATTTATTGGAAAATTGATTACTGACCAAATTATAAGAATTGAAAGTTTGGGAGCAATAGTGTAAGGTATAAGAAAATGAGGGACTACCTTTGTAATTTTTCCATTTTGAAGATGATTCACCTACTTGCTTTCATCATCTTCACGTGTTATGGTCATCATTTGTCAATAAAGGGTGACAATATTGATGTGGGCAATTATTGTTGTCTAATATGTGTAAAATAGGAAAATATGGATATTATTATAAGCTTATCCTCTATTGAGGGAAACCCTATCGGTTAAGTCCCTAAGATTTGATAAAGTGTTTAAAGCACTTGAAACATTATTGTATAGTAAAAAGGCTCCCACCGAGACTTCTATCTTTTGTTGTCTTCACCCTTTTCAAGTTTAAGCTCACACCTCCATTGTTATTTTCCTCAAACTCTCAAGCTAACACCTCTCTCGTTAAGCATCCAAAACTGAAGCTTTCTTTGATCTATTGATACTATTGGATAGCCATTTTTTGGGTAAGAATAACCCCAATCAATTTTCGGTTTCCATGGATTGTGGATGCTTAATTCCAAGCTAAAGTTATTGAATACCTATGCTAAATTCAATAGTTATTCCAATTTAGATATTGATTTCGATATCGTTGTATAGATTTAACATGTCCTATTGTTTTACCTAGCTCAAGAGTTGGAGAAGGAAAGTCCATCATCTCCATCAAAGGCTAGGAACAATGAAGTTGTTATTTGGGAGTCGTAGGAGTTTTGGAAATCAAGGTGAGTGTAGTTGAGTCTCGGGTTAGGCTAGGTGTCTTTCCCGATTCATTGACATTAAACTTTTGCATAGCTAACCTTTTTGTTAAAGGATATTGCATCGAACCTCTTTGGAGGCATCATTGGTAAGCTATTGTATTGGACATCGAATCATAGAAGCATTGGCTATTGAACATCGATAATAGTCATTGTAGTATCCATTGATAATGATATTGCTGTAGCCATTGAACATCAATATTGATATTGTTATTGCTATTGAAGCATTGCCATTGATATTGTCATTGTCATCGATATTGCTATTGTTATTGAACTTTGGATTCGAAAGGACATTGGATACAATTGGCATACCATAGAATTCATGAGTTCATTGGTATGGGTGTACTACGGTCCTTGGCTACGACCTTTATTGTGGCGAGGCGGAGGGATGTTGTGATATTGGTCAATTGGCGAGGCGGATGGACTAGACCATTCACTGATTTGGCGAGGAATAGGAATTCACATATTCACTATCTCGATTCGATCAAATGATTAATATTGAAACATGATATATTTGCCATTGAATATGAATCATAGCATTTTTATTGACAAAACATGATTTGGAATGCATCTCATCATTATCGATATTGTTTATGACTACCTCACTAGGGAAAGTATGCCTAATGCATTTCATCTCATGCATTTCATGTTAAATGGATCATTGCTTCAAGATCGGGGTTTGTTGTAAGTTTTGACAAGTCACTACAAGCTTAAAGTAATGTATATCATCCCTACAAACTTAAAGTAATGTATATCATCCCTACAAACTCTTAGTATGGTGGCAAAGTAGTTAAACTAGTTGCTTTTAGCCCTTTTTGTGTGTATATTGCATATAGCATGTATAAGTATTAAAGGTCGTAAATGTCTTTTTGAATTGGCTAAAAGTAGTAAAACTTGCATATTTGGCCTAAAAGGGTAAAAACCTAGTAAATAGATTCGTATGGCTATGAAATTTGGCATGCTAGCAGATTATGATGTTATAAACTTGCCTGCAAAATTTCATAAGAATTGGATATTGATTAACGGGTCAAATTGGATAAAAAACATACCAAATCTATCTTTACAAAGAGGGCGTATCGATACAGGTGATGGTGTATCGATATGGTATTGCATATTTGGACCTGGTCAACAGAGCGTATAGATACGGACTTTAGCATATCGGTACTAAAAGTCAATACTAGAATTTGGTTTGTAAAATTACATCGGTATGGCTTCAAGGCGTATCGATACTAGTTCATCTATACCGGTACAACTAAGGCTGTACCGATACGAGTTTTTATTATTGGAATCTAGTAATTTATAAATTGTGCATGGCGTACTGATACGACCCTTCGAGTATCGGTATCGATTTAGGTAATTCAGTTAGAAGTCTTGGTAACAGTTCTGAGAAGTTGCATACTAGTCACCGATGATTGTTTGGCCTAATTGAAGGGGTAAATGAATTCCATTTAGCATAAAAACTTTCATGCTCACTACTTAAAGACTGAATTTCATTGCGGTAAGGTTAATTTCAGCAAAGGACTCTTATTTTATGGAAATTGCAGATTAATCCTTAAAACTTGTAAATATTTAAATTTAGTCCTAAATCCCAGATAATGAGTCATATCGATCCATTAGTCCACTGTATAGACATGGTCATGTACTGCGACATTGAGATAATCTTTGTATGATTCATAGCTCACTAAATCATTAAGCAAACATCGAAATCGATCATCGTTTTGGACTTCGATAACATACTCCGTCCCAGTTTTTCACCAGGCCGGGAAGGGGGTGTTACAATTGTTAAGATTGATGAAGAAACTCTACCCAGAAGTCGGTTTGATTATGCCCGTGTTCTCTTGGGGTGAAATCTATATCGGATGTTTCGTCGGCCGCCACAATGTCCTTGAACGGAGATAAGTTCAATGTAAAGATGTCGACGGTTGCCTTCGAGGACTTTCATTGGATTTTTATGAGAGGGTTGTAGTGTAACTCTATGCCAAGGTTTCAGGCAAAAAAAAAAAGAAATAAGATTTTTATCTGAATACCGTCTGTTAATTAATTTTTTGGAAATTCTGTTTTGGATAATTGAACACCATTATAAGTACATTTAACATGTATTTTGTGATTCCAATCCTTTAAATCCTCGAACCACTCAAGAAATTGAAATAATAACATATGTGCAACGATTTTAGCTATTATCAATGAAGGTAATATAATATATTTTCTAAGAATTGATTGTGTTATTAACGTGGAGTCATTATTATTTGAGCAACTAAAATGCTATCTCAAGCTTCCATTTCTATCCGTATTTTCTCTTCTCACCGTGGCTGGATAGACGAAGGATCGCCGGTGCCCTCAACCGATGAAATGGCAAGTTGCCGCTTCGAAGACGTCCCGATTTGCAAAACTCTCTGTCAAATGATAATAATCCTGACAGGATAGCAAAGGGCAAACCAATTCAGTAGGTGGCCCCACCTCCGGGGTCAATAGAGCCGTTGTGTCTGCATGACGTTACCATATCTATGGCCACGGATATTTCAAGCTCCTCTTCGGGCCTCAGTGAGCCTGTTGCTCCAATATTGGACAAAGGGACGGGTCTGTTTTCTATAAAGCCTAGGCTCATTAAAAATACTAAGAGCATCTTGCCCTGGTTACTCAGATCACAGCCGGGTATTAGTAAACGGGCCGCCTTTAACCCAGCAGATGAGAACCAATTAAAGGCAAAAAATCTAAAGCGGCCTAATACCCAAGAATTACCAAATGGAGATGATCTTGGCTCAATCAAAACCCACGCCCTTTTAGTCACTCTGGAGGTTTGCAATTTATCAGGGTTGTTCTTTAAGGCCAACGACAAAGAAGTTTGCAGGAGAATCGTGGAACTGGTTTCGGATAGGGCAAAGACCTTTCTGAGTTCGAATTTTTTTGTTTTATCTATGAACCAGTGTTTCTTTCTGTCTTGGAATGTAAGAGGCCAAAAAGAAAGCATCGTTAAAAGACTCAGCTCAGTCAGCAAAGCTAGCATAATATTTATTCAAGAATCAAATTTGAAGGTAGTTGATGATAGAGTGGTAAATCAAATTAGCAACAAACGGAATAATTTCAGCTGGGTTTTTTCTCCTTCCATAGGCTCGGCTAGAGGCCTTATCTGTTTATGGGACTCAAAACGTTTTTGAGGGTAGATCAACCTTTATCCAGAATAATTTTATATTGCTGGTGGGGGGTTTACATCTCCAATCTAAAAGTCTTAACTGTATGTTGGTCAATATATATGTGCCAAGCGATTCTACAGAAAGACATTTGTTATTTATGGAGATACTGTCCAAAATCTCAGAGCACAATCTACCAATTTTAATGGGCGGCGACTTCAACGCATTACAGGTAGTTGAGGAAAGGATTGGGGTTAGTTTGAAGAGGGTTCTACACTTGGTCCAACTATCGTGACAAAGCAGCTTGGAGCAGACTGGATCGTTTTTTGCTATCTACGGAAGTAATAGGTTTCTGGCTAGATATTGTCCATCAGATATTGCCAAAAAACATATCGGATCATAATCCGATCTCGCTCACTATGGTTAATGTGGTCTTTGACTATTGGGCTGAAGACAAAGTATATGCAGAGCGGATTCTCAAGGTGTGCGACAACAAGAAGGGGACTGGTATAAACCATTTGCTTCGCCAGTGCAAGGAAACTTCCAAAAACTTGTTCACTTGGAAAAAGTCACAGGAGATTGAGTCCACCTTCTTAGAAAGCAAGAAGTCCAAGTTGGAGGGGGAAATCGCAAATGGAAATTCTAATCCTAAAGTTATTGCTGAGCTACGTTCCATTAGAACTAAGTTATGGGAACGTATCAGAAAAGTAGAAAGAGAGTGGCTTCAGAGATGGAGACTAAGATGGTTCAAAGTAGGAGACAAAAACACAAAGTATTTTCATATAATTGCTTCTACCAGAAGAAGGAAGAATTCAATTGACAACTTAAAGAGTGGGGGATTCAATTTTGAGGGAGCTCAAATCGATTAAAAAGGCCATTGAACGCCACTTCATGAACTCTTATCGTGTATGCTCAACTATTAAAGTTGATCGGTTGGAATACAACTTAAAAAAATTGAGCAGTGAGGATGCCAGATTGTTAGAGAGGCCTTTTACTTCAGATGAAATTTGGTCAGCTTTGTTTGAGCTTGATGGGTCAAGAGCACCGGGGCCCGATGGTTTTAACATAAACTTGTAGAAGAAGTTCTAGAATCAATTAAAAGATGAGATTTGCCATTTCTTTACAGACTCCTTTGACGGAATCATCTCAGACTACTCCTTCAATCACCCTTTTATAGTTCTCATCCCAAAGATGGTAAATCCGAGTTGTTTGGAGGACTTTCGACCTATTAGCCTGGTAGGCTGTATCTACAAACTCCTCGCAAAAGTGCTTGCATTGCATTGCGTCTTAGCCGAGTATCAAATGAGATCATTGGAGAATCGCAATTTGCGTTTTGTCCAGGCAAGCAAATATTAGACTGCTCTCTCATATCCAACGAGATCATCGACTATACAAGAACGAGGGGCCTGCCTGGCATTGTTTTTAAAGTCGACTTTCGTAAAGCATACGACTCCGTTGAGTGAGATTTTCTCCTGTTTTTCATGCAGCAGATGGGCTTTGGGATTCAACGGTGCTCGTGGATAAAACAATGCATTTCTTCCGCAAAACTTTCAGTGTTGGTTAACGGCTCTCCCACTAATGTTTTCCATATTTCACGAGGATTGCGGCAAGGATGTCCCTTATCCCTATTCTTATTCAATATAGTCGCAGAAGCCCTAAGCTCTTTGCTCAACAAGGCAGTCTTAGAAGGCTTATTTTCTGGTTTTAAGATAGGCAATGGTTCTCTCGAAATCTCACGCATACAATTTGTCGATGATTTAATTATATTTTGCGGAGCTGGTGAAACACAAATAAGGAATGTGGTTCGTATTTTGAGAGGTTTTAAGCTCGTTTCTGGTCTCAAACTAAACCTCAATAAATCTAACATCTTTGGAATTAATGTGGACGATTGTTCGATTGAAAACTGGGCAAGAATTCTTCATTGCAGAAGCGAACAATTCCCCAGCTTATACCTTGGCCTTCCCTTGGGACAACCAAAAAATTCTGCTGATATATGGAGGCCGATTGTTGACAAATTCAGAAAAAAAATTGCTAGGTGGAAATCTAAACTGCTTTCTTTGGGGCCGAATAACCTTAGTGAATCTGTGTTATCTAATCTTCCGATGTACTATATGTCAATGTTTCCTATGCCAGCCTCAATAAGTTCCCACATTTCAAAGTTGATCGCAAACTTTCTTTGGGGTTCACTAGACCGTAAAACGATTAATTGGGTGAAATGGGAGACATTGTGCCTCCCAAAAGAAGCAGGAGGTCTTGGTTTGTACGACTTCAAGTTGAAGAATAAAGCAATGCGATGCAAATGGCTTTGGAGATACAGAACCGAGCCAAATAATCTGTGGCGTAAGACCATAGCAGCCATATACGAGACCAACTCAGGCTCTTTATTGCCTAATAATCTCCAACCCTCCAACAAATGTTGGATCTGGAGGAGTATATCATCACAGCTAATCTGTCCCGATAATAACTTTATTCAAAACACTCGATTCCTTGTGGGAGATGGAAGAAGCATTCAGTTCTGGGCCGACCCTTGGGTAGGTAATAGATCTTTGAAAAAATTATTTCCCAGTAACTAGAACTTGGAATATCGAATTGCGGAGGACCTTATTCGACTGGGAACTAGAAGTTTGGGACTCTTTCAGGAATGTTATTAACTATTGCAGAATCAAACAGGATATTCCAAATAGAATCCGATGGTCAGCAGACTCTAACGGAGTTTTCAGCATTAAGTCATTCTATAAGGTTTCTTCAAATGCTTCTCATGCTGCTGATTCTGTTTGGAAGATCGTGTGGTGCAACCTTGCTCCACCTAACGTTGAAGCGTTTGTGTGGAAAGATTTAATTGGAAGAATTCCAACCAGATTTGAACTGATGAAAAGAGGCGTTCTTGTTCAACCCTCTGCATTATGCCCTTTTCGTTCAAAGGAATTGGAAACCATATCACATTTGTTTTGTCATTGCTCATTTACTTGGAGTCTTTGGCAAAAATAGTGGAGTTTGTGGAAGATTTGCTTTGTCATTTTTGCAAATCTGAGATTTGCTTTGGCACTACAGTTTTCCTTCATTTTAATCATACAATTATATTTTAAAAAATATTTTAATATTTAAAAAAAAAACACGAAAAACCAACAACATTTTAAATTTTTAGACAAATATCAAAATTTACTATTATTAATCTCTCTTTAAACTTATTATATGTTAGACTGACCCATTATGTGATGCAAGCTGTAACGTAGAAGAAGGTTTTAGTCAAAATTGGTGGCTGAAGATGTTGTCTTGTTGTGATGAAGTAGAAGCAAAATTCAATTTCCCAAATATGATATATAATATATCAAATTAGGATGAGATGCATTTCTCAAACCCAGTTTGTTGTTTTTTCTTGATGTGTTGAGTTTTCCTATTCAAGCCAAATTGAATGCTGTTTTTAATTGTATTGACTGTTGACTGTTTTATAAAGAATAACCCCTCAATTATATATTTTATTTATTTTTAGTTCTTAAATTATTTTTTTGATCTATTTAAATTATTGTTTGCGATCATTTTCATTTAAACCTAATTTTATAACATATAAAACCAGATTTGTCTTCTTTTTCAAAAAACGAAAATATTCTTTATTTTATTATATCATCAAAGTTGAAATTAAAAATTGAGTAATTTTTATTATCATGACACATCAGTAAACAATCATAAAAAATTATCAAAATTTAAAAAAATTATCGATCCTTTCAAATAAAAAAAATGCTATTAGAAATGTCACAAAAACAATCAACATGTCACATGAACATATTAAAATTACCATAAAAACAAACAAAAATTATTATGAGAACAGGCAAATAAACTAACATAAAAAAATAAAATATGACTTACGACCAATCAAAATATCATTTAACTTAACAAAAAAGAACATCTTTATCTCTTTTTTTATAGGCTTAATTCACTTTTTATACCTTTTCTCAATTTGGCATTTAATTTTTTTTTAGGACAAAGTACCTTTAAAGTTTTTGATATTACCCATTTTATCCTAAAAAATAACCCCGTTTAAAATGTTTTGCTCTGATCAATAAGAACTTGTCACGCCATTTTCTTTATTTATTTTTAAATTTTAAAATAAAATTAAATATATTAAAATATTTATTAATTTAATTATATTTTTCAAAATACTCTTCTTCCTCAATTTTTCCTCCCGAAAACTACTGATTATTTTGTTCCACAATTGAGCAAATTTTGCATCCTCTTTCTCTTTATTAAAGGGTGGCTGAGAAAATAAAACGTATTAGATGAAAGTATCAGAGTACCATGACCATCGATTATTTTATTCGATAACATGCACCAAAGAAAATGGGGACTTGAATTTTTTTAAAAACTTTCAATTGATTAAATCCTCCTCAAAAGCAAAAAATTTAATGTTTCAATTTGCAAAGGCTTTTTATAAAAATACCATTTGAGAAAATGGGGACTTGAAAATTGATAAAAACCAAAAAAATAAAGTTCATGGATCAAAATCAGTAAGTATTTCATGAGCTTGAAAAATCCCTAAGTTTTATTCGGGAAATGGGGGAAGAAGAAAGGTGAAGAAGAAGGGGTAGATGGGGAGATGAGTTTATATTACTATATTATATTATATTTATTTTTAATTTTTTATATATTAAATTGAAAAATAAGAAAAAAATAGGTGATGTGGTGCGTTTCGATTGGTCAGGACGAACTTTTTTTAACGGTGTTAATTTTTTGAGATGAAATGAGTAACATCGAAAACTTTAGAGACACTTCGTCTTGAAAATAATTTTAAGTATCAAATTGAAAAGATATAGTTTAGGGAGCAAAAATGAATTAAGCCTTTTTTATATAAAAACTTATTTATACTTTTTTATAAGAAAACATATCAAATAAATTTGGAGAATAATCTAAATGAAAATTAATATTTAATATGTAAAAAATGTAAAAAAATATTTAGGGGTATAAGTCAAATTTTACAGTACTTACAGATGACGAGATCTCTTTATTTAATATTAAAAAGATGCTACTTGCAAATAGCAAATCTCTCATGTATTATAAAAAATAGTTTATGTCTCAAATATTTTCTAATATTTTTTATATTCTAAATATTAACTTTTATTTGCGCTAAAAATTTAAAGGAGCCAAATATATAATTGAATTTACGTTTCATTATAAAATTCAAATAAAGAAATATTATTCCACGTGGCTCTCGGTCCAATTCCACCAATAAATATTGTCTCCTTCGCTAACCAGCTTCAAACTTAAAAAAGCACCGGTTTTCATTGTCCGTTCATTTTTGGTCCTACAAGACGAAACAGAGAATACCAAACAGAGAGGGAGAGGGTGTATCGTCGGTGGTGGAGATGCCTGACATCGACGACCTCCCAAAGAACGCCGCCAACTACACCGCTTTGACGCCGTTATGGTTCTTGGAACGAGCCGCCACGGTTCATCCCACCAGAAAAGCGGTGGTCCATGGATCTCGATCCTACACGTGGCTCCAAACTTACCAGCGCTGCCGTCGCTTGGCTTCAGCTCTTTCTAAACGCTCCATCGGCGTCGGTAGCTCGGTAATCAAACGACTTTCCGTCTCCTTTCGTCACTATTAACAATTAAAAAAAATTCAAAAGCTTTTAATTCTGTTTTGCTTGCTCTTTTTTTGATTTTATAAGCAAGAAACATTAGTACTAGTATAACTATGATCATATTTTTGTTTAGTGGACTGGACCCGGTCTAGATCCATGTTTGAGGGGTTCTTTTTCATGTAATCTTGTTCAATATATTTTATATTTATATAATTTTTGATACGTTAATAATTCGTATTAAATAGCTGTCTGAGACGTTTTGTATATTTGTTTAGTGAACCTGTGGAGTGGTCCAATGTTAAAAGATATATATTTCATCTAGGTGACTTGGGTTAAAATACTATGCGTGCCCGGAGTGCGTATTATCAAAGGGTTAAGAAAAATGAACAATACTGCATTGTAATCACACCAGTATATTTAATATATATATATATTTGTTTAGTGTTTTAATCGTGTCGATGTTGTCAAGTAGTAGTAATTAATATTGTTGGTCTTGCTTGTTCCGTGTTGTTGTTCTGTTGATCATTATGATTATGGTAGTATTAGTGACATGAGAAAGAAGCTTTAATGCTTGATTTGTGGTCCTAATTTGGTACTGGAATTGCCAGTTCTATTAACTAATAACTAGTTGCGTTTAGATTGTTTATACTATGACTGTCTTTATGGAACTTTATTGGCTTCATTGCTTGTTTTCATTTTATGTATTAAAATTGGCAGGTTGCCATAATTGCTCCAAATGTTCCTGCTTTATACGAAGCTCATTTTGGGATTCCGATGTCTGGGGCTGTTATAAACACCGTCAATATTCGCCTAAATGCAGCAACCATTGCTTTCCTTTTGGGTCATTCGCAATCCTCCGTTGTGATCGTGGACCAAGAGTTTTTCAATTTGGCAGAGGATGCTTTGAAAATCATGAAGGAGAAAAGCCAAGGCGATTTCAAGCCTCCACTTGTTATAGTCATTGCTGATAAAAGCTGTGACCCGAAAACACTTAGGTATGCTTCGGGACAAGGAGCCATCGAGTATGAGAAGTTGTTAGAAAGTGGTGACCAGGACTTTGTGTGGAAGCCTCCTCAGGATGAGTGGCAAAGCATTGCTTTGGGATATACTTCCGGCACGACTGCCAGCCCGAAAGGGGTGGTACTACATCACCGAGGGGCATATTTAATGGCTTTGAGCAATCCTCTTATATGGGGTATGAATGAAGGAGCTGTGTACTTATGGACTTTACCAATGTTCCATTGTAATGGTTGGTGTTTTCCGTGGACCCTCGCAGCTCTTTGTGGAACTAACATATGCCTCCGACAGGTAATTTCTGTCTAAAAAATTGCTTATTGGTTCTAGGAGTGATTTTGTTGAAATTCTGAAGTTGTTGTATTCGGTATAATGTAGTGTTATTATGCTATGCGGCCCTTTCTATATCCTGCTTTCGATTTGTCATGATTTGAGCTCATTGTCTGATACTTCATGAGGTCATTAATCCAAGATAAACAGCGGGGATTAGAATGTTGTGCAATTTATCTATGATCATAGCTTGTTACTTATTGATGTCCTTGTTCGTTCCCGTCGTATATGCATTGCAGGTAACAGCAAAGGGAGTCTACTCGGCCATCGCAAAGTATAGCGTGACTCACTTCTGTGCTGCACCAGTGGTTTTAAATTCCATAGTTAATGCCCCACCCAAGGACACAATTCTGCCTCTCCCACATGTTGTTCATGTAATGACAGCCGGTGCAGCCCCACCCCCTTCGGTTCTTGCTGCAATGTCTCAGAAAGGTTTTCGAGTGACCCACACCTACGGTCTCTCGGAAACTTATGGTCCTTCTACAGTGTGTGCATGGAATCCTGGATGGGACTCACTGCCACTCGAAACTCAAGCTCGTCTAAATGCACGTCAAGGTGTCCGTTATGTTGGTTTAGAGGGCCTAGATGTCATCAGTACTCAAACTGGTCAGCCCGTTCCTGCTGACGGAAAAACTGTTGGAGAGATAGTTTTTCGGGGTAATATTGTGATGAAAGGCTACTTAAAGAACCCGAAAGTCAATGAGGAAACATTTGCTAACGGTTGGTTTCACTCTGGGGATCTTGGTGTGAAACATCCAGATGGGTACATTGAGGTAAAAGATAGGTCAAAGGACATAATCATATCCGGAGGCGAAAACATCAGCAGCGTGGAGGTGGAAAACATTCTCTATTCACACCCTGCAGTACTGGAGGTATCTGTGGTGGCAAGGGCAGACGAGCGGTGGGGAGAGTCGCCTTGTGCTTTTGTAACCTTGAAGCCTGGGGTAGATAAATCCGATGTAAAGCGATTAGCCGAGGACATAATGAAGTTCTGCAGGGCCAAGATGCCAGCGTTTTGGGTTCCAAAATCAGTGATATTTGGTCCATTGCCAAAGACTGCTACTGGTAAGATTCAGAAGCATGTATTGAGAGCTAAGGCAAAAGAATTGGGACCCGTCAAGTTGAGCAAGTTGTAATAACAATATGAAGCAGAGATTGCTTTGATAACTGTTGTATTTTGTACCGTCCAGGAATTCTGTGGCAGCCTTGTACTATTAGCTTTAAAAATATTTTACTGAACTTTTAATCATGTTTCTTGCGTTCACCGATTTTAAATTCGTTTTTATTATAATTATTTATCTTTTAAATGATTTTAATTCGAAATTGTTCACTGTAACGACAATTGACGATAATGATCATAGTACTGGATTGGATCTGGGTTCAAGATTATGGGGAAGATTCGTCTTTTTCTTTAGTACAGCCCGAATGCTTTATTCAACTATTAAATGAACCAGCCAATGTTCTTGAAATTCTAAAATGAATCAGGTTCAAAACATAATATAAATTCTAAGATTTATATCTTTCGATTTCTGAAAGCGGAAGAGTTTGTTTATTTTTATATTAATTCATTTGAAATTTGTCGAATGAAAAACTGTTCTGTTTTCAATTTTTTATGTAAATAATCTACATAAATATTATTATATCAAATTAATGAAATTTAATTATCAATACTCTTTCGTTTAGTTAAATGATTTTAAGCTTAATACTTAAATTTTATAACAATAATGTTAAGCGTGTATATATATATTTGATCAAGAAGAAAGACATTTCATTCATAACTAAAGAAATAAGTATATAGTGGGCCCGGAACAAAAGAAATTAGGGTCAAAACAGGTGGTCGGAACCTTAAACGAAAAAAATGAGACATCAAACTTCAAGGGTGCAATTGGTTCATGGTCGAATATAAGATTAGATCGAGACTAAAGGTGCAATTGGTTCACGAAATATAAAATTACCTTTGGGAATAAGACTTCGGAACTTAACGCTATCGAGAATATTATATTATTTTATTTAGTTTATTTAATATGAATATAAAATTATTGTGTTTGGTTGGGGAAATATAAAATTATATGAAAGTAAAATTTACTAAATTATCCATGTGTTATACTTTCTTTTCAACATGTTAAATTTTTAATATTAAATTAAAAATATTTACGCAAAAAGTCATAAAACTATTTTTGTTACACTATCTAAAATTTGTAAAATATATATTTATCATATTATTAATATAATTATAATATTAAAATTTTTAAATATATATTATATTTGCATACCCTTGTTACTCTCTTAAAATATTTTGTGAATTTTTAAATGCTAAATATTTAATTTGTTCAAACTTTTAATTTTTTATTAGTTGGGACAAATTGCCAAATAAATTAAGTTTTTTCTCTCCCCAATCTTGCACCGCCTCTTCATTTGGTTTCTTGGTCGGTGGCCGGCAACTAGTTTTAGTACTGGTTGTCGACCACCGGGATTCATTATTTTTTGTTTTTTTATATTCTAATAAAAATCTTTGTCCTTGTAGCACGTATTCCCTTTGTTTTCATGACACGTTTTTTTTTTGTTCGTTTCATCTGTCGTTTTGGCATGATTTCAACATACTTTAGCCGTTGTTTGGTTCTCGTATAGAGATCTTCACAGCGCTAGTTCTGATTTTGATTCTATCGGCGGTCATAGAAAGGTAGATCCTCACTCGGCTGATGGTTGTTTGTCGATGTAATCAGATCTGGGTAGCGGAACAATCTGTCTGATAGTTTAGTTCGCTCATCACTCCTTTTTCACTCCGTAAAGCGTCTCTTTGGATAGAGACAAGAAAATTCATGAATACTTTTAAATTTTTTCGGTATGCTAATCTCTATAGAAGTATTTATTTTTCTTTGTACCTTTGGGTTTTGTATGTGATTTTGGTAGACTATTCCCATTATTCTCCTTTCTAGATGCGTTGTATTATAAATACCCTTCATGGTTATTAACAAAATCCAGTTGTCATTGTCAAATAAATTTACCAAATAAATTAAAGTAAATAATAAAATAAATCTAAAAATTTTAAAATAGTGATAAATATTTTAGATAATATGTTTAACCTACTATACCATTTTATAAGATGGTAAACATCTTATAAATAAAAGAATAAAATTAAAACATCAACTTTTAACTTATTAATGTTAATGCAATATGCATTCTCAACATATAATTATAAACATCATAAGTATAATATTAATAAAAACACATTAAATATTAAAATAATATAATGTGTAACACCATTTAAATATTAAATAAAAATATTAATTAATTTACACAACAAATATTTAATCGCCTGATTAAAAATTCAACAAATAATTCATATAAACAAAATTTATTAATTTAAGGACAATATAGTTTAAATGAATGAGAATTGACAATTAACTAAGAAACCTAAGACAATCACATTTCTACCATTTAATAAAAAAAACACTACTATTTAAAATATAATATTATTTCTTCGAAAAATGTTTTCAAACCAATCATGAATGAACATGTTATTTAAAAAAATATTTTTTCTGATAATATTTTTTTCCGTAAACCAAAAGTTCCTTAAAAGACAAACGAAAGGATATACAGATAGTAAATCCCAAAGCTCTTTTCGTCGGCAAAGCTACCGGAGAATTGTTTTACTATTTTTCTGAAAGATATATTTTCTATATTAGAAATATAGTACAGGATGTTGTACGATAGTTTTATCAAATTTTAATGCATTTCCCTATACCAATTATATTATCAATATATTTGTATAAAAAAAAAATCTTTGATTATGTGATTAGGGACGACGTTATTAAGAAAATGAAAGAGATTTGTGCTTTCAAATTTTTATTTAATAATAATTTTAGTCTTTATTAATTTAAATATTTGTCAAATTTAATATTAATTCTTTTAATTATAGATTAATTTTTTTAATAATTTCAAATAGTTTTATTTTTTCTTATTGTTTAATAACTATCTAATAATGATATCCCTAACTCTTGTCTCCAATCCTCATGTATATTGGGGAGTCTAAAATACGACAGTTTAATTTAAAGCTAAAATATTAGGCTCTTTTATAATATTTAAGTTGAGTTTTTTACGAAAAATTTCAAAACTGATAAAAAAAACCCCACAAAATTAAAACATTGTTAAAAAAAATGAAGTTTCGAAATTTGTCAAAAATTATAAAAATATTCAATCTAAAATATTATCGAAGTAACATTTTAGATTTTTAGACAAATTTTAAAACTTGTTAATTTTTAATCGTATCCTAAACATGTTTCACCCCAAGATTCACTCGTTTACGGGGACGAAATTATGTGGAGATAGGGAGGAGCAATCGCCCCTTACTTCTGAAGAATTTTTTTTACTTTTGTTATTTTATTTAAAAAAATTTAAAAATTAATTTATTTATAAATTTACTCTATACTTTTAAATATTTATATTTTATCTCCTAACCTCAAATCTTAACCTCGTTTATATTACCGAATACAAAGCTCGAAAGTGGATCGTTACAGAGTTTACATCAATCAATCAATCCGTGGTGATTGAATCGTGTCTTTGCACGCAACGAAAGAAAGGTTAATGTGTTTTACGCCACAGATTAATGACTTAATAACGGTACCAATTTTTGGAGTACAAGTTGAATCTACTAACCTCGCTAATCAATTTCTCTTAACCAACATCCGTAACAAACTTGAACTCTATGTCTTTCAATTGATTATACTTATTTTATTTTACAAAAAGTTTGATCGTTAAAAAGTGATAGAATTTACCAACAATCAGTTAGTCTGATAAGATGAAATACAAAATATATTAAATATATTTAGAGGTTCAAATTTTAACATTGTAATTGAAAAAAATTGAATTGAGAATGTCACTTCATAATAAGATTTTATAAAATTCAATTCGAATTAGTCCGTCAGTAAACCAAAAATTAATAATTAAATAATAATAATAATAATAAAATTCACTTCAAAATATTATTTAATAATTTCTTTATTTATTTGTAAATTCTCAATTAAATTAGTGCTCGAATTAATCGTGACACAACATTTAGTAAATCAGTTAATATTATTACACATATTCGAGAGAGATATTTGTAGAACTACTTTGGTTATACACGCTTTCGTGATCATTTGTGCAATTAATCTTTTAATAATCGAATCACTGTATTCTTTTTATCAATGACAACTAATTTTTATTAGTAAAAATAATAAAAAAATCAAAATTACAACGCATTTAAGTAAAGAGAGAAAAATGGGACAATAGTCACTAAAAAATTTATACATAAAACAAATTATTAAGCGCAAATATACGAAAACTTTCCCTTAAAAATGACTACCAACATCAAAAGAACCCAGTAATTTTCTTAAAATTTTATTGTCTTTGTCAACGAAACGTTTTACGAAATAATAAAGGAGTGGTAACTCGTGAGCGTACCAAACTATCTGGCAGACAATAATCAACCAGTAACCTTCATAAAAAGAACCTAGTAACCTTTTATCCAGGGACGGAGCTAGGATTGAACATTTACATGGGCCGAAATATTGAATTTAAAAAATACAAGGGTTTATTAAGTATTTAAAACTCAAAATTCATGGGGCAATACCTAATTTGTCGAATATTTAAACTTATAAGGACTTAAATTGATATCAGACCAAAAAATTAATAATGCGGGCTCATTATATTTTGTTCAATCCATACTTGATTATATATTTAATAAACTCTTGTAATTTTTAATTTGAACATTTATTTTTACAGGGGTCAAATGATAATTAAACCAAAATCGATCAAATATATTAATTTTATAACAGGGGCCGGGGCCCCAAGGGAGTTCCATCCCTGCTTTTATCAAAGAGGAGATCTGACTATTCGTGATCACCGACAGACCAATCAAAAAACAAGTGTCGTTAAGGGTCATTGTTCGAGCACCAAAATGACTGCAAAGATATGCAAAAAAGTACTAAAAGCTATAAAGAACGTGCCACAAGAGCCGGAAAAATGTGTTACAAAGATAAAAATTCTTATTTAAAATAAAAAAAAACAAAGGACATAGTGAAAAAACAAAAGAAATAATACACACCGACAGTCAGCAACTAATACTCAAATTAATACCGTCATCGGTTAAACAAAAAATAAAAAAAAGAAAAAACAATATAAAAATATAAAGAAAAAACTTAAGTTAAGGGAAGAAGAAGACGGCGATCACTGTATTTTAGGTTTCATTCATGTAGATAATGTACGTTAAATACTCTTGTCGCTAAGTATATTATAATAAATGTAATATTCTCTATCCATATGATATAAATGTAATATTTGAAATTAAACCCACTTACATTCACCTAAAATAGGTTTACACTTATTTATAACATTTTTACTTTTAATATTTTAATAATTTGATAATTAAGTTTATTATATAAATAAACTTGTCACGCGCATAAAAAATTGAGTCAATTTAATAGTTATATCATATCGTTTTAAAATCTTTCTTAACGAATAAATATTTAATAGTTGATAGTTTTTTTATATCAAACAATTAGTTAGACATTTTTAATGTACTCAAAACTTCAAATTCATGATATAAATGAATTAAACATCAAATGTGATTGTTGGAATGTTGAATTATTAACTGTACAAAATATTATAAAAATGTGTAAAATTAAAGTAGGTGCCAATATATACATTACACATACATACTAGTCCTACACATACTCACTTTGGGATTGAATTATGAAAACTTATTTTTTAAAAAAGAAAATGGAAAAAGAGATCGGACACATATCAATCATAGTCCTGATTTTGAAATTTTTACTTTTTATGGCAGTGTTCTTTAGGATAATCCACGAGACAATCAAAATAGAAACATATAAAACAGTGAGAAAATTCAGGCAACTATCCATACAGTTTTTAGAAGTGTGAAAATGGGAGTAGTGGATAAGTAACAAATAAAAACAACAAGAATAAAATCGAGAAGGCTTAATATAATAATAAGTGCCCAAATTATCTAATTTTCTTATTTTAAGTGCTTAAATTATATTACATCTCTTTTAAGTGCTTAAATTATTATATTTTTTAGGGGCCTACACTTAAAACTTGGTATGGAAGTTCCGATTGAATTTCGAGTGATATTGGTCATCAGATTGACATCGATAACACATACCAAGTCAACCAATCATGCTTGAAAGTCAACTAAACATATTCCGAAACATACTTATGAACACCAAATCAATTACAGTTTGAAATATGCTCTAAATAACCTAAATTATCAATTTAGGATCATGTATTGGTACTGGGTCAAAGGAATCCATATTGTCTTCTAGAGTCAAAATTCACCGAAACGAATCCAAAAAAATCCAACAAAATTCACTTAAATTTAAAGCTTAAACATTCCACAGCAAGTCTACATGCATCATGGATCCAAAAATGTCCCAATAAGTAGTATGTCAAATTTCATTCGAACCGGAATCACAAAACATGCTCAATTACAACTTTAGTAAGTTTAGAGACTAAATTATAAAATCATGAAACTAAAGGGACTAAATTATAAAGTTGCAATTGAGCATGATTCTCGACTCTGATAGGTATGAAATTTGCTATGCTGCTTATTGAGATGACTTATGATCGTATGATGCATCTAGATTTGTTGATGAATGTTTGAGCTTTTGTTTTGAGCAAATTTTGTTCGATATGATTCGGATTCATTTCGGTGGATCAATTGATTCACGATATTCGAGCTTATTCGTCTAGGTCGGGTATTGTGGGTTACATATGGTCGATACCTTGTCTTTGGTATTGATACTTGCAAGAAGAATATATAATATCAATACTTCTATCTAGGTAACAATACTTATTCATCTGGTATCTATACCTTTACTCAAAATTACAGATTTTAGTTTAATTTTTTTTTATAGCAACTCTTAAATTTGTCTTAGTTGAGCCTTTCATGCATCCAAACACCCACCAACATATTTTAAACGTATCAAACATTCTAAAACACCTTTCATACATGCATAACCTCATTTTATCAAGATTTGAGCATGCACAAGTAATTTCACGCTTCAAAATGCATTTTCAAGAACCTAATATGTCAAAATTTACCTAAATGATCATCTCATGATGCCAACAAGTTTCAATGGTTATATTCAATTTATTATCCAAATAGAATACTGCAGAGGACATTGAGCCTCCGAGTTCACTCCATTCAATTTTTTTTATACTCATCTAATTGTTAGTCTTGAAGGATAAGAAAGACATTAGTGTACGTCTCCAATTCATTTTAAAAGGATAGGAATGCTATCACAATACTCTCTGTTTGAAGCCTCGTAAGCAACGCCTTGTCATCCAGATAAATTCTTGTTCTCCCAATCTCAATCCGATTGTTGATTTTTTGTGATAAATTTCTTCAATCTCATCCCAATTTCGTGCAATTTTCAAGCCGAAAAGGCAAAATTCAAAGTGGGGTCTCATTGTTGATTTTTATGAATATGATCCACTAATGGCCAATTCTCAACCAGTCATTTCCCTTTCTTTACATGCAAATTGTTGTTTATTTTTATTACTTTATTTATTTATATATAAAATTTTCTAGAGCGTTGGGAGAGTATCCCATTCCTGAATCAAGTATGCTCAAAATTTAAAGATAAATCATTTAGAAATAGGAAAATTTTACTAGGGCGCCGCACACCATTAAACATCACTAACGTAATACACTGTTGTAGCGACGTTTTTTTGAAAAATATATTCAAATTGGTTCGAGGTATGCCACCCTTTTGAGAATATTTATTTAAAAGGGGAATTTTTTTAAAACATGTATTTGAAATAAAAACTTGGAGCCGCCACCGGTCACTTGGATTAGGTAGACTGGACACCGAAAACAAAACCAGAGTTATTACGGGTTTGAGAGTCGGTTACAAGTGGGGAAGGTTTCTCATCCCCACCACGCCCAAACTTGGTATCAAATCAATTACCGCTTTGTTAATATTGAATTTTGCGAGTTAAAGTGACGATTAGATCAAAACTTAGTTATACATGCGAGTTCATTTTAAGGCTCATTATTCGAGAATAAACGAATGACCACCACCACTACAAACTGGTACTAACCACATTTACTCTCAAATAAAAAGACACCGCATTAGCAGTTTATATTCCGGATGCGAGATATAATAACATGGCATGAAGCATAAAACAAGACAAAATAAAAGATCCACATGTCAAATACATAAATATTATACATACATATATGCGCATAAACATATATACATACGTAGAGACTTTGGCAGTAGCCAATAGCCATATATAATATTTGAAACTATATATTGTACAATATATATACATAAAGCATGTAATAAAAAAATTATGTATAAACCATTTATTATATATGTACAAAATATACATTTAGATATAAAAAATTTTGGTTTTGGCAGCAACCACGTGTGTGTATATATATATATATATTAAAGCTACAAAATATATATTATATAAAAACATATAATACATATATATATATATATCAAAACCATATATTATACAATATATAAAATTATATATTATATACCATGTAAACTATATTATATAAATACACATTGTATACATGTATAGTAGTGTCTCAAACTATATATTACATAATATAGAAAATATATACTTATTTATAAAACCATATATTTAAATGTTACATGTAGAATATAAATATATATATATATATACATTAAAACTATATACTATGTTTTATAAAACATATATAATATACATATATCAATACCATATGTTATATACTATATGAAAGCATATGTTATACGTTATAAAACCATATATTATATTAAAATCATATATTATACTAATATAACATATACATACACCAAGGCTACATTATACATATATATCATAACAAGGCAAGAATACTAAACATCAATAATAAATAAGACTGAAAAATTAAAGAAACTAAGTTACAGGGCAGAAAATAAATATGCATGAAGACATGGACGAAAAAAAAACAATTGAATCTACGAAATCTGATTAAATCATGAAAAATGACCAAATTAAAAGAACAAAGAATATTTTGGGGACTAAAAGGAGAATTTGACCACTAAAAACCGAATTAAGTCTGAAAACTTTGGAGACCACGGTTGTGATTTCGAAACGCGGAAGGGCCTCGCACATAGTTTCTAAAACGCATAGGCCCTTAAATGTCTATTATCCCATTTTTAAAATAAAACAAAGTATAAAACTAATATTTTTGAAAATGAAATCCTTTTGCCATTTTTTTTTATAAAACTCATTCTCTCATACCATTTTTCTCTAAAAAAATTCAAATCAAAATCTCAAAACTGATGATCTTCCGCTGTGAGCGGCGGCCGGCGAACCTCGAAACGAACCAGAAACACCCGCCTTTCTCTTTCAAGTATAGATCTAAACTCGTTTTTTTAGAGTACCCCTTTTGACTCAAATCTGAAAAAGTCGGGGCCTTTTCCTTTTAAAACATGCAAAAAAGTCCTCTTTTTGAAAAAATTTTAACCGGCTCACCACTCACGGCTCTCGAACGAAAATCTAATGGTTTATCACTGATGAAAATCGAAGAGATGAGAAGATTGACGAACGACTACGAAAGTGAAAACTTGAAAACCTTAACCTTTTTTATACTTTTAAATGCAAAGAAAGAAGAATATACCTCTGAAACTTTGAGGTTTTCTGCTTCCTATTGATATTCTCCAAAAATTTTCGTTGGGTTTCATTTATATCCCCTAATTTAAATTGTTTATAGAAAATGAAAATAACTATAAAATTATATTATTGGCTGCTACTGTCCTCTGAGATTGTTGAGAAATTCCCCAACATGCTATTTTGTTTGAATTCATGTGCATACTCTGATTTTCTGATAATATTGTTTCTTGTTTGCTTATGTGACTTGGCCACCGGAGAGGAAGGGGACCAGAAAGGATGTTAGAGGGTCACGTGGGATCTAGAAAGTTGTTGTGTGGGAACCAGTCGAACGTGCTGAGCTGTTCAGTCGGCTTTAGATCCAATCGATCAAGATGATACGGAGCCATATCACCAAAGGAGCAGCTAGGATTTCTTTTATCAAGGCGATCTGGACCGTCAGATATAGATTAGATCTGACGACTGTAGTACAGCTGCGCAAAAGGGAAAGCAAGCCAATAGATTAGGATTTTAGATTAGATTAGGTTACGGGACTATTGGGACATATTGTAAAATTATATTTTTTTTTGTTTTTTTAGATGTAAGTGGACTGTTTTATATATATATATATGGGCCGTCTTTTATTTAATTAAATTTATAATAATTTTTTGATTTTGATTTTAATACATAACAACAACAATAATAATAATAATAATAATATAATAAATAGATAGTAATATCTATAAAATGAATAACTAAATGAAAAATAAAAATGGGTTATAAACCCAGATAAAATTAGTGTCTACAATTGCTGAACACTATTAATTTTTTAATAAAAATTAAAAATTTTAAAGACTAGACTTATAATTAAAATTATTCAAAAGAGTAAAAATTAAATTTAATAAACTTTTTATATTTCTTTATAATATTTTTAAATATCATAAAATCTCCTAAATATCAAAAATAATAAATCCAACCCCTCTATTTCTCTTATGTCGCTGCTACTGCCATATTTTTAGTTGCGGTCATTATGAACAACCAAAGAAGCACTATTGGTGGTGCCACTAAGTGCTCGGTTCTTAACGAACCAAGGAACAAATTTTAATAAATTTATTAAATTTATTGGTGGCGCCGCTTTTCCACTAAATATTTTAAGCATTATTGGTGGTGCCATATCTTTATCCGCAGTCATTAGGAACAATTTTTCTCGGTTCTTAACGAAGGCTTTAGTTTTGTTCGTGTGGCAGCAGTAGCGATCGTGGCGGCGGCATAAAGGAAATAAAGGGTTGAGTTTAGGGTTATGATATTAAGGAGATTTTGGGATATTTGATTCTAATATATTAATTAAAAATACTATAAAGAAAAATGAAAGGCTTATTAAATCTAATTTTTTATTTTCTTTTGAAATAATTTTAATTATAAGTCTAGTCTTTAAGATTTTTAATCTCCATTAAAAAAATTAATGGTATTCAGAGGTGTATTGCGTTAGTGGTATTCAACGGTGTGCGACGCCCGCAGTAGACTCATCCTTAGTAATAACGGTCATTATATCATGCATTGACGTTGAAAAACAACAAGTTTTTACAAGCTCATTAATTTAAGGTTTAGGGATTTGGTTTAAAGTTTATGAGTTTATATTTATGTGCTTAAAATTTAGGGGTTGTGGTTAGAATTTAGAGTTTAGGATACCACTTTAGTGTTTATACGTTAAACCCAAATCTCTAACACAGTATCCTAAAACCTAAACCCTAACATCTAAACCCTAAATTTTAGCCACAACCCCTAAATTCTAAACTTATAAACCCTAAACTAAAATCCTAAAACTAGAGCACTTGTGAAAACCTTTTGTCTCCACACCAATAGTGCATGAAATATTTTCTCTAGTAATAAGGGTAATTATATCATGCACTGACGGTAGAAACAAAATGTTTTCACAATCACCCTAATTTTAGGGTTTAAACAATTATGGTCACAGAACTTCAATCCTCTCAAAAATGTAGATTTGCAGATTAAGAAGAGGTTGATAACAGGAATGGAATCAAAATCTCGTAAAAAACAGATCAATCCTTGCCAGCTCAACCACATATTGAAACCCTTAACATAATTGTTAGTTTGTGGAGATGAGATTGGCCTGGCAGGCTGTCCATTGAAACCCTAATAAACACTGAACCCCACAATATCCATATACCCATGCAAAGGTAATGTGATGAAAGTCGCTTCACATGTTAGCAAGCAACCCTTTGATTGGTTGTCAATGGCTGCCATCAAATGCCAAACCCAACTGTCGTTGAAAACGAGCTTTTTTTATAGGAACAAAAAAATTCGATTTTTTTGTGCTTTTATTTATGCCATACACTAAAAAATTAGATTTTGAATTATAATTTATGATTAGTGTTTGAGGTGCTAGGTTTAAGTTGTAGGGTTTATGATTTAGTTCTTTTAGTTTAGATCATGAATAATGACACCAAAAGTTAGAAGATTTTTTTTAGTAAAATACTTAAATTATCATTCAACTTTGCTCTAACCTATTTTGGGCACTAAACTTTCAAAACGCTCAATTTACTCATTAAACTTTACTTTCTGACCTATTTTAATCACTCTGAATTATTTTATTAATATTTTGGTATGACATGACATATTTTATTATTATTAAATATAAAAATAAATTATTGGTAAATTACAAAAATCATCATAAAAATTTACTCTCCGACCTATTTTGGTCATTGAACTTTCAAAACGATCAATTTAATCACTAAACTTTATACATTGACCTATTTTGGTCACTCCACCTTTAAAAAATTAACAGTGTTATGACATGGCATACAGAATCAAAACGACGTCGTTTTATATCCATATAAAAACTTTTCTTTAATTTTCTCTATAAAAATCATTTATTTCTTCCAAATAAAACCCAAGCCGTCGATCTTCTCAACGTCACTGCCGTCGTTTTAATATCCTTCTTCGTATGTTGTCACCAAAGATTTGATGAAATGAAAGATTATATATTCCACCAACAACAACAAGAAGTTCTGGAAGAAAACACGTCTAATTTGACATCTACATTCGACGAAGCAAGTGTTTCTTCAAGGAACAGTGTCGGTGGCGCTACCATCCAACCACCTCAATCTCAGACGGTCAAAAGAAAGAGAAACCAACCATGCAATCCATGTTTCTGTCCAAACTTCAAAAACCATTATCTTAAAAAACATTGTTCAGTAAAGAAACAACGAAGATGAATATGCAGTAAGCTGTTTAAGGAGACTGTGAAGTTTTGGGATGAGAGGGTGATGTCGGTGGAGTTTGGGTAGAATTTAGGATTTTTATTTTTTATTTTAAATCCTATATGTCAACCAAATATTAATAAAAAAAATTGTCACGACAAAATATTAATAAAATAAGCCACATCACCGGGTTGTTAATGAGAAAACGGAGGAGTGGTCAAAATAGGTCAATGTATTAAGTTCAATGAGTAAATTGATCATTTTAAAAATTCAGTGACCAAAATAAGTCAGAGAGCAAAGTTAAGTGATGATTTTTGTAATTTACCAAAATAACTTTATTTATTTTAAATTATTTTTATATTTAATAATAATAAAATATGTCACGTCATATCAAAATATTAATAAAATAATTCAGAGTGATCAGAATATGTCAAAAAGTAAAGTTCAATAAGTAAATTGAGCGTTTTGAAAGTTCAGTTACCAAAATAAGTCAAAGAGGAAAATTAAGTGTTATTTAAGTATTTTTACCGTTGTTTTTTTTACAGTGACTCCATTGCTGACGTCGCTTTAACAAATGCATATTCTCAAACAAAAGAATTGAAACATCTCATTATGACCAAAACATATTTCTAAGTTTAATTCAAAGAATTGGATTTGACTAAATTAACTCAAATTTACTTAATACAACGAATCATATTATTAATTACGTAAAAATTTGAGAAATATTTGTAAACAAAAAAAAACTATAACTATATTATATTAAAATTGTTGATTAAATTGGTGTTACACATGACTAATCAGACATCAAGAAAATCAAAAATCAAATATATTTGGGTATTTTTTTGACAAATTCTAATTCTAATCTTAATCATACTTAGAGAGAACAATTATTAGATGAGTCTGGCTCACCACGTCATTTATGATCCCATCCAATGAGATTTTTTCATCTCATTTTTTCCGAGGTGAATTTTCACCTCTTTCCTACATATAACTAAGGAGTGAGTAGTTACTTGGAAGTTATACTGAAATGGATGAATGTTATTGGATAGATCATGGATGACGTGATAAGTTGGGTCCATTTATTAATTTCTCACCTAGAGGGGAGGAGACTCTATGGCAATGAAGAGGGGTACTTCTAGTGAGTCTAGAACCCATGACCTAAGGAAATATGAGGGAACAATGATGACCAGCTTGACCAACCGGCCAAATATGCTTACTCGTATATGAGTAATTATTTGATACACTAAGTGTAACAATGATGACCATTTAATTTTAATTAAATAAACAACAAGTGACAATGGGTTAAAACCACTTGTCAAGGGAAAAAGTTTTACCGTCAGTTTATAAATAAATAATCATATACATATAGATAATTATTTTTTGAAATAATTATTCAGTACACTAAAAAGTGAAACTTTTTCATCAGTTTATTAAAACTAGAGGTAGCAAACGGGTCGTTCGGTTCAGTTTCGGTTTAGATCGTTTCGGTTCGGGTCTGGTTCGGATTTTAGTTCAGTTCTATGATAATTCGGGTCAATTCGGGTATTAGATCAGTGATTCGGGTCAATATCAGATCGGTTGTTTTTGGGTCGGGTCAATATCGGATCGGATGTTTTCGAGTCGGGTCGATATCGGGTCGTTCTGATCGGGTCGGGTCGGGTCAATCTTTAAATTTTTGGGCCAATTCGTTTTGAGTTAGACTTGGGTGTGAATCTAATCGTGTATATTATATAAAGAATTAATCATATATTCTTGTAAAAACATGTCTTTTTATTTGTTAATATTATCATTTAGGTTTAGTTCCAATCATTCAATGTTTCAAAATCAACCATCATTGGTATTAATCATTTAACCTGAACCTAACGAATCCCGATTAAATCCTATAACTATATTTTTTTAATTTTATATTCGATGTTGTTTTTTAGTACGATAGAATTTTTATATTTTCAAAATACACGTAAAAAAGAGAGAGATAATTTTATGGGCATAATTGTACATATGATGAGCATTTTGAAATATTACCTAAAAATTTGACTCTAGTATATGTGTATATATATTATCAAATTTGACTAGAATATGTATATTAGGATTTTACTTTTCCCTCCTACTTCCCCCCTTTCTTTGCAATTGACTAGAATATATATATTAGGATTTTACTTTTTTCTCTTACTTTTCCCTCTTAATTTTTTATCAAATGTAGTGATTAATTAGTACTATTATAATACAAAAGATAATAAAACATATATTATTTTGGGTTAAAATCGGGTTGATGTTCGGTTTAGATCGGTTTTGAGCAAATTAATTTTTGGTTACTTTCGGTTCAGGTGAAAATCGGTTATGGGTCAATAATTGTTCTTCTAGAATTTGAATCGGTTTCAGTTCGGTTCATTTCGGGTTTCAGGTCACATTTGAGTTATCTTGTTCAGATCCATATCGGGTCTCGGTTCTGATAAATCGATTCGATTTTCGGGTCAAGTTTGCCGAGTCTAATTAAAACCACTTGTCAAGGAAAAAAGTTTTACCGTCAATTTATTAAATAAACAATCATATACATATAAATAATTATTCAGTACACTGACAAGTAAAACTTTTTCCTCGCAAATAACTTTATTCATCATCATGTATCCTTAATTTTTTTTATTTAAATACTAATTAAAGACACATGACAAGTTCTTTGTGAAAAAATTTCATCGTCAATGTTACATATGTGCAATAATATATTAGCGGGGCTTGTATACTTCTTTTTATTAATAATCACTATTTTAAGAAGATCATTAGCATACTATTTTTTAAAACTTTATAACTATACAATTATTAAATAGTGCAACTTCACTGGGTGTCGGGTGACACAAACTAACAAAATAATTAAAATTAAAGAATAAAAAATTTATTAGATAAAGAATAAAAGCATACCCACTAATTAAAATATATGTTTGGATAAAAGGGATTTCAAATTTGGTGGATTTGGCGCAGAAATTGTCGTATTTTCACATGCAGTGTTCCAAAAAAAAATGAATAAAGAAGTAGAGAAGTAATAGAGTCCAAATGAAAGAACATGACATAATATAATAATAAAAAGTGGCAAAGCCGAAGCATATGATTTAATGAAACATCGGCAAACAAGTTGGGTGAGATAATATTGTTGCAGTTCTAACATTCTGGTCCCACAATCAAAAGCATTATCCAATCACATCCCTTTTGAAAGGGAGCTCCCAATCCCATCCTCTTTTAATGCAAAAACATATGAATACATCTGCTTCTGTTTGGATTGGTTTTTAAAGTTTGTGTTTTTCTTTGGGGATATGTTCAAGGTTTCAACTTTCAACTATGTACAATTTCTTGATATGCAAGGATCAATCTGATAATACTTTTAATAGGGGTGTGCATTTTGGATATTCTGTCCGAAATTTCAGATACCCGAAAATTTTGGATCGAGAATTTAGCGATCTATATCTCATGTCGGATTTTCAGATCAAGTATTCGAATTTATGACTTTATTTAAGTATTTTTTTAATTTGACGGTCCTATCCATGAAAATTTTGAGTTTTAGAATATAACAATCAACAAATTATTGAATATAACAAGATTTGTATCCATGAAAATTTCAATTTTTCATATATAACAAGTAAAATATTGAATATAACAAGATTCATATCTATAAAAAATTTTGAATATTCGGATTTCAGATAATTAGATATCCTATCTGAAAGTGAAATAACTATCCATATCCGACCTAAAATTTTCGAGTATCCGATCTAAATTATCTGAAAAAGAAAAAATGGATCAGATATCCAAAATTTTAGATCGAATTAATAGATAAACAGATTAGATCTGTCGGATCGGATTTTTTCACACCCCTAACTTTTAATATTTTTTATAGTTCGATTAAAAAGTTGAGTGTTTGAACCAACAATTAGTTGGTTTAGTGTGATTGGAGTACCCAACAATCATGTGAAGTCCTGAATTTAATCATGGATCAAATGAGGTTTTATATAAAAATTACGATCAAGGGAGTTTATATTTTAACAACTTATGGATGAAACGAGTCTTTATTAGAAAAAATTGTTAATGGGCGTTTTAAACGTTAAGACAATTTCAAGAGTTCACTCGATAAAGGATTCAAAGTAGAGATTTACTTGATTTTTGGATACAATTAGAGGGGCTTATTTTATATAAAAGTCACATAAAAACTCACTATTAGGTTTTACTTGATGTGAAAGAAGAAAACAATGAAAATGAAAAAAAAAAAATTGTTTGCCTAATGGTTAAGCTATAAAGTAGGACGATAGTTTACAACTTTAACGACTTTATTAACAAATTGTCTATCTTTATTGTTCCCCATCCTTCATATTAATTAAAGCCTTGGCCTTATATATTTCTTATTACAATAAGAATTTTAATTTTTTTAATGATTTAAGAACAATCCAAAGTTTGATATTTTTGCAAAAGTTTATTATAACCTATAGATCATAAATGAACTAAAAAATTATATACATTGAGATTCAAAATCTATTCACTCTAAAGAAATTGCATAAATAAAGTAAATTAAAAACTCGGGTTCAAAGAAAATTCTTGTTGTAAGGCTCATTAAAATTAGGTGTGCGATGCAAATTTGTCCAAATTAATTAGGTCAAAGTCCTGAAAATTTTAAAAAATCCAAAAAAAAATCATCTCAGGTTCAATTTGCTTGCAAGTTGCTTCAAGTTGTTTCACTAATATTTAGATGGAGATAAGACAACATAAACGGTTGTTCCGAATCTAGCATTAAATTGACATTCCTTAAATAACTTTTTTTCCTAAGGAAAATGTAATGAAAGGAGAAACGTAAAAGCAAAACAAACAAAGATAGAAAGGCAACGCAGGCAGCCTGGGTTTGTTTTTGTTAGTTACCAACAAATTTTCTTTATAAGCATGGCCATGGTATGGGGACAATGTAGATCTAACAATTTTAGTCTGGACCTGAATATTTATTTCCATTAATTTTAACTCAATTTAATTTGATAAAAAATCAATAACCCCCCCCCCCCCCCAATCCTGCTCGAACTAGAACGTAATTTATCTTGAAATAATTTTAATTTGAACGGTAAAAATTGGTCAATTTTGACAGTAAATATTACGAGAGAGTTTGATTGATTGAGATTTGAATTGTGAGGGCTTGATTGATCACAATTTAAATTGTGAGGGTTAAATTGTATGTAAAAAAATTACGAGAGTGCAATTGATTTTTTACTGAAGTCTAAATTGACTCTTAAACCTAAAATAAATAATAAAAAATAAAAATCAACTAGCATGTGAAATGGACTAAATTATGATAACAAAATATATTTTGTTAAAAAGTAAATAATAAATATTTTGTGGGCTCTTATGTATTACCATTCGAGAGTCGCGGATTCTCCAATTTTGCTCCCTCTTTTTGGGGGATTTTAGTATTGAATAAAATTCAATCGAATTAGAAAAAAATAATGAAAGTAAAAAGTGTAAGCAAAAAGAGAATAAAATAATAATAATAATAATATTAAATTAAAAAAAAACTAAATAACTAACATATAAACATGTTAGGACTAAATTGTAAAAAGAAGGAAATGAAAAGGTTAAATATCAACGAGCATGTGAAATGGACTAAATTAAGAAAAACGCAAATTTAATGGACTCAATTACAATTAGATCATGTTAAATGAATTGAATTAAAAATATTACAATCAAAGGGACCACAAAAATAATTAACTCAAAGCAGTTCAAAAGGCACGGATCTCCCTTTTGGGTCGGGTCTACACGGCGGTCGTTAGTTTCTGGAACCAAAACGACACATTATTGAGATGGTTATATAAGGCTCACCTCTTTTCTTTCTTTTTTTTTTCCCTTTCCTCTTTTCTCTCTTTTCCCAATTCGTTCTCTCTAAATTACCCAACTAAGCCATCGAGTTAAAGGCTCAAATCAACGTTAACTCGTTAACTCAAAAATTTAAATCGTTACAACAAGTGACTGACATAACTTTGGGGAAGGAGGATTCTATTGTACGAGGGAGGAAATTGGTTGGATAAGTAATCAAATAAAATCGGATTTGGTGTTTGAATTGGTTTCGAGCCTACTCTGTTGGGTTCGAACAAAATTTAGTGTCGAAAATATGCACAAATGGTTGATAGTAAATTAGTTTAAGGATTTTTTTGATAAAATAGAATGATAACAAATTTTCTAGTTCAAATGTGAATTCAAACACATATAGAATGAGAGTTGATGAATATCTTTAATCACTCAATCAATTAAAGGATCATGACAAATAACTTAATTTCAAATTGAATTGAATTTAGAAATAATAAGTTTCGAATGTATGATTATGTTGAATTGGATTAATGAAAAAATTATATTATCTCCTTAAACGGGTCATGAGCATGCAGTGGCAGAGCCACATATAAAAGTTCAATTGATTTCATCTAATTTGTTGAGGTTTGAAAATTTCAAAGAACTAAATGAATTTTCAAAAAGTTAGTATATTCATAGTATCTAATAAAATTAATCTAACTTAATTTGTTAGAATACGAGGTCAACAATACGTATTATAATAGTATATAAATTCTCATACCTTACACCCTACTCTAACTCACTATGTAGTAGTCCCGGCTCCACTACCGTAAACACGTCCATATAATTATTTTCAATTACAAGAATTAATCATGAAATAGCGTGTGAGCTTAGTAGATTCTTGATTGGTATTATGTCTTTTCACAAGTGGTGGGCAATTTGATAAAGAAAAGATATGGTTTCTTAAATAAGATTATGGTATTTAACACACATTCTTCAAACTAATGGGTCCTAAACCAATAAAATAATTTCTTAATTCATACTACAACTATTTTATATTATCTCATCTGTCAACAACCAAATCCATTGATATATGATAAGTCCAAAGAAAAAACTAGCTTTCGTGCAAGGTTTCTATAAAATTATGCATAAATAATTCATATACATGTGCTTGTACAAGGAGGACGTTTTTGGTGAATAAAAATTCTGAAATATTGACATTAAATTTTATATTTCATTGATATAATCCATATAATGGCGAATAAATGTATTTTTTTAATATTCTTAAAACAATTACGAGGTAGTATATGTTAATATTTTTTTAATTTTTTGATAATACACATATGCTTTGCAGATAAAACTGTTTGAACTCGAATATTTTAAAATAAGTATCATCTTTTTTTCATTGGAAGCACTTGTTGGATTCTAGATATATGTATTCTTAAATATCTTACTGGTAAAGAGTTCCGGAATTTTTTCTAAAAGAGATTAAAAAATAGGCAATTATTGATATATTGGGTGGAAATTTTCTTCACAAATGACGTTAATTTTACCATGTATCTTTAATTAATATTTAAATAAATAAGACACATTTTGATAGATTAAGACTACTTGTGAAGTTAAAAAACTATATTGTCCATAAATTAAATGATAATCCTGAAAATTATAATAATAGTAATTATTTATTAGTTTAATAGTTATAAAATATGTTTTTTTGATAAAATCAATAGAAGTTAATATACAAGATTAAATTAGAGATAAGTGTTTTTTAATATGGTGAAGAGCTACTAAATTTTGTCACACCCACAATATGAGAGTAAGAAATGTTTTATGTTTAAATAATTATGAAAATTTGTGGCGAAGCCGTAAAGGATTTGTACAAATCTATTAGTCCACTGTTTAATCATTCAACAGTGTTTTTAGTTGTTTATTATTTTTTAAATATGTTGGTGTAGTAGTGTGATTATAAGATAATATATGTTTAATTGTTTAGCTTTTTAATAACGTACACATATCGTGTATATATAGTGCTCGAACCCAGTTCACCTGGATGAAATACATCATCCTTTATCACTAGGATCACTCCACGGATTCTTTAGTTCTTAATTATTAAAAACTATATAAATATAAGAAAAAATGAAAACATCATTACTGTAATGTTCATTATCATTTAAAATAAACACATTTTAATAACTTTTCAATTGAGTTGAGATTTGATTAACGAACGACACCACTTTAATCTTGTAAATTTAATATTAAAGTAAAAATGTAAAATTTCAAATAATTTTAACCGTGGACATTAGAAAGTCTTGAGTTATTGTAAGTCAGAAGATTTACTTTTTATTTTTTATGTGCCGAAGTAAAATCGCGTGTTTGAGAAATTCACCTCACCAACATTAAGACAAATGCACGCATTTTATTTAGACGATACTATAAGATCTGGTTCATATTAATTTGACTTCCTCACTCTTCTTTCTTTATATATATTTTTTTGTTGATTTATAATTTGCTACGTAAAACAAAAATCTTACTAATTACCAATTATAATACAGTTGTGATCATTCAATAAACTGCCATGTTTCTTTTCATATATACTTAATAGGACAAATCATCAAATATTACTCAAATTTATTTTGTAAGATTCGACCCTAAACTTTAAGGGTAATTATTCCATGCACGTGAAAACTAATACTAATAGGTTACTAATGTAATTAATATATATAACAAAAAATGTAAATTTATAATATTTTAAAGCTTTAACTACAAAATATGTGTTTAAATTATTTATTTTTTTTTGCAAGAGGTGTCTAATTTTTTTTTGGCAAAATAGGTGTGTAATGTTTATATCGTTACCATTTTAGGTGCATACATTTTTTAAAAAAAATCATTACCCAATAAAAATATGATACTTGGTCTGATTTTTTTTAATTTTATTTATTTTTAATAGAAAAATTAGAAATAAAACATTAATTTTTTAGTAAAAACCCCCTAAATTTTGTAAATTCCCAAAAATTTCTCCAAATACCTAAATTCCTAACCCTAAATCAGTAAATATCTCCCCTCCAACCACCAATTCAACCATCACAGGTCATCTCGGCCTTCGTCGAACCCCACGACTAAAAAGCCTACCTTCATGTCGTTGCGATGAACGACCAACAATGTAGGAAAAAAAAGGCCGTTTGAGTTTTTAACCGGTGGCTAGAGGGCGGAGATGTCAAACGGTGAGACACACAACACTTGGACGGTAAACGATAAATGGCCGACAGGGTGTTGGACGGTGAGTGAGATGAAATGAGATTTGAGGATTTATTTGCAAGAAATTCGAATTTTGAGTTGAAAGAAATACAAATAATTAAAATTTTCAAAAAAAAATTAAAATCAGACTATGTGTCACGTTATATTTAAATAAAAAATTTAAACGATGGTTAATGACAGACACTTAAAATTGTCATTAACGACTAAATGGATTGATTTAAAGAGCGGTTAACTGAGGGGAATGACATGAGAAAGATTCTTTGCGTGTGACCACTCCCTCTTGTTTTTAACGTCACGTCTAACAATATATGGTTCGTTTTCCTTTAATTTCTTCTCCGTCTTCTTTTTCAAGCTTTACATTATGGTTTTAATGGCAGAAAAGGATAATAACAGACTCATTTACCACTCTACTCTATTAACTACAATATTCTAAAAACTACGTCTTCATTTCAACTTGCTTTCTCTCTCATAGTTGCTTTCTCAATGTTTAGCTTTAGCCTCCATGGACGTGGAGTTCAAATCATGAAACCCCATTTCTCCTCCTATATATACACCTCTAATCCACCCCCCTCAACCCCACACCAAACATGGCTATACCATCATTCTTCTTCTCTCTTCTTCTTTTGCTTTCTATTTCGTTGGTGGAATCTCGTCCGCCATTTGCATGCGATCCCCAGAATGGGTTGACCAGGAGTCTGAGATTCTGTAGACTGAATCTGCCCATTCATGTCAGGGTGAGGGACTTGATCGGCCGGTTGACAATGGCCGAGAAGATTAGGCTGTTGGTTAACAATGCTATAGACGTGCCAAGGCTCGGGATTCAAGGCTACGAGTGGTGGTCCGAGGCTCTTCACGGCGTCTCCAATGTCGGTCCGGGGACTAAGTTCGGTGGCGCTTTCCCTGGCGCCACCAGCTTCCCTCAAGTCATCACCACCGCAGCTTCCTTCAACGAATCTCTCTGGGAGCAAATTGGACGGGTAAGTGTCCGGATTTATAATAAAAAAATAATATTATGTCTATATTTTCTTTAACATAAAATATATATAAATATTTGATGATACGAAGATAATAATCAAATGCTTGTATCATCCACTAAATCATGAGGATTGAAAATTTTATTGGTTATTTGTCATTTTCATTCATTCTAATATAATCACTGAAAATAGAGAGAACATCTAAGAAAATTTATGTTGACATAACGTTAATGTAATATTAATCTATTTTACAATAAACATAATTATTATTAGTTTATTAATTAAAGTAATATATGTTTATATAGATATTTGAGTCTCTTATAATAATTATCGTTCATTTTTCACTGAAACTCTACTGGTTGAGTTCATATATATATATATATGGTCATTCACTTTCTCAAAAGCATACACAATTTTGAATAATTATATATTATTTAATATATTGATGATGATTTTTTGAACAATTTTAATACACAATCATAATTAAAAATAATTGTCACTAATATAACAATAAATATCCATACATATTTATATTTTAAGCATTATGCAACTACAATGGGCCACTTTGTTAATTAAATAATTTTATTTAGTTGCCATAAATTCGGAGAAAAGTGTGGTTAGAAAGTGGGCAAAGACTCAATTATAGGCTATAAATGCAAACTTTGTGGCTATTTAATACTATTAATCAAACTTACCTTAGAGATTTACTAATTGACCTAGTGGCTAAAGATGCTTATATTATTTTATTTTATATGAGTTTAAATTCTGACATGAGATGTAATATTTCTCTATATAATTAAAAAATAAATAAAAATTACATCACATCATTAATTTTTAGTTGGTCTAGCGAAATAATAGGTTAAGTCGCTTAAACAAAATGAAGTGATTAAACTATGATATTGTAATTGTGGTGAACTAGGTTGGGAGAGTTATCAACCTAATAAAATTTTGGATTAAAGGGTAAGTTTGCCCCTGAAATAAACCCATATAGTACTTTTATCCTTACTTTTTAATTGAATCAATTTTATCCATTAAAGTCATTTAGTTATAACAAAATTTTTCTTAAAGTCATTTAATTTTAGTGATTTGAGTTTTGTTTGATGTAATTAAATAATTTTGAGACAAAATTATTGCAATTAATTGACTTGGTGGTGAAATTGATGTAATTATCAAATTTTACTAAGAAATTTCTGTATAAGACATGACTACCTTCAATATTCTTTGTCTTAGTTTACTTTTATTAATAACATAACAGTTGGAGATTAGCTAACTAGGACGAACTTGGGTCCCATTCAATAAAACATTATAATAAAAAATAAATTAAGATCCCATAATGAAAATTAATTCATACCTGCATCAACTTTTTTTCATTTAATTTATTTATTAAAAAATTTATGATTAATTTACCAGGTGGTATCGGATGAAGCTAGAGCAATGTACAACGGAGGAATGGCCGGTTTGACATACTGGAGCCCCAATGTTAACATATTCCGAGACCCGCGGTGGGGTCGAGGCCAAGAGACTCCTGGCGAAGACCCTGTTTTAGCCGGCAAATACGCCGCCAGATACGTCCGTGGCCTCCAAAGTCCGACGGGGCTCCGCCTCAAAGTCGCCGCCTGCTGCAAACATTACACCGCATATGATCTTGATAATTGGAATGGTGTGGATCGATTCCATTTCAATGCTAGGGTAAGCAGAAAAACCAATACCCTCCAACTTGGCAACTTGTTTCCTAGCATTTCTAGGGCAATTAATTGCTGCAGAGATAGCCAAAACTGGCAACTTTCAATGCGCATACCTCCGTAAGAACCTTGAAAACGACATGTCTAATAAGATGATCAACGTCACTACTTTTATATTTCAAGACTTCTCTTTTCTTTTCGATGTGGGATTAATGTTCTTCGCTTCTTTGTGGCGCGGCAGTTACTTTGGTCTAAATGAAGGGTTTTAATTGATAATTATGGATTGCAGGTTAGCAAACAAGACCTGGCGGATACATATGACGTGCCGTTCAAGGCTTGTGTGGTGGAAGGCAAAGTTGCAAGTGTAATGTGTTCTTATAATCAAGTAAATGGGAAGCCCACTTGTGCTGATCCTGATCTACTCAAGGGTACCATCCGAGGTCAATGGGGCCTTAGTGGGTGTGTTTCTATCATCTTGATTAATACACATGAAAATATACGAATACGGTATACTTTTTGCGGATTTTGTTTCTAATTTTTATGTTATTTTCTTGGATCAATTAGGTATATCGTATCGGATTGCGATTCGGTTGGTGTCATGTATGACACTCAACATTACACTTCTACCCCAGAAGAGTCTGCTGCAGATGCTATTAAAGCAGGTCGGTTCCAAACTCGAATAGGTTGAGGCTAATGCATAATGTTGGGATTTTAGAATGGATTTTGATTCAATGGTCATCGCCTGTTATTTGATTCTGCAGGTCTGGATTTGGATTGCGGACCATTTTTGGCGATCCACACCGACATGGCAGTGAGGACGGGCTTGATATCTGAGACTGATGTTGATATGGCTCTAGCAAACACCATTACAGTCCAAATGAGGCTTGGCATGTTCGATGGCGAGCCATCAGCTCAGCCTTATGGGAGCCTGGGTCCGAGAGATGTTTGCACCCCGGCTCATCAACAACTCGCTCTTGAGGCAGCCAGACAGGGCATAGTTTTGCTAAAGAATTCTGGGTCCCTGCCATTGTCCACTACACGTCATCGCACTGTTGCCGTTATTGGACCCAACTCTGATGTCACCGTAACGATGATAGGAAATTATGCAGGTAACCACAATTCATTGTTCCAGTAGTTAGTTCTTCATTCTTCAAGCCAAGTTCATGAATCATGATGATTCCTTTGTTTATTTGATGCAGGAGTGGCATGCGGTTACACGAGTCCATTGCAAGGTATTGCAAGATATGCAAGGACCGTTCATCAAGAAGGGTGTTTAGGCGTAGCTTGCCGTACAAACAATCTGTTTGAAAGAGCAGAGGTAGCAGCCCGCCATGCGGATGCAACCGTACTCGTAATGGGGCTTGACCAGTCTATAGAAGCAGAATTCAGGGATAGGACAGGTCTGCTCTTGCCTGGACTCCAGCAAGAGCTTGTTTCCCGTGTGGCTCAAGCCTCTAGAGGCCCAACCGTGCTGGTCTTAATGTCAGGTGGTCCTATTGATGTCACATTCGCTAAGAACGATCCTCGTATTAGTGCCATTATATGGGCTGGGTACCCAGGCCAAGCTGGAGGAACCGCAATTGCAGATGTTTTGTTCGGAACAACCAATCCAGGTAACATTTCACTTTCAGGACATTTTAACGTCGAATTTCCTACTTTCCGAGCTAATTTTGATTTGAACAACAGGAGGAAAGTTGCCAATGACATGGTATCCACAAGATTATGTAGCTAAAGTCCCAATGACAAACATGGGGATGAGGCCATCAAGAGGCTACCCTGGAAGAACCTACAGATTCTACAAAGGTCCAGTCGTGTTCCCTTTCGGTCATGGCTTGAGTTATACAACTTTTAGACACTCTTTAGCCTTAGCTCCAACCGATCTCTCCATACTTCTTGACACCAACCTGTTCGCCACCAAAAACTACTCATTGTCAAGCAATGCCATAAGGGTGAAACATGCCAAATGCGACTCACTGTCGTCGCTTTTTCACATTGACGTGGAGAACACAGGCAATATGGATGGAACTCACACCTTGCTCGTTTTCTCTACACCGCCTGCCGCACAAAAATGGTCTCCGGAGAAGCAGTTGATAGGTTTTCGTAGGGTTCATCTCATCGCAGGGTCTAAACAACGGGTTAAGATCGATGTTCATCCCTGCAAACACCTCAGCGTTGTGGATGAATTCGGAATCCGAAGAATTCCGGTGGGTTCACATAGTTTACACATTGGTGATCTCAAGCATTCTATTTCCGTCCGAGCAAATTTGGAGGGCATTATGACCTAAACTTTAACTGAGTAAAGGAAAAATATAGAACACATACTAAAAATTAAGATAATACTGCACTTCCAAAGGGAAGAAAGTGGTTATACTTTCTTTAATAGTGTTTGGATTTTAATAATTGTAAAATAGGTATTGAGTTACCGATCTATTTTGTTTATAAAAACAAAATTGATTGGAAATTTGAAACAGATTTGGTCAATGAATAATAGGAACTTTTAATTTAGGTTTCGGCTTTTATTGGTTGTAAAACTTCAGATTCTAAACTCTGAAGAGTTAAAGAAATACATGAATCTATGATAAAATTTTCTATCATGTTTTGCCAATATCGAACTTGTTAATGTATTTTACTTTTATTCTCTTAGCATCTTATTTTGTATCAGAAAAGTCCTTTTTTATTGCCCTCTCGGTTTTTCAGGATTTTGTTTTAATTAATTCGAAATGATTCAAGTCGTATATTTAATTTTAGTGGACGAGTCTCTCAACAAAAATTTTTTGCATACGCAAGATCTCGAACTTGAAATATGCTTAAACGATACTAAACTACTTACTACATAAAATTTAGTAGATGAGATGGTTAGAGAAATTGTCATTTTGTTGGACTAGTAAGGAAGCTACTAAGGTTGTTCATTCACTTATAAGGCTAGTTTAATCTCACGCGTCTCTCATGGAATGGGAAAGACCACCTCACAGTTTTTCCTTCGTTTTACGTGATGAATGTAATTTGTTCTACCCTACCAATACGTTACATATTACATAACCTAGGACTAGGAGTGGGTGTATAGGGCGTAAAGGAGATATTGTGCATGTAAACATTTAGTTTTATGTCCTTGCACTATCGATAATGTTCTTTTTAATTCAATGCACTAACAACAATGTTAATCGAGTTAAATTCAGTCAACAAATTTTTTTCTTTTATTTTAGGTCTCATTTTATGCGGTTTTTATTTTTTTTAATTTCAAGTTTGAATTTTTAGTAATTTTTTACAATATTTTTCTAATACATATGTAAAAATTATACCATATGCATATTTACTCTTTAAAAATTAGACTCTAAATCTTAAATCCTTACTTTAATCTTAAACTATAATCCTTAAATTAAATATATAAATTCTAAAATAGAAAATATTATACAATCTAAAGACTCTCTGTATTTTTTCGAACAATGACAATTGAATTTTATTAAAAAATAATAAAAGGTATTAAAAATACAACGTAGCCAAAAAGAAAAAAATAAAGACTAAATCCTCTAAGAAAAGACTCTTACAAGAATAAAATATAAATCCAAAAGTGTAAAAAAAGTAACCATTGCCATTCTCTTAAAATTTTCATACATTAATTAAGAGTCTAGAAAGTTTTGTAAAATTTATTGTCTCTTTTCAAATGAGATATATTACGAAGTGATAAACAAACTAAACTATCAACTAAATTATTTTGTTATATAAATTTAATTACAACGACAAATAACCACAAAAAAACGAAACTTTCTATTATAATTTAATTTTAAACGAAACTTTCTATTATAATTTAATTTTTTCTAACGTTAATATTCACGAAACCAAAACAAACCAATCGCTATGTATTTTCCTCTAATTTCCAAATTTTATAATTTGGGTTTAAAATTCAGAATTGCACGCAATCTCACACGTGTAAAGAAAGAGGAAGGTGTCGGTAGAAGTGAGAGTTCCGTATGGACCATTTTCTTTTAGGGTTCCGAATATGGGCCATTTGATATTAATATATTAATGGAATAAGCCACAAATTTCACTTTTGTGACTTCCGATTGAAAAAAGAAAAAATTTAAATTAAAGATTTCTCAATTAATGTAGAACCTAATTATAGATTATTGAGTGTTTAGACACGTTGAATACTACGTTTTATGTGTATTGTATTGATAATAATATCAATTAAATTAAATTTAACCATATTAATTGAGCTAAATTTAATCGATAGTGAATTACTTTTCGTACATTAACAACATATATACTCGCATGAATTTTACTTGCAAAATTTAAAAGATCGAAAATTGTCGGTTCCTGAGTTTTTGCAAAATTTGAAATTTAATCATTATACTTTTATATAAAAATTTTAAAAATTAATTCTTCTTGCTTTTTTGATTTAACAATATTAACCCATATTGACAACATTAGTATCTTTATCAAAATTTATCAACTTGGTATTTTGGTTAGGTTCTGTCATATATCATGACATATTTTATTGTAAGATAGCGAGAGTAGCCTGACAAACAAGTCAAGTTGGCAATTTTAGAGAAAATATTAACGTTGTCAATAATTGTACTATGAAGTATGAATTATGTTCTTTAAATGAAAAAAAATCAGAGGATTTAATTTTTAAGTTTCTAATTATAAGGACTAAATTCCAAAGTTTGGCGGAAATGCAAGGATTATTGCAAAAATTTTACCAGTTAAAGAAGGAAATAATTTTCTTATGTGTGCGTAAAATATATGCTCATTATTGATATTCTTATCTCACATCCTCACTCAAACTCTTCCCTCCTTTCTCCCCCTTTGCGTTATCTCTTTCTTTTTCCTTCTGCAAGGTAATGCTAAAACACTCCTCTTCCTCCTCCACCGCCACTGCCACCGCCGCCTGTTCCTTGATTTCTACTTGTACTGTTTTTATATGGCTGCAATATAACAATTGTTTTTTTAAAAATATATTTGTTTTTTATGAACGCAGACACATACACAATACGAACATGTTTGTTAAATTACAAACATGAATTTGATGTCTTTTTTTACGGGATTTTGTTGGATTTTTGATAAAAATGATGTTTGATTTTTGCACGGTTTTAGCAGGCAGAAGCTTAAAAATGGCAGACTGCAGAAACGGCGAAGACTTCGACACCCAGCACAATGAGGTACAAATACAATGCTAATTACGATGATTATGATTGGTCAAAGAATCAACGGTTCTGATCTTCACTATTATGTCCACGTTTGGGGCTCACGTAGAAATGGGTGTAGTCTAACATAATTTCTCTAACTCTAAACCCATTTTATCAGATATAACTAATAAATTATTATTGGTATTTAATGTTCGAGATTTTTTTCTTTCTTTCTGATTTTTAGCTACCATATTTATTTTCTTGAATTAAATTAATTCCAAAAACGGGACACAGAAGGTTTTTTTTCCTCTTTCGCGTGATTTATGGTGGTAAAGTGATTCCATGTGCACATCACTAAGATAGTATCTGTGTAGGGTCCCCTAAATGTCGGCAGTGTTGTATTGTACGTACAACATACGAAAGAAACAACAAATTAAATTAATGAATCGATAGATATCCTTTAATCGGTTGAGCGGTTAAGTATATTTATCTGTTTTTATTTTGTGTAGATTCGAATTTTGACATCTATATCGAGAATATTTATTATCATTATATTATACTAAAAATAATAGTTAATTGATATACAGGAAACAAAGGCCAAATACGGAGGATTGGTGCCAAAGAAGAAACCCTTGATCTCAAAGGTACATATTCTAAAACAAGGTTAAAATCTGATATTGGTCCCTCTACTATACATAAATTCAGAATTTAGTCCCTCTATATAGTGTCATTATATGAAACAAATTCAATTAATATATTTTTGATGTGATGAAGTAACAAAACAGAAGTGTACATGAATATGTAGGACCATGAACGTGCTTTCTTTGATTCAGCAGATTGGGCATTATGTAAGGTAATGTAACATTTGTGACCATTAAAAATAAAATGAAAATACAGATTTTTGTCTATTAGATTTAGAGACAAAGACAGAATTTGATTAATTTGTCTCTAACTTTTTTCATGTCCCTAAAGTTGACAGTTGGAGGCCATTTCTCTTTTATTTTGTCGGTTTGAGCCTTAAAAATAGGGTCTCGAGCTGAACTGGAAAGTGGAAACCAGTGGCTCAATCTGGATCGTTTATATTTAGGTCATTTAATTTAATGTTAATTTTTATATAAATAAAAAATTTCTTATTTAATCAAATTATAAAAATTAAGTTTATATTATTGACAAATTAAATCATTTTACACTAATTTTAAACAATTTAATTTGATGTAAGTTTACTTTTTGAAATTTCAACTAATAATTTTACACTTATTGCTTTTGTTCTTTTTCTTTTTTGAATATGGAACAGCAAGGTGCAGGAGTTAATCAAAAAACAACTGTGGCAATCGAGACTCTCACACCAAAGCTCAAGGTATATAAAACTATAACATAATTTTATCTTATTATTAACATAAGTTATCGTATATATTTCGATATATATATCCGACATCAATAATTCTTTTATATATATATATATATCCAGAGAACACCACATCAGCAGTTACCTCCGAGGAGACCTGCTTGCACATCTGGTGGAGATAATAACAGGGTGAGTTAGTAAAAACTATCTTAAAAACTAGTATTTCTATTCGGGTTAATCGTGTCAGATTCTCGTATTTTTTCCTACAATATTTAAGTTATTTTCCACACGTCATGCAGATAAAACTATTCAAATAATTCTTTAAAGTTTGGATTGTTTGTTGCAGGCCCAGTAGACCTCCTAAACTAGTCTGAGAAGTTGATGGAGTTGTTTGTAAGATTTTTAAGGTGATGGAATTGGGCCAATGGATGCTTAGTTAATTATAATATCATAATTATTATTATAAAAAGTTTCTTTGTTGGAATTCAAAATCTGCCCATTTCTGTAATAAGCTCCTCATTTATCAATTCTTGGAATGTGTTTTATACCCCCCCCCCCTCTTTTCGTTTATTGTATTTCTGAATTTGGTCCCTCTATTATGTCCAAATTTAAGATTTAGTCTCTATACTTTAATATGCTAAAATTTTGTCACTACTTTTATTATGCCATTAGGTAGTTCAAATAGTAAATAATTCCAACCATTTCAGTAAAATATTGGTTTTTAAGAAAATCCTGATCTATATTTTAATCATTTGCAGCTTTTAGCCATGCATGAACCAAAATTTCAACTCTTGACAGATATGTATATTAAACAACTGTGGTTTATAGACTCAGTACAGCAATTTATTAAACAAATCTTGGTATACAAATTAAATAATTAAACGAGGGATTAAAAAAGTATTAGTCAATTAAACAGTCAGTTAGTATGTTATTTCTTAGCATCAGCAAAAATGTCTTTCCAGTTTCCCATTATCCTATGCTGTCATCATCAAAGTTGTTCAACTATTGACTTTGGAAAGGTAGTATCAGGGCATATTCTCTTGAATAACATTTTTTTTTTTCATTTACCAACCCTGCATATTTCTAATAGAGTCTTACTGATATATTGGGTTGGGTTGGGTTTGGATTGGATTGGATTAATTTGGACCGAATCAATTTAAGTTTAAAAATTTCTGAGTTATTTTGGATATGGTCATTTTAGATTCTAATCATTGTGATTTCATATTATTCGATTTAAGATTGAGGTTTTCATAATTGATCCATTTTAAATTCAAGATATTTTATTTTAGGTAAGTTCGAGTGCAGTTAATTTCAACTTGAAGTTCATTAATCCTAGTTTAACACAAAAGACAAACAAAAATAAAAAGGGTAAACTATTGTAAGGATCACTTTCATTTCATAAGTGTTTATTTTTACTCACCAAATTCAAAAAGTAACATTTGGTCAATTTGTCGTTTTATATTGTTAAATGTCATTAACTTGATGATGTGTCACATTAGTAAAATGAGTTAATTTTTAATTTAACCTCTGAACTTTAGACAAAATATTATTTGACCCCTAAACTTTAGATAAAACATCAATTTAACCAAAACAGTCGCTTAGAGTTTGAATTTTTTAAAAATATACACAAATTTTCTTCAAGAATTTCACTCTAGTTTTTTTTTTTCTCAATTCTTTCATTCTCAAACTCCTTTATTACAAGAATCTAAGCAAGAATAATCTTAACTTAGTCAAACAATATTCTAAAACCCAAATCACCATTAAAACCTAACAAAAAAGCTCAAGGCGGAAGATGGCATTGATTTTCATGAATAATGATGAAAATTTCATTTTTAAGGTTTAAATAACTTGAAAAGAAGTTAAGGAATTGCTTTATTATCTTGAATAGAAGTTTCCTTGAATCAAAATGATAAATCAAGCAAAATTCTTTCTTGGAGCAAAATGAGAAATAGGCAACTTTAGGGCCCGAGGGCCTTTTTGGGGTGTTTCCTATAGTATTTTTTGAACTAAATAAAATATTTTTGCACATTCATGTTTGAAAAACAAGAAATCAATGAGAAAATGAAAGAATTTTGGGGAAAATGATAGGAAATCTGAGCAAATATTGTTTGAGAGAAAGATTTTGACAATTGAATAGTTATTTAAAGTTCAAGGGTCAAATTAAAAAGTAATCACTTTTATTAACGCATTACTTTATCAAACTAACAACATTTAACATTCTAGTGACTAAATCATTATAAAACGATAATATAAATTACAAGACGTTAGAAAGCAATAACGAAAGTGACCAAAACGTTCTTTTAAAAAAATCAGTTAACAAAAGTAAATACTAATAAAACGATTCAACGAAAGTAACTATTACAGTAGTTTACCCAAGAAAAGAATGCAGAATCTTTACAAAATAAATACCAGGTAAAACCAAATCTCTTTTTTGCAAGTATTAAATTTGTTTTATTTCATTATATGTTTAGATGATACAAGTCACAACTCAAACTCTTTAACATAAAGATGATCAAAGCCAGATCACCATCACTCTTATTACAGCAATCAAAATCACACCACTCTTAAATGCACCAGAATTCAAATCAAAGCACCCCATATCTTAGTTGCAGACATCAGGGTTGGCCAAGAGGTAAGCTTCAACACCCTTGTAAAGTACCTCAGTGCTCTGAATGAATGCCTTAATATCTTCTTCTGTGAATACGCAATCACCGATGGTGTAAAACTTCATTGAACTCTTGCAAACGGTTCCTCTGCCTGCCGCCGCCACGAACTTGTTCTCGTAGCTGATTTTCTCGAGCTTGACCCCCAAAGGTCCACCTTCGATCACACTGTAACTGTATGAAAGAATGGCTTTATCAACCGCATCGACTTGGTGCTTCACGTATTGGTATGGAAGGCCTAAACAAATAAAATACTTAAAACGATCACACTCATGTTGAATTCATCGTAAAAGAACGAATCAAAAGAAAGGTGAGAATTACTGGCATATGTGCATATTAAATCATAACCGTCAACCAACGTAACTGTTACATTTTACAGGTTAATTAATCGAACCGTTAAGGTTAAACAGTTTCAGTTAAATGAACCTCTAAAAACTATGGTTAATGGTTAACATTTAGATTAACCGTTATTAAATTATTTATACACATATTTTATTCACAAGATTGACTACGTCAATCTCAAGACTCTCTTAAAATATAATATTAATATAAATTTTACTAGAGAGTTAATTTTATTGTTCTCCTCAAAAGAAAAACCAGTGAACTTGTGGAAAAAAAATTATAATAAGTTATAGGTTAACTTGTAATTGAAACGTTAATAACAATAAACCATTAATAACAGTTAACTGTTTCTTAACTGTTAGATTACGATTAAATAACCGCTATAACAGTTAATCGACCACTTAGACTAAACGGCATGATTAACCTAACATGAACATCCCTATGAGTCAAAGAAGTAACCTTCAGCAAAGTTGATCTTTATGATAGTTCCAGGACCACCATCTCCTTGGATCTCAAAGCTCTTGATTGCTTGAGGGGCAGCCTTTGGGAAAACCTTGTCAGCTTCAACAACAAGGGCATTGAAAAGCCTGGCTGGGGAGATTGGGGAAGTAATCTCAAAGTCATAAGGGAAAACACCCATGATTTCTAAACCTACTTGGGAGATTTGCAGAAAACTGGATTAAGTGAGTGTTTTGTGGTGTTGGAAGATATGAGAAAAAAACATGGTATTTATAGATTGAGCTTGAAGCTTAAGAACTTGATTTATTTCAGTTTTTAATTGGATTTATATGTGATATAGTTATTAATCTTGCTTGAATTTGTATTAGTCAAAAAAAGCATCTCAGAATTTCTTAGTAAATCTTCAACTCACAACTTAAGTATTGTGCTAGTCTGTCTGGCGTCTGCTACTTAATTATTTGCTTGACAGTTCTTTCAAAAATCTATAGAAAAAACAAGTTTGGGATTTAAATAATCCTGTACTTAATGAATTTGGCCGACGGTTCTTATCAACTACTGATTAAATTTATATTGTTTCAATATATAATTTCTTATTAAATTCAAGACAGATTGCATTAATTGCTTTTAAAAATTTGCCATTTTCCAATATAATAAGATGAAGACAAGTTTGATTTTTTTTTTTGGGGGGGGGATAGTTGATGTGTTATAACCCAAAGAGCAGATAACGGCTAAAAAAATAACAAATTTTTACAAGGCAATCAGGAAAGGATTCTCTAATTTGTACAAAGTTTGTTTATTTACAATATCTAAACTATCTATCTTTCTTTTGTGTAAACGAAATCCTACTATATCTTTTATACAGTCAAAAATGATTATGCAGTACGAGTCAATCCTCTGAATTGGCGAGAGTTTCTCTCAGTCCAATTAGCATAGATGTGCGCCGACTCCAAGCAATATTAAGTATACAAACGATTAGGGACTTGCCCTATAAATTATCGATAGCCAATGCAATTCTTCATCCTCAATTGTTAACCGTCCTATGTGTAGCGATCTTTTTTGAAAATAAATAGGTTTGGTGTTACGAGGTATCCCCATATTTTCCGAAATTTAAAGACTCGGGATTTTTTTTTGAAAATTTGTATTCTTTTTTGAAAACAAAGAAGATGTGGAGTTGCCACTGGCCACTTGGATAAAGTAAGCCGGACACAAGAAAACTAAAGATTCAATTTAAAAGAGTTCGAGAGTTGGTTATGTGTGGGGAAGGATTAGCACCCCCATCACGCCCGGAAATCAGTACCAAAATATTCGTTGCTTTTAAAATGATGAAAATTGTTAAAATTTAAATTGAATTTAATTTAGCGTACTTAATTGAGAATTGACCTTAATTGAACGAGCTTTATCAAATTAGTGAGTTCAAATTAATTGGACATTTAATTAATAAGGTTGACGATACATCGGACCATAGGTTAAACCGACATCGTATAAACCTGACTGCCGTGTTAATTTATGGTTCGAATTTCGTACGTCACCTTTATGCATGATGCAAACATTTAAGATATGATGTGATGATTTTATCAAGTTTTAGCCTTACCTTGGGACGGTAAGGATTAAATCAAATATTTGGTCAACATCCTTTAAGTTCAAACTGTTACGACACAAATATCGGAATTAATAAATACCCCTTTTTATGATTTTGAATTAATTAATGTGCAATCAAAATAAAGGGACACATGAATGACAATTAAAATGAATGTCAAATAAGGGCTTAAATTTAAACATACAAAAGGCCCACTAAAGCCATGACCTAAAAGGCCCAAATTATGAAAAATTAATTAGTGATCTAATTATTAATTAGGCGAGTCTAATATTAAGCTATGATTAATTAAACCCTGAAACTAGAAAATCCTAATAAATTATGGATTATCTTGCACCATGATAATTAATTTGATCGGTTTTAAACTAGTATTTCAATAAGCCAATGATACTATTTAAAATAAATCAAGTTAATTAATCATGGTTTTAAACTTAAATGTTAAACTAGTCTCAATATCAATTTTATCGTAAAAAGATGGTTAAGAAGTGTCCAACTAACTCAATGAATTTAACATTTATCCCAATAAGTCAAGGGTAAATTTAAATTCACTAAATCAATTCAAACCTTAATCTAATTAAGACTCTAAAAAACTAATTCTAAATTAATTTAAAAATCGTGCCCTTATGATACGAGCACACGATATAAATTAACTAAATTAATCTTGCCTTAATCTAATCTAAGAGCCTAATCTAACAAGCCCAAAACCACCTAAACTAAAAAGCCCCAAGCCAAGAAACATATAAATTTATACACTATATATTCTATACTATATAAAAATATATTATATATTTAGAGTTATATTATATATTATAAAAACTATGTATTCTATACAATATAAAAAAACTTATATTATATATATTTTAAAAAAATCTTTATATTATAGTATATTAAAAAACCTTTATATTATAGTATATTAAAAAACTATATTATATATTATAATAAACTTATATATTATATTTAAAAAACTATATGTTATATATTTTTAAAGAAAACTATATTATATACATATACCATATATTATAAAAAACATACACTACATAAAGAATCATATGCTATATAATAAAAACTATATTATATAAGAACTATATACTATAGCATAAATATATAAAACTATATAGTATACTATAACGTATATTAAAACTATATTATAAACTATATCATATATTTAAAAAACTATATACCAAACACATATTCAACCAAACAACAATATAACATTAGAACAATAAAAACTGAGAATTAAGAAATAAATATACAAGACAACAAATTAAACATGTATGCAAAAAAAATAACAAAAGGGGGGATTTAACCACTGGAAAAAGGACCAAAAGCAAACAAAAAAAAATTTGAGGGCCAAATTAGAAAAGGACAGATTTAATTAAAAGAGGGGATGGAATTGAAAACGCATTCAAAAATTTGAGGGACCTAGAGTGTAATTTAAAGAAGCAGAATGGCTGCCGACGTGATTAAAGAACACGGAAGGACTATTGTTGCTATTATGAAGTGCGAAAGGACTGCGATAATTTTAAAAGACGGAGGAATTTGAACGGAAATTTAACCATTTTTAAAAAATTCCCAAGTATAAAATACAATCTTAAAATGAAATCAGACTCTTTTTTTTCTTCCTAAATCAAAACACTCTCAAAATACTCTCTGAAAAATCGATGAATTTCGCCGCACGCCGATATAAAAATCCCTAAAATTGTTGCGTCGGCCGCCGTTTGCCCAAAAAAAAAAAAACACTAGTTAATCGGCGGATAATCCATTAGGATCTTCAATATGGTGAATCACATGCATACTTCAAGTCTATGAAGCACGGGTATGGTATTGGGCTGCCGCCTCACGTACTCGATATGTATTCATTTCGGAGACGGTTTTAGGACGGTTGTAAAGATGTGTAAAAATATCTGATTCGATTATTCATTGATCTGATTTGAAAATTCAAATATTTGATTTGATTTTTATTTTCGAAACGGATATTCGATTTGATTTTTATTTTTTTGTATTATATATGGATCGCAATATTTCAAGTTTGAAATTATCCGAATATTTAAATTTTCAAAATTTGAAAAACCGAAATTTCCATACATGTGAATGTTATTATATTTAGTAATTTGTTGATTTTTATATTCGAAATTACAAAAGTTTCATAAATACGACAGTCAAATTCGAAAAAATATTATTATATATTTCGATAATCTAATATCCAAATATCCGATTTTCCTCATATCGGAGACGGATCACTATTTACCGATCCAAAATTTTGGATATCCAATTTTTCTGGATCGAATCGGATCCGATATCCGAAAATGAACACCCCTAATGGTTTGGGAACGGCTTAAGTACATGTTGGGATGTTTCATGTTTAAGGGTATGACTAAAACTAATTGGATACATCTAGAATATTACATGGTACGTATCGAGACGATTTTTGAGCTTTACAAGCGTACCCAAAGTCATTTATGAGTTAATAGCCTTTTGAATCTGCACCAATTAAGCGAGATAGACCCAACACACTAAAATTTTATTAACTAATGCTCAAGGTTTCGGTAGAGCAAATTTACATTTAGAGGGTAATTTTCCTTTTAGCCCTTTTATTTTTTTTTAAAAAAATCTATTATTATTTTCGCCTTAATTAATCCGGACCGACTTGTATTGTACACTTAGTTTTGGTGGATGAGTCTCCAAACGAAGATTTTTTATATACGCAATGCTTCGAACTCGAGACATGCTTAAGCAATACCAAGATGCTTACAACTTTGATCAACCCCGTTAGTATGATAAACTTATTATTAAATAACTTAATATATACAATCACTTCACTATTGGACATCTGATAGACTAATAGAACAGATTCATTATAACTCAAACGTCGCCTGCCAGTAGAAATAGTCAATTTTCTTTTTTAAAAGTGCACAGTGGTAGAATACGTTATCAAACAAATATCACAACAATTTGACATCATCCAAAAGCTGCAATTAAAAACTTACAGAATCAATTAACGATAAGCTATTGTACAATTTAAATCTTTGATAACCTGCTTACATAGTCCATGTTACCATCTACACCAGGATCTATAATCGGATTCGCCATATTCCTCGCTCTTCTATTGTTCCTTGCTAAATTGCAATTAACATATGTCAAAGAAACAACTTGAATCTTTAAAAACTAATTACTATCATTTTCAGATGCATATCAAGATAAAACTAGATTATAAGGTTGAACACTAGCTAAATTCAGCCAAAAAACAAGGCAAATATTGCCGATTTGGTAAAAGACAGCCAAAAGCAAAGCAGCTTACATAGGTGCTGGTTCTACTACAATTCCGACTCATAGGTTTAGCACAAATGCTAAAGTCTATTAATCGAAAACACAAAACAACATAAATAGTTGTTTAAATAGGGTTTCTCTGACGCAAACAAACACCAAACACCGTAAAAGAATACATGAGAAAGGTGTTTACCCCTATATTCTGGTTTACTTTTTTTTTTAAAGAAAGGCTAAATGTATATTTTTGTACCTGAGTGTATTGAAATAATCGCTAAAGATGATAAATAAACATTAATAACTTGCACTAAACATGCTCCTCATGGACTTTGTTAAAAATAATTAAAAACTTGCGCTTAAAAACGTTATTAAATTACCGAATTAAGATCAATTAAGAATTTATGGCCAAAATTCCATTACACTACTAAATAGGACTAAAGTGAAATAAATAAAAGAGCCGAAGGCCAAAATTATTAACTAATCTTGAACTAAAGAACAAATCCAAAAATTCAAAAGATCTAATGACTGAAATTTTATGAAATTACTAAATCACTAAAACCTAATTTCCCATAAAAGAGTCGGATCATTTGAGGTTCAAAGTGCACCAGACCTAATTATAAGGATTAGAATCTAAAGCATATATATAAAGAGAGATAGGGTTTCTATGCAAACAAATACCGAAAAATAGCAGAGAAAGGAGTATACCTGTGAGAATGACGATGGAAAATGACGATTCTTCTGTTGAAAGAATGGAAAAATGACGATGAGGATGGAGAATAGGTTTTTTTAAAAGGGTGCGGCTCATCCGATGGCCTTGCTTTTAGGTTAACGCACATTAAAATTTACGTATTATCGAAATTTAAATTAATTATATTATCTGTCAAATAGCATAACAAGTTAAATATTCAAATTTAACAAGTAAAAAACTGAAATACGTTTAAAAAAAACCCTAATAATAGGCTTGAATGTCCATTGCAAAGTAAATTAATTTTGAATAATAAGTATTTAAATTTATCATCCACAAAAATACAACAGATTTAAATAATAAGTTTCAGAAGGTAATGTATTTGTGCACTCTAAATATATTACTGTTCTGACATAAATTGATATTTATAATATTTGTATGTCAATTTTTTTACCTTGTAAATCTTCACTCATTTTTTCTAACAGATTATAAAATATAATTTTTGAAAATTATTATTTGAGTGAATTGATGACATGAGAAAAAAATAAAGTGTGTAGTTTGTATTAGTTTGGGCCATGGTTGATACGACGAGGAGGATCACGATATAATATCTCCCAAACCACATCAAATTTCCCAATCCTATTTTATTCAAATATTATATAAAAAGAATGAAAAGACAAAAACATCATTAAAATTTAGAATGATATATATTAAGTAATTTCCAATTAAGTTGGTGCTCGATTAACTGGTGAAACCAAATTCATTCTGTCTCGTATCCGACTAATCCAGATCGAGTCTTATAGAGGCTCATTATGAGACAACTCTTCCTACCCAGTTTACTCCATTCACAATGCCAAAACTCGAACCATTGACCTAACATATGGATCTAGCACCTCATCTCGTTTAACTAACAGCTAACTTCTTCACACTTTGAAATATAGTATACATATAAACCAAACCTAACCCTAACCATCAACCCTAATCCCTAAACAACCCTAGTCCCTAAACAAAACCCTAAAAAGCTATCAACAACCGCAAGCAACCATGATCCCAAAACCAAAAATTTAACACTAAGTTCTAGCTATCGTTGATGTCATCTACCACCTTCTCGTCACATCATTACAACAACATGTGGCCTAAATACCACGGGTCATCGAATTTTCACGTGCCTCGACAGTAGAAATTTTTACTGCAGTAAAAAAATTAATAAAGGGGATTCAACAATCAATCAGGTCCTCTTTTTGTCGTCAACATTAGTCGATGGCCGGAATGATGACAACCAAAAATTAATAAATGTATTGTAAGAAAAATAAAAGGGAGAGTGAGAAACGATCTGTCAGGAAAAAATAATTAGAGAAAAAAAGGAAAATCAACAAAAAGAAAACCAAAATATTCCCAGGTATGATATCCTGAAAAAAAGTTAATTCTTGGTCAACAATTTATGGTCAATGCGATCAACGGCTCAAACATCCCAGCTCCAACGACTCCCCTACAGCAGAACCACGCCCACGCATAGTCGATGGCCGAATGATGACAACAAGCTCTAGAACTCTATTTTAGACTATAAGGAGTATCGTGATGGATGTGCTTTACGACGTTGATTAACGAATCCTTGCTTTCTAGCTTCACCAATTTTTCTTTGTCTTCACCCGAGTGAAGGACGACAATGATAGCAAAGGGAAAGATATCGCTCAACTCGTCTCGACATTCTAAAGACAATAATAATGACTGAGACATGCACAATAGCATAGATGACGACAAGTCAAAACTTTAAAAATACCACCAAACTTTAAAAAAGTTCAAAACTAACACTGAACTTTAATATGTGACTTGAAAATACCACTCTGCCGTTAACTCTTGATGCCCTAGTTAAGTCAAAACGATGTCGTTTTGGTGCGGCTATTTTGAAGTTTATTTTTTCCCAAAACAACACCATTTTGCTAGAGGAAAAATATTAAAACCATGCGCTTGTGGATTTTTGAACCCATGACCTCTAGTAAAAAAGTTAAGCCTTAACCACTGGACTAACATGACATTTGTAGTGACCTTTTCTCTTCTCTTTTGAGAATATTATGTATAATAGGTTTGGATTCTACGAAGGTATCCCCAAATCATTCTTAGAAACTTTGGTTAAATGGGGATTTTGTTTGAAAAATTCTTATTCTTTTGAAAACGATAAAAAATTTGGAGTCACCACCGGCCACTTGGATAATGTAGGCCGGAGACCACACAACCAGAGATTCATTTTGAAAGGGTACGGGAGTTGGTTACGCTGGGGAAGGATTAGCACCCCATCATGCCCGAAAATCGGTACCAAAATATTTGTTGCTTTTAAAACGAAGGAAATTAATTGAAATTTGATTTGAATTTAATTTGGCGTACTTAATTAAAAATTGAATTTAATCGAACAGGCTTCATCAAATTAGTGAGCTCAAATTAATTGGACATTTAATTAATAAGGTTGACGATACATCAGATAATAGATTAAACCGACATCATATAAGCCTGACTGTCGCGTTAATTTATGGTTCGAATCTCGTATGTCACCTTTACGCATAGTGTAAACATTTAAGGTATGATGCGATGATTTGTCAATTTTTATTTATCGTTTACCTCGGGACGATAAAGACTAATTCAAATATTCGGTCAACATCCTTTAAGCTCGAACTGTTACGACATGAATATCGAAATTAGTAAATACCGTCCTTTTATAATTTTAATTAATTAACATACAATCAAAATGAAAGGCCAAATGGATGACAATTAAAAATGGATGTCACAAAAAGGCTTAAAATTAAACACACAAAAGGCTCAGCAATACATTTGTATGTGGGGCGACTGACGTTGACCACAAAAAGGGGACATGATTGATTGTTGAATCCCCCTTATCGAGTTTTTCTTTTTTTTACTGCGGTGAAAATCTGGCGACACATGGTATCTAGACCCACTGTGACAATGGTGCACATGTTGTTGTGATGACGTGACGAGAAGGTGGCAAATGACATCAACGATAACTATGACTTAATGTTAGATTTTTGGTTTGGGGGTCATGGTTGCTTGTGATTGTTGATAGCTTTTAGGGTTAGTGTTTAGGGATTAGAGTTGGTGGTTAGGGTTAGGTTTGGCTTGGCTTGTATGCATACTATATTTCAAAGTGTAAATAAGCTAGCAATTGGTTAAGCGAGATGAGATGCTATATCCATATGTTAGGTCAATGGTTCCAGTCTTGGTATTATGAATGAAATAAACTAGGATGAAGGGTTGTCTCATAATGAGTCTCTATAAGACTCGATCTGGATTAGTCAGATACGAGACTGAGTGTTGGTTTCACCCGTTAATCGAACACTAACTCAATTGGAAATTACTTGATATATATATATATATATATATATATATATATATATTATTTTAAATTTTAATGATGTTTTGTCTATTTCATTCTTTTTGGTGAATCGACATGATTTCATTAGCATAAAATCATACACAAGGAGTATGTAACACCCCCTTCCAGGCCAGGTAGAGAACTGGGTCGGAAACCCCTATCGAAAAATATATCGGAAGTTCAAAGATATATTCAGAGTTTAGAATCTTATTCAAGGAGTTTATTTAACACCTTTTAAGACTTAAGTGCTATACATTAATAACTTACTCAATTTAGGGATCAATTTTAAACTTTTTCGAACTTAAGGGCTCAATTATAATTTTTACAAATTAAGGGTCCTTATCAGAATTTTTTCCACCAAACTACAATTAAACTTTCTAATTATTAACCTACAAAAATTCATTACTATTTGAGGTCATTTACCTATCCAATTAGGCCATTCAAATCTAGTGACCATTTTGTAAACTCTCTAAAACTGGTTCCTAAGCCTTTTAACAGAATTAACTAACACTACTGATGCGCCATCTCCCATATCGGTACGCTAAGCCAAATTTCATTTTCCAGATTCAAGGATAATATACTCGTATCGATACACCTAACCTTATATCGATACGCATTGATTAAGGTTGACCCATTTCGGTACACCTTAAAGATCGTATCGATACAATTTATTTTTCAGACCCTACTGTCAAAATCCGTATCGATACGCCCCTCTTTTGTACCGATACGCCCTATTTTATTTATCCCAATTATGTAAGATCGTATCGATACGCGATCACCTGTACCGATATGTTTGCCTTGTAATGACAGATTTATGCTAGTTTTTGTTCTAATTATCCTACCATTTATTGTACAAACATTACCAAATTTTACCAGCAAGTCTAATATCTATATTTTTAATAGCATACAAAATTTTAGGGCATTTCAAATTCATTTACTAGGTTTTTACCTTTTTGTGCCTTTAAGCTCATTTTAACTAGTTTTACCAATTCAAAACATACCAATTTTCACATCTAACACCTAGGCACTAATAGGCCACTACACACATATCAAAATATGCAAACATAACATGTTTGAGCCATATGCCACCTTACTAGGAGTTTAAAGCAAAAGTTAAGCATATATATGATTGGTGGAAATGACTTGCAACCGCAACAACACAATCGAAGGTCGGAATTCTTTAAGATCCTAAAATACATGAGACACACGAATATTAAGCTTACATAGCCTAGTGATGTAGCTATAACAAATGAAAATATTTGATGAGTAATATGAACATCATAGTAACATGCTTGAATGACATATTTAGTGCACAAATCATACTTGTATCACATGCTTAATTCAAGTAACACAATTCCATATACCAAATACATATCATAATCACATATAATTTCCTTGGACATGGTAACCAATGGATACGTAGATTCCCCTGTACACCACACATATCGGAAATAGGCCATAGCCTTGAACCGTAGCTCCGGATAGTCCCTTACACAATCCATCCTTGTCTCACCACACATATAGGCAGTAGCCCCGGAACATAGTCCAATCCCTTACTTAGTGAGCTCGAATAATCCTATGGCATGCCAATTGTATTCAATGTTCACAAATGTCCAAGTTCACAAACCATCACAAATTTTACCTTTGGTGCCCTTAGGTCATAACATAACAGAAACGGAATTGAGCCTTAGCTCCGCATATCTCATGTCGTAGATTATTCATATCAATCTCATATATAGCATATCTTGATTATCACACATAAACTTATAACATATCAACCATATCGAAGACTTACCATGCTCACCATTAGCATCCACAAAGCTTGCTCTACTTGAGCCCTTAATCAAATGCAAACATAATCACAAATCAAATGCAACGGGATGACACCTAGACTATCCCTCAACACAACTACACTCACCTTGATTATGAAGCTTTCAAGGTTCTTGAATTACGATTCATTTGCTCCTAGCTTTGGTTGGGGATGACGAAGTGATTTCCTCCAACTCTTGAGCTAGTTCAAATTTAAAGAATGTATTAGAATCAAACCTAATACCTTACAAACGTCTTTCAAGCTCATCAAAGCTTGTAGACAACATCGAAAAAAGGAAATTAACCTAATTAACCTACTAACACATGGGTTTGACATAGATGTTCAAAGTTTAATTCTAGAAATTACTTCTCAAAGATTAAAGGAATCATTGAATAGTAATTAGTTTTCAAAGATTCAAATTGTTTCTTTGACATATGTTAATTGCAATTTACTGCCAGGAACACTAGAAAAACGAAGAACATGGAGAATCAGCATTAGATTATAAATCATGGTGTAGATGGCAACATGGAGCATGTAAGCAAGTTATCATAGATTTAAATTGTACAATTGCTTATCATTGGCTAATTCTGTAAGTTTTTAATTAAGGCTTTTGATGAAATCAAAGGGTTGGCGAATTGGGCGAAAAACATGTCTTTTGAAAAAAAGAATCTAGAGGGTGAAAGGAATGCAGCACTGTCTCGAGCAACAACTACGGAGACGCGAGTTGCTGAGTTGAAGGAACAAATAAAAGTCAAGAAAGATGAAATTACATCATTAAATGGTAAAGTCGTACTTGCGGCAGTGGCTTGGTGCATGGCAGCGCCTCAGAAAGTTTTAGCTGAGATTCAAGATAGGTGAGTTGGTGGCTGAGTGAATGAATTATACCCTATATTGGAATTTCCAAAAACAAGGCCCATTGGATGAGAGTTCGTGGCACACCCTATATCCCTTTTTTAAAAAGAAACTATTCTTCTCCACTCTCAGAATATTTTCTATCGCCATCTTCATATTCACAGGTAAACTCTCTTCTTTCTTGAGTATTTTTAGATGCTTGTTTGCATCAGAGAATTCTTATCTCTCTTTATATATATTGTCATGGGCTAAAGTTTTGACCTAGTGAACCGTACGGTTTCAATCAATGTTTTCGAGACAAACGACTAAGTTAGCCTTGAAACTCTCTTTGGAAGATTAAAATCTTTCTAGGCACTAAGAACACTGAATCGTTCTAGTGGAAGCAAACAAATAAGAAGACAACTCAAAAACCAAAGAAGAACACTTAAGAACGTTCAAGAATGCTCAAGAACACAATAGAAGATTTTTAGAGTAAATGCCTTGTATTACTCAGAGAATAGATGATTTATAAATGAGGTGGGGGCCTCTATTTATAGTTGAATCCCCATACAATGAATGACCGAGATAGATTTACATCAGTGACTCAGACCGAAAGCTACCTACTACATCCTAGCTAATTATGGAAAATCATCACCTTTGAATACTTTCCTTAAGTTCAGGTTCACATTGTTGGATATTCATTTCCCTTGGAACATGCCCTAGTAAGATGCCATCTATTAAATTACTAGCTTCAATGTAATCGGGCCTTCTCTCAGTCTCCAATGGTTGAGCCAAGTGAGGTGGTCTTCTAGGAGAGCCAAAGATTTTGTAAAGAATCTCTTGGGTAGCTCGTTGCACTTGTGTCTCGGCCACAAACTTGTGGGCCGTGACAATATGCTTTGGCTATTCTAATCCTTGTTTGTGTAGTTAGGTTTGGTACATTTGAACCCTAAAATGATACGACTTTTTTATGGGAAATTAGGCAATTTTAGCCATTAGATCTTTTGAATTTTTCGATTTGTTCCTTAGTTCAAGATTAGTTAATAATATTGTCCTTAGGCTCTTTTATTTATTTATTTATTTATTTCACTCTAATCCTGATTTCGTAGTGTAATAGAATTTTGGCCTTAAATTCTTAATTTGGTAATTTAATAATGTTTTTAACTGCAAAATTTTGATTATTTTCAATACAGTCCATGAGTATGTTTAGTGCAAGTTATTTATGTTTATTTATCGTCTTTAGCAATTATTTCAAATACACTCAGGTACAAAAATATACTCTTAGCCTATTTATGCTGCAAAATTCTCATGAATTTTTTATGGTGTTTGGCTTTTGTTTGCACCAAAGCAACTATTTGTGTTGTTCTGTTTTCGATTAATAGACTTCGACATTTGTATTAAACATATGAGTCAAAATTGTAGTAGAACTAAATTACTTTTAAGCTTGTTGTCTTTTACCAAATCAGGAATATTTGCCTTGTTTTTAGGCTGAATTTAGTAATTAGTTTTACCTTGATATGCATCTGAAAATTATAGTAATTAGTTTTCAATGATTCAAGTTGTTTCTTTGACATATGTTGATTGTAATTGTCTATCAGGAACACTAAAAAAGCGAGGAACATGGAGAGTCAGCCTCAGATTATAGATAATGGTGTAGACGGTAACATGGAGCATGTAAGCAAGTTATCAAATATTTAAATTGTACAATTGCTTATCATTAGCTGATTCTGTAAGTTTTTAATTGCAGCTTTTGGATGAAATCAAAGGGTTGGTGAATCGGGCAAAAAACATGTCTCTTAAAAAAATAATTTAAAGGGCGAAAGGAATGCAACATTGTCTCGAGCAACAACTGCGGAGATAGGAGTTGTTGAGTTAGAGGAACAAATAAAAGTCGAGGAAGATAAAGTTGTATCATTAAATGGTAAACTCGTGCTCGTGGCAACTCCTCATAAAGTTTCAATTGAAATTCAAGATGAGTGAGTCGGTGGTCGAGTGCATGAATGGAAGTGCTTAAGAAAGTTTCAACTCCCCCTAAACAAATGATAAAGTATAATACTTGTTTACCATCCATAAATCCTATAGGAAAAAACTGCAAACATTAAGAACCTCGTTGAATAAAAAGGAAGTGGTAGCTTACTTGTTTTAATTTTAATTTTTTATATGTTTTAAATTTTGTTAATTTTTTTGACATCATCCTAAAAGCAAGACGTCATCATTCATCGAACGAATCATCATTCTTCAATACACGAGCAGAATCGGAGGAATGAGAATTGAAAATTTGCTCTGATACCATGTTGAACTAGAGAGTTATTGGTTTAAGGTTTTCTAGTAAATCGATTTGAAAATTTGAGAGAACAATAACCAGAAAAATAAAGGGTCGAGGTTTATGAGAGAGAAAAACTATATGACTTTTCTTATTTCAAAAATATAATAATACATCGTATATATACTGATAATAATAAAAAATTGATTAATTAATCCTAACTACTTTTACAACTCATCCTAATTAACATCTATGATTCAACTAAGATATAAACTTGTTATATCTTACCTAAAAATTGATTTTTTTTGTTGATTTTTCTTTTTTTTTTCTCTGATTATTTTTTTCATGACAATTCATTTCTCACCCGTCTTTTCATATTTCATACAATACATTTGTATGTGGGGCGATTGACGTTGACAACAAAAAGACGACCTGATTGATTGTTAAATCTCACTTATCGAGTTTTTCTTTTTTTTTTTATTGTGGTGAAAATCTGGCGACGTGTGATATCTAGTCCTATTGTAACAAGGAAAATAAATTAAAGAAACAAGATAAAATGCTTAAGCACAAAAATCTTTAAAAATAGAACTCCCCCATAATAAAACATTTCATTAAAAAAGTATCTCAAAACTTTGACACATAAAAAAATTGAATTTCAATATAAAATCAAGAAAGTTCAAGAATGTGTAAAAGTCAATAAATCCAAAACTTTTATACTCCATGAAATGAACGAAAATAACATATTGAAACACAAATGCATAGAGCACAACACAATGTCATGCATTTAAAAATAAATACTTTAACAAGCCTGCATATATGCATGAATATCCAAAAACATTTGTATTTGCATATAAAGAATATAAGACTTAAGGCACACATACAAAGAAAAGATTATTGACATACTTTAAATCACAATGGAGAAAAGAAAATTTTCATATTGAATTTTTAAAATATATTATTTTGAACAATTCTTACGTAAAAAGAGATGAAGGAAAATTTATTTTTAATGGGTATTAAACTCACAACCAGGCTCAGGCAATAAGGGTCCCCGCCCAAAGTCCACCGCTTAGAGAAGTTACATATTGTAAGTTTTTCGAATTATGTGTTGTTAGGGGCCCAATTTTTTCTAATACTTATTATTAGGGGTCTAATTTTTTCTAATATTTATTATTAGGAGTCTACTCTTAAAATTTAATTTTTTTCTAATACTTGTTATCAGGGGCGATTTTTTTCAATATTTGTTATGACGATCATACTCTTAAAATTCAAAAAATTTCAATATTTGTTATCTGGGGCTCAATTTTTCAATACTTGTTATTATGGACCTATTCTTAAAATTTATTTATTTTTTCATTACTTGCTATTAGGGATAAACATTTAAATAATGATATGCAACTGCAATAACGACTGTTACATGGCAATAGCGGCACCATATGAACCGTGATACATGTAACTGTTATGTCCACAATAGCGCATGTTATTAAAAATATTTCACAACCACAATATTCGCAGTGACCGAAATAGCATCTATAATATCCAACACCACGATAAATATAACATAACTGTAAATAAGACTGTAACCCCAATTTAAATCTCTAATCATGGCTGGTCTTGGGCTTTTGGTGGCCCATGGCGAATATAAAAAAGTGAGCCCTAAATTAGAAATTTAAATTGGGATTACAGTCATATTTACAGTCATGTTAGGTTTTATTGTGATTGCGAATATTATAAATGCTATTTCGGTCACTACGAGTATCGCAGTTGTGAAATTTCTTAATAGCATGCGTTATTGTGGACATAACAGTTGTGAGTATCGCGATTTCAGATGGTGTCGCTACTCATAGGCGGATGTAGCATATAAATTGGGGGTGCAATTGACCCCACTTGATTTGTTGGGGTACGGGCTTTTCAAGGAGATAATATCGATTTTTTCATAAGAAATATTAGGTTTGACCCCACTTAATTTGTTGGGATATGGGGTCAATAATGCTTATTCTAGTGGTATAGAATCCTCAATACCTCATACTTCACTCATGACCTAAGTATAAGAAAATCATGGCTCTGCCACTACCGCTATTGTCATGTAATGGTCGTTGTTGGGGTTACATATTGTTATTTAAATCTATGTCCTTATAATATCAAGTAACGAAAAAAATAATTTTAATAGTAGGTCCATAATAACAAGTATTGAAAAAATGGGCCTCCAATAACAAAAATTGAAAAAAAATTGAATTTTAAGAGTATGCTCAAAATAACAAACATTCTAAAAAAATTGGGCCCTAATAACAAGTATTAGAAAAGGTTGACTTTTAAGAGTAGGCCCCTAATAAAAAATATTAAAAAAATAAACATTTATTAACAAATATTGAAAAAATGGACTCCTAATAACAAGTATTAAAAAATTAGACCATTAAAAATAAATACAATTCAAATAAAATTAGAAACATGTAACTTCTTTGAATGGTGGACCGTGGGCGGGCACCTTTGTTGCCCTTGCCTAGGGCCGGGCTTGTCTCTAATTTAGGACTTGTTTTAGATTCGCCATGGGCCTTGGCTTATAGTTATTGGCCCATCAACCATTTCATGAACTTATTGTTTTGATACCTTTGATATGATCTCAAATCAAAATAGGTAGAAAACAAGAATAAAACTAAACTAGAAAAATGACTAACCCTAACCCTTAACAACAAAACTAAAGAATAATGTATTAGCGGAACAAATAAAATATCAGAATAACAAGGTTTTTACACAATAATTATTTAAATAAGGCCCGTTTAGCATTGAGTTTGAAATCAATTTTTGGCGCCGAACGAAGAAATTGTACTAAACGATCAAAAATTGCATTTTTTTCAATTAATTTTTGTATTTGATTTGGTCTCTAAACCAAGCTAAAAAACACTGAAATTTTAAACTTGTTCTCGAACCAATGTTCTTACCGCAATTAGGGTTAGAACTGTTGCGCCAAACGAAACCTAAAACAACAAGCTTTAAACTTCCATTTATCGAAGCAAACAACACCATTCCCTCATTTATGTATTAGGCCTTTATCACAATCCTCATTTGGATGTCATTCCCCTAGTTCGATTTTTTCTCAAACATTTAAAGTCTAGCCCATTTTATTAGCCACTTTATTGTACTCTGTTGTGTACACGTATCGGTTGTGGACCGTTATTGGGCTGACGAGCACCTGTTTTCATTTAGTGGTGAATTGCCAATTACTAATGGTGGTCTACGGTTTCAGGGTTTGTGACAGTGTTGATTAAGGGTGTGCATTTCGAATTTTGGATATCTAAAATTTATAGATCGGTAAATTAATATTTGTATCCAATTAAAAAATTAAATATTTAATTTTTTGGATATATGAATATTTGAACTTATGATTTGATTTAAGTTTATTTTGAATTTGACAGTTTTATCCACGAAAATTTCTAATTTTCGAATATAACAAGCAATAAATTATTGAATATAATAAGATGTGTATCCATTAAATATTAAAAATTTCATATATAACAAGTGAAAATCTTGAATATAACAAGTTTCATATACATAAAAAAATTGAATTTTTGGATTTTCCGATAATAAGATATCGGATATCCGATTCGAATGTAAAATAACTATCCGTATATGATCTGAAAAATAAAAAACAGCTCAAATATCCAAATTTTTAGATTAGATCAACAGATAAACGGATCGGATCAGTCGGATTAAATTTTTTTTGCACACTCCTAATAATGATAGTAATGGTGGAGGAAGAATAAGGGTAATAGAGACTATGGTTGCAATGGGTCTAAGTTTTAGAAGAATGACCAAATTATACTAAATTAAAAAAAAAAATAGGAATAAATGTATTACTATGCCAACTTTATGAACCGACACATTATTTGTCGTCAAATTTTTAACACTAACAAATTAAATTGTTATTATTTAAGTCGGTGATAATTTATTACTTTTTATAATTATAGGACTTAAAAAATGTTTATATAATTGAAGGACTACTTGCATAATTTACCCAAAAACCTTCTTTTAATGATAAAAAAGAAAACCCCTCTTTCTGGAATTTTCTGGAATTCCTTTTTCTATTTAATTGTCCCTAAAAAAATTAAAATAAAATAAAATATCCCAAGAAACAGAGAGCAAAAATTTATTTGTGTTTCTTAGGTACTCATCTCTCCAAAGCATAAATCTAAAAGTATATCAATAAATAAACAAAGTTCCAGTATTAATCTCAAACTCAAACAACTACAGATCCTCACTCCTTGTTTTCAATGTGTTTCATCTCCTCTTTCACTATAAAACCGTAGAATATACTCACACCACTCACCTCTCCAACCCCCACGACTGAGGGAAAAAACCCAAACAGAAGAACCTTTTTTTTGTTCAACGGTGTTGTTTTTGTCTTAAAGTTCTCTCTTTTATTTCTCCTTTTCCCCCTTTTTCGTTCCGTACAATGCCGGGCTCTGGTGGTGTTTCAATCGCGAGAAGCAGAGGAGGTGAGAATCGATTTTATAATCCGCCGCCGATGAGGAAACAGCAGCACAAGAAGCAGCAGATGGCGATGAATATGCAGCGGCGGGAAGACGGGCCATCGTTTTCCAGGAGTTCGACGGAGAAGAGAACGGATCGCGAGGAATGCGCCATGTCATCTGCCTCTTCATCGTCGTTGAATAATAGTACTAATAATGATAATAAAAGAATTGATAACAATTCCACGAATTTGGATCGGTTCTTGGAGTTTACGACTCCTGTGGTTCCAGTTCAATATTTTCCCAAGGTAACAAAGAAAACCCTAATTTTATCAATCACGATTTGTTTCTTCTTTTATTTTATAGTTTTGGTTCAGTATTTAATTTATGGGTTCCTTTTTATGTTTGTAATTTTTTCCCCTTCTTAAGGTTTATCCTATAAAGTACTAATTAGCTGTAGTACTGCAATTACTTGACTTTAATTACTTATGAAGTAAAACCAAACATAAAATTGAAGTAATTTGTTTTATTTTATTAGTTAGTATACGTTGTAAAGTTGTATTTTTTGTTGTAACAACAGAAACCCAGTTAACTACCAACTGTTGATCATTAATAAATCCAAAATAATGAATTGTCCCCCCCCCCCCCCAAATGATTTGTAAAATATGAAGATATTGATTGATATTTTGTATTGATGAAATTTTATTTTGTTGAACCTATAGACAAGCAGCATTAGAGGATGGAGAGGGAAAGAGCAAGAATTCAGACTGCAGTTTCCACCATATTTCATTCTTGAGGATTTGTGGGAGTCCTTTAAGGAATGGAGTGCATATGGAGCTGGGGTTCCTCTTTTGTTGAATGGGAGTGATTCTGTAATACAATACTATGTGCCTTACTTGTCTGGGATTCAGCTGTATATAGACCCATCGAGGCCCTCCACGAGGCTGAGGTAAAGTGGATCACACCTCAACTATAATCTATGTAATCGTTTTAGTGCATTTCTTCACTGAGAATTTATGATGGCCCTCGAAAAGTTTTTGGATCTTTATGTGGTTGAGAAACTGCAGTTGGATTATTAGAGTAAGATTTATTAACTTGTGAAGTCATTATTGAAATTTGCTTGATAGTCAATACAATCTAGGTTGTGTTGTGTTATTCCAATGTTTTGCTGATTTGCTTTATGCTATCTGCTGTTTGGTCCATAATTAGTGAGATAAATATAGGTCCAAGTGCAAGGTGATGAGCTCTCTTGATTTGTAAATCATTAATGTTAATTCATCCTTGAAATGCTAGATTTATAGCGTTCTTGTGGTGTTATTTCATTTTAGTGTCTCATCTTTCAACAGGAGGCCTGGTGAGGAGAGTGATACTGAGTCATCGAGGGAGACAAGCAGTGACGGTAGCACCAGTGACTGTGGAATGGGGAAAAGGGCTATCAATGTTGTCCAGGGGGCTCGGAGTCAGCTGAAGGTTGCAGATTTGAATATCGAGAGATTGACAAGACTGTCACTTAGGAATAGATCCTTTGGGGGTTCGTCAAGTGATGAAAATGATAGCTGTAACCCTCCTGGTCAGCAGCTTATATTTGAATATTTAGAACATGATCAACCATTTGGCCGTGAGCCATTGGCTGACAAGGTTAATTCCGTTGTCATTTGTTACATTATTATTTTTCACTCGTGCTTTCTCTATTTACCACACTCCCTGCAGATTGCAGTTCTGGCATCTCGATTTCCGTCGCTAAAGACATACAGGAGCTGTGATCTTTCACCTTCAAGTTGGATTTCTGTGGCATGGTATTTATATATTTTTCCATCTTGGAAAAGTTATTCAGCTCTTGTTTATTGCTATTGATTTTAAACCCGATTATATCTGACATCTTTTTCCTTAAATGAAGGTATCCCATTTACAGGATACCGATGGGACCAACTCTGCAAAATCTTGATGCCTGCTTTTTAACCTATCACTCTCTGTCAACACCCTCACCTGGTTAGTATCTTATCTTGTGGTTGCTAACAGACTTTGTACAATGTGTTATTGATATATTTTGGAACAGGTACCAGCATCAGCATGGATGGGTTCCCTTTCCGGGGCTTTAATGTCAGGGAGTTTTATGGTGCTAACATGTCCTTAAAGATACCATTGCCTACATTTGGACTTGCTTTCTATAAGTTCAAAGTTTCGTTTTGGAATCCTGATGAATCTCAGAAAGCTAATTCCCTTTTACGAGCCGCTGACAACTGGCTTCAGCTTTTGGAAGTGAATCATCCGGATTTCAGGTTTTTTGTTTCCCACAATACATACCGGAGGTGAGACAAACTCTAAAGCATGACAACACAATCTGCCGCCTAACTCGAAGAGAATCCCCATACCGCAGCAGACAACACTTCCAAACTACCCCATTGATGATGTAGTCACACACTTTAACTTGAAATTGCATGCATTATTTGTAGTTCTTCCTCATGCATCGATTATGGTAAAAAAAATGATATAATCATAGACATGATATTTCATTTCATCCGGTGAGCTTCTAGTGATACTCATGGCCTTGAAGTGGTAGATCCTACTACACCTTAATAAGTTTGATATTGATGGTGATTGAAGAGAATTGTCTGATATTTGTATATACTTTTTGTCTTTATGAGTTGTATAACAGACTGCTTGTACCAACACTTTCTATAGATAAGACGTGAAGTTTCAGTGCCTTTGATACACGACTGTAATCTTCACCACACGCTCATGTGTGTATATTATGAGTAGAAGTCGTATGTCCCTTCTCGGTACTTCTATTTGCGTCCTATCATCAAAATATTAAGCTAAGGTTTAGATATGAAATCTATATCTCAATCATTCTTGAGAAACGTTTGAAGAAGATTGTGTTTCGTTGCTGCAATTCCAAAACCATGTTTGAAGGAATGAATGGTGACAAGTGAATACCCAACTTCAAAGCAGCAAAGGTTATTGTCCTCCTAATCCCTCAAAATGGCTGCTAAAGTTGGATAATGAGGAAAATTATTTGATATATGGCACTTGTGAAAAATAAAATACTTGTGGTCCACAATATTCAAATTCCGGATTTTATTTCACCTAATTTCGACAATGATTGCGAGGGTGACTTAAAAATTGAAGGATGAAATTCTTGTGTTACCTTTGAAGTTGTTCATTTGTCGCCTTGCTCCCAAAAGAATTTTATATTAGTTTGAAATATATCATTGTTGTTTTACTCCTGTGCATTTAAAAATGTCTTGGGTACCAACAATGAATTGGTCGAGCGAGAAAAGGTAATAGGTCTTTTAAACAAGGTTACGGTTGTCGTTTTTATATTAGATTTTTATAAAATTTAGTCCACATTTATCGTGCTCGTTTGTATATTAACTTTATGTAAATTTTGATTTGAATTAGTTGGGCTACTGAAACGGATACCAACTTAAAAAAATCATGAAAAATCAAAATACTTAAAAGCTCAAAAAAGTAATAAAGAAAAATAAAAAAAATTCCCAATAATAATTAAAAACAATATTCTCTTCTAATTTTTTTTGGTTTTTAAAATAAATCGTTATGTGATGTTCTTTTATCTCATCATGTAATGTGTTTCGATAATACCACGTTGTCTTACCAAAGTAGAGTAACAGTGGACTAACGAGATAATATATATATATATATATTTGTTGATTTAAAAGAAAAATTGAAAAAAAATCTTAAGAACAAAGGTATATACGCATCTTGAAGGAAAATTTTGTTATAATAAAACAAATATCCAAATCTGATAAGTTTTAACAGTTGCTCTTGTAGCTCAGTTGGTTAGAGCACCCGTTTAGTAAGCAGGAGGTCTTGAGTTCAACTCTCAACGAGAGCACCATAGTTATATTTTTTGTTCATTTTTTGATTCTGCACTCAACTTGTATTTCTACTTGGCAATCAGAAGAAGCGGAGCAATATGGTATGGAAGGCTGCACAGCTTTAGTTGTGTTTAAATCTGCATATTTTGTGAGTTAGGCATAGGAATCCGAATTCCATAGAAATGAAAATTTCAAAGTAAAACGAAACCCATTGGAGCATGCAAATTCAACAACTGTTCTTGCCCCCCAAAATGTCCCCCATTGCAAATCCAATAAACCCTCCCCTCCACTCTCTTTGCAAAATCTGGTGTTTAGCCTTACAAAACTGGATGCATTGCTTGTAAAGCAACTTGAAACCCAAGAAACCATACTACTGCTTGGCCGCACTTGCTCATCCAATAACTCTGCCTAGCATTGCTTGCTTCACTTTTCTTAGCCCACTTACTGCTGACTTAGGTCTCAAAACCTGAGGCCTGTGCACTGTAGTTGGATCAATTGAAGCCAACCGCTGAACTCCACAACCAAGAAGACCAACTCAAACCAGCAGCCTTCTTGGGTCTTCTTATTTAGATTCGGATCAGACTAATCGAATACTTGGAAGTTGCCAGATTATATAGATGGTAAATCTGGTGGTAGCAAATACGTGCATGGCATGTCACATGGGGAGGGGAATGAGAATAAAGCAAAGCAGCAAAATTCTATCTTTCAAAGACAGATCAGAAGCATCAAAGGAACACAGTTCAATGTAGGCAGCCCACCTAACAAAACACTTGTGTCTGGTTTCGTAGGGGTTAGAATTTAGGATCACCGTTAAAAGGGTGTTGCTTTTTTGCCATGATTGAGCTCTATGCAAAATGTCACCAATCCATCAACTAATATATGGTAATATGGTACAAAATCATGTTCCTTTTTGTGTCATTTTAGTGGAGAGAATTGGGCTATGGACACATGACAATTCACCGACCTTTCCATGACAACTACAAATTATAAAGACAAATATTTATTTGCCTGGTTTGTAGGTCCATTTTTTTAACTGTTTCAAAATCGTTTCTATCATTTCTTTCGCACAATACACAAGTTAAAGTTCCTCCACCACTACTTTGCTTCACCGATTCTACCTAAAGGAGTACGGTCGGTAAATCTAATTAAAAAAATAAAAAATGATTTAATTTACCGACCTTTACTTTTTCTAATTAATTTTTTGATTTAGATAGGCATTGTGTTCAGAAAATTTTCGTTGAGAGACCCATCCACTAAAGTTAGGTGTACGATGCAGGTCGGTCTGGATTAATCATGGCAAAGCCTTAGAAGTCAAAAGGCAAAAAAAAGTTTACATTGTATGTATGTTAAATATTTTTCTAATTTCATTAAATTTAGACTTTAAAATTTAAGTTTAGAATTTAAAGTTTAAATTCAAAGATACATATTTTATATTTTAAATAGAAAGATTTGTGTAAAAAAAAATTTAATTTGTGTATCAAAATATAATTTTTATAAATATATGTGCTAGAAGTTGATTATGTCAGTCAATTCTAATTTGTAACTAAGAGGAACTTGATCGGTCGTTGTCGTCCTAATTTTTTGTGTAATAGTAATTCTAGTCTTTGATACTTTGAATATATATATATATATATATATAAAATTAATTTTTCACAAAAAAATTAATTGCTCTTTTCCGGTATTTTTTTATGTTTTAACACTAAAAATTAAATTTTAAACCCTAATCTTGAATCTTAAACCATAAACTATAAACGTTAAGCCCTAAAAATATAACATACTCATAATTCCCTAAATTCTAACCATAAATTTTAAGCCCTAAAATATAACATGCTCATAATTTCCTAAACCCTAACCATAAACCCTAAATATTTTTTAGTGTATAGCATAAAAAGGTACACCAAAAAGGAAGGATCTTTCTCTAGTTTTGAGTTTAAATATTTGTTAAATTCTCGTTAACTTTGAAATCAAAAAAATATGATTCTTTCCGATGTTTGATCCTGACTTGTTTCATCAATATCAGTTCAGTTAAGGAAATTTATAACTAATTAACCTATTTTAACAATCTACAAAACCGAATTAGACCACAAAAACTATCAATTGAGTTCATTTAAACAAACTTTTGTTCACCCTAATTCTATCTAATGCTTGCTGCGTTTATAAACATTACAACGAAAGTTGGAACCTAAAAACAAAATAAAAAACATTCAAACCCGATATCTGTTGAATATTGTCTTTTAACAAAATAATAATAAATCTAAACTTTGAATTATGAAGTTTATATTAATTTTATTAAAAAAATATATGAGAAATTCTTTTATTGGTTCATAATTATAAAGATGGAGTGTTTTTAATATAAAAAAATCCAATAAATTGGAGAGAAAAGGTATATATAAGGAAGAATTGGTATATTTTATGAGATGGTTTCAATCCATTAAAGCATAGGTTGCTCCAACTAAGCAATAAAGCTTGAAAAGAATCAAAAGATTTAGTTTGATTTGGAAAGTGTGGAAAGCTTCCTTAGAGCTCCATAAAGTTAAAGGAAACAAAAGATATATGGTAAAGATCAACGGATTCTACATTTTTCTCCCTTTTCAAGTTATATATTTTTATATCATATGATTTCACCTTTGCCTAGGGTTGGCAGCCGGCTGCCGGGACGGATTCTCGATCGATTTTAATCTGACCCGATATAATTTTAAAAAAGTTTGATCTTAAACTTTCTAGAGTCTTGTTATAAATAAAGGTAAAACTTTAATATACAAGGCTGTGTGAAAATAATTTTATATAAGTCTGTGTATTTACACTATAAAAACTCAAATCTTAAATTTCTAACCTAATCCTAAGAAACTAAACCCTAAACCTTATGCCTTAAATTCTAAACACTAACCTTAAATTCTAAACCCTACAACCTAAACCCCTAAACTTTAAATCATAAAACTAAAACTCTAACCCTAACCCTAACCCTTATAACTAAAAGGCCGTGTAAAAAAGTTTACACGACATGTATTAAAATTTTTCCCTAAAAATAATATAATAATAATTCAATCAAATTGTAGAATACCGTAAAAAATAGGAAAAAGAAGAAAATCAAACAAAAACATAAATATGATAGAATTAAAAATTAGAAGAAAATTTTTGTTAAGACTTATATGAACAGTTTCTTTAAGATATATTTATTATTTCCTCGATGCATTGAGTCATATTAAATGACTGTCTCTCAAATTATAATAACAAACGATCATAGTAATAACTGGATCGAGTATAAAGACTTAATTGATTGAAAAAAATCATGGGCTTACCTTAATTTTTTTTAACTTATGATACCCTTAATTGAAAAATTCAAAATCCATGGATACATTTGTTTTTACCATCCCTATCTTTACCTAATATTTGGATGTGAACTCTATTATTCGTCCTTGCAGTAATTTAGAATAAAATTAATTTGTGTAAAAATAAAAATCTAAATAATCGTTTGAATAGAATGATTTAAAAATCAAACACAAATATTGAAATTAAAAAATAGAAAATAAAAAATTTATTCATCCGAATCGATTACCTTCTAAAGCCAATAGTTTATAAGCATTAATTACAAAGGATTTAAGTTGATTTGACGTTCAATTGATCCAGCAAGGGAAAAAAGAAACTAAAAGGACAAAAATAAGAGGCCGGGAATCTTTATCTGCTCTTTTTAGACAAATTGCACATTAAACAATTGGTATTCAATTATGGCTTAAAACATTTTCCCCCCAAATTTTCATATTTTTTAATTTATCTCTTAAATTACGTTTTACTTATTTTTGCCTCTTAATTTTTTTATTATTATTTATTTTATCCCAAAAAATTAATATCATTAAAAAAGTTTATATTGACCAATCAGAACACACCACATCATTTATTTATTTATTTTTTAATTTTAGAATAAAATAAACATATTAAAATACTTATTAATTTAAATATATTTCCTAAAATACCCAAACCACCTATTTTCTTCTCCAATTTTTCACGTCATTCCTTGACAATATTATATAAAAGTTATGGAAATCAAAACCCAAACCCCATCCCCTCATATTATTTTCATATCAAAATGAAAGCATTCAAAACGAAAAGAACAAATCATGTATAAAAGTTCTAGAAACCGAAACAGTAGGTGATGGAGTGCATAAAGAAAAAGTTAAAAAGAATCAAAGACTAACCAGAGAAAGAGTGAAGAATATGCAAAGATAGCAAAATCTGATAAATCCCAGAATTGAAACAGCACGAAATGCACATGAATGTGCAGTAATCAAATTATTGTGGACAAAAAGATATTCCAAGTAAGACCTTTAATTGGCGTCATTTCAAAAAAAAAAAAAAAATTAAATTTTCTTTTTTACAGTGTAACAAACAAACAAAAGTGTCAAATAACTAATTCCTAGTGAATGATAAGGCAGATCAAGAGAGAGAGCTTGAATCTTAAGCAAAAACAAATAGAAAAATCGGTTGGAAAATTAAAAAACAGAGGTGAATTAGTGTATCAGCATATGATGTTATACAATAAAAACCACCAAAAGATTGGTTTTTTATGAGGAAGATTAAAGGAATCAAAAGAGAGGCTTATGAGTTTGTTCAAGTGTTACATTTTGTTGCTTTAAAATCATCGAAAGCCACATGAGTGTCAAATTCTGGAAAATTGGATTCTGATTCATGGGGGGAAATTATTTTATGGATTGGATTTGAGAAAAAATTGGGGTTTGGGGAAGAGAAATGAAGGTAGTTTTGGAAAAATAAAATTAATTTAATGAATATTTTAACATATTAAACGGAAAAATAAGAAAATAAATAAGGAAAATGATGTGGCGCGTTTTGATTGGTCAAGACAAATTTTTTTTAACGGTGTTAGCTTTTTGGGTAAAATAAGTAACGGCGAAAAATTTAGAGGGCAAAAATGGCAAAAACAAAGTTTAGAGGGCAAATTGAAAAAACGGATAAAGTTTATGGAAAAAAATGTTTTAAGCCTTCAATTATCCTCAAATCATTTATCGAAAAAAATTATCTACATGTTAGTACAGTGAAATAAGATGTTAAATTATAATATTTGATCGAAAGAGTTATTTTATAGTGAACTTTTATAATATTTGATTCAGATAAATAAATCAATAAAATAAAGATGATGATCGTACTAAAAAATATTAATCGAAAAAATACGTAAAAGAAGTAAAAGAAATTTGAATTATTGTGAATCCGGCATGTATCTCTACTCCAGCCTGGATCCAAAAGTGTACACAGATTGAGTAATTATTTAATGTATTTGTTATATTTATTAAATTATATTCTATATTGAAAATATTATGCATTTTATATAAATGAATTTATATGATATATATCTTATTTTTGACGTTACAATTACAAGTAATATATACAAAATGACTACTACACAAAATAATAGTACAATGTACAAGAATGCAACAAGTGATCTCAGTAAAAAAACAGATAATGTTTATTTTAAGAGATTTGAATTCAATCGTTTTGTCCGCAATGTGTGTGTATTGTCAAAGTGTTAAAAATATCTATGAACAAATACTACCTCATAATTATTACTAAATCAGATTACAACTACAGTCAATATATACGTATAATTATTACCAAATCAATCATTATAAAACATATATGAATGGACTGAGAATTGGTATATATCCAAACATAAACTAAAATCAGATTTAGATATTGAATTGAAACTTAAAGTCAGATTCATAAATTTAATTGGATCAATACAAAAAATTAGGTATTAAAATGTACTCTGGAGTTAAATTTAAGTACCAAAATGTATGCTTGAATTTTTTATAATTAAACGAGAAAATATGATTGAAACCCCTAAGGTCACTTAACTACTATCGACCGTTTAAAGGCACATTTTAATTCACATGGACATCATTTCAATAATATCCTTATATTTATTGTTTGTTTGGTAGGAACTGTACCTTTCTAAATTGTAATTAATAACTATAGCATGAAATTTCAAGCATTATAAAGACTTTTTTACAAAAGGCCAATTATTATTATATTGTTAGTATTACGAATATGTTGTTTCATGTTGAAAACATCACTAGTTCAATAAAGACTAACGTTCATTTTTTTTTTCAAAAGAAAAAAAAAAACGTTCTATTTTTTTCATATCATTTGAATTTTTTTCCAGGTTTATACATCATATTAAAAATTCATTAATGAAGTGTTTACAATTAACTTTATCAAGAATATTAAATAGTTTCTATACTTTTAGGTGGTATAATTATAATTATAATTATAAGCGAACGTTCGATAACTATAATTAAAATTATTACAACTTACTGTTGGATTGAAAATCGGAATAAATTTAAACATGACTGATATAAATGTTGGATAAAAACTCACAATAATTTATACACGATAAAACCCGAGTCTAATACCTCAATATTTTACCATTAAACAAAACCTCATTAAGATGCTGAATCTTGGTTTAATTAATCAAATCAAACCATTAATTAACGAGTAATTTATCAAATACTTTTCATATGATCAAATACAAATAATATAGAAACCATAATAATATAATAGTTACCAAAGAAATAAGATGACATTTGCATGTGTGTAATGCCTAATCATCGGAAAACATGGATAGTTCTAGACATGTGCAATAAGTATGATAATTTTAAGGTGAGACATTTTTAAGGTGAGGTTAAAATGAGGTAGATTTACACAAATTCTTACTAAATTTGAAAGAATTTGTATAATTCCTTACAATCCACACAAATTTTTATCAAAATGGTAAAAATTTAGATTATAATATAAAAATTTGTGTAGTTACACACATTCTTACAAAAAAATGACAAAAATTTATATAATTACACAAATTTTATCTTATTTTAACTCACTCTAAGCTGACTTATTTTAAAATTTCCCGCACTAAATTTAAACAAGGTGACCCAAAATAGGTTCTCTAATATATATATATATTCTAAAAAACATCATAATATATGTAAATATATAATAACAATTTTCTCAAAAAAATTATTATTGTTAACTTAATTCAAGGAAATCATGAATAACGATAAAATAAATATATTAGACATCAATTTGCAGATTATTGTTAGATTGTTAAATAAAAAATAAAGGAAAAGCATCACGTTTAGCTTGCGTCTTTTTCACGTCTGCGCTCCATCACCACGTCATCAATCCCTTATCTCCGTCTGTCCATACCTCTCAGTCTCAGTCAAGCCCTCCACTTATGACTACAAATTCATCTAAACCGTTCATTTTGGGATGCTAAAATTATCCATTCTATTTTTAAACTGAACATTTAATTATTTTTCCTAATTCCAACGTTCAGGATTTTCCATATCATAAAAAAATATTAAGATGTGACAGTATCATTAATATTAAATTTTGTTCATGATATTGGAGAATTATTAACTTCTTTAAGTAATTTTTAGAGTTTAAATTTTAATGTGGTAAATAGAATAAAATATGTTAAAAAAGTTATTTTACAGTTTTGATTTGAATAGTCAATTAATAAGGTAAAATATTGACGATTATACTAATATATATATAAGATATATTTTAAATTAGTCTTTAAATTTTTAAATATTTTAACTTCATCTTCAAACTATTATAATTATTCTAAATTAGTCTCTAAATATTTTAAAAATTCTAATTTCATTTAAAAATTATTATTTATTTCACATCATATTATTTTATAAGTCAAAATACCTATTTGGTACACCACCTATTTTAGTGTTTATGTTTTGGTCACTCAACTTTTTTTTAATAAAACGAGTCTTGACGTTATGTTTTGTTTCTCTTTTTCTAATCGTGATTAAAAAATAGCAAAAAAGTTGGCATGACATTTTAATGAGGAGGGAAAATAAAATAATAGTAATAAATAAATGTCAAGTTACTTTTGTCGTTAATTTTTAATAATAAAAGTATCAAAAAAATCAAATGTGTTATTAAGTATTATTTTACTATAAAAATTGGTTGGATGACTAAAATAAAAATACAAAAATAAGTGGGATGCTTTACCTATTTTACAATACATATTATAGTTTGGGATGCTTTACCTATTTTACAATATATATTATAGTTTGAGATGAAACTGAAACGTTTAAAAATTTAAAAAAAATAATATTAAAGAACCAATTTAAAATAAAGATAGTAACTTAAAAATGGGGTATAATTAACTTTAACAATAATAATAGAAACAATAATTCTATGAATTCAAAACAAAGAGATTAAATCACTAAACATACAAAAATCATGAGTTTTTTTATAAACAAACTCATACGCTCACAGACATTTTTTAATAGTTTGACAATTTGAACCTTGAATCTAAACTCCAACTCGTCATTAATCCAGAAAACATAAACTCTTTTGCGTTTCTTACTTCATTCGGGTAGCACCCAACACGTCACCATTTATCTTCTCAAACCCAAAATTACCCTTGTATCTTCACTAGATGGACATAAAACTCCTCACCTTCCGCGTAAATTCGGCGCCCTGTTCATAGTTAAAGTAAAAAAACGTGTCGGTGTCATCTTTTAGAATTTCAAGCTCCCTTTTTCATACATTTTTATTTTAAATTCTATTACATCAATAATTCCCTTTAATCCATCGTATAAAAATAGCTTTCCCTTATCTTCAAACTTCAATCATAACGCAACGCACTCACTGAGTCACTTCCTTTCAATTCACTCTCTCTCCCCATTTTTCTTTCTCAAGGAAACTCAGTCGACCAATACCAGGGGATTGAATTCGTTGTCTTCCTTGTTAATTTTCCCCAGAAAAAATGAAAATTCTTCAGACAATTACCGTTATTTCGACATTGCTGATGATCTTACTGAGTTTACAAGTAGTTAGTTCAGAAGAAACCGGTTCCAATGACGTCAAATGCACTCCTTGCCAGCCACAAGTCCCATCGCCCCCACCACCGTCTCCACCGCCGCCGGCTGCATCACCGCCTCCACCTGTTTCTAGCTCCAACTACTGCCCACCACCACCGTCTCCACCCAGCTCTAGCGGTGGTGGTAGCTACTACTACTCTCCACCCCCACCATCTGAATCCGGGGGTGGTAACAACTACTACGCTCCGCCGCCTCCAGGTGGCGCCATCGGTGGCTTGTACTACCCTCCACCGACGTACAAAAACTACCCAACGCCGCCGCCCCCGAACCCCATTGTTCCATACTTTCCATTTTATTACCACATTCCTCCGCCTCCTTCGGGGTCTGAAAAATCGTTAGCTTGTTGGGTCGTTTCCTTGTTTGGTTTCTTCCTTTATATCTTTTAAAAAGGAAAAAAAGAATGGTGAAAATAATGTGGCAGATTAGCAGATCTGGGGAAAATTTCAACGGCTTAGAGGAAGAAAATGAAGAAGATTGGCAAAGAAAATCTACAGAAGTATGGCGTAAACTTTCTCTTTTTTTTCCCTCGGATTCTTTTCTTATTTTCTTTTCTTGCTGTAGAATGATGTGTAGTTTGTTTTCTGACAATTTTTGTTGCATTAGATATTTAATGTTAATTGGAAGCTAATAAGAAAATTAGTCAATAATTGATCATTTCTGGACTTTGGAATAAGATTTATTTTTGTATTGTTTATCATTTAATTAAGTCCCTTAACTAGTACTTAGCTTCATTGAATTGCATCTTGTTTCTAACTTGGTCATTGGAGTATATATAGAGTGAGATTTAGATGGTGTTAGTTTTCTATTGTAATTTGATTACATTTATTTTGGTTTAATTATTTTTTAACACTTTACGTTTTGAACTTAATGACATTAAGTCTTATCTTATTTTTTTAGTTTGATTACTTTTTTAAGATATAAAACTAGTGAAATTAAGTTTCAACCCTTTATTTTTGGGTTTTGCTATACACATTTTTAAGGCCTGCATATAAAAAATTACTAGATTAAATCATTAATGCTTATTAGAATGTAATACACTATAATTACATTCCTAAATATCATCTAATAGTTCTTATATGCAAGTTGCACTCTTTAGGGCTGTATATAGTAAAATTTTATATTTTTTATAGTTATCTTTTAATTTTTTTTAGTTTAAAAAAAATAACTTGATCCCTCTCCTAATTTTATTCTAGTTCTGCTTATGTTCATGTGTTTAGCCAAATTAAATGATAAAATTATCAAAGAAAAAATAATAGGTTGGACATTGGAATTGAAAAAGGAAACATAGGTCTAGAAATAATTGTATTATACTACAGTAGAGAGACTGCAAGAACTTGTATACAAATCTACCATACTATCGTTTAATTATCAAATAAATAACACTATTCGTCACTAAATTATTCTATTTTTTCTGTTTTGGTCTCGTCAAACTTACTTTTTTATAAACAAACATCCAGTGTGTTGAGAATTGGAGTCAATTTTCTCAATCTTTTATATAGGAGTAAACAGGTCAAACCTTCCCGGTGGCTTTGCAGCCGTAAGTATAGGTTAATAAGAGTGGAAAAGAATAATCCTGAACGAGTTCTGAGTTCTGACACAAGCCAATCTAGCCACCTCAATGGTTTTATGAGGCGGCAGCCAACATTGACCACCAAATCCTAATCATATATGATCCCAAACTCCGGAGGGGTATGTGCCCAACAATGCGAGGGCCATTACGGTATTCGTCGGAACTTTTTTCTTTGCTTTCACAATGGCATTTTATGAAAGTGGGCCGTCCTTTCATGTTCGAGGGGTCCCTTGCCCTTGATTTTTCGCATTTTTAAAACAAGTATCAAAAGGACAATAAAAGATTGAAGCGAGTCAGATCCAATTAATCCTTAGGAGATGTGTTGGGCACGCAGGAACATGGTCGTAGAGGCAAGCACCCAATATCTTTATTATCTTTTTTTGTGTGAATAACTGAGAATTTCCAGGGAAAATTAGCTGGATGGCACGTCATGTGTTGATCAATGCTGGGGACCACCCAAGTTAAACTCAACGCAATTTGGCTCTCTACTTTTTACACTAAACAAGCCATTTTCTTTAATTGTTAACAGGTTAATTCATTCACCGAAATTTGTTATAAAATTTTAAGTTAATTACATGATTTAAAAATAATTGTTAATCACTAAACTTTTACAAATTATAAAACAATTATCACGTTCATCAAATTATTATAAACTCATCATTAACTTATTGCATGTTATAAATTACTAATAAATATTAAAAACTTTAATGAATATTTTGAAAAAATAAACACATCTAATATAAAATGTATTATGGCTGTTTGACTTCCAACATCTGTTTTTTTTAAGGTGTTGGGTCAATTTTTATATCAAACTAAAAAATCAAGTTTACATCTTTTCATTTCGTTTAAATTATTCATTGTATCATTGTATAAAAATTATCATTTACAAAATCAAATTAAAAAGTAAATCCTTTTTTCCCCGTTCCGTATATTCACAGAAAATATATAGCTATCTTGTGCCTTCAGCTTTGCCGAAAGGCACCAATTTGCTCTAAACACCATTAAATTGCTTTCCGAAATCCCCTGAAAATGAAAACGAAAACTGTTGATTTGGCAATTCAGTGATCACCGGATCCTCTCTCGCCATGGTTGTCAACCGATTCGACGGCGAGCTAGGCGGCGACGCGTACAGGATGGAGGTTTCGAGCACCTCTTGGCGAACATGTTGGTGTTGTTGGAACATTTTTTGGGCATGTAATGCAGTTAAGTATAAGCCCGCCGCCAAGAAAACAGTCATCAATGTCAACACACCAGCGGCGCAAAACAAGCCTTCTCTGATGACGAGGCAGCTATCTCTGGGTTTCGACCAGTTATTCAAATGTCCCGATTCCACACTTAGCCCAATCAACAACAAAATCTCCCCCACTGCAAAGCAAAGCCTGTAAACAAATCAATGCAAAAATTCAATTGCTTTGCCTTTGAATTATGCAAATGAAGAGGCCATTCAAACCCATAATGTCTAAATTCATTTAAATTGCGGCTGTATTTTCGATCTCATTGCATTTATTATGGTTGGAGAATGCAGACAATGAATTTTTTTTATAACAAATATTATTGCAAGCATAACTATTACGACTACTCGCAGTTCCGGACGTCTGCTGTATAATGGTCACTATTTCTATTAAGCAAGGCTATTTAAATCCTAACAACGGTTGAAAATTAAAAAACGAATCTCCATCCAGATTATCTTAAAATAGTTTTATGTTTCAATATTCTTACCAGGTCGTTACAAAGAAAAACGCAGCCTGCCACGTGAGAGTCTTGAAACGAGCAGAATCAAGGTCCCAAGAAACCAGACCCGCCTGAGGCGGCGATTTACTCACCGCATTCAACATGTACACATGCTCCACCAACATCACAGCCGCAAGTCCCACGAACGCAACGGCGGAGCACAACAACGGCGTCTTGCCGCTGCCACTGTAAACGCATTGGTATTTCACGTTTTCCCCGTTATCTCCGGCGTCCACCCACTTCTCCTGCACCAGATAATATATATATCATATCAATGAGACGAGACAAAACGAACAGAATCATGAAAATAAAGAAAAACAGCATGGGCCATGGGGGAAGTAAGCACCTGGGAACGGGTGGCTTCGGCTATGAGGCAAAGGATGAAGCAAAAGAGGCCACAAATGATGGTAAACACAATGAAAACAACGCTGGTCTTGCTGCCCAATTCAGTGCTTTTCCGACCGGGTGCGAGATCAGCATGCGTGACGGCTACTGGTTTAGCCTTGGGCATTTTGTCTACAACAACAAAGGGTGTCGGAAGAGAGAGTCCATGGGAAGGGAAATAAAATGGTTTGGGAAGGAATTATAGAATTGCTTGGAGCAAAGGTTGCTTAAAGGCCAAAGATTCCAATGGTTCTGATCTTTACTGTTAAGTATTCCGCAGGAGGAAGATTGTCGGTTCCAGAATATATAGTTTAAAGATAAAAGGGAAGAATTGCTTGGTCATGGTAGACACGTGTGAAACGTTGAGTTCTCATGCTTTCCCACCATCTTTGTCTCAAAGTTCATTTTCTGGTCCTTTCTTTTTGTTCCCCTTTGGTATTTTCTTAGCTCATGCAAATCTGAAAACTCTGATGGAACATTTATAGTATCCTCATTTAAAAAAAAAAAAACATAGTGCGAAACGAACTTAACGTTTGATTATATAATTATTTTTATTTTTAGAAGTATTTTAATTATTAACTTTTTATTTTTTGGTTAAAATATTTTATTTGTGAATAAAAATTATTAGCTAAGTAACAATAAATAATTTAAAATGACGTGACAAATATATATAACATTGCATACTGATATAAACTAAAAAGTATTTTTTTATATTTAATTTAACCCCAAAACTGACTAAATTTTAGAGATATTGTTAAAAGAAAAATATTTCATAATCTATTATACTTCTATTTTTATTTCATGATCTATTAAATTTGATAGAGTAAAAACAGAAGTCGGTTAGACTACACACCCGCTTCAGGCAAATAAAGAAAAGTTAGCTATTGGTTATCCCTTTGATATAATAGAAATCACCGTAGATCACGAAATAAAAACAAAACCACATCAAACCTTGAAATAAAAAACTTAACAATAATATTCTAACAGTTACTCTAAAAAATTCTTAATTGTTTGAGAAAAAAATTACCCACCCAATCAAAAATTCTAATTTATTTTTATTTTTTATTTACCCTAACCCCTATAACCCCAATTTTTAGACCATATAATTTAGACCTTAAGCTCAAAACTATATACCATAAAACACATTATATTATTAAAATTAAAAATGTTGATGTTGTTATTAATTTATTATTATTTAAAAAATAAATATAATTTGTTCTAGTTTACTTGTTAATTTGTTATTGTTGTTAGTGTCGTGAAAATATTACTTTTTGTTAAAGTAAGTCTCGACTTAAAGTTCACCCGAATTTTATCAGAAAGCGACATGGCTCGACATGAATCAACATGAAGTTCATTTGTACTCGGTTAAGACTCAATCTGAAGTTTACCTGAATTTAATAATACCTGAATTTTATCCAAAACCGACGTGGCCCGACATAAACTTAACATAATACCCATAGTGACCTGACTCAAAGTCCACCCCAACATGAATTAATCCGATAATTAACTATTTTGGCCCGAACATGGAATTGACCCATCCTAAAATTGACTCAACCCAACCCAAACCAAAACCAAGTTTGAGTTGGGATCAATCTGACGTTGACTTGGACCTTCGTCGAACCGAACTCGACTTAACTCGAATTGAATAATTAATTTGACCTGACATAATTCGTATCCAATCTAATCTGACCTGAAAATACCTGATTTTACATCCATATGTACAAAAAAATTTACCATTATAATGAAACTAAACAGATTTGGCTTTCAATGTTGAGCAAGCAAAAATGGAGTTTACTAGGTGCCTGAAGTTTAAGAAAGGAAGAACCCCATAAAATAACCCTGAAAGAACATATGCAACAATGGACTCTAGAATATTTGATGTCGGTTTGCACCACAGCGTTCTGATCTTGTCTGGTTTATTCCAAGAATTTATTCCATTTATATAATTATTCATATTCATACTTCTACATAAAAACACGTTGACAACAAATTAAACTATGAAATTTTTTGACTTCAAAATTCATAGAGTACTCGAAAACAATTAAATTAAAAAAAATCACAGTCAATACCTGATTTTATTAATTTTAAAACTGACGATCTCAAAATAATAATTAATAAAAAATAAGTGACATGACTTAATTTTATTAATTTCAAAAATTAATAGAGTCTTGAAAATAATTAGACCAAAAAGTTGAGACCACATTATTTTTACTAGTGTCAAAACTATTATGTTGTGTTTGGTTCATATGATCTTAATGTAAGATTCCGGAATAAGATACTTCATTTGGTTTCACAACATTACTAATATTACATTTTGGACATTATTATCCATTAAGTTTATTGTTTTGTCAACTTAATTCTTCAAAATTAGATTTGTTTTATGGGCAAATTGACATATTTAATCAGTCAGAATATAATTTAAATAAAATAAAAAATATATTAATTTAAATTAATTATAAAATATATAAATATTAACATATTTTTTTTATTTTTAAATTTAAAAAGGGATAATTGGGTGTTTTGTAGTGCAAGTTATCACGGGGCCATTACCCTCTTCCCAAAAGACATGTCTGATAGGATGTGCAGCGCCACCGTATTTATATCCCAAGACCTCCCTTTTTCTTTCCGATGTGGGATTAATGACCCCGCCTCTTCTCAGGCGTGACATTCTCCCCCACTCAACCTCGTGACGTTCCGCTCTCGTGATGGGCCACCTTGTCACAGTTGTCCACCCTGCCTACCCCACTCATGGGCGCTTGGCGTGAAATCGGGCAGTCAAATGGTCGCTCTAATACCACTTGTCACGGGGCCATTATACTCTTCCAAAAGACATGTCTGATAGGATGTGCAGCGCCACCGTATTTATATCCCAAGACCTCCTTTTTTCTTTCAGATGTGGGATTAATGACCCCGCCTCTTCTCAGGCGTGACAAAGTGCATTGCCTTGTTGTATTTATTCAGCTTTGCTTTTGGTTCTTATTATATGTATGCAATAAAGTTCCATTTCTTTAGTTTAGTGGGAAACCTTAATTGTTGATTGGATTTTATTTCTTTCTGATAAAACTGGGACAATGTGTTTGCCATTATTGAATTTTGATGAACATATCTTCATTTAAACCTATAGAAGCGAAGCCAGTGAAAACTTACAAGTTTTCATAAGTTCATGCCATCATTTTGATTAACATTCTATTCCACATTTATCACCCGAAGTTGTTTTTGCAGTTGTTCGAGCCCGAATGATGACCGATGCTATTTGCATTTCCCTTTTGCAACTTCCTTGATACAGAATCCAGCCATTATTACTGCACTTTCAATCAGCATTTATAAGCTGTTTGTCGCACACTTTCCAGTAAATTCTAGCACCAGGAGAACAAATGCAAAACAAACCAGAAAAGCTTTATCATTAATAAAACCAGATCCAATATGCTGAAAAACACTTATGGCTACATCACCTTCCCTCCTAAGCTTTTTGGAATAGAAACATGTGTCCATTGCAACAAGTGAATACCTCTCCTATGTTCAACATTGATGCTTGGGAAGTGGGACAGTCATTTGCATGATCCAATGGGATTGGGATGTGGTTTCATTTTATTTTGAATGGAAAGCTTTTCATTTCTATGGAATTCTGATTCCTATGTCTAACAGTAACAAGAAAGTGAGCAACCATAACTAACTCAAAAAATATGCAGATTTAAAGGATTCGCAATGTTTACCTGTGCAGCCTTCCACACCATATTGCTCCGCTTCTTCTGAATCAAAAAAATGAACAAAAATAAAAAGCAAATGTTGCTCTCGTTGAGAGTTGAACTCAAGACCTCCCGCTTACTAAACGGGTGCTCTAACCAACTGAGCTACGAGAGCAACTGTAAGAGTTTATCAGATTTCATTATATGATTCGTTTTTATAAAATTTAGAATTAACACTAAAAGCAAACTAGCCTATGAAATTATTGATTTAAAATTTTATTAAATTTTTTATTACAACTGTTTTGAGAATTTACATATTTTGAATTTATCCTTATCACGTGTTATTTTTTTTATTGCACCGAGTGGAATAACAACCGGAAAACCTTAACCATTAACCGTAATTGGTATAACCGTTTATTTTATAAGTTAATTAATCTAAATGTTAAAATTAAATAGTTTTGGTTAACTAAATCGCTAAAATAATGATTAATGGTTAATTTATAGGTACTTTATTTTAACTAAGTATGAAGTTTATGTTTAAAATTTCTCTATTTAAGTAAAAAAATTGAAAATTTTAATACAATATTTACCGAGAGACAAATTTATTATTAAAAAAAAATAATGAACATTTGAAAAGAAAATTGTAATATATTACATGTTAACTTATAACCGAACTGTTTTTTAACGGTTAACTACTATAATGGTTAACCATTTAAAAAATTAATGATTAATTATTTCTTAACGGTTAAGTTACGATTAATAACCGCTATAACAGTTAACCAACCGTTTAAGCTAAACGATAGGGTTAACTATCATAAACACCCCTAATAACAGTGTTAATTTCAAACTAATAAAATATTTCTTTTGAGAGCAAGGTGAAAAAAATAAACTTCAAAGGTAACGCGTGAATTTCAATCTTTAGTTTTTTTTTCTGTTTAACCACCGGTATTCAACGCATTGAGTGACTAATTCGAATCAGATACTGCAGAAGTTTATTATAGAGGACAACTCTTTCAACCCAAATTTGTTTCATTCACAACGTCAAGAATCAAACATTTGACGCTGCTTAAGAGATCTAATATCTAGTCCCACTAGACGAATTTGTTGTTGGCAACCCTCGCAAGAAATTAAGTGAAATAAAATCCGGAATTGGAATATTTTAATTCCACAACTACTCTAACTTTCACAAGTGCCATATGTCACATTTCTTTTTTATTTCACAGTTATATCGAATAATTTTGAGGGCTTAGGACAATAAATAACCCACCTATGCATCACTGGAAGTGTCGCCACAAAACACAAACTTCTTCAAAAGTTTCCCAGGAATGATTGGGATATAGATCTACAAATAATGCATGCAGTGTCAAGTTAAAGTGTGTGAGCTACCATCAATGGGATTCTCTTCGAGTTAAACGTCAGATTGTGTTGATGCTTTAGAGCTTGTCTCACCTCCGGTATGTATTGTGGCAAACAAACAAAAAACCTGAAATCTGGATGATCCACTTGCAAAAGCTGTAGCCAGTTATCGGCGGCTCGTAAAAGGGAATTAGCTTTCTGAGATTCATCAGGATTCCAAAATGAAACTTTGAACTTATGGAAAGCAAGTCCAAATGTAGGTAATGGTATCTTTAAGGACATGTTAGCACCATGAAACTCCCTGGCATTAAAGTTCCAGTAGGGGAACCCATCCTTGCTGATGCCGGTACCTGTTCCAAAATATATCAACAACACATTGTACAAAGTCTGCTAGAAAGTAGAAACCACATGTAAGATAAGATGCTAACCTGGTGAGGGTGTTGACAGAGAGTGATAGGTTAAAAAGCAGGCATCCAGATTTTGCAGAGTTGGTCCCATCGGTATCCTGTAGATAGGATACCTTCATTTAAAGAAAAAAAATGTCATATAAAATCAGATTTAAAATCACAATAGCAATAAACAAGAGCTGAATAACTTTTCCAAGATAGAAAATAAATAAATACCAACTTGAAGGTGAACGATCACAGCTTCTGTATGTCTTTAGTGATGGAAATCGAGCTGCCAGAACTGCAATCTGCAGGGAGCATGGTAATTAGAGAAAGCACAACAAGTGACAAATGATAATGTAACAAATGACAATGGAATTAACCTTGTCAGGCAATGGCTCACGGCTAAATGGTTGACCATGTTCTAAATATTCAAATATAAGCTTCTGACCAGGAGGGTTACAACTATCATTTTCACCACTTGATGAACCCCCAAAGGATCTATTCCTAAGTGACAGTCTTGTCAATCTCTCAATATTCGAATCTGCAACCTTCAGCTGACTCCGAAGTCCGAACCCCCTGGACAACATTGTTAGATCTTTTCCCCATTCCACAATCGCTGTTGCTACCGTCACTGCTTGTCTCCCTCGATGACTCGGTATCACTCTCCTCACCAGGCCTCCTGTTGAAAGATGAGACACTAAAATGAAATAACACAACAAGAATGCTATAAATCTAGCATTTCAAGGATGAATTAACATTAATGATTTACAGATCAAGAGAGCTTATCACCTTGCACTTCAACCTATATTTATCTTACTGATTATGGACCAAACTGTTGGCAATACGTTAGCCCGAGAAATAAAACAGTAAAATAAGAATACTGTATTAAACACAAGGTCGAAACAGAACAATATAAAATATGTTTAAATCTGAAACAGAAATTGAATAAAATACTTGAAGGTAGACTGGAAGCCGACAGGGAAGAAAGTTGGATTTTGTTTGTAAACCAAGTAATTGCTACTAATGCTTTAGCCTACATATATCCTAATGCATCCCCATTCATATTGTCCCCTCCCATTATTGGACACTCTGATGAGTCGTGTTCGAACTGCCCACAACAAGAACCAGAAAAATGTCTTCGTTTAGGAGTCATATCGATCCCATCTCTTGGCCTTCTATCTTTCAGCTTTACTGAAGTGAAAGGTTCATGGGAAGTCTCCATTGTGAAGCTTTGAACAATTCCATCAGTATCTTCTACCTCTGGTAAGACCAAATCGGACGGACAATTGTATATGATATCGTTCGCAGTCTGTGTCGACCTAGGAAGGTCCTTGATGCGGGATAGAACCATGGCAGTTTGCTCACAAGCAACATCGAGGCGTTCCTCTGTTTCGATAGACTCGGCTATGAGTCTTGAAGTCATGGACTCTAACAACTGAATCTTTTCAGAGTGCTCTCTCATTGCATTCCTTGATGGGTTTGTGGAAGGGGAACTATTCATGCACCAACGGCTGGGCAGGTATTGGTTTGGAATATGAAAACAATTATTAGTTGATAGAACACGGAGAACATGTCTGCAAAGGATGCCTGAAAACTCGAAATGATGGCAACTACAACTAATTTGTTCTTCACACAGAATCCAGATCACTTTGCACCCTCCATCCATCTGGGTATGATGTTTGACCTCAAAGCAACCTTCATCAACCACAAGCGATGCATATTGCGGAGCCAATAAAAGCTCTTCTTGGAGCTTACCAAAGGCATAAGGTGTAAGAACGGTAGCTGCATGAGATTCAATTGGTGAGCCTGTTTTAAGGCAGACTTTCTGCGGTTTCCTGGGCATCTTTTGCTTAGAACCAGCCCGGTCATTGAATTCAACAATCTCAGCCACCTGCAAAAAACAAATGTTCGATTAAGATTAGGCAAAGTGAAAGAAATATACATCGATTAAATATTCAAGAGGAGAAAAGTAATAAAAAATTGCGCACTTGTTCTACAAAACGATCTAGTTGGGACTGTGCACTCAAAATCCGTTGGATGAAAGCATTAATGGTCTCTGATTGACATAAACTTGTCAAACCTGCAAAGAAGTAAGGCCTTAAGAATGGCAAAGCCCAAAACATTCGCAATGCATATAAGCTGATAATGTGCTTATTATCACGGAGTCCATATTTATCCATCATTTCTCTCCATTCTTCTTCGAAATCTTCTAACTGTTCCAAACTATAAAGCCGATAAAAATCAGATTTCCAATCATCATATCGCGACCCAAGCAGAACAGAGAACCAATCTGAGAACTTCGAGATAATGTGGCAAATGCTGAAAGCATGCTTGGTTTCAGGCAATTCAATAGCAATAGCCTCTTTTAGCCACATATTTTGGTCAGTTAGTAGTGTTTGTGGAGCCTTTCCCTTCATGAAGCCCCGAAACATCTGCATAAATATTGGGAACATGAAGAATCAGAAACATGTATCGAGAGATCAAAATAAAATAACAAATACAAGGAAAGTGAGACTAGCATAAGGACAAGATGATTAAAGAACAAAACATACATCAATTGCATTTTAAATCCCATAGACCTTGCTGGGCTTATAGGAGGTTTCTTACCTTCAACGCCCAAGAGAAAGACTGTATGTTTTCATCTCGTAAGAGGACACAACCGAAGAAAGAGGTCTTTCCATGATTGTCTATTCCAACCCAAACACCTAATAGCTTGTCATAGGAATCCAGACGGTGCGTCGTATCAAAAACCACAGCATCTCCAAATGTCTCGTATAACTGAATAGATGAAGCATAAGTCCATGCAATATGCTCCAGCCTGTTATGGCCATCTAATCTGAAAGCATACTGAAAGTTGGGATCTTCATCTTTCAGTTTTTTGCACATTGCAATTAGATCAATAGGATCATTATCACGATTGACATTTCTGAAAGACTGCAGCAGGTTTCTCACATCTATTTCTGTAAATGGTAGACAACCTAACTTGACTCCTTTCTCTAGCTCCATCAATCTCAACATTTGTCTCACCGACATTCCAGCTTTTGCAAACATGCAAATCCGTGCTTTGTCATCTGGAGTAATGGTGCAGTAGGCAGGAAGAAGACACACTTCATTTGCATTTGAGAGTTCATGGTTGTGGATGTTGCTAAAGGCAGTAACACGCCATTCAGAGACATTAAAATCCGCTCGCTTGACAATGCGCATGTATGCTCGACAACCACAACGCGATGATTTGCGATTCCTTTGCATCTTCAGGTCATCAGACAGTTTCATCTGTGGATATCCACCTCGATGGCAAGTAAAATCCCTTCTTGTGACTCCTCGACCAACCCCATCTTTTCCTCGAGTTCGATGGCGTCTGATTGAGAAACCGCATTGTTTGGCAAAACTGCAATAAAATTCATAAGCAGCATCCTGTGATATGAACCTTTGGCCAATAAATGGAACGAGATTCACAGAAGTTTGTTGCGACAATATCGTTGCCTCAGGCATTTCCACAATAGTTCCAGTATCATCTTGAGATAAATCAGTGCCGTTTTCAGAAGATTCCATCACCATACTAGTTCCTTCTGACATTCTTTCCACAATACAAAAAACAAAATCTCAGTTCTTCACAATCTACAAAAAAAAAAAAAGTAATGGTTAAACAAAATTTGCAGATACAGTCAAGTCAAGAGCTAGTAAGCACTGTCATAACATAAAAAGGAAGCTCAAAGAACCACATTCTATCTAAAGTAGAGAATAAAAACATCCAATAATAACTAATATTGATCACTTAAAATTAACATTAACAAAGTTAATTATTCTATTAACCCAATGTGCAGAGTAACATTTCAGATTAAAAGCGCACTTAGAATTCCACTATATTTTCATTAAAAAAGGCAGATCAAAAGAATAAAAAACCCCAAATATTAAAAGCTTAAATTGGAGCAAAAGGAGCTCACTTGAGAGCTAAATTTCTCACTGCAACCTTGATCTCGTAGCCATTTGAGACCCTCTAGAAAATAATCTAAACCCAGAAAAAGGGAAATCATTACAAATTAAAAGAGATCAATTAGAAAAGGGGAAAAAAGAAAAATTACCTGGAATATTACGGAAAAGGTTGAGTTTTTAATTACAACGGTCAATAACGAACTAAAACTCAAATCAAAAGAAAAGATAGCGACAAAGATTAAACTGGCGGGGAGGTAAGGAGGGGTGAGCAGAGGGCATCCGCTTGGGAACGATAACTGTTCACAGGGAAGATTGGCTAGCATGCGCCGTCAGTGTGGTACCCTATATGTTATCATGCGCGCATGGTGTTTCTTAGCCGTTGGATCTATATCTAAGGGTGTTTGTAGTTTTGGTGGGGTCCATGTCGATACCGTAATTTGCGGAGAGATGTATGTAATGTAAAGGAGAAATTATATCATGTCTAGCTTATCACATCAACCATAATCTCATCTAATATAATTACCTACTTTATTATTATTTTTTTGTCATAAATCTAATAATATAATAACTTTCAAAAAATAAATTTTTAAATGACATGGAAAAACATTAGTGAAGATTTATTGGTTGAAAAAAATGATGAGGAAAAATAATGGTAAAGTATGTGGTTTTCATTGGATGAGACTATGACTGATATGGTAAGTCAGGCTCATAATATAAATTTTCTAATGGAGAAATTATATCATGGGTTTGGCTTACCACATCAGCTATGGTCTCATCCAATAAAAACCACCCACTTTATCATTATTTTTCATGTTATAAATCTAATAATATTATAACTTCCAAAAAATTTTAAACGATATGGAAAAATATTAGTGAAGATTCATTGGTTGGAAAAAATTATGGAGAAAATAATGGTGAAGTGAGTGGTTTTCATTAGATGGGACCATGGCTGATAGATAAATTATATTATAGGCATGGCTTATCACATCAGCTATGGTCTCATCCAAGAAAAACTACCCACTTTATCATTATTTTTCAAGTCATAAATTCAATAATATAATAACATTCAAAAAATAATTTTTTAAATGACATGGGAAAACATTAGTGAAGATTTACTGGTTGGAAAAAATGATGGAGAAAAATAATGATGAAGTGTGTGGTTTTCATTGGATGGGACCATGGCTAATGTGGTAAGTCAGACCCATAATATAATTATTCTAATGGATAAACTATATCATGGGCCTGGCTTACCACATCAGCCATGGTCCCATCTAATAAAAATCATCCACTTTATCATTATTTTTCATGTCATAAATTTAATAATATAATAACTTCCAAAAAGATAATTTTTTAAATGACATGGAAAAACATTAGTGAAGATTCATTGGTTGAAAAAAATGATGGGGAAAATAATGATAAAGTGGGTAGTTTTCATTGGATGAGACCGTGGCTGATGTGGTAAGGCATGCCCATAATATAATTTTCCATTATTTTCTATGTCTCATCCAATAAAAACCACCCACTTTATCATTATTTTCCATGTCATAAATCCAATAATATAATAACTTCCAAAAAACAATTTTTAAATGGCATGAAAAAACATTAGTGAAGATTCATTAGTTGGAAAAATGATGAGGAAAAATAATGGTGAAGTGAGAAGTTTTCATTGGATGAGACCATGGCTGATGTGGTAAGCCAGGCTCATGATTGAGAAATTATATCATGAGCATGGCTTACCACATCAGCCATGGTCTTATCCAATAAAAACAACCTACTTTATCATCATTTTTCATGTCATGAATCCAATAATATAATAACTCCCAAAAATCAATTTTTTAAATGACATGGAAAGATTCATTGGTTGGAAAAAATATAGGGAAAAATAATGGTGAAGTGGGTGGTTTTTATTGAATGAGACCATGGTTGATGTGGTAAGCCAGGCTTATAATATAATTTTTCTAATGGAGAAATTATATCATGGGCCTGTCTTACCACATCAGCAATGGTCTCATCCAATAAAAAAGCCAATCCTAGGGAACAGTAAAGCTTCATAGGGTCTTTCTGTCCAGGTGCGAGTAGTCCGCATCTTCACAGGCAACCCACTTTATCATTATTTTACATGTCATAAATCCAGTAATATAATAACTTACAAAAAAACAATTTTTTAAATGACATGGAAAAACATTAGTGAAGATTCCTTGGTTGGAAAAAATAATGGGGAAAAATAATGGTGAAGTGAGTGGCTTTCATTGGATGAGACCATGGCTGATGTGGTAAGCCGGACTTATGATATAAAAATTATATCATAGGTCTGGCTTACCACATCAGTCATGGTTCCATTCAATAAAAACCACCCACTTTATCATTATTTTCCATGTCATAAATCCAATATTATAATAACTTCCAAAAAAACAATTTTTTAAATGACATGAAAAAACATTAGCGAAGATTCATTGGTTGGAAAAAATGATGGGGAAAAATAATGGTGAAGTGGGTTGTTTTCATTGGATGAGACCATGGCTGATGTGGTAAGCCAGACCCATGATATAATTTATCAATTAAAAAAATTATATTATAGGCATGGCTTACCATATCAGCCATGGTCTCATCCAATAAAAACCACCCACTTTGTCATTATATTCCATGTCATAAATCCAATAATATAATAACTTCCAAAGAAACACTTTTTTAAATGACATAGAAAAACATTAGTGAAGATTCATTGGTTAGAAAAAATAATGGTGAAGTGGGTGGCTTTCATTGGATGAGACCATGACTGATGTGGTAAGCCAGGCCCATAATATAATTTTTTGTCAAGAGAAATTATATCATAGGTCTGGCTTACCACATCTGCCATGGTCCCATCCAATGAAAATTACCCACTTCACTATTATTTTCCATGTCATTAATCCAATAACTTAATAACTTCCAAAAAACATTTTTTTAAAATGACATAGAAAAACATTAGTGAATATTCATTGATTGGAAAAAATGATGGGGAAAAATAATGGTGAAGTGAGTGGCTTTCATTGGATGAGACCATGGCTGATGTGGTAAGCCAGTCCCATAATATATTTTTTCGTCAAGAAAAATTATATCATGGGTCTGGCTTACCACATCAACCATGGTCTCATCCAACGAAAATTGCCCACTTCACCATTATTTTCCATGTCATTAATCTAATAATTTAATAACTTTCAAAAAACAATTTTTATATAGGTATTTAGAGTATTCTTTTTTGTCAGAATAAGTATTTAAAGTATATTATTTGGTCAAATTATATACTTAAAGTATATTTTTAGTCAAAATAAATGTTTAAAGCATTTTTTCGTCAAGAGTGGTACTTGAAATATATATTTTTCAAAATATGTACTTAATATATATTTTAATCAATGTCACATGACGATTTTTAAGAATCTAGATGAAAAATATATATTTTAGTTACTTATTGTGACCCAAAAATACTTTATGTATATTTTAACCAAAAAATACTTTAGGTACTTATTTTAATTAAAAATATATTCTAAATACTTATTTGACTAAAAAATATTTTATGTACCTAAATAAAAAATTAACATACTTTAAGTACTTATTTATAATATAAACCTTTATAAATAGTCGAAATACTATTTTCAAATTGGTTTCTCATTTCTTGATTTTTTTCCCTTTCAACCCTAATGTGAGAGGCTTGTGGTTAAGGCAGGTGTACCTAAACTTATGGGCTTATGGACCAAATAAATTGGATGCTATATTGAAATATTTAGTGGGCTGAAAACAAGGACTTTGTGAAATTTGTTAGTGCAGAATCCAAAAGATGTGAGAGGGCAACAAAATCTAAAGTGAAAGAATGTTTTTGGTTGTACTTCCGGTTCTCTATGACTTTACCTTGATTAATTCCACTTAATTTTGGTGGGTAAGTCTTTCAGCAAAGATTTTCTGCATACACAAGATCTCAAACTCAAAATTTGTTTTAGTAATACCAAGCTACTTACCATTTGGACCAATCTCGTTTAAGCGAAATAATTTATTTATGAAAAATACAAGTTTAATTCAAATTAAGCATCCATTAGTTAGAGGAAGATGAATCATTTTATTCCACGTTGCAGTATTTATGGTAGCAGATATGCTTTTAAATCTAGGGTAAAGTACACAAATGGTCACTAAACTATCTCCAAAAATATAAAATGGTCATCAAACTTTTAAAAGTTACATAATAGGCATTAAAATTTAGTTTTTGTTACAAAATGGTCACTGAGTCATTAACTATCGTTAATTGTGTAACGTGAAAGTTACAGAAATTTGAATAATAGAATAGTTAATCCTCCATACGACACATTCAATCAATTTATTCCTAATTTAACCCTCATTATCGATGTCTAAATTGATTGAATGTGTAAATATTGAGGATTAAATATGTTATTATACAAATTTTCATAACTGTAACGTCTCTCAATTAACGGCTCAGTGACCATTTTGTAATAAAAACTAAATTTTAATGCCCATTATGCAACTTTTAAAAGTTTGATGATCATTTTGTATTTTTAAGGATAGTTTATTGACCATATGTGTACTTTACCCTTAAATCTAAAAGAGCCTAAGATGGTGCGGTCATTATGCAAATTGGGTATTTAACTTCTAAAAACCTTATTCAACGTATAATCTAATTCAAGTTAGACTATTAATGACATATAAAAGTAGGATGTAAAATTGGGTATTTAGATGAGTTTCAGGTCAGGTTAAATGAGGTTGAATTAGATCAAATTCGGGTTATATCAGGTCAAGTTAATAGTTCTAGTCGGGTTAGGTTTAGGTTGATTAGGTCTAGTTTCGGGTCGAGTCATTACTAGGTTTGGGTCTCGAGCGGTTGATTATCGGGATAATTCAGGTTTGAATGGACTTCGGGTCGGATCATTCTATGTAACAAGTTAAGTTTAGGTTGGGTCTTAACCAAGTATAAATGAACTTCAAGTCATGCTATTTCGGGTATCAATTAAGTTCAAGTCATACTGGATATCAAGTTAAGTTATTCTATTACAATTTGCAATATATGTACTATTTTATGTTGGAAAAATGTGAGAAACTGGTAACTTTGAGCCATATTTCGAATGAGTAAAGGTAGAGATTCAAATAAGGATTCGATTGGATCTTATTCTACTCCATGAGACCTTTACAACGGTATCTCATATGCTCAAAATGGTTGAGTTATGAATGAGAAATTGATGGTCAAAGTATGGAGGTTGGGAATTAGAAAAGGAAATGGAATCCCCATATCCCACATGGATGGGATAAATAGATTGGGAAGTGTTTATATACACTTACCCTACTTGTGGTCATTGAATGACTTGAGTTGAACCTGTGCCTTGTGCGCAGGGGGGGCGAATCCAAACCCATTCGGGTTGGGGCCCACCCGCACGACGTGGGCGATGCGAATGTTCGAATCCAATCCCATTCCTTTTGAATAGTAGAATATCCCAAAAATTAAGGGATATATTCGGATTTAAATTCGAATTATGCTTGCAGCCCACTCAATTATCCGATTAGGGGCAATATCAGAATAATGTTTCTCATGTTTAACCTAATTTTCTCCTATAAATACATGAGTATTTTTCAATTTTTAAAACACAATATTAAAAATGTTTTCTCTCCCAAACTTGTATAGTTTTCTGGTGATAATCAAGGGCATGAGTATATTCGTGATTTCTCAGTGGTGTTGCTGAAGATAATCATCCGCTGTTGTATCCTGGGAGACCGATGACTGACGAACTCTAGCAATGAAGAGCAGTCAAATCTGTCTTAAGGAAACTGCGTTTCGTGCAGGCCTCAACAACTAAGTCTTCGTAAAGGGAATATGAAAGAAGTTGCGTCTTGGTTTTACGTGGATCACACGGAAGAAGCCATACAAATGGATTCAAGCATAGCCGTAGCAGAAGAGATAATTCGAATACACGGTTTATTCGTTTATTTTTCCTTCAACTTTATTTGTATTTATTTTACTATGTTCGTTAAAATAATAAATTCAATATTTTATTTTACTATTTTCTTGGATTAATAGTACCAATTGTCCAACAATCTTAAGACATATCATATTTTCAAAAGGCGATTCAAGATTAGTGTGCGAGTCAAGCAAATAAATTGGTTTCAGAAATTATCCTGCCGTTTTAACGAGTTTGCTTAGATCTCAGAAATAAACGGGACAAATCTGTGTTACAGAAATTGTCGTTGAGAGTAACCGAGGTTACGGATTTTGTGAAAAATCAAAATTAGAAATAAACAAAATTGAATTTTGATTTATTGGTATGTATCATGAGGATACACGTTTGATTTAATACCTTCGCTTTTAGCAAGGATTAAAATCATACGTAAATACATGCTTGCATGTATTGTAGAACCTTTATCACGTCAGTAATAGGTTTAAGGCAAGGTTATCTATTGGTGGAAACTAACGAGCCAATATGGCATGAAAAAAGATTGTTTTTTCTTTTGGAAATAATAATTATTGAAATAATTATTATTTTCAATAATTTTTCATGCGAAAGTGTAGGATAACCATGAGAAAATATCGCCTGTTTTGGAAACAAAGATCTTGTAAATAATTCATTTCAGGAATTATTTCCTATTATTTTAACGGATTTACTTGATCTTCCAAACAAGAATTAATGGAATTAAAATCAAAGGATTAGTTCCTTTTGATTTATGTTGGTTAAATAGAATTAAGTTGGATTGACATCTCTGTTGTTTAACAGAATATATGATGGAAATAAATTACTAAATTTATTTCTTCATTAGAATCTTGAGTTGATTCTAATTTTGGAAAGGAAGATAAATCATTGGATCTATTTCAGAAGAATCTTGTATGATTCTAACGTTGTGGGGAAATAAAACATTGAATTTATTTTCGTAAGAATCTTGTATGATTTTAATTTGTTAAGAGAAATAAATCGTTGGATTTAATTTCGTGAGAATCTAGAATAATTCAATCTTTGGAAATAAATCGGTGAATTTATTAAATTCTTACAGCCTAGTCCGATGCATGTTGTGAAGTGCACAATGTTTAAAAATGGCTAAAGAATTGTGATGGTCATTGGACCATAAATGGAAGATTCCAAATTGTTGTGAATCAAAGGCAGTGATTTTAATTAATCACTCATGCTTGGAATGATTTCAAGTATAGAATCCATAAACAGATGATTGAAAGACAATTTGAAAGTGCATGTCTAGGATTGGTTCTTTGAGAGACCTGGTACTTAAACGTACCTAGTGCACCACCTCTCTTTCATAAGTTACCTACATGGTGCACTGTTTATTATTGTTCTTTCTATTAAGACCGTGTGAACTTTTGTTTTGAGGTTTAGTTTACTAAATATATGTCGACTAACAAAAGTTAGAAATTATGTTTATGGTGGTTAACAGATTCATGATATTTTGTTTTTGGATTGTGACTATGTGACACAATCAGTGAAATTTATTGGAAAGAATTTCAAACGTGGCAACAAACGATGTTGCATATTTGATCATGATAAACTTGGTCAAATATCTGAAGGATGATCCTCCTATGATTAGAGAGGATAAGGTGAATATTGCTACTACCTTCAAATGCCATGGCAAACAATTTTTTGAAGGGAATTTGTTACCTTCATGATAGAATAAACTAATTTTTGCTTAAGAGCAAAGATACTATAGAGAAATTGTTCTCTATAAGTAAGATGTTGAAACCTAAAATTAATAAATTGATTAATTTGGGGGAAACTCTATGTGAGTAATGTCACAACATCAAAGGGTTCAATGAATTTGAAGATAAGAATTGAAACTTCAAAATGTGCCTAACATGTGGTGGAGTTGTTCTATCAAGACATCATATGAGTTATTGAATGAAATAAAACCTTCCTACAACTACATAAAAATGTGGGGGGTGTCTTGCAAAGGTAATATTCCCATTACCGAAATAAATGGAAATAAGTCGACTATATCTTCATTGATTATGATTCACAAGAATGTGATAATGGAAAACTAAGAATGTCTCATTCTTTGTAATATGTTTCCTAAATATTTAGTGAATTTAGTCTAAGTTCAATGGAACGAACCTTGGAGACTATCAATGGAAAATAGTCCATACGTTCAACAAAAGGTTGAAACGAAAACATTGTCATGATGACATAGTATGACAAATGTGTGCATTAGGATATATGATCCCATGACACGCTCATTGTTATATGTGACAATGAAATGGTAAACGTACCAATGACATGTTAAATTCAATATTTGACATGAAAAATATGACAATGAAACAATTGATTTTGGGCATCCAAATCAAACAGTTATCTGAAAGTCTCATATTGACTCAGTCACACTATGTGGACAAATTCTTGAAGAATTTGACAAGGATGATTCTGGTATAGCCAAAACTCAATTAGATGACTGATCTCAAATGGGGTTATCTCTGTTGATTATGTCAAATCAAAGGATAACATTGTGGATCCGCTAACCAAAGGGTTAAACCAAGATCAAGTTGAGAAAACATCGAAAGGAATGAGACTAAAGTCCATGGAAATTTAAGGCGCTATTGTTACGCGTAATAAGTGCTCCGCAATTGTGCAAGTGTACACGTTGCAAGTTATAGTATAAAAGATATCGTCTCCACAGGGATTGGTGCCACTCCAAGGATCTAATCTCTTACACTGTAAAAGTAAAAACACAAGTATGTGATTGTATGAGTTCTAACTAACAATTAAAGTTGAGAGCAATAAAGTAAAAGAAGATGTAATCAAATGAGAGAGAGTAGGCCAGGTTATTGTGAGTTGAGGAGTGATAGTCGAATGGATCGTCTTGGTAAAAGAGTGCAGCGGCAACTCAGTTGTCGTGGCAACTGGTACAAATATGTTGCCTTGGCAACTAGTAGAACGGTTGCCTGGGCAATTGTTTGGGCGACTGGGCAGCAAACTTCAAGGTTCGGCAGAGCGTTCTTCAATGGTTTCTTCTTATCCCTAAGTCGAAACTCTAGCTAATTGTGCATGCCTTGATAATACATCCCTGTGTGAATCAAGGGTGAACAACAACCAATCTTGCGCTCCTCTTAGCCGTTGAAATCCTAAACTTATTCCTAAGCCGGATTAGTCTTCACCATCGATAGATTGAATAAAGATTATACTCATTTGTTTCTTAGATCTAACTCTCCCGATATTAGATAAATAGATAGATTTACGAGATTCTCTCCCAATTCACTTGCAAACAAGAATAAAAACCAAGAATGAGTAAACCTTGAATTGAAAGTGCAAACTCTATTACCTAAATAAAATCCAGCCGTTTCTCACAACCACAAAACACAATAACCCTAGCCAAATAGTTTTAGTTCATGGCTAGGTTCAAAAGAAACACAAAATAAAGTTCTCCTAACATAAACCTAATCAAACAAGAAGGAAAAAGATGAAGATGTTGAAGCCTCTTGTCGATTTTCTTTCCTCTCAATCATACATATGGAGTTGACGGCTTGGGGTTCTTTAAATAGGAGATGGCTAGGTCAAAGTATTTCTTGGAGAGGAAGTCAAGTTGGAATTAAATACTTTTAAAGAATATAATTCTATATTTTATTTAAATTCCTTCTAGATCTTCTCCTATCTTCTTGGGATTTAATCTCTCTTTGACCTCTTCATGGAAATCCAACTCCTTTAGGATTTTTCTTTACTCCACGTCATACTGGTTTTATCTAGTCATCAATCGGCAGCCACACCAGTTTTTCTCTTCTTGACGATAATTGCCTTGGCAACTGGCTCGGTATATCTTTCATGCACTACCCTGGTAACTGTGTCGGCATATCCTTCCTGCACTGCCCTGGCAACTGATTATGCACATACAAAAACAACTATCGACAGCATCTTTTTTTCACAAAATTAAGCAAAATATGAAATCAAGCTTGACCACCAAGGAAACAATACAAACATGCATGAATGACTAATAATGAACTAATATGAGCCTAAGTCTAGCAATAATATGAGTAAAAATGGTGCATAAAATAATACCTTTGGACACTTAACAGCTATGAGAAGGAAAACCCTACCTAGTTGACTGGAGATCCCAAGATCTAGGTTCAAAGGGACAGCCTAATCACATAGACCTTGTGCGGTCACTGTGGGGGTTTACTCTCCCAAGTCCATTCCTATGATATAAACAATGACTAAACACAGAATAGGCTAAGCAATGCTTTTAATGACCATTGTGTGCATCGGTGAAGCCGAGCAACATAAGTCACCTATGTAAGAGTGAAGTGGGGACGCTTCAAAGAGACTATTGGGGCATAGTTCTCTCAAAATCTCACAGAACCATGCGATGCCCACGGCCATATGGACATAACCATGAGAACTAAACTCGTGTCAGAAAGGTAGTTGTGTGGAGTATATCATCGTTTACACAAACGACAGAAGAGTTTAAGGACATAGCGTCTAGTGGGCAGCCAGTAAAGTAAATATACTTTCACAAGGGAAGGTTCAAGGGTGGACACCTACCTATCCTATGCAACTATCAATCGTAGAAACTATCACCACATCGAGTCAAAATGTTTTGATAAAATGCATCAATTTCATTCACGTAGGGGGATTGTTGGAAAATATGAGTAAAGGTAGGTAGGTGATAGTTTCTACGATTGATAGTAAATATACTCAACCATATTTCGAATGAGTAAGGGTGCAGATTCGAATAAGGATTCAATTGGATCTTATTCTACTCCATGAGACCTTTACAACGGTATCTCATGTGCTCAAAATGGTTGAGTTATGAATGAGAAATTGATTGTCAAAGTATGGAGGTTGGGAATTAGAAAAGGAAATAGAACCCCCCATATCCCACATGGATGGGATAAATGGATTGGGAAGTGTTTATATACACGTACCCTACTTGTGGTCATTGAATAACTTGAGTTGAACTTGTGCCTCGCACGCAGGGGGCGAATCCAATCCCATTCGGGTTGGGGCGCACCCGCACGACGTGGGCGACACGAATGTCCAAACCGGTCGGGCCCTACGTGGACATGCAGATATTTTACCATGTTTGAATTATTTTTTTCCTTTTGAATAGCAGAATATCCCTAAAATTAAGGGATATATTTGGATTTAAATTCGAATTATGCTTGCAACCCACTCAATTATCCGATTAGGGGCAATATCAGAATAATGTTTCTCATGTTTAACCTAATTTTCTCCTATAAATACATGAGTATTTTTCAATTTTTAAAACACAGAATTAAAAACGTTTTCTCTCCCAAACTTGCATAGTTTTCTGGTGATAATCAAAGGCATGAGTATGTTCGTGATTTCTCAGTGGTGCTGCTAAAGATAATCATCCGCTGTTGTATCATGGGAGACCGACGACTGACGAACTCTAGCACCGAAGAACGGTCAAATCTGTATTAAGGAAACTGCGTTTCGTGCAGGCCTCAGCAACTAATTCTTCGTAAAGGGAATATGAAAGAAGTTGCTTCTTGGTTTTACGTGGATCACACGGAAGAAGCCATACAAATGGGTTCAAGCATAGCCGTAACAGAAGAGATAATTCGAATAATGGTTTATTCGTTTGTTTTTCCTTCAACTTTATTTGTATTTATTTTATTATGTTCGTTAAAATAATAAATTCAGTATTTCATTTTACTATTTATTATTTTCTTGGATTAATAACACCAATTGTCCAACAATTTATACCTTTCACTTATCGTATATAGGCTTTAGGAAATTAGGTTTCAAGATTTACAGTATAAGATAAAAATTTAAAAGTTTTGAGAAATTAGATTTTAAATTGAGAGAGTAATTTCTCTCTCAAGTCCAAATACCCAATTTTTTACCTCATATAAAAATAACTAAACAATAAATCATAAATATGTTAAAATCATATAAAAGGGGAGGGGGAAATGGAAGAGTAAGCCTAATAATTCCAACAACAGAGGTAAATCAAAGATTGGAGATGCTCGAAAAGCCTAGACTTGTTTCCTTAGGTGTAACAACTTTGCTTCAAGAAATGAAAGCTAAGAAGTTGGAGAAGGTTAAAGCTAAAGTGCCAGATGCTGCTAGTCATGGGGGTGCAAGTCTAAGCTTATCCCTATGACAGTGGCTTTTTGGAATGTAAGGGGGTTTAATAACCCTAGCAAGCAGAGAAAGATTTTAAAACGTATGGAGAGCTTGTAGACTAAGGTTTTGTGTTTAATTGAAATGGAGAGCTTGTAGACTAAGGTTTTGTGTTTAATTGAAACAAGGACGATGGAGCAAAATTTCTTAGGAATCTTTGCTCATCTATCTAAAGATTGGACTTGTTACAACAGTTATAGTTCTATAGGTCTGGGGAAAATCTAGGTGCTATGTCAGAAGGACTTGGTTTTTTCTGTTGTTTACTCTGCTATCAAGTTGTAACTGTCAAGGGTAACTTGGGCGGCAAGTTGGTGATGATCTATATAGTTTATGGGCGTAATAATGGTGGTGTAAGAAGGGATCTTTGGCAGCAACTTAAACATGTTGAAACTTTGGTTGGTGATTTGCCCTGGATTGTTGGGGGGATTTTAATGTGACATTTTGTCCTTCTGAGAGCTCTGATAATGTTTTAGGGGACCAGTCTACTGCAGATATGGAAGCTTTTCAGGGATGTTTAGCTGATGTAGGTCTATGTGACCACCCTTACTCGGGACCATTATTCGCATGGTCTAACAAGAAAGAAGGGACTTACCTAGCAAGGAAACTGGATCGAGTGCTTGTGAAATCTAAGTGGTTTATTGAGTTGCATTCTTCTTATGTAGAGTTTTTGGCCCCTGATGTGTCTGACCATAGCCTTGGGTTTATGAAACTGCACATTGAGGCCCATATCAATAAACCTAAGCCTTTTAAAATTTCCAATTTCTGGATCCAGCACCCTGACTTTGAGAGAATTGTGGTTGAATTATGGTCTGAACCAATGGAAGAAAACCCTATTCAAATCCTTAAAGAGATTGATGGTTAAGTTGAAACTCTTAAATGCTAAACATTATGCCAATATTTCTAAGAGAGTGAGGAGAAAAAGAGACAATTTGAAGCTCAGCAGCTCATGAATTTATCAGGTGGCCTGGACAGAGCTAGAATTGAAATTGAGAAGTAATTGCAGGTAGAATTGTTGGATCTAGAGAAGGCTGAAGCTCAATTTTATCAGCAGAAGAAAAAAGTGGACTGGTTACAGCAAGGGGACCACAGTGCTAGATTCTTTTATTCTACAGTTGCTATGAAGAGGAAGAGAAACACCATCCAATTTCTGTTGGATGATTTGGGAAACATAATCTCTTCTTTTGATGGCATAGCTAATGAGCTTATCCAGTTATTCACTAGGCAAATAGGTGCTATTGATGAAGAGGTAACTGGTTGTACTGTAGACCGGCTTAGAGACCTGTTGCACACTACTATACTTCCTGATGTAAGGGATGCTTTGGTGCAATAGGTTACAAGGGATGAAATTAGATCTGCCATTTTTAACCAGGGCAAGGACAAGGCTCCTGGGCCTGATGGTTACACAGCCTGGTTCTTCAAGAAGGCTTGGAGCGTTGTTGGTGATGACTTTACTTTTGCAGTAAGGTACTTTTTTGCTACTTCTACCTTGCTGCCTGTTTTTAATGCTACTACCATTTCCCTGGTGCCTAAAATCCCTACTGTTTGTCAACCAAAGGACTTTAGGCCCATCTCCTGTTGTTCAATAGTATATAAAACCATCACTAAGATCATTATAGATAGGATGACTAGCTGTAGTGACCTCTTTTATATATTTTAAAACTATAAGGGCTTCGCAAGTTCGGTGCTACGGGTTGTCCCAAAACCATTTTTTGAAAATTAGTTTTAAAGGGGATCACTTTTGAAAATCTTCATTCTTTTGAAAATGATAAAAAAACTTGGAGTTGCCACCGGCCACTTGGGTAAGGTAGGGCGGACACCATAGAAAACCAAAGATTCAATATGAAAGGGTTAGAGAGTTAGTTATACGTGGGGAATGATTAACACCCCCATCATGCCCGGGAATCGGTACTTGAATATTTGTTGCTTTCAAATTGATGGAATTTGTTAGAATTTGAATTGAATTTAAATCGGCGTACTTAATTGAAAATTTGTCCTTAATTACACACGTTTTATCAAATTTGTGGGTCAAAATTAATTGGACATTTAATTAATAAAGTTGATGATACATCGGACTATAGATTAAACCGACATCTAATAAGCCTGACTATCGTGTTAATTTATGGTTCGAATCCCGCACGTCACTTTTATGCATGATGCAAGCACTTTAAATATGATGTAATGATTTGGTTAAGTTTTAATTTTACATTGAGTCAGTAAGGATTGATTCAAACATTTGGTCAACATCCTTTAAGCTCGAACTGTTATGACACAAATGTCGGAATTAATGACTACCTCTATTTTTATGAGTGAAATTAATTAACATGTAAATCAAATAGGCCAAAAGATGACAAATAAAATGAATGTCAAACAAGGGCTTGAAAATTAAACATACAAAGGCCCACTAAAAGCCCCAACCTAAATGACCCAAATTATGAAAATTTAATTAGTGATCTAGTTACTAATTGAGTGATTCTAATATTAACCCTAAGTTAATTAGCCCTAAAAGACTAAAAACCTTATCAAATTATGAGTTATCTTGGAACAACAATAATTAATTTGATCGGTTTTAAACTGGTATTCCAATAAGCCTAGGATACTATTTTAAAACAAATCAAGTTAATTAATCATAGTTTGAATTTAATGGTCAATCTATTCTCAAAATCAATTTTATCCTAAAAGGTAATTAAGGAATATTCAACCAATTTAATGAATTTAACATTTATCCCGATAAGCCAAGGATAAATTTAAATTCACTAAACCTAATCAAATCTCAATCTAACTAAGGCTCTATAATAATCCTAAATTAATCTAATTAATTTCAAGATCATGCCTTGTTACCTCCTCAAAAGTATTGTTTTTCATGCCTATTTTGATATGCTTTTGCTTGTTTTCAAGTACATTTAGTTGCATTAGTTTGTTAGGATCATGCATTTAAATAAAAGAGTTAGTAGGCTGCATATGCAGTGTCATAGGTTGTTTTTAGTGGCCTTTGTGCAGGTTGGCAGGAGGAATGGACGCAAGACGCAGTTAGGAATGCCAAGGTGAATGACAGATGTTGCGGACACGAAGGGACCAGATGAGTGCCAAGCATTTGTTGGCAGAGAGGTATGCCAACGGCCATGCCAAGAAGAGAAACCCCCCAAAAAATAAGAAAGGATCAGGCTCCTAAAAGATTTCAATTGGATCAACTTCTGAAAAAATAGCGGATAAGGTGATGCCAAGTGATGTTGGCAAAGTTGTGCCAAGCCCGTGTGCCAGGATGGCCATGGCATGGTGACGTCAGCCCTAGCCTGATAAGCTATCACACCGAGCTGATAAGATATCAAAATGATCGAATAGAGCTCTATCCCTTATCGCTTGATCATTTCAAATTCAAATTCAAAGGCTTATCTTATCCTTTCCCCTACGCGTCTATATAAAGAACAACCGATCAAGCATTTGAGAGGGGGAAAAAAGAAAATAATTGAAAAGATGAGACGAGAGGTGGTCGGAGTGAGGTGTTGGAGCGACGAGTGAAAGTTGGTGCAACCGAGGAAGGGTGGTTCGACTTCTTGGCCGAGAGCCTGGCGTGGAGGGCTGCATCGAGAGACCCATCTGCCTATTCCCTTGGCAGAAGTTGTTTTTCTTTAGTTTTTATTATGATGGTGATGTTAAAAACGTTTGTTGGTTAACCCCCACACCATGAACTAATTTAATAGTTAGTGGGGGATGTTTTGGTTTTAAAAGTTGGCTTTTATGCCTTAGTTCCTTTATAATAATTATGTTTTTTGGCAAAATTTGTATGTTTTGCATACTTTAATTTTTCCTAAGTACTGTGCCAAAGTGAGAGCTGGCACAGTTAGCTTATTGTCTTCCAATATCTTAACAAACTTGTGTTGGCAACGATCAAGTTGCTGAACACTTGGGAGAGAAGCTTCGAGAGAAGTCATTCAAGTAGATGAACTTGCTTCGGAAGTGAAATCTACCCCCACGAAGTATAGATTGGTTTTTAAATCAAATTGGTTTAAGGAAAACATACACTATAGAGATATAGAGGTTTTTACTTGGTCAGTTTAGGGCAATGACCATCGAGAGAGGCTTTGCTACTTTTGAATATGCTCGGCAACCAATGCCAAGACAGTTTTGTCAATAAAGGCTGGCATGAACCACGTTTGAACCAGGCATTCCTTGCCAACAGTCATCATTCATTTGAAAACGCCTTTCTAGCCAACACTTCACTTCACTTCACTTTGGTTTTATTTTATTTTTTTCTCAGTTTTAAAATCAACTCTTTTAAACTATAATCTTTTCTTCCAAAACAAGTAACAAACTAAACAATCGAATTCCAAGTCAATCTCTGTGGGATTGATACTTAGCTTACCAAGCTGTATTACTTGTCGACCGTGTACACTTGCACGCAAAAGACTCTTGGCACAGTTTATCTTGCCCAAATACATACCATTTATACCTTTTGCCAGCATTCATTTTACATATCTCCCTGAGAGTCAACAAGTTTTTGGCGCCGTTGCCGGGGATTGCAACGGATTTGATTGTTTTTAAATTTTTACTTGTTTTGTTTTCATTTTATCTTTGTTTTCACCGGTGTATGACCAAAAACCACCCAGTGGTGGACGAGTGGCCATACGATCCAAAAATTGAGTGAACCTTGCGGAGGTTAAAGAGGCGATATTAAGAAATAAATCAAGGCAAATAGAGGAATGGTGTTGTGAATAATGATCCACCCATTAACAATCAGCCTAATAACAATGCACCACCGCCTCCTAATGTCCCAAATATTGTTGAAGAAGAAGAGAGGCCAATCCGCGAACATTCAGCACCTAACAAACCAAATCTCATGCCAGGACTTATTGGCACTAATGTCGACGAGCCTAACTTTGAACTTAAACCTGTAACGATCCAAACTCTTTTGAATGTAGGTCAATTCGATGGAGCACTTCCTGGAGACCCGAGATAACATCTCAAACAATTCGTGGAGATACGCCAATTGTTTCAACACACTAGAGTATTTGGAGATAATGTGAAGCTAAAATTGTTTACTTTTTCCTTGAGAGACAGAGCCAAGGCATGGTTCAATTCTTTTCCACCAGGATTAGCTACTTCTTGGGCAAACCTTTGCCAGAAGTTCCTAACGCGGTTTCAGCCACCAACACTCACTGCCAAGTTGTATGGTGAAATCATTATATTTAAACAGGCCAAGGATGAAACTCTTTATGAAGGCTGGAAAGATTTAAAGATTTGTTGAGAATGTGTCCAATGCATGGGTTCCCAAATTGAACCCAAATACAAACCTTCTACAACAGATTGAATGCACAAACAAGGACTTTTGTGGATGCTTCAGTAGCCGGAACGTTGCTTGATAAGAAGTACATTGAGGTTGTTGATATCCTTGAGAGAATTTTGATCAATGACTTCGAATATCCTGTTGCTAGACTTGGGACCGAGACTAAAGCCAGTGAGAAGTTGAAAGTTGATGAACTCAAGTCCATTCATGCCTAGATTTCCAACCTCACTAGCATGGTGAGAACGTTGCAAAAGAACAATGAGGTCCAAGAAGTCAAAGTACTGGATCCATTTTGCACCATTGGTGGAGAAAACCACTATGTGGATGAATGCCCTGTTAATCATGAGTCAGTAAATTTTGTTGGGAATGCTAGTCATTTTTATAATGCTAATACCTATAATACAGGTTGGAGACAGCACCGTAACTTAGCTTGGGGAAATCAAGGAGCCAATCACTACAATGCCCCGCGCCAAAACATCCAACGGCAGAACAACAATGCCATGCCAGCATTTTATCAAAATCCCATGCCACAGAAAGCTCAGAACATTTTCCAGCAAGGGCAAGGAAGCAACCAAAGAGGAGATCTTACACAATATATGGAGCGAAATGAAGTAATAGTCCAAAGTTTGGCGGCGTCATTAAGAAACTTGGAAATACAAATTGGTAGATTGCTAATGCACTTAGCAATCGACCCCAAGGTACTTTGCCAAGTGACACTGAAGATGCTCGGCATAAAGAAAATGAACAATGCAAGGAAATAACTCTTCGGAGTGGTAAGCAGTGCGAAACAGAGATGGCTGCCAAGCAGCCAGTCGTCAGCCAAGATGTAAAGCTTGTGCCAACAGACATACCTAGAGAAGTATAGAAGGAGAAAGTAGATGATGCCATCGATCATGCCAGTAAGAGTGCCAAACAGGATGCCAGTCCCAGTGCCAACAATGACGCCAACAATGATGATAAGCATATTGATGCCAAAACAGATGCCAGCACTGCTTTAGCAAAGCCGGTAGCGCCTACATATGTATATCCACCGCTACCATTTCCAGCAAGACTTCAAAAGCATAAGCAGGACCAGCAATTTAAGCGCTTTTTGGAAGTGACTAAAAGTATAATTACTCTTTTTGACCAAGGTGATCAATGAGAAAGAAAATAAGAGAAATTAATGAGATCCATTAATTGGTTGAATGAAAAAAGATGTTGATATTATCGTATTTTATATGAGTTAAAATTTAGGCATTTGTCTTGAGAATATAAGGGTGCGTTTGGTTTTGGAGAATACAAGACATTTTCATTTTTTTAGAAAATAGAAAATATTGAAGAAAACATGTTTGGTTGCAAAATTTGAAAATGCTTTTTAGAAAATAAAAACAAAAATAAGTAAAATTTTTAAAACATAAAATATATGTTTTCACCATTTTTGTTCAAAATGTTTTATAAAAGTGGAAAACATGAGAACAAGAGTTTTTAAATTTGAACTCTATTTAACCCGGATTCGAATCCTTCTAATTCCAATTTTAGAACTTTGGTTTATTTAATCATATTTTTTATTATAATAATATTTTTAATAATTATACTTTAATTTAATTATTTAATGAGTAATTATTTGTTTATTTTTATTTGGCTTAAAGATCAAATTAGTCCTCAACGAAAAATAAAAAAATTAATCAATCTGAAACACACTTAATTTATGTCAAAAAATCAATAATGGATTAATTGACATTAGAAGGATTCGAACCTATATGTCGAAACACTCTCATTTTTAGTCATTCTGTAACGGTTGACCAAAATTTAACCATTAACTCATTGAAAACCAATACAATGATAACGCGTAACACACTCTGAAAGTGTTACGTCATTAAACCGTAAAAAATTATAAAAAATTTAAAAATTTAAAAATATTTTCTAATTTGACCATTTACTGATTTTTTAATTCAAATCCCAAACTCCATTTGTTATCGTTACTGTGAGAACTACCATAACTGTTGTAGATCCCCTATCCAGTCTTCCTCCAATCCTTAACAAACAAACCACGTGTTTTAAGAAGAAAATAGATGTTGAAACCTGTAGATGTCAGATTTAACTCCAACCCATGCAAACTCCACAGTGTTTCAATGGATCCAAGTAAAGACAGTAGATGTGGAGGGGTTAATTTTAAATATATTTTTTTAAATTTTTTTAATATTTGTAGGTGTACCACGTGTCATTATCTTAATGATTGTTTATGAGTTAACAGTCAACTATAACGGTCAACGTTATAGGATGACTAAATTAATTAAAATTTGAATTATGAGTGTCTAATTGATTGTAATTTAAATTATAAGGGCTAAATTGAATGTAAAAAGTTTATAAGGGATTTTTTGATTTTTCGTTGAGAGCTAATTTGACATTTAACTTTAAGCCTTTTTATTTTAAAAAACTAGATATGAATACATTTTCACTATTTTATTTTTGAAAACAAATTTTCATTTTTATTAACAAAATGTGTTTTCTAATTTTTAGAAAACAGAAAATAAAAATTATTTTTTAAAAATAAAAATAAAAAATGTTTTCTAAAACTAAGTGGACCCTAATATTTGTTTATTTAAAAAAAAAGACTAATTAATCAAGTAGTGAGTAGAAGGGGGAAATGGCTATAATGTACCTATTTCCCAAAGCATTACGTAACTTAACGATGGTTTCTTCCTCATGGGGAGTGATGCTCCCTCTCTTCAAATCAGCCCTCAAATAATTTGTCCATCTCAGCCTGCAACTCTTCCCGCACCTCAACAAACCTTGGAAATTCGATCCCGAAACAATGTATAAATCAACTGAATTAAATTATTCGACAAAAATTTCACGCCTATCGTGTAAACAAACGTACCTGCATTCTTTGGCAATGATCTCCAGGATCCTTCACCATTAGCTTTGATATAGTATGTTAATATTTCATCTTCCTCGGCGGTCCATCTCCCCTTCTTCAACCCCACCTTCTCACAGCATGGAGATCTCCCCATCTGATCTCCACACTCACTTCCCCAAAGGTCTTGGAACAGAAAGATTGAATATATATAGACTAAGTAGCTGCAGATTTTGAATGTATAGAGACAGAGTTTAAAATCAAGGGATTGAAAGAGAAAGACGATGATGGTGATGTAGACCCAGGAACAGTTTTTGCCAAGAGAGAGCACACAAATTTGCTTAAACATGTAGAATACTTCGTCGGATGATTCTTATAAGTTATAAATACTTCTCCATAGATGGGTTGCGGTTAAATTTAAAAAATATATTTTCTTTTCAAAAAAATCTATAAATGCAGTGAAACCCACACAAGGGCGACCGCGTAGAGCCTACTGCACATAATAATAAGTGTTTAATTTTAATGATAGTTTAATGTTTTTCAACATTTATATTTAAGATTTAATTTTTTTGATACTTGTTATTAGAGGTTGTTATTAAAATTTATTTTTTCGATACTTGTTATTAAGGGTCTATTTTTTTAATATTTGTTATTGGGGACTCAATTTTTTTTCGATATTTGTTATTAAGCATACTCTTAAAGTTCAATTTGTCTCCAACATTTGTTATTATGAGTCCAATATTTTGCAATACTTGTAATTAAAGGCCCAATTTTTTTTAATACTTGTTATTTGGGGTCTACTTTTAAAATATAAAAAAATCAACATTTGTTATTAGGTTTAATTTTTTCGAATACTTATTATTAAGACCCAATTTTTTTCTAATATTTGCTATTAGGTACATACTATTAAAATTTAATATTTTTTCAATAATTGTTATTAGATCCTGATTTTTTTCTAATACTTGTTGTTAGGGGGCTACTCTTAATTTTTTTTCTTCAATTCTTGTTATTAGAGGGCCAATTTTTAGGTTCGCCCTTAGGCCATCAAAATCTCAGGAACAGGCCTGAATGTTGTTGTCACTAATTTTTTACCATTTTTTAAAAAATAAAATAATAATAATAATGAGCCCATTTTAAAATAAAATACAAAAAAAAGAAGTAATAGTGAACCCATAAAAAACACTAGATAAATAATAAATAAGGAACCCATTTTATTTTTAAGAAGCCCAAACTAACCCATTTATCTTCTTCTTTTTTCAAATTTATTCGAGACCGTTAGATCTGGGGTAAAATAATGAATGACTTGGATCGAATAAAGAAAAAAAAGGGAAAGGGGAGGATCCCGCGCAACCACGTGCCAGCGCGTGTGCTCCACGCGTGCGGGATCATCTCCCCCAAATCCCCAGCCGAAACGGATGGGCCGGCTACCGGCCTCTATTCCGCCGTCCCTGGGTCACGACAGCCGCAGTGGTTGGTGCTGGTCGCCTCGGCCGGCTGAGTCCAATGTCGCCAACCCCGTCTCTTGCCGTCACCGGTAGTTCGCCGATTGAAGGGGGAAAGGGTTCAAACCCTAATTTAATTGGGGGAAAATCTCCCAAATTGGAGCCGAATCAGATGAAATTCGGGATGAATTTCAACAAATTAAAGCTGTGCTGATCGGATTGAATGATTTTATGGGATGAAAATGGGGATTTTGTCCCCAATTTGCCTTGAATTCTAATCCTCCAAGCCCTATAAATAGTGCCCAATTTGCATTGTTAAAGGCACACAGAAATTCAGCCGAAAATACCCAGAAAAATACTCTGAAAATTGTTGGGAAATTGCTGGAATTAGTTCGAGTTTGGAGCAGTATTGTTCGAATTTTTGAGGAGGAAAAACAAGCATTTTTGCCGCTTTGTCAGTATAATTTCTTCCATTTTTCTTTTCTAATTTTAATTATGTTTTTATTTGTTCATTCTAATGTTCTTACTTTCTTCATATTATGTTCATATAATTTTATGTTAATCTGGGTTTGTTCGAATTAATTTTTTTATTGTGTTGTTTCCTTGTCTCTTTATATTCAAAAAAATAATAAAAAGGAGGAGGTCAACGCCGACAAGCGGCGCCCGGCGCCGGTGGATGACGGTCGGCACGATGGATCTCCTCCTTGTTCATCTCCTTTGATGAACACTAAGAACATTTTTTTATTAAAGTATGGTGTTTAATCCATTTGTTTTCTAAAAAATGAAAAGATGTTGTTTGTGGGCTTTAAGCCCAAATCATTTTGGACCATTTATTTAAATCACCCATTTCTTTTTTTTTCTTTCTTTAAAAATTCCGAAAATAAAGGAAATATTTTTTAGAAACATACAAATAAATAAGTTTTTTTTGAAAAAATAAAGAATCGTTCTTTTAAAATAAATAGATGATTTTTAATACTCAAAAAGCCTAAAAATTCTTTTTTCTTAAAAATAATGTATTTTAAAAGAAACAACAATAAATGTTTTGAAACAATTTAAAAATCTTCTTTAAAAAAAACATAAAACAATGCAAGTTTTCAAATATAAAAAGGGTAAAAAGATTTTTAAAACATAAAGATAAACGACAACTTTTTCAAATAAAAAGTAGTAAAAGTTTTTAAATAAAACAAAATATAAAAAGTTTAGTTTCTTTTTTAAAAGAACCTAAAAACATGGAAAACATAAAATAAAAATGTTTTAAGCTTCGTAAATTTTGTCTTCTTGTCTTGTTGCTTTAGAATTAAGTTGACTTTAGTAATAGACCCTTCAAAGCTTAGATATAGATTTTTTTTGTAATAAAATTCTTTTCACAAGAAATAAAACACACTTAATTAAGTTTAAACCCCCTAAATAGGTTAAAACATTTAGAGTTCTTTAAGTTTTGTAAATATTAATTTAGAATTAATAAAATTCTTAACAAATTAATCGTTTCTTTGTTTGCCTGTAAAAAAGTGGAATTTAATTAATGTGGTGCCTTACTAAACAGAAATGACGGGTTAGCGCCAGAAGTGTTGGCGGTGATTGGAGTTCATTTTCGGGAGGTAAGGCCGCTAAAATGGAATTTAATTCATAAACGGACAATAATTTAAAGCTCTAAAAGAATTCGCAAAATTCGACTTTTTAAGCCTTTTGAAATCGACAAGGTATCGATTTTTGGGTGTTGTGGGGATGCTAACCCTTCCCCACGTGTAACCGACTCCCGAACCTGGTTTTGTGTTTTTGCATACCAAAAGATGTTATTTTGATGAAAATAAAATGTTTTTATTAAAATAACCTAATTTAGGTGATCCAATCACATTTTTTTAAAAAAAAGATTGGTGGCGACTCCGTTGATTTTAATGTTTTTGCCAAAATGTCGAAGCTCGTGAGGGTTGCGACAGCTTGGTGACTCCGCTGGGGACAACTTTTTGTTTTTACATAAAAGAGAGTCAGGCCACAAGTCGATTACACTTTGTTTAAAAAGTCAGAATTTGCTAATTAATATAGAGCTTAAAATTATTGTTTGTTTATAGATTTAATTCCATTTTACGCATTTAAGACTTGGTTTCAAGCTCTAGACCCGAGCTTTACCCTGTTCGTTTAAGTGGGGAGAACGATATTGCTCTCGTGGGAATACTGATTCTCCGTATAGGCCTAGTAAGTACCTCCGGGGCTCACGCCCTATGTCTTCGTGTGGATACTGATCCTCCGTATGGGCATAGGAGTGGGTCCCCCTAAGTTGAACCTATTTCGTTTGAAGCCTATAATGGGCGAGAATCAGGGGCCTTACTACCCTTTAGTAGGGGACAACAAGGACAATTTGGGAACCTTTTAGAACTAAACCCGTTTGAGAATCTATAAGGCCACCCCTCTAGAGCCATGTGGAAAACCTAGGTGTAGAAGTTTGGTCAAGATTATTTCGTAGGGATAGTCCATGGAGACATGTCCGGAAGTGTTGAAATGCATTGCCTAGTTACTATTCATGCAATGGAATTATTTTGGACCTTTATGTCTAATCATGTTCTTAAAATGTGTTCTAATCATTTCCTTGTTTTGTATTTTGCATGTTTTATGCATTATCATTCCATAATAAAGAAGGGGTTGTTTCTTAAGATACTTGCTCGGTTAAAAAGACAACTTTGTGATCATGGATGAGAGACTTCTTCAGAAAGAGGAAGATAATGCAGATGTGTTTCACTGGTCTAAAGTCAACCAGCATGCATATGGGGATAGTCTGACGAGTGAACATGTGACTGAAACTTCCGAGTATGCCCACGTCAATATTAAGCATACAGTATGCAAGAATTACGGGATATCTAGGAGCATTTTGACTACTCAACCAAGCAATTGTTCCTTGATGCATATGACGATATAGCTTATTTGTTGAGTGTACATATAGATGATCCGTTTCTAAAAGCACTGATCCAATTCTGAAATATCGGGTACTGTTGCTTCACATTCAATGGTAAAGATATGATGCCCACATTCGAAGAGTATGTTGCACTTTTCAACCTGCGTGGGGTAAGGAGAGGCCGGGACTATGCTAAGCCACCCAAGAACAAGAATGCACACCTGAGACTTAAAACCTTTGCTGGAATGGGTCAATGGGCTAATCCAGAAAAGAGGTGGTAGCTTTTTCCTTCCGTGGTGGAGCATCCGAAACATCATCTCTACTCACCCCGATAGAGAAAAGAGGGTGGATATGTTAGCCATTGCAATCTATGGTCTGGTCATCTTTCCAAGAGTTCTGTGTAACATCGATGTGGCTATGTTGGATCTTTTTGAGTAGTTGAAAAGAGAGACTAATCCAGTACCAGCAGTGCTTACCGAGACCTTCATTTCTTTAAGTGCATGCCGAAAGTTGGAAGACGTGTGTTTTAGAGGTTATGCTCAGTTGCTTCAGGTTTGGGCCCTTAGCCATTTCTGGAAATGTCCAACTCTAGTTCTGCCCAACACGTTCTCCCTAAATTTTGCTCTACTTCGCGAGTTTCTAGAAAAGAATTGGCCAGTATTGAAGAGGAAGAAATGGACCGATATCTTCAGAGATCACCGGGATCAGGACATTGTCTGGAGGGTTCCGTGGTTAGGTCACAATAAGATCCTGTATAAATGTGGAGATTTTAACCATCTTATGTTACTTTGAATCTGGGTCGGAATTGGCTGCGCTCCACTATTGGTTTCACGGCAATATGGTTCGCGGCAGTTTGTTCCTTTCACTGCAGGTCTCAATTCTACAGAGTTTGAGTTTCAGGGAGCGTTCAAAGAAAAGGTCCATGCCATCAACGAATCCTGGAAACAATGTTATCGGGTGAAAGTAGAGCATGACAATAGATGTATGGTTAGCCCTGATTACGATATCTAGAGGCGCATGAGAAAGAATGACAAGGTTCTACCTCCCACTGACCAGGTCAAGCCCATAGAAGAGCATCTAAAAGTGGTTCCGTCCATAGCTGATATTTTGAGGGCTGAGCTCAAAAAGACCAAGGCCAAAATAGACTCCTTGCAGGAGCAGCATGTGAGAGAATTATATGAGGCGAGTCTGGATATTGAGAAATACAAGGGAGAGACAAACCGTGTGACGAAGATGTACAAAGACCTAGAGCAAAAATTCGAGATTCAAAGGGTCAATTTTTTGAAATTCCATACTACAGTCAGAAATGCATATTTGAGGAAGAGCCCAGAACAGTGGAAGCAGGAAATAGAACAAGCCGTGAACAAGGAAAGGGAACATGGCAAAAGGGAAATAGAGAAATATAGGCGGTCTCTAGCTGAAGAAAGAATGGTAAACAATCAGCTAAAAATGAAAATGGCAAACGGGTCCTCCAGAAAGAAAAAGATAGTGTGGCCGCATGGAAGAGAAAAGCCCACGACAACAAAACCTATTTGTTAGAGTCACAAGCTGTATACGATGAGACCAACAAGAAGTTGAAGCAAAGCCAAGCTTTTGTGACTGAGTTGCAAGCCAAGATAGTTGACTTGAACCATTCACTGTATGAGTTCCAAAACGATAACACCTACGCTGAGCTTCAGGCCAGCTTGGATGAAATTGACTCTATGAAAGAACGAGTTGAAGAGATGGATGACATTATTCAAGAGTACAAAACGAGGATTATAGTCCTTGAAGATGCTATTGATGGAGGAAATGACTATTGGTTCACCCGTCTTTGAGACAACGCCAGAAGGTTCCAAGAATGAGAGGAGTTTGAAAAGACAATCATGACTCAAATCCAGGATGTGGCTAAACATGTGACGGTGCTGGCTACATAAGCTACTGCTCTACGCCAATACACCAGAAAGGGGCTAACCCACCTCAAGTCAAGCTCCCTTTTCATTTTGTTGAATCATTTGTTCGGGCACCGGTAGAACCCAGAGTCAATCACGGTGAAGCTCAAAACTTTGAAGTCCCAGATCTGGACGAGATTGCTGACAAGGAAAATGCCAACAATAAGCTGGAAGAGCGCTGCAAAAAGTTGGTAGAAATGATTAGGGCTTTCCAGGAAGAAACTATGTATGGTGGTTTAGAGGCCAAGGACCTGAGCTTGGTGACAAATCTAATGGTCCCACCAAATTTCAAGACCCCTGACTTTAACAAATATGACGGAACCACTTGTCCAAATGCACACCTAACCATGTACTGCATGAAGATGTCGATGTACCTGGACAATGAGAAACTCCCGATTCACTGCTTTTAGGATAGTTTGATTAGATCTGCATCCCACTAGTATACCTAGTTGAGTCGAGAGAACATTCGAACGTGGAAGGATCTATCAAGGGCGTTCGGTGCAGTACAAGCATGTCACTGACATGACCCCAAGTAGACTAGTCCTACAAGGGATGTAACAAAGACACAATGAAAGCTTCTGCCAGTACGCCCAAAGATGGCGGGATGTCGCTGCACAGGTTCAACTACCACTATTAGAAAGTGAGATTACCCCAATGTTCGTCAAAACCTTGAAGGGTGCATTCTACGATAGATGATCAACCATGCGACCAAAAGTTTCACAGACATGCTGATAAACAACAAAATGATCTTAGCTGCGATCAAAAGTGGAAAGCTAAATGGAAGTGACGCTAAGAAGCCTTACAGGAAGAAGGATAATGATGTGAATATGATGAGAGCCTACAACCCCAATTATTCGAAAGGGGTAGTCTTGAATAAACCCGCTGCACAGGTAACCAACCAGGTGGCCTCAAGTCCACAAAAAGACGAACGAATGTACCAGGGAAGTAAGAAACCCTATTTTTCACCCATCCCAATGACGTATGCTAAACTCTTTTCGGAGTTAGTTCAAGCACAGATGGTGCTGCCACGACATGTTCCACCTTTCTCTCCCCCATACCTACCATGGTATGATGAGAAAGTCCAGTGCGAGTACCACGCTGGGAATAAAGGACATACTATTGAAAATTGCATGGCTTTTAAAAGGGTGGTTGAAGATTTGCAAAAGTCAGGAATGCTATCGTTCGACTCGTCTGACGAGAAGGACAACCCACTACCCAATCACCAAAAGAACGGGGTGAATACAGTGAATGAGGAGGAAGATAGACATGTAAAGAAACATGTTGCAGAGATTAAAACACCCATGGCTTGGGTATGGGCTCAGATGGTGGAGGCCGAGATGATAGAAAAGCCAAATTCAAAAATGAAGGACGATGATAAGCTCTACTGTAAGTATCATCAGAAAAAAGGACACGGGATTCAGCATTGCGAGGATTTTAAACAGCTTGTCCAGGCCAAAATGGACAGTGGAGAATTAGAATTCTCTGAAAAGAGAAAAGAAGATCATACACCATGTGTGTGCACAATAGACGAGACTCCTGCCAGAGGGAATTATGCAGGAATGGAGCCTTTGGTGATCAAAACCAAAGAAAAGGCTATAGAGCCACAAAAGAACACGACTCTTCGGCTTATTATAAAGGCACATGCTTCCTTTCCATATAAGGATAGCAAACAAGTACCCTGGAATTATGCCTGCTCGGTGACAACTACGGGGAGTACATCATCAAAAGAAGAATCAAAGGAAAAACCAAAGGAATAAACGAAAGAAGAGCCAGTGAATCAGGTGGGAAATTTTACAAGAAGTGGATGATGCTATTTGCCACCTGAACCAGAAGACAGAGATGTTGCTCAGAGAAGGGCATCGGATAAAGAACCAGAAGGAGAAAATGATTTCTTTACGGAGAAACCTAAAGCACGACTTGACCGGTAAAGGAGTTAGAGGCTCAAGAATTTCTAAAAATTTTGAAGCACAGCGAATATAGTGTGGTGAAGCAACTTCACAAGCTCCCAGCTAGAATTTCAATGCTCTCGTTGCTGCTGAGTTCAGAGGATCATAGAGATGCCCTTCTAAAAATTTTGAGCCAGACATTCGTACCAAAGGAGATATCAACAGACAAGATAGAAGGGTTGGTCAGTAATATTGTTGTTAATAACTTCATCACATTCAGTGATGAGGAGATTCTGGCTATTGGGAGAGGATCATACAAAGCTCTCCACATCTCTACGCACTGCAAGGGACACATGATGTCAGGGGTCCTAATTGATAATGGGTCAGCCTTAAAGGTCTTACCCCTAGCCACCTTAAAGAAGTTACCAGTCGATAGATCTCATATGACTGCCTACCAAAACTCGCTGAAGATATTTGATGGAACCCAGAGAGATGTTCCGGGCAAAATTGAAGTTCCCCTGCAAATCGGACCGTCAACCTTTGAGGTGGATTTCATGGTAATGGACATACGGCCCACTTACAGTTTTCTGCTAAGACGCTATTGGATTTATACAGCAGGGGTTGTCAACTCAGATGCTTCATACATTCAGGTGGATGAATACGCACTTGAATGCCACTTTAGAACCCTCGAACTTGTCAACACCACATTCGTGTCTGAAGGAAGTAAGGTCCTAGAGCCAGAATTGTCGAACAACGCTAAGATGCAAGTAAAGCAGACTCTAAGAAAAGGGGCGAAAGTCGAAAAAGACCTTGGCAAGCAGCTTCAAGGGAGGCCATATCCAGTGATGATCCCTGACAAACGAGATAGATTTAGGCTAGGTTACAGACCCAGCCCCATGGAAAGGAGAGTTGCAATTAGAGAGAAACAAGATAAGAGGAAAGCCCGATTAAGTGGAGAAGATGTGAAGTGGAAACAAATGACCTTCCCATTGCTGATTCAAACCTTTGTATCAGAAGGAATTATGAATCCCGACACTTCAAACAATGAGGAAGAGAAAGGAAATAACAATTTAAAGAATACTTTTGGGGAGCTGAACATTAACGCAATTTCAGAGGAGGATGAGGGAAACAAGTACCTCTCCATTATCCGCCCTAGCTCATAACTAAACAACTAGACTGTGAAAGACATCCCTACAGTTTTTAGGTCATCCACAGAGTAATACCCAAAACCAACTTATTTGCCTTTGACCCGGGGGCAATTTGAGATCTCTTGTTAAGGGCTCATGTTTAACCATTTTGGTTCTACTTATCAATAAGATGATGTTTTCTTTAATAAAATTTGTGTGGCAAATGTTCTTTCCTTAAATACTTGAATACTTAAAACAAACCATAAAACAGAATAAAAACATTAAAAATACCAAAATCAAAACAAAACAAATCATTTCATTCATTTCTTGTTGTATATTCGATCATTTCCCTTGCAGTTATTCAGATATCAATGGTACTAATAACTCTGAATCTAACCCGGAAATTAACTTCGAGCTGTTCATGTGTTTAGAAGAGGTCAGAAACTGTGAAGATGAGGAAGAATATGATCTTTCCAACGATATGCTCAGGTTAATAGAAAATGAAAGAAAACAGATTCTGCCCCACAAAGAAGAGTTGGAAACTTTTAATCTTGGGACCGAAAAAGAAAAATGCAAGGTAAAGATCGGCACCTCTATCACTGCTGAAACCCGATAGAGTTTGGTCAAGCTTATACGGGAATATAAAGACATTTTTGCTTGGTCGTACGAAGACATGCCTGGACTGGATACAGACATTGTTGTGCACAGATTCCCTATTAGGCCAGAATACAAGCCCGTACAGTAGAAGTTAAGAGGGATGAAGCCAGAAATGCTCTTGAAAATTAGGGATGAAGTCAAGAAGTAGTGTGATGCCGGATTCCTAGAAGTTGTAAAATACTCAGAATGGGTAGCAAATGTCGTCCCAGTTCCAAAAAAGGTGGAAAAGTGCGCATGTGCATCGATTATCGAGATCTTAATAGGGCGAGTCCTAAAGATAACTTCCCACTACCGCACATCGATACCCTGGTGGACAACACAGCGGGGCATTCTCTCTTCTGCTTTATGGACGGCTTCTCAGGGTATAACCAGATCAAGATATGCCTAGAAGATATGAATAAGACCACATTTATAACTCTATGGGAAACCTTTTGCTACAAAGTCATGCCTTTTGGCCTAAAGAATGTAGGAGCAACGTATCAGCGAGCTATGGTAACTCCATTCCATGATATGATGCACAAAGAGATAGAAGTTTACGTCGATGATATGATTGCGAAATCCTGTTCAGAAGAAGAACACATAGAGAATCTGGAAAAACTCTTCAAAAGGTTGAGAAAGTTTTAGTTAAAACTCAACCCGACCAAATGCACCTTTAGAGTTCGGTCGGGAAAATTATTGGTGTTTTTCGTAAGTGAAAGAGGAATTGTGATTGACCCAGATAAAGTCAAAGCCATTCAGGAACTCCCACCACCTCAAACGCAAAAAGAGGTTTGAGGATTCCTTGGAAGGTTAAATTACATTGCTCGTTTCATCTCTCAGTTAATAGAGAAATGCAGTCTTGTATTTAGACTACTTCGAAAGAATAATCCAGGGACATGGAATGAAGAATGCCAAGCTGCTAGAGGAAATCAAGAAGCAGTTGATGAATCCCTCTATTCTAGTACCGTCCGTTCCAGAGAAACCCCTGATTCTATACTTAACCGTCTATGAAGATTCGATGGGATGTGTATTAGGACAACATGATGAAACAAGAAGGAAAGAAAGAGCAATCTACTACCTGAGTAACAAAGAGCAATCTACTACCTGAGTAACAAATTCACAGATTGCGAAACCAGATATTCCTCAATCTATAAATTATGTTGTGCTTTAGTATGGGCCATAAAGAGGTTAAGACAGTACATGATATACCATACCATGTGGTTAATATCGAAGCTGGATCCTCTGAAGTTCATGATGGAAGCGTCCGCTTTATCAAGAAAAATGGCCCGTTGGCAAATGTTATTATAATAATTCGACATTCAGTATGTAAGCCATAAGGCTATAAAAGTTAGTGCAATAGCAGATTTCTTGGCAAGTCATGCATGCGAAAACTATGAGGCATTGAACTTTAACTTCCCGGATGAAGACCTGATGTGCATTTCGACTGAGAAAAATGATGACTCAGAAGAATCCTAGGTAATGAATTTTGACGGTGTTGTAAACACCTTAGCACGAGGTATTGGGGCAATTTTGGCTTCGCCATAAGGAAACCATTACCCATTCACAAGCAGACTGGAATTCTTCTGCACCAACAACATGGCTGAATATGAGGCTTGTATACTCGGTCTACGAGCAGCCATTGAAAAGAAAATTAAAACCTTAAGAGTATTTGGTGATTCAGCACTAGCCATTTATCAGGTTCGGGGAGAGTGGGAAACAAAAGACACAAAACTGGTGAAGTATCATAAACTGGTTCTTCAACTGATTAAAGAATTTGACAAGATTACCTTCAAATACCTCCTGAGAGAAGATAATCAAATGGCTGATGCCCTTGCTACTCTAGCTGCCATGTTCAAAGCAAGTGAAGGCACGAGGATGATGCCAATTAAAATGCAACTTTTTGATTCCCCGACCTATTGTTGCAACTTAGAGGAAGAAACAGACGGCCTTCCATGGTATCATGACATCTTGTGGTATATCAAGACCCAAGAATATCCCCCACATGCAACTGAGAATGACAAGAAGACGATCAGAAAGTTTGTTGCAGGATATGTCCTCGATGGTGAGATCCTATATAAAAAGAGTCAAGATCATGTGTTGTTAAGGTGTGTGGATGCCAAAGAAGCTCAAACAATATTAGAGGAAGTTCACGAAAGAGTTTGTGGAACTCATCCAAGCGGCCTCACCATGGCTAGACGGGTCATGCGCTTTGGTTATTATTGGTCCACTATGGAGACAGACTGCATCAATTATGCCCGCAAGTGCCATAAGTGTCAAGTCTATGTAGATAAAATTCATACACCACCTCTTCCACTCCATGTTATGACTGCTCCATGGCCATTTTTAATGTGGGGATTGGACGTAATTGGGCAAATATACTCGAAGGCATCGAACGAGCATAGATTCATCTTAGTGGCTATCGACTACTTCACCAAATGGGTAGAAGTTGCATCTTACGCAAATGTCACAAGGTCTGTTGTCTGTAAATTCTTGAAAAAAAATTATCTGTCATTATGGCCTACCTGAAAGGATCATCACTGGCAACGCCTCTAATTTAAATAATAAGATGATAGATAGGGTTTGTGAGCAGTTTTAAATCAAGCATCACAATTCGGTGACCTATCGCCTGAAAATGAATGGAGCTGTAGAGGCTGCAAATAAGAATATCAAGAAGATAGTGGCAAAAATGGCTGACACTTACACTGATTGGTATGAGAAGATACTTTTTGCATTATATGCCTATAAAACTGTTGTACGAACCTCTATTGGGGCAACGCCATTTTCTTTAGTATATGGGATGGAGGCTATGCTACCAATTGAAGCTGAAATACCATCCCTCCGTGTAGTAAAATAGGCAGAGTTAGAAGAGGCTGAATGGGTCCAAGCAAGATACGATCAGTTAAACCTCATTGATGAGAAGAGACTAAAAGTAATATGTCATGGTCAAATGTACCAGAAAAGAATGATACGGGCGTATGACAAGAAGGTCCACTCGCGAAAGTTTCGAGAAGGGGATTTGGTATTAAAGAAGATATTACCAATCCAAAATGATTCTCGAGGAAAATGGGCACCTAACTAGGAAGGGCCCTATGTTGTGTCAAAAACCTTTGACGGAGGGGCATTGACTCTGGCTGAAATGGATGGAGATGAGCTCAAGAATCCAGTAAACTCTGATTCAGTCAAGAAGTACTATGCATGAAGAAAAAAATAAAAAAGAATAAAAAAACATAAAGTGAAAACTCGCAAAGGGCATTTTAGGTCAAAGAAAAAGAAAAAAGAAAAAAAAAGAACTTAAAGTGAAAACCCGCAAAGGGCACTTTAGGTCAAAAAAAGGAAAAAAATGAGAAAAATGAGGGTTAAAGATGAAAACCCGTAAAGGGCGTCTTGAAACCAAATGAGGATTTGAGTTGAAAACCCGCAAAAGGCGGCTTGAAATTTTGCAGTCAAGTTGGCAACAAAAGATTCCCATATAACCTTGGCATTTCAGAAAGAAGTTCATAACTTCATACGTCCTTACAGTAGACGAAATCTTCTTGACAAAGATAACACCCAAGGTCGTTTCCAGAAGGTTCAGGCCTTTGATATCTGGATACCTATTTTTTTTGAACCATTTCCTTTGTACCTTTCTTTCACATTTGTCGCAACATTAATAAGAATTCTTTTTTTGACCTTTTCCTCCAATTTCCTTATTTTCCTTTATAAATGTCTTTTATTGGGATAAGAATCATTTGGTTGAACATTATTAAAATGAACAAGAGTTTTTTGCGTATTACTCTATCAAGGTCTGAGAATATAGGGACTATGACATAGTTCATTGCTTACTTTTGAGCATTCGATTTATTATGGTTGGGGGCATTTGATACCTAATTCAAAAGGACGGGAATTTAAATCCAATATCACTCGAGGTGATGATTTTGATGGATTCATAAAGAGGTTTAATTTTATACAGGATTGCCTGAAAGACCTTTCACTCGATATTGATATATCAACTACAATGATAGTTGAATTTGAGAAAATAAGGGATTCAAACATGCAATGATCAAATGTTTTCCATGAAACAAAGAAGCATAAGAAATGAGAATGATGAAGCAGAAGAAGAGACATGAAAAAGGAAGATAGTAAAGCAGAGACAGTGGAGATGGCCACTAATTTGAGTTAACAAGTTTAAAAGACTATAAAACTTGACATGTATTCATGTTTTAGACATCCTTAGGGGCATGTCCGTCATGATTGCATTAAATATCAGGTTTTTGTAGGTATGCAAAAACTTTTCATCAAATGAACTTGCTTATCTATTCGAGTACATGGAGAATAGAACCTGCCTACCCGTTCAGGCATTCAGGCGTAAGGAGATTGGACGTCGTTTATCCGTTCAGACATATGAAGAACAGAGGCCGCTCATCTATTCGAGTACATGGAGAATAGAATCCGCCTAGCCGTTCGGGCATTTGAGATCGGAACCCGCCTATCCTTTCAAGCGTAAGGAGATATGAAGCCATTTATCCTTTCAAGTCATATGAAGAACGGAGACCGCTCATTTATTCGAGCACATGGAGAATAGAACCCGCCTATCCATTCAAGCATAAGGAGAATATAACCCTGTTCATCTATTCGGGCATGTGGAGAATAGAACCTGCCTATCCTTTCAGACATAAGGAGAATGGAACCCTGTTCATCTATTTGGGCATGTGGAGAATATAAACCGCCTATCCTTTCAGGCGTAACGAGATTGGAAGCCGTTTATCCGTTCAGACGTATGAAGAAATCTGTTCAGAATTTTGAAGAACGAATGTTTCTCATCTATTCGAGTACATGAAGAATACAACCCGCCTATCCGTTCAGGCATAAGGAGAATGTAACCTATTTCATCTATCCGGGCATGTGGAGAATAGAACCTGTCTATCCTTTCAGGCGTAAGGAGATTAGAAGTCGTATGAAGAACGAAGGCCGCTCATCTATTCGAGCACATAGAGAATAGAACCCGCCTATCTGTTCAAGCGAAAGGAGAATGGAATCAGCCTATCTATTCAGGCATTTGGAGAATAGAATCAGCCTATCTATTCAGGCATTTGTAGAATAGAACCTGCCTACTCGCTCGGGCATTAGGAGAACGAAGTTGAATGGCAATTTCGTAAACAGTGAAAATTAGTGCCACTTGTTCTTTGCTATATCTCAGTTTCACTAGAATAAGCAAAGAAGGGGCAACTGTTGTCACTAATTTTTTACCCTTTTTTAAAAAATAAAATAAAAAATAAAAAAAATAAAAATTTAATAATAATAATAATGAGCCCATTTTAAAATAAAATACAAAAAAGAAGTAATAGTGAACCCATAAAAAACACTAGATAAATAATAAATAAGGAACCCATTTTATTTTTAAGAAGCTCAAACTAACCCATTTATCTTTGTTTTAAGTTTATTCGAGACCGTTGGATATGGGGGTAAAATAATGGATGGCTTGGATCGAATAAAGAAAAAAATAGGGGAAAGTGAAGGATCCCGCGTAGCCACTCGCGCGGGATCATCTCCCCTAAATCCCCAGCCGAAACGGCTAGACTGGCTGTCGACCTCCATTTCGCCGTCCCACCGTGGTTGGTGTCGATCGACTCACCTTGGCCGGCTGAGTCCAATGCCGCCGACCCCGTCCCTTACCGTCGCTGGTAGCTCGCCAATTGAATGGAGAAAGGGTTCAAACCCTAATTTAATTGGGGGCAAAATCTCCCAAATTAGAGCTGAATTTGTTGAAATTCGGGATGAATTTCAACACATTAAAGCTGTGCTGATCGGATTGGATGATTTTATGGGATGAAAATGGGGATTTTGTCCCCAATTTGCCTTGAATTCCAATCCTCCAAACCCTATAAATAGTGCCCAATTTGCATTGTTCAAGGCACACAGAAATTCAGCCAAAAATACCCAGAAAAATACTCTAAAAATTGTTGGGAAATTTCTGGAATTAGTTCGAGTTTGGAGCAGCATTGTTCAAAATTTCGAAGAGGAAAAACAAGCATTTTTCCACTTTGTCAGTGTAATTTCTTCTCATTTTCTTTTCTAATTTTAATTTTGTTTTTATTTGTTCATTCTAATGTTCTTACTTTCTTCATATTATGTTCATATAATTTTATGTTAATCTGGGTTTATTCGAATTAATTTTTTTATTGTGTTGTTTCCTTGTCTCTTTATATTCAAAAATAATAATAAAAGGGATGAGGTCACCGCCGGCAAGCAGCGGCCGGTGGATGGCGACCGGCACGGTGGCTCTCCTCCTTGTTTATCTCCTTTGATGAACACCAAGAACATTTTTTTATTAAAGTATGGTGTTTGATCCATTTGTTTTCTAAAAAATGAAAAGATGTTTTTTGTGGGCTTTAAGCCCAAATCATTTTGGACCATTTATTTAAATCACCCATTTCTTTTTTTTCTTTCTTTAAAAATTCCGAAAATAAAAGAAATATTTTTAGAAATATACAAATAAATAAGTTTTTTTTGAAAAAATAAAGAATCGTTCTTTTAAAATAAATAGATGATTTTTAATACTCAAAAAGCCTAAAAAATTCTTTTTCTTAAAAAGAATGTATTTTAAAAGAAACAACAATAAATGTTTTGAAACAATTTAAAAATCTTCTTTTTTAAAAAAAAATATAAAAATAATGCAAGTTAAAAAAAAACAAAAAAAGGTTTTCAAATATAAAAAGGGTAAAAAGATTTTTAAAACATAAAGAGAAACGATAACTTTTTTCAAATAAAAAGTAGTAAAGATTTTTAAATAAAACAAAATATAAAAAGTTTAACCTAAAAACATGGAAAACATAAAATAAAAATGTTTTAAGCTTCATAAATTTTGTCTTCTTGTCTTGTTGCTTTAGAATTAAGTTAACTTTAGGAATAGACCCTTCAAAGCTTTGATAGAGATTTCTTTGTAATAAAATTTCTTTCACAAGAAATAAAATACACTTAATTAAGTTTAAACACCCTAAATAGGTTAAAACATTTAGAGTTTTTTAAGTTTTGTAAATATTAATTTAGAATTAATAAAATTCTCAGTAAATTAATCGTTTCTTTGTTTGCCTGTAAAAAGTGGAATTTAATTAATGTGGTGCCTTACTAAACGGAAATGACGGGTTAGTGCCAGAAGTGTTGGCGGTGATTGGAGTTCATTTTTGGGTGGTAAGGCCGCTAAAATGGAATTTAATTCATAAACGGACAATAATTTAAAGCTCTATAAGAATTCGTAAAATCTGACTTTTTAAGCCTTTTGTAATCGACAAGGTACCGATTTTTTGGCGTTTTGGGGGTGCTAACACTTTCCCACGCGTAATCGACTCCCAAACCTGGTTTTATGTTTTTGCAGACCAAAAGATATTATTTTGATGAAAATAAAATGTTTTTATTAAAATAACCCAATTTAGGTGATCCAATCACACCTTTTAAAAAATGATTGATGGCGACTCCGTTGATTTTAATATTTTTGCCGAAATGTCGAAGCTCGAGAGGGTTGTGACAAATGCGACATGATAGAATTGTAGTGTATTATGTGTCAATAATATCTAAAGAAAAAATGTCAAGATTTAATGGTCAAAATTGGTTCAAGGGCTTAATTAATTCAATTTCTTAGTTCAATAGATTAATTGGGTGCAAAAAAAATTTAGGGGCTTAATTGATTTTTTTTCAAAAGTTCAAGGACTTCTTACACCCTTAAGCCTTTTTTAACGTTAATGTCTCCTACTTATTCTTTTAACAGTTTAAACAAATATTTAATCTGTCGAATCGAATAAGACCACAAGAACGATAAAGTTTTCTTATCAAATAATTAACACTGTTACATTCTCAAAAGCTCAAACCTAAAATTTTGGGTAATAGGCAGTAGCGGGTCCAGAAATTCAAGAGTAGGGGTCTAAAATATAATTTTCTTCGAGATGAGTATGCAGATTTCATTTGTTTTTCCCTATTTTTTTAAAAAAAAATTAACACTAAACTAAGCATATTTTTTGAGAAATGGGGATGCAGTGGGGTTTACGGCATCCGCCAATAGTAATAAGTTCACTGCTGATAAAAGCTTGAAAAGAAGCTGATGAAATATAGAAACCCGAGGTTTAAAGCTGATTAAAAGAAGCTTAATTAAGCAGTTGGTATGGGATGAGTAAAATAGCAGCAAATTGTGGTTTCTGGTAGAAAAAATGACGTCCAACTTTGTTTGGTTTTAATGTTTCAAACAGGGGCTTGGTGGGGGTGGCTGTATTGTCTTTGATTAAGCCAAAATGTTCACTTGGGGTTGTCGGCCCTTTACGTCATGTGTCGGCTGAGGAGGCGCTTAAGAAATTCAACTAATTTTTACCACACTTGAATCAAAGGGGGGATGTGAAGCCTTCATTCTTCAAGTGCTTTCCTTGTGTGTATGGAGCTCTCCCTCAATGTTGTACTTTGTTGATCAATCTCCATCACACCTAAAATGAGACAATCAAGTGATTTTTGGTATCCAAATTGCTTTGGATCCATAAGCGTTAGTAGCACATAATTTAGTCCCCTTAAGAATTCATGTTACAATTTCATCCTTTTTATGTGAAGTGTAATGTTCTTTTGGAACCCAAACACTTCTAAAACATTTACCATTCAAAAATCTAGGGGCACTAGATTGTCTAATATAAAAATTTGATTTTCCCAAATTGTTTTTCTTTTGAAGTTTATTGGAAATCAAATCTTTTTTCTTTCTTAAGATCATCAACTTCCTTTTTATGATCTTTTTCCATCGTTTGAAGCAATTCTTGTAAATTTGAAACTTTAAGCTCAAAATATTTGATTTTTGCTTCAAACTCTAAATTGGTTTTCACTAGCAAATCATTTTCGATTTTCAATTTTGAAATTAACTTTTTGTTTTTCGAAAATGAAGCCTTGAATTCAAAAACCGATTCATCATAGGCTTCTTGTAACTCATCAAAAGAATAAGAATTAGAAATAGATGAGTTAGAAGTTACCTCACCCTCTTGGAGGGCCATGAAGCATAGATGGGCAACTTTATCTTCATTGGTGGAGTCTTTATCACTCCATGTTGCCACATATGTTTTCTTTGAAGATGATCCCTTATTGTTGAAGCGAGGACAATCGTATTTGGTGTGCCTCGTCTCCTTGCAACTATGGCTCTTTTGGGGATCCTTCATCTTCTTATTCGATTCATGTTTGGATTTGTCTATGTTGTTTGTTGCGTGTAGTAAGTGCTACGCAAATGTGCAAGTATACACGTCGCAAGTAATAAAATGATACGAGTATCGAGTATCGTCTCCACAGGGATTGGTTTGGGCCACTTTGCTTAAGTTACTACACTGTGAAAATAAAAACACAATTGATAATAGAGGTTTTAATTAACGAGAAAACTAAGAGCAATAAACTAAAAGAATAGATGAAATTAAAATAGAGTAAATAGGCCAGGTTATCGTGAGTTGAGGTGTGATAGCCGATTGGATCGTCTTGGTAAAAGAGTGCATGGGTAACTCAGTTGTCGTGGCAACTTGCACAACGGGGTTGCCTTGGCAACTGATCGATGGTTGCCTGGGCAACTAGTTGGGCAACTACTTGGGCGTCTGGGCAGCAACCTTCAAGGTTCGGCAGAGCGTTCTTCAATGGTTTCTTCTTATTCCTAAGTCGAAACTCTAGCTACTTGTGCATGCCTTGATAATACATCATTGCGTGAATCAAGGGTGAACAACAATCAATCTTGCGCTCCTCTTAGCCGTTGAAATCCTTAACTTATTCCTAAGCCGGATTAATCTTCACCATCAATAGATTGAATAAAGATCATATTCATTCGTTTCTTGAATCTAACTCTCCCGATATTAGACAAATAGATGAAATCACGAGATCATCTCCCAATTCACTCGCAAACAAGAATAAGAACCAAGAATGAATAAACCTTGAATAGAAAAGTGCAAACTCTTATTACCTAAACAAAAACCAATAGTTTCTCACAACCACAAAACACAATAACCATAGCCAAATGGATTTAGTTCATGGCTAGGTTCCAAAGAAACACAAGATAAATAATCCCTAGCATGAACCCAATCGAACAAGAAAGAAAATGATGAAGAATGAGGCTTGTCGAAATCCTCCTTGCCTAGATGCTTGTCGAAATCCTCCTTGCCTAGATGCTTGTCGAAAATTCTCTCCTCTTGCACTCCTTGGAGTTGTCGAAATTCCCCTCTCTTTGCTCTCTATGGATTGTCGAAATCTCCATCTTATTTATAGGGCTAGGCCAAAGTCCTTCTTTGAGGAGGAAGTTAAGTTGGAATTAAATTATCTTTAAAGAATATAATTTTTTATTATAATTATATTCCTACTAGAACTTCTCCTATCTTCTTGGAATTTAATTCTTCTTTAATCTCTGCATGGAAATCAAATTCCTTTGGGTTTGGGCTTTGCTCCACGTCATCTTGGGCTTGTCTAGTCATCAATTTCGACTACCATATCACCTTTGCTCTTGTCGACAATTGCCATGGCAACTGGCTCGGCGTCTCCTTCATGTATTGCCCTGGCAACTAGCTCGGCGTCTCCTTCATGCATTTCCCTGGCAACTAGCTCGACATCTCCTTCATGTATTTCTCTAGCACTAGCTCTAGCCTTGCTTTGGCAAATGATCCTGCACATACACACAAAACACACCAAAGCAACATCTTTTCCCACAAAAACTACCAAGTTGTGTAATCAAGCTCAACGTTGGAAGAAAACATGAATTAATGCATGAATGGCTAATTATGCAACTAATATGGGCCTAAGTCTAACAATAATGTGAGTAAAAAGGGTAAGAAAAATAGTACTTTTGAACACTTATCATTGTTCTTCATGAATCGGGTGAGTTTCCTGAAGAGATGAGTCATCTCTTCATCTTCACTTTCCTCCTCACTTGAATCTACATGTTGGCATGTGGAGGATGGAAGAGCAATGACATTTACATCAATGCCTTGCTCTTTGATCTTCTTCTCATTCTTCCTCTTCAAGGGTGTAGACATCATTTCATGGTTAAGAATGGACCCAATTAGCTCATCAAGTTTGAGCTCATTTAGGTTCTTGGCTTCGATGATAGCCGTCGTCTTGCCCTCTCATGATTCGGGAAGTGAGTATATCAACTTCTGAACGAGTTTGTCTTCTGAAATCTCTTTTCCAAGACCTTTGAGTTGATTGATAATTGTGGAGAAACGGTCGAACATCCTCTTGATGTCTTCATCCAGGTCCATCTTGAAGTTCTCATACTCTAGGTTGAGAAGATCGATCTTGGTCTCCTTTACTTCGTTTGTTCCCTCATATGTGGCTTCAAGCTTGTCCCAAACCTCATTGGCATCTTCACAAGAAGAGACTTTTGCTTATACATCGGGGCCCAAATCACATAATAGAATGTGCAAAGCTTTGCAATTAAGCTTCATCATCTTCTTGTCGTTGGCATTCCGATCCGCCTTCCTCCTTTGTGGCACGAACGGTCCATCTTCTACAAGGTCCCATACGCTGGTAGCCGTATCGGTATGCCTTTCTTCAGAACTAACCGTTGAGCTTTTCTTAGCTGATGCGTATCGATACGCGTAGGAGCATATCGGTACGATCCTGTAATTTAAATAGCCGTTAGGAAAATGACCGTTGAAGGCCGTTAAGCGTATCAATACAGATACTAGCCGTTGGGGGTAGTTAAAATAGGATATCGATACGCTTGAGGCGTATCGGCACGGTTTTTGGCTACTAGAATTTTCCTGTAGATGAAACCCTAAAGCGTATCGATACGGGGTATACCGTATCGGTACAGTTACTTGAAAAATACTAATTTGGCTATTTTAAAGACATTTTAAAACATTCCAAAGCCTTATAAAATTCATCAAACATATTTTCAAGTTATTTGGACTTATAAACATTTTGAAATCTTTTTAATTTGATCCAAAACTATTTTTCAATTATTATATCAAAACAAATATCCTAACAACTTTTCTATTTAATAAAAACAAGAAGAAGAAAACAAGTTATAACTATAATTACTAATATTTTATTAAATTTATTTAGTTTTTCCTCTTATATGTGGACAACTGTTCATACTTTTTAATGTTTTTATTATAGAAGTGTATATTGTAAATTTAATGTTTGTGTGATATAGAGCATAATATATAAAAATAATACAATACAATGAAATATAAATTTATAAAAGGCTCAGATTGAGCTTGAGCCTTGAATAGTGGACTTTGAGCCTGACTCCTATTTTAAACGGACTGATTTTTTTTGTTCAAACCCTCCAAATTTTCGAACGGACCTCTGATCTTGATAGGTAGCCCAACCTTTGAATAGGTCTACTTAATTTTATAGTATTAATACATAGAAAAGAAAAAAAGTAGATAATTTTTTCCATTAAATTTTAAATCTTAATCCTTAAATTCTAAAGACTAAAAAATATACTTACTCCAAATTTTCTAATTCTAATCCTAAACCCTAACCTTAAATTTTATTCCTAAACTTAAATTTTTAGTGTGATGACATAAATATAGATATCGAAAAGAGACAGAGAATTTCCGTTCCTTTCCAACAATGCCATTTCCGAATTGAGTCCTCCGCTTGGATTGCAATGTTAATTTACAATAATTTACTTATTTACTTTTTATAATGTTATTAGTCGGTCTAAATTAATAATGACATTAGTTGTTGTTATTAAAGTAATTATATAAAATTAATTTTACAATTATTTGAATGCACAATTAAAATTACGTGAAAATATAGTCAATCTTGTACAGCTTACTTGTCACATTAAGGCAACTCCACCACCCTAGTTCAGTACCAACGAATAGTGTTATCAATAAGGATTTACTCGTAATAATATTTTAAAAACAGATATCAAATTATACCAAATCAAAATAGAGAGATTAAATCCTAGATTTCTAACATAGTATAGGGATTAAAACCATAATTAGACCGATACTTTTGTCCACCCGGAAAATATTATGTTTCAAAGTAATGGGGTGAGCCCTATAATAACCGACCCCATCCCAAACAAAATGCTCTTAACTGCCCGGCTTGAACCGTTCTCCTCAGCTTCAATGTGCTCCTCAACGTTGAAATGACCTACATAAACACATGCATATATACAGCGTAGATTATTTTATGGCCTGTTATCAAAAGAAAAAACAACTCAGGAATTTCAGAAGCCACCTCTTTCAGGACCATAGACGCAACCTGCCTGGATTGTGTCTTTGATATCTCGAATCGTTGCCTTGTTATAGAACAAAAAGTGTTCCATGATGTTCTCGATACAGTTGAGAACAAGGTGTGTCTCCGAAAGGTAAGGTCCAGCGCAATATTCATTGGTGTACTCAAGCGGGACGTCTATAGAAATCTGTAAGATTTCTATAAGATTCTTTGGTGTACTCATTGGTGTACTCAAGCGCAATATCCACTTGCTGTCAATCTGTAAGATTCTTCGCAGCTGCTATAAATCTGAAACATGGACGGACATAGAATTTTTTTGTGAGGGTGCGAACTATTAGAAAGTTATATTAGAAATACAAGGTAAGGTTGCGAAATTAGATTGTCAATAGGAAATACAAATGAAATATCTAACTGTAGGGAATTTAAAGTTTTTAGGGGAAGGACTGCCCCCTTAGCGCATTCCTGATTTGGGGGAAATAAATCCGAATATGAACAAACCAAACTTCCATGAATAGATAGATCTTTGAGAAGTGAAAACCTTACATATTTGTTATTGAAACATAGCAATGCCTTGGCGACAATTTGAGCTGGATCATCACCAACTACAGTGCCTGTGCCTGTGCCATCGGCTTTACCTAAGTGGAACCAGAAAATAGACATGCAGACGACGGTTACTGCTAGAACCCATGATTTGATTGTAAACAAGGACGCCATTGTTAAAGCTTTCAAAGATCGGTTTAAGCAATAGAAGAGAAAGGAAGGGTGAATTGGAGCTTGCTTATTATATAAGAGTGATTGTCCAATGTTAATTACCAGCACGTAATGTAAAAGACGACGTCGTTCATTGAACTCTCTATATTGTTCCACCATTGATAAGTTTGGTAAATTTGATAGGAAAAAAAGGAACCATTTTGGTGTTTTTTCCCATTGATTTCAGTAAAGATTTTCGAAGAAGGCAAAAGACTTCATAGGAATGGAGCAGATGAGTGCAAGCCACCAAACTTTTTACTAATTCTAGAGAGCAAACCTAAAAATCATGTAACGTTTCTGATACTTTTAGTTAGGGCTGAGCAAAAAAAGTAATGTTCTAAAGATTTTTAGTTTAAGAGTTTAAATATTATAATTATTCGAATTTAATCTGAATCTGATTTTATAATTAATTTTAATTATTTTATAATGTAGAGATAAATATTTTATACTTAAAAAATATATATACAAATTGTTAATTATTTTTTTCAAAGTAAAATGCAGCATCCCAAAACTCAAAATTAATATAAAAAATGAAAATCAAATTTAACCAAACCAAAAACTAATGAATTAATAAAATGTTTAAAAATCAAACTGGATCCAACTATATAGTATATACCTCTTACTTTTAGCGCAAGTCAAGGTTTCTTTTTGTTATAGATAAAATAAATGCTAATGTTTATATCCTTGGACAAAGTCCTAGAAAAATCATTGTCACGTTCTTATGACCTTTTTTTAAGGGTAAACTACATAAATGGTCACCGAACTTTTAGGGAGGATTTATTTTGGTCACCGTATTTTTAAAATATTCAATAAGGTCACTTAACTTTTAGTTCGATTTCGATACGGTCTCTCCCGTTACATTCCCTTAGAAGTTGATGTTAGTTTTCATTTTTCCTTAATAAAAAATAGATAAACCACATCACTCAACTTTCTTCTCACTCTTATTTTGGTCACTAGAGTTTAATAATTTTCAATTTAATAACTTAACTTTCAAATTATTCATATTTTGGCCACTCTCAAATGACACGGTTCTACAAATAGAAAATTTTGATTAATCCTTAAAAAATCCAGTAATGATTTTTTTTACTTTGCTTGTTAAATTTACCATATTACCATATTTGATATTTTAATAAACAAAGTAAAAAAAAGTATTACTCAAATCAAATATTCTAATTAATCGGTCAATCAATTATCTGATTTAATTGGTATAGTATAAGATCGAGAATTAAATAATCTGAATTTAGCAATTAACCAACATAATTTTTAAGGATTAATCGAACCCGATTTCGGTATAATTTTTTTAAATAAATTATTTCAATTCGATTACGGTTCACAGTTTTAAGCAAAATTGATTAATCGACATGATCTATTATATACAATATTTCTAAATTTTATGCAATACATATCGTATAGTCTAGTAATTTTGATACCCTTCTTATTTTTTTAAAAAAAAGTTTTGGCTCTAGGTATGGTTAATAGGTGTGAACTTTCAATTTTTGACTTTCTAGTTGTTTTTACACTTTTATCACAACCGAACAATTATTAAATTTATCATATTATCATATTTTAATAACAAAGTAAAAAATCATTTCTAGAATCAATTCGAAAGTTAAGTTATTAAATTGAAAATTTTTAAACTCTAATGAGAAAAATAGGAGTGCGAAGAAAGTTGAGTGATGATTGATGTAGTTTACCCATTTTTTATTAAGGAAAAATAAAACATTAACTTTTAACGGAAGATAATGGGAGGGACCATATTGAATGCGAACTAAAAGTTCGGTGACTATATTGAAATCGAACTAAAAGTTTGGTGACTATATTGAAATCGAGCTAAAAGTTTGGTGACCTTATCAAATATTTTAAAAGTACGGTGAACAAAATGAATCTGCCCTAAAAGTTCAGTGACCATTTATGTAGTTTACCCTTTTTTAAAGTATCTTATTCATGTTCAAAAATAGATATAAGTATAATTATATTAAACTAATCTTTTAAATTAACATAAAATAATAAAAATAATAATAGGCCTCTGCATTACTTTATCCAAAATAATCAATCAATGAATTAAATACTTATTGTTATAAAAGAATAAAATATCCATACATCAATTCAAACAACATGGTACGCAAAATGATATGACTTTAATATTAGTTCATGATTTAGTTATGAAATAAAAAGATAAAATTATTATCAAATATTTTTATTTATATATTTAGATAGAATGAAATTTCAATTACAATTTTAAAAACTTGTCATGTATGGATTATAAACAATGTTTTTCCTATGCAAATGGCAATCAAACGTAAGTTTGCTTCAAAACCTAATAAATATATCACGCCGTGAAGTAAATTATAGCATTTCGAGAGGAAATCTTGTACAAGAAAAAAACAATATTTATTTATTTATCTAAAAATAATGTATTTTAAATAAGATTTAAAATTATACTCAAATACAAGAAAAGAACTTCTCATTGGGTTAACCACAACTATGGACTTGGTATTCAAGTAATATATATACTTCTTTTGATTATCTAATATATGTATTTGGAAAAATGTTGAATTTCATTAAGAAAAAGCAGCAGAAAAACTGCTATCAGTACACTCTTGGTATTGTGTTTCTTTTCTTTAAAATTGAACCAAATTTCTTTATGATCAAGTTACTTATTCGAGCTTTATTACAACACAACCAATTTCAAATGCAATACACAAGTTAACGTATGAAAAAAAATATTTATGACGCGTTCAGAAAATTATTTCATGATTATTTGGGAGTAATTATAAGATGGAAATCGTCTACTATGTTCCTTTTGGTGCCCCACTTTAAAATAGTGAACTTAGAGTTTAGGGTTTAAAGTTAAGAATTATGTTTAGAGAATTAAGGATTACGCATGTAATTACATCTTCTAAAAATATTATTATCATTATTATTATTAATCAATATATATGAAGTATATATATTATTTATTTTTCTTACGATCTATTGTTGGGAAAATATTTAATATTTCATGTATTGAGAGTAGAAATTTTTACTTTCCATAAATTCTTTATATATAGGGTTTAAGAATTCAGTTTAGGTTTAGAATTTAGGGGTTTAAGTTTAAGAGTTTAAACTTTATAATTTATGATCAAATTTAGAGTTTAGAGGTTAGGGATTAGGTTTAAGGTAATATGTTAGGGATTTAGATTTTAACTTATAAACCCTAAATTATAACAACCCTTAAATACTAAATACTTAAACCTAAACCCTAAATTGAGTAAACTGAGTCCCTAAACTCTAAAACTAAGGCGCCTGTAGAAACTAAAAGTTTCCGCCGCCAATGCATGATATAATATTTACCCATTATTATTATGGTTATAAGTTAGAGTTTAATAAATTGGCTCTGTTTGACAATTAGCGGATATTAGATTACATTAACTAATAGCTTTAGTTGATTTGACTAGCGGATTGCATCAACTGATTGTATAAAAGTGTTTGATAGAATTAAATGATAGCTGCTAGTTGTTTGATTATTTGAACAAGCAAAATGACATATGATGATACGATTGTATTCAATTGTTTGAATAATTTATTAGTTATTATTATTTTGTATCAATTAATATTAATTATATTATAAAAATTATTTTTTAATATCATTACTAAACATATACGAAGGATGTATGTATATTATTTCTATTTGTGAAATTATCTTTTTAATATAATTTTAATAATTATTAAATTTAGATGTATATATTAATTCCTCATTTATAAAATTATATTTTGAATATAATTTTATTAATTGTTAATTTTTTATTAATTTATTATTTATGAAATTATTTTTTTAATTTTATTAGTTATTCAAATTTATGTTATTTTAAAAAAAATATAATTATCAATGACAAAAACAAATTTTACAAGTCTTTTATCCAAACCTCTAACTCAAAAGCTCCTAAATTAGTGAGCTTTTCAAAAAGAGAGGTTTCACCCTAATCTACTATTACAATCACATATTTATCAAACAATTAAGTTAGCGGATTTGATTGGTCAAACCTCTAAAAATGCTTCAAACCTTTAATTTTATCTCAAAAAATTATTTACCAAACATGACTAATATATTATGAATTAAATCCGACAATAATAAAAAGTTTATCTGTACAATTGGTATAGTTTTTTTTGGCAATAACACCGAACATTTAAATTTTAAAACTAACAGTAAAACGTATTTTTAAAAATAATGTCAAGTTTCGCTAATTATTTGAGTTGATGTTACCGATCTAATTAGGAGTATGCAAAATTGAGTTCGGTTAATAGTTAATAAATTATTTTATTTAGTTAACAAATTCGAATCGCTCAATTCTCGACTTTAAATTATACCAATTATATAACCAGCCAGATCGCTTAATTAATTTTTCTTAAAACTATGAACTATAACTAAACCATAATAATTAAAAAAACACGTACCAAAACTAAATTTTTCGGTACGGTTTGACAGTTTTTTTGCATAGCCCTAGATCCAACCTACCTAAACCATTGAGATGATAATACCTATTAAACCCAAATGGGCCGATTAGTTGGCCAATGATCTTAGTAGGCCTCATAAAGTAGAGACGTCGAATTAAAACCAATTTTCTTTTTAGAAAAATGCAAATATAAAAGCCCTAAAAATATTCATCTTCTCTTAGTCGGTATTTTGGCGTCTGAACACTGAATTGTGCACAAAAAAGGGGAAAAGTTTCCTATAATTATATCAAGGCAAGTAATTTCTTCATGTTTTCTTTTAGTTTCTCTTATTTTTAAACTTTATTATTTATCTAAAGTATATATTTTTGGTTTAGTTTCCTGGTATTCAGGATTGTTCTTGGATTCGCGGAGTATCGATAAGTTAAGAATAGATGGAGGACTGGGGTAATTATTATTTTCTCGATTTTGATTACTTATTTATTGTTCTAGCGGGGCTTTGATTGATAAATCGTGTTCAATTTTCTTTTGTCTGTTTTATTATGTAGAATCTTTAATTTGATTAGAGCTCAAATTGATTTGTTTTTTTTTTATTTCGTTTTTGATGGGTTGAGGTTTTTGGAAGTTGACTACTTTGAGTAAGGGTTTATTGGGGAATCGGTTGTGGTGTTGCATTGGCGGAAAGGATTAGATTACACAGAAAATTGATTGGGTTTTCTTTATTCCTTTTGAAAAGAAAAAAAAGGAAAATTCTTGTGAGGGAAGATTAGTGATTCTGGCTGGGAAGCTAGACAGGGCTTTGATTTTAGGGATTCATAAGTGCTTGTGCTCAAATTGAGCTCGAGCTGTTGGCTGATGGTTGCCCCATACCTGCTTTAAACTTTAAAGCGTAAAGGGTTCCACATTACCTTTAAACAGCTTCAATTCAGTGTGCTTTTGATCTGCCAGTTGTTAATTAGTAGTAAAACTATGATATATTTTAGTAATTTCGGATCCTCATTGAAGCGCCTATCTTACTATATCCCTTTTTTATCCACTCTTGCCCTCTTTTAAAAATCCCCCTCCCCTGCGCATGAATGCCATTCTTGCAGAGGATGAGATTCCACCTATCCTTACAAAGGCGCTGCCTAAAAGCAAATGGGATGATGAAGATCTTGATGAGACTGATATCAAGGATTCATGGGAGGATGAAGATGAACCTCCTCAGCCTCAGGTACGATGGATTCCTTAGTACTGGGTATTAGTTCAGTTTAATAGTATTTTACCACCAGGGCTCTTTTCTTGATATCATTAGTTATGTTGTCTTAAAATCTATACAATAAAATATATGCAAAATGACAATATCTGTAATGAGTTTCTACCCTAAACACTAGCTAGAAGATATGGTTACAGGTGTCAATTGCTGGTGTATTGGTCTGCTAGTGCCTATTGTAATTGTGGAAGTTATAGGCTCTTTCTGATTACAAGTTATATTCTAAACTTGGTTTTCATGAATTTATCCCAGGGGATTGTTGGATGGATAAAATATAAATATTAAGATAATTTCTGTAGTAATATCTGGTCTTGAATTACCAACCAAATTTGAAACTTGGATTTGGTGCAAATTTTATTAAGATGAATGTCTTTTCTTGATCTCGTGAGAATTTCTTATCGTGGCTCATTATTGTCTTGCCTGCATCAGTTAAGTAATCCGATTGATGATTTAGAGTGATGGAACGTAACATTGTGAAGTTGGATCCTTGAGTTGCTTGATGATGTTTCTTTTCCATTCTGTCGGCGATCCCTGTTATCATGTCACTTAGTGTTTCTGTTCTTCTACCTGAGCTAGCTAGAGGCATATATAGATTGAAAGAATTACATAAATAAAGTTTAAATCCTTCTAAAATTGGAAACACCCAGGTCTTAATCAATGTATAAGAATTTTCCTGTGATCACAATGTGTGTTGTGGATGTTGAACTCTTGGGAGAAGTTAGGTAGGACTCTTATAATAAAAGTTATGTAGGATTCATAGAATAGAAATTGTGTTTGATAGGACTTTAATTATTGTAATTTCTATTTGAAGGGATGTATGGAATAATAAAACCCAAGTAAAGTTTCTATAAAAGAACTTAAGAGATCTGGATCTATTTCTAACAAGTCCTAAGGTTTCAATAAGAGACAGAGATAAAGGGAAGGCAATTGATTTTGATTTCCTCGTCATTCACCCAGTGACAATATTCATAACAGAGTGACTGTAATGGGAATCAGAAGCCCCATATCCTAAACAAGAAAGCACATTAGAGCTTACAATTGTATTCCATCTTTGCTTGATGTCTGAATTGTCAATTATATCATCAATCATTCAAAAAATTATTTAGTCTATCAATAAGTAGGGAAACAGTCTCTCCCGCCAGCTGGATATTCAAGTAGTGTTTGTGTTTTGGTGGGCACTGAGAATACGACAAGTAGTTCTGTCAGCCCAGCTCTTGATGCACACAATCAGTCCAAGAAGAGCAGAAAACTAACTAGTGAAGTGAGGCAATATGCTCAGTTGACAGAGAGGGTGATGGCCTTCAAATTATTCAATTTTATTTCTTTCCAATTTCACACAGCAAATTTCTTTTACTGTTTGGATTTGGTAAGGAAGGACGAGTATTTTCTTTCTCTTCCTGGGAACATTAAAATGAAAAGGAAAAACTGAGAGCAAAAGGATACTGCCTACGATTCTTACCACTTGGAGCTAGAATAAAGTAGATAAGAGTGTTTCCTAGAGCTGTTAGTATGCTGAACATCTATACTTTTGAGCACTTGCATATAAATTTCTGGGAGACTAATTTGAGTGTCACCTTCGACATGTTTAATTACCTTTCCAACGGATTAAACTAACGGAGAAAAGTACAAACTGCATTATGAACATAAACAGTACGGAAGCATTCTGTTGAGGACTTCTGTTTTGTTTTCATTAACAAAATTTCTTGTTACATTGCTCTTTTGTATGGGCATTCCATGCAAAGAATGTTATTGCAGACAAGTTATTTGTGTTATATATATGATGATAGAGAAAAACTTTTTGCTTGTGCTGATGTGCTGTTTCCTTGATTGTTATCAGCAACCCGTAGCAAAAGCTCCTGAAGAGAAGGCTCCCAAGAAACCTGCAGCGAAAGCTACTGAAAAGAAAGGGAAAGCTGTTGAAGTCGCTAAACAAGAACCCCTTGAATCTATCGCGGAAAAACTTCGCCAACAAAGGTAGAACGTAGTTTATTTAGCTTCTAGAGTGATGACACTTAGAAACTTCCTCAGTTATTTTAAAGTGGGTGTTACTGATTTATACATGCTAGAACTAAGCTCATCTAAGTTGAGAACTAGCAGTCAAATACATACCTCTAAGTAACATTTTTTCCTCTCTTGCCCATCTGCATACTTGGATCTCTGAATTTTTTTAGGCTTTCTTTGCTTTAATGTCTCCGAAATTGACATGTTCCTGATATTTGATGACTTATTGTGGCATTTGCTCTATCACAGGCTTGTGGAAGAAGCTGATTACAAGTCCACTACTGAACTTTTCGCCAAGAAAGGTGATGACAAGACCCTTGATAGTTTTATTCCCAAATCTGAAAGTGACTTTTTGGAATACGCCGAGCTTGTTTCGCATAAGCTTCACCAATACGAGGTGAGTTTAATCATCTTCCAGTCTTGGTTCTATATTGAGAAAGTTCTTAAGTTGCCCAAATACGTACTTTGATGCAGAAAAGTTACCATTATATTGCACTACTCAAGGCAGTGATTAGACTATCAGTGACTTACTTGAAAGCAGCTGATACTAAAGATATAGCTTCTTCGATCACAGCAATTGCAAATGAAAAGTTAAAAGCTGAGAAAGAAGCCCCAAGTAAAAAAAAGACAGGTAAAATATATGCAGTTCCTTTTTTCATTCTTGTGCACCATAGTATTTACCTTAGCCAGAAAGGAGAACAGAAAATATCTGCCTATTTAGTTCTTCTCTTTATTGACAATTTTAAATCAATTGTGGAAAAAAGTAACTTTTAATACAATTTATTATATTGTTAAAGTCCCTCCGAATGATGCCAACAACCCCCTTCGGCAGACATAAATCTTTTAGGAATTTATAGGGGTAAAGTCTTTAAATCTTGTATTCCTTTGGCTTGACATATCGTGGTTCCTCGTATTAACCTTTTTTACAGTGGATTTTATATCTGCTACATTTACGGACTTACCAGTCAGCCTAGCTGGCATACTCTTAGCCGTGATTCTCTAACCGCCTTTCGGACATTTTTTAGGTGGCAAGAAAAAGCAGCTCCACGTTGATAAACCAGATGATGATTTGGTTGTTAATGCTTATGATGATATAGACGATTATGACTTTATGTGAGCCATTTGGGGCATATACCACCTTGATCTAGTGTTTGCATAGGGATCTTGTGTTCACTGCAGCATCAATGTAGAGGCTGATCCAACGGCTCTGCTTTTTTGAGTTTTCCGATTCTTGGAGAAATTTACTCGTCTTATGAACACATCCATAATGTGAAAGATATTGGAACCGTTAGATAAAAACTTCAGGAGGGAAGTCTTGTCTATGGTTTTGGGCAGTTTTGGTGTTTTATTACCTTAAAATTCATATGATGTTTTTGCAGAATGCTTTTGTACGAATATACAATAATACTATTTGTTTGTGCATTATGAGAACCAGTTGTTTCACTTGATTTGAATAAACATTATTGAGTGACAAGTCTTGAGTTTACAACCCTATAATACTGAAATCAATGGGGAAATAGACTTGAGTTTCTTTTACTGCCAAATGAAAAAGGACATTGGGAAGGCAGATTATTGCCGTCTATTATGATATTTAACAAGCCATTGGCTTTAAAATAGTTTATAAAACAGTATGAAAAATGCTGAATCCAATAAGCTAAATACAGATGCCATTGAATGACCAGGCTGTTGAAAAGTTGAGGGAATTTTGAGATCCTTAAATGTGGTTGAATGAAGCAGACAAAAGTATTGTCTGAAAATAATGAGGATTCCTAAGTATATGATTGGTATATACTCTGTAAACATTAACAATTATTTGTCAACTGTTTCTCCACAACCCGTCAAACACATATACTCTTTGCATATATGATTAGGATTTGATTGCACCACAGATTCTAAATTGGTTTCTAAATTTTTGAATGTTCTATTTTTATTCTTAAACTATGACATTCATTTCAAAATGATTCTTAAACTTTAAATATTCTAGTTTCATCCCTGAACTATGATCTTCATTTTAAATTAGTCTTCTAAACTTTTGAACGTTTTATTTTCATTTCTAAACTATTGTTTATATCACATCATGTCATTACATAATATAGTATTACACAACAGCGTTTGCGTGACCATTAATAATTTTTATAAAGGTTTTATTATCATGGGATGTGATTAGCATATATCGATAGTTTAGGGATGAAGTTAGAATGTTCAAAGGTTTGGGGACCGATTCAAAATGAGAGCCAAAATTTGAGGATGTAATTGAAACGTTTAAAAGTTTGAGGGTCAATTTAAAATAATGATAATAATTTCAGGATGAAATTGAAACGTTCAAAAGCTTAGGGCCAATTTAGAACGAGTCTATAGTTTGGAGATGTGCGGTATCACTGTTATAATTGTTTTGGATCATTGATTCTAAGTTTCAGCAATTGAATGAATAATAAAACAGATATCCATAATTTTGTTCTTTGCATTTGTAATAACATCATTTCTTGATGCCTTAGTTCATTCATAATCTCATGTCCTTGGAAACTCCGCCTTAAAAAATGACAATCAAAGAAAACAATTTCAAGGCTAAGCATCATTGAACTTTAACCTATATAAACAACCCCGGCACCTCTACACATTTCACAAAACATAGCCTTAGCCATCTCCATATTTCTGACATATATACATACAATGGGTGTCACCAGTTACAGTGATGAGTACACTTCCACAATCCCACCAGCCAGGCTATTCAAAGCCTTGATTGTGGACTCACACAACCTCATCCCAAAACTCATGCCATTAGCTATTAAAAGCATCGAAATTACCGGTGACGGAGGAGCCGGTAGCATAAGGCAGATCAATTTTGCTGAAGGTGAAATAAACTACTAAACTCCAACACTTTCGGGTTCGATTAACCAATGTCTATATACACTGATTAAGTATAATTGTGCAGGTAGCCAAGTCAAGTACATCAAGAACCGGGTTGATGAGCTTGACGAGACGAATTTTTCATTCAAGTATAGTTTGATTGAAGGTGATGGACTGATGGACAAGCTAGAAAAAATCACATATGAGGTAAAATTTGAGACCACAGCAGATGGTGGCAGCAAAAACAAGATGACAAGCACTTACTACACAAAGGGTGACTTTGAGCTAACTGAAGAGGAAGTTAAGGCTGGCAAAGAAAAGGCATTGGGTATGTATAAAGTTGTGGAAGGCTATCTTCTTCAGAATCCGGATGCTTATGCTTAATTAAGCATATGTTTTCGCAAATGATCGGTCGGTCGAGGTGAGAAATGTTGAGAATTTATCTCTGGTTCGATGTTTCGGTGTGTTAAAAAGGCACTAGCATTTAGCATGTGTCTGGTTATGGTTGTCTTAATAAGGATTGGAATCCATTGATTGTTATGAATTTTCTTCCTTAAATGTATTGTCTCATATGGTCTTCAACTCTTCATGGAAACTGCATTGAATCATTTTTTATTGATACACAAGCTTACTATGTTGTGTTTGATGTTCTGATTTGTTAAATGATTAGCAGATCATTTAACATTTCAGATTATTGTGTGGACACAAGTTTTCTTCTTCTTTCCACATAACTTCAAGCATTCAAATCCAAGTATTGAATGGGTGAAATACATACATCTTGAGATATTTATATATTTGTACATGTGCGGAACGTGTTGGAGACCTGTGAATAAGAGTGGGAACCGGATGGGGTAGGGACGATTTTGCATTCTTTAGTCCGTCCTCAGCACTTGCGGTTATAATTTCGAAAAATTTCCATTAAATGTCTCGGGTTTCGTCTCCGTATCCTACTCGCGCGGATCTCTGCGGTTTTCGGGAAATCCCATCCCAAAAAATCTAAAAAAAATTACTATTTTACTGACCAAAATAAATGACAAATTCAACTCAAAATATAAAGTTTGAATACTTCGATCAAAAGCAGTTACAAAATGATGAAGATTAAAAGTGTGTTGTGTTGGGTGAAGATTTAGATTTTAGCTTATATCTAAAAGTTAATATAGAAACATGTTGAGAAACTTGAGTGTGGCTAGGTTTGAGATAAAGTTAAAGTGATAATAATATAGTTAGATTTTTATTAAAATATATATTAGGGGTGTATAGATAATTAAGTATATATTTTTAAAAAAATTTAGTAAATATCAGGATCCTTGCGGATATTTTTTAAATTCCCACGGTTATTTATACGATACAGTTTGGTTATCTCTACGATTTGGATATAGTAATCCCCGTCCCCATCTCCATTTGAGCTTCAATGATAAAACTTCCCTCGTCCTCCGTCCCATGGGTAAAGACTTCGGTTATTTCCCATCCCCTTGGTTCGGATCCACGCGGTTTTCGAATATTACTCGCCCAATTCTCACTCGTACCTGTGGGGCCACGGCTCCCCTCAAAATTTGAAAACTTAGAATTTAACCCTTTAAATTTTCAAAAAATTTAATTTGGCTCCCATAAAATTTTTAAAAATTCATATAGAACTTCAAAGTTTTTGAATATTTTTAATTAAATCCCTTTCCATAATTTTTAAAAATTCATATTAAGTCTCTCATAATTTCAAAAATTCTAGTTAGACCTCAAATTCTTGAAAAATTGCAAATTAAATCATTTAAATTTTTTGAAAAAATCAGTTTTAAACCATTAATTATTTAAAAAAAATAAGTTCCCCAAACTATGTTACTAAGTTCCGCCGTTGTTTGTATAATGATAACAACGAATGAAATATTTGTAATTTCTGTAAAATCTCTATTTCAATATACAAATTTATTTTAAAATTTAAATCCGTTCACTATTCATATTAAATTATCGAATATCCTCAAAGTGTTTTTAAGAAAATAAATGACTATTTTAGATATGATATTGTAAGTGTTTTATATATATATAATTGATATTCAAATTCTTTAATGTTATAATACATAAATATATTAACTTTAATTATCATAAAATATAAAAAATATTTTTATTATAAATATATATTTTTCTAACAACTATATGTATTTCATGAAAATATAATTAATTTAAAATATTTTATTTTAAAAACTTGACATGAATAGATATATAATATTTAAACTAAAAATAATTTATTAATTCTATAATTATGTATTCGTAAAAAATTATAAATTTATAAATTTTAAATAAACACAATAACAAATGAAGGTTAAAATAGTAATTTGGCTCTCAAAAGTATTTTTCTAACTGCAAAAGCTAAAAATTTTAATTTTTACCTTTGAATTAAAAAGTATTTTTCAAACGTAATTTTTTTTCAAAGGCTAACTATTTAGCATTGTTTCTGCATCTAAAAGTGCTTTTGACCTCAAAAATACTTTTAATAAACAATGCTAAACTGGGCCTAAATAAAGTTCAACAAACACTACTTCTCTATTTTTTAAATGCAGTTTTACCCAATTTTGTTGAAAATCACTATACAAAATGAACTAAAAACTTGCGAATAGTTTTCTTGTATAGAAAAAACAAATTTTAAGTTTACACTCAACTCTGCGTCTTATTAAAACTATAAATAATTATTTGAGTTACTATTATTATAATTTTATAATAAAAATATCTTATTCGACTAATTTTATTATTTAAATAAGATTTACCGTTACATGTATCGGTGGTGAAAAAAATATTCACAAGCATACTTAATTTCAATCTAAAAACTAGAATCAGAATCTCTAACCCTAAAACTCTAAAAACTAAACTCTAACTCTTAAAATCTAAATTCTATAACTTAAACCCATAAACTCTTAATTAAATCTATAAACCCTAAGTTAGACATGCTTGTGTCATTACATGAAATATTTGTTTCTCTAAATAATTCTTTTAAAATATAAAAATATATTAACACATAAATAATTAGGAAACAGTAGTTTTTAGTTCACCTTTCGTGTAATTGTTAAACTGAAAAGCAGTTGAAAAAGTATCAAATACAATTAAATGCTCAATTGGTGGAATAAATAAATAAACGATTAGACAATAGGGCTGGTTTGGGTTAATAAACAAAGCTTAGGCATTAGGTGTTGCACAATTGTAGTTCAAGAAAGACGGTTTACTTGTTAGTTTTATTAAAGCTTAATATACAATTTGGTCCATAATTTGTTAATTTTCTTAATTTAGTATCTAATTTTTTTGGATCAATTTGATATATGAACTAAAACTCAAATCGGTACTTGGTATTTGAGGTAGCATTTCAACAACCAATCATGTTGTAGACATGATATTAATTGATCAAAATTTTTATGTTATTTTTTATTAAGTAGAGATAATTACGTTCAAGATAAATACCGAAATTTGAACCCTTACAAGATAAGACAACATAATCATCTTTAATCAACCGACCAACTAACAAATTTTAAAATTTTTATGTTATTAAATATTACATGTTACAACCTGATTAATTGTTGAAATGTTAAGTCAACACCATTAGTAGAACCACACTAAAATGGTTGTCAATTGACAACCAATTTTTTTAAAAATAATTGCTTATAAAGTTTAGGAAAAAGTTATTAAGAAAGTAACCTTATTTTTATAATATTTTTTAAAAACTAATTATACTATATACTGGCGGTTGAAACATTTTGTTTCCACAAGCGCCCTAATTTTAAGGGTTAAATATTCGTTTTAAGGTTTATTGTTTAGGAGTTTAAGTTTATGTGCTTACAATTTAGGGACTGTAGTTTGAATTTAGAGTTTAAGGTTAGAATTTGGGGGTTATGGGTAAAAACCTAAATCTCTACTATATTACCCTAAAACTTAAACCCTAACCTATAAACCCTAAATTCTAACCACAAACTCTAAATATTTCCACCGCTAGTGCATCATATATTTTCCTTTTGAAAAATGATACGTGAAATTTATCCATAATTACTTAAACATTCATTTATATGAATATAATCAGACCAATATATTAAAAAATATTCATTTATAAAATTTAGACCAAACATTGTATTAAAATTTTCTAACTCTGTCATATGCACTGGAGTCCACTCAATTATTAATAAAGTTTACGAGTATTGAAAATTATAGGTCACTCGACTTGAAATTCTAACCTCTAAGATTAAGCTTTTAGGCCAACAACTCTCTTATGATTAGGATTTAGAACTTTTTCATTTGTCACTGCCTGCTGCTCTATGCAAAAGAATCCAAGGCCAGTACAATTGAAGATCCAAAGCTCCTCATTCTTCTGAATGTTATGATCCTTCAAATATATTAAAAATATAAAATATCTGTATATAAGAAAAACAATTTATTCAAATAAAATGAACCCTTTTGAGCATCTCTTTATCTACCATTTTATTCCAAATGATAATAAAGATTTTACAATGAGAGTTTTACCAGGAACAATACTATAAACATGAGAAGGAATGAATTCAATGCACATGAACACTAAACAGTACCTTTTTTTCCTTGTTTTTGCTTTTGTACCAGCACTAACCAAAAATTTGCTTACACAAGAATGAAGAAATGGAGCTGTACAAACAATCTAGGCATGTTTTTATTCGAAAGAATATCCAAAATGTATGTGTTTTTCTTGTAGGGAAAGATGGCATCATAATATTGCAGCTTTACCATTAGGCTTCAGGAGGGAAAAGCATGATGATGTGTTGAAGTTTTCTAGTTCGGGGCATGGTTTGGGTGAGACGGACTCCGAAAAGCCTGAGAGGTACGAACATCGCCAAGAATCAGACGAGGTAGAGTCGATTGATAAGGTGATATTGGATAGACATATAGAAGTAAATGGAGACTCTTGGATTCCGATAAAATTTCCAGCCATATTGATGTTTGCGCCAACGATATTCTGCAGGGTGATTTTCTCTAATACTGGAAGAGCATCGGGATCGAACTTGTCATCTGGATGGAATCCGCAATTACCGGAGGCACTAAAAGCTGTTTCAATGTTTCGCATGTTGACATCTGATATGATAATCTCTTTAATATAACCACCCCTACCCTTTTTTGTTCTAAACTCGATACCAGTTAACGAGTCATGGAGGTGGAGCCGCTGCACTTGGACATCCGAAATGCCACCAGACATTTCGCTACCAAAGGCAAGAGAAGAGCCTGAGGATGATTGAAGTTGGACCCTTCTGATAAGGACATTTGTTGTAGGTCTGCCATAAGCAATACCATACTCATCCCATCCACTCTTGAGAGCAATTGCATCGTGTCCCATACTAATGCTGCAGTCCTCGATGCAAACATTATCCGAAGAATCTGAACGCAGAATGTTAAGAACGACTCAGAAATTTTCTTGCTGCACAACCATCTTTGAACACGATAAAGATAAAGATAGCACAAACGCTTGAGGTGGTGTGAAAAAACATATGAACAAAATAGATGTTAGTTGTCACCAACCTGGGACTATGCCAACCGTATATGGTGATCCTGGCGGAGCATAGACCGATATGTCATAAATGTGCACATTGCTGCATAACATCCAAGTACATATAATTTAACTTTCAGGAATGGTCGACGGATCAAATAAAAGTTTAAAAGCAAAGAGATGGGTATTCAAACAAACCTGCAATAGACTGGATGAATGTTGTATGCAGGGGCATTAAGAAAAGTAATGTTTGAAACAAGTACATATTCGGAAGACACAAATTCCACGAGGTTAGGACGGCTATAGTTTAAAGAATGAGAAGTGAACCATTCCCACCAAATCAAGCCCTGCCCATCTATGGTTCCGTTATCACCTAATGCAACAAGCAAGTGTTAGTTTATCAGAGATTCAATCAAGATCTTTAATGAACAGAGTGGAGAGACAACCTTACCGGTTATTATGACATCATGCAACATGTACCCATTTATCAAACTACGGTATCTTTTTCCAGGAAGTTCGGTTCCTCGACCATACGATGGTAAAGGTTCAACAATGTCCCAGTGAGATGGATCCTTAACAAACAAAGTATAAACAAAATCAAGGTAAAAAATGGTTCCTAGTAGTAAGTTTGTTTGTATCGGAGAATCATGCCTAAAAACAAGAGGAAAACAAATACCTGAGATCCGAGAATGACTGCACCCTTTTCCAAGAAGAGAGTGAGGTGGCTGGTAAGATTGAAACTTCCCGTAAGCCATCTTCCGGGCGGTACGTAAAGTTGAGCGCCACCCTTGTCAGCAAAAGACTTGAGATAGAAAATGGCATTCTGAAAGGCAATGGTATTCAAGGTTTTGCCATCGCCAACAGCACCGAATTCCAAGATGGATACACTATGTGGTCTCGAGTCCAACGTCGGCTTAAGATCACATTGTCCATCAACTCTGATTGCATTGCACAATGCCAGCAGCACCAACAATGCCACCTGAGTCACAATGTTAAAATCGAAACAGGGCGAACAATTGATATTCAGACACTAATGGAGATATCAGATTCGAACAAAAAAAGAGTAATATGCAATTAAAGAAACAAGACAAAAACAAAAAGAATCAAACCCTTAGTACCATAAAAATGCTTGAGAACATATCAAACTGATAAGTGGCAGACAGTATCAAAACTATGTACAAACATCTAAAAAATAACACAAATGTAGCAGCAAAAGCAGATATGCCTTGTAATGTTGTAAGGCCAAAAACAGAAAACCACTAACCAGTTTGTCTAAACAAAGAAAAATACAAACTTTGGACACGATAAAGAAATATGATGAATTAGTAATGATGGGTGATTGTCCAAATCAAAGGGAATTTACCAGAAAATTAAGCAGGCATTAAACCAAATACATAAACTGCAAAAATGGAAGCTTTACTATCATCAGAACAAAGTGATAAGCAAATCCAGTTAGCAAAAACAAAACCAGAAATTATTTTAGCAAATACATAAAATCAAAGATTCAATACCATTTAATTCGGCAAATCCAGATAAAAGAAACATACTTACTGGCATCTTTCATATGTCAACGGAATCAGCAAAAACCTTAGCAGGGAGGCAGAGTAGTGAAGAAGAAGAAAAGTTGATATGGTTCAAACACTTGACAAAGAAACAAACTGCAGAAATAAAACAAAAATAATGATAAAAATGGAAGGAAGAAGAAAAGAAGGAAGCACCGCAAAAACAGGGCAGCTTTCTGTAAGCATGTGAATGATTATGAGCATTAATCATATATAAAAACAAAACAAAATTATTATTTTTCTTTTATTCGGACACCAAACGGTTTTAAGTAAAAAAACAAACAAACATGACAGCTTTTATTTATGGAAATGAGCAGTGTAACCAAGGGAATAATTGTAAAAATTAGCATTAATCACCACTAATGACATGGTTAAATAACGTCTCTCGCTGACAATTTTGTTTTTAAACGGCTCTAGCTGTTTACATTGGAAAAGAAAAGATAAGCGGTAGAACTCATTCAAGTAATATTAAAAGTTTAAATATTATCGTTGTAAATAGTTAGAAATATCACATAATATTAAATTTTTATAAAATTTAATTTGAATTAGTCGAATATCGATAATTAAATCAAAAAATTTAGTGAGCGGGAAGTGATTGGTAGGTTGAATTTTGAGACACGGGATAAGATGAAGCTTAAGAGAGGTGGGTTTTGTCAGTATGTTCTGGGGGAGATGGAGACCCAGAGTGACACGTAAGAGGGTAGGATGGAAAAAGGATGCAACCGAGGGTGCATGTGGGTTGACAGGAGAGAGAGGGGTGTGGTAGGTCCCATGTTCAATTATGTGGAGATGCTAGCCTGGACTCACTCACTTGACAGAACATACCACACCACCATACACAACAGATAAATAAAATAAAATTTATTCTTTTTAGAAAGAAAAAAAACAGTTTTGAGCTTCATGTTTAGGGTCTTGTTTTTGCCAATTAGAGTAACTCGGACAATGTTGACAGCTTTCATTTATACCAAACAAAAAGAGAATTTGATTTTCCTTTTTTTAAGTGAATAGTAATATGTATAAAAAAACTTTTAGGATCAACTTGAAAATTTTATCTATTTCAGATTAAAAGTTATATAGATAAAAATACATAAATATAATATTTTTACTCGACATTTTTATTAAAATGTAATTTATTTTTTAAAAGAGTGAGGTTAAAAAGAAAATAAAGATTAATTTGGAAAAAAATATAAACGTGAATGATTAAATTTACTATTATATTAAATGTAAATAAAATTTAGTAAACTAGTATATGATGGCAAAGGGATTGATCGAAATTTTTTTTGTTTTTATTATAAGATCGTGTGATTGGATTCGCAATTGTTTTGTAGAGTAGCAGTAAAGGTAATTTATATGTCAACTTTTTCACTATTATCTCAAAAGACGAAACTTTACCTTACGTAAAATTGTGATTAACTTTTTGGAGTTTAAAATCACTGCTCAGTGAAGCAATGAATCAAGAATTGCCATCCAAAAAAGGGCAGAATTTTATGGTCAGCTTGCCTATATTATATTCAGATTGTGCTCTGTCAAAAATGAGAGTTTTCTTATATTATTATGTTCCTTTTTGTGAAGTTTTCATACTACTATTTGAGTATGTTATATGAAATTACAGCTCATCATTGATATTTATATATATATATATATGAATTGTGAGCATGGGAATTTAATGGAACAAACAAAGTGAGGAAGTTGATATAGGAGATCAAAATATTCATTTTAATAAAATTTAATTTAAATTAATCGGTTAATAAATTAAACATCAAATGATTAGACAGAGTCGTAACCTCATTAATTGCAGCATTTGTGTGTGGGTGATTGGTGGAAGGATAAGAAGGAGAGTCTATCCATTCCTTTAGATAAGAGAAGAGAAAACAAGGATGAAATTCAAATGTGGAACATGTAATAATGCAGGAAGGGTATGTCTGAATCAATGGCTAACATTGTGTACTGAGTTGTCGGTTGATGCTTCTGTTCTGTTCTTTGGATACTTGTGCTATGATATCGACACTATTCTTCTTTTAAACCCAACGGGACCCCTCTCTCAGCCTGGATTTGGACTGCTATGAAACCCCAATAATGAATTAATGAATGTTCACTGTTCACTCAAATTACAACCTTTTCAATTGTCTGTCACCTAAAGTTTTCATCCCCCAACTCACTATTACAGAATAATAAAAACATAGCCGACAACTTTTCTTACTTCTTCTCATTTATAATTTATATAATAAGAGTGTTTAAACTCATCCAATAACTATAGATTAGTATAAAATTGAATAAATTTTATATTATATAACTTAATTTTATTATTATATATAAGTTAGAATTCACTTGCACAATATAAAAGCTTCTAAATTTTACACGATTTTAAATTATTGGATAGAAAAAATGGATAACTGAAATTAACTCTTTATTCTTTCTAAGTGATAATCTTCGCATGTAAAACTTATTATGTGTAAGTAGATCATATATATATATCACAGTCTTAAGAAAGGAGAAGAAGGCATGTGAAAATAGCAAACACTCCCTTGGGGTTTGGGACACCAAATCATAGCTAAGATTTCCCCCAACTATTCATTTTCTTACATATGAAATCTTCTTAAAATATAATCAAGGGCATCATTATCTACTCAAATAAACAAGTATAAATGAAAATGACGTAAGCTGGTTTATAAATTAATTTAATAGATTGAGAGTTAGAATTTTAATTTGAATTATTGTATTGTTAAATAATATATTGATAATTGTATAAAAAGTATGAATTATATTTAAAATTTAATTCAAATTTAATATAATTTACTATTGTCAATAAATTTTAGAGCATATAATTAAAAGCTCTTATTTGATATTTTTTTCTTATAAATTATGAATTTAGTATTTACCAAGAGTAATTTTCTTTCCTCTCTTTAAATAAAATTTGGACATGACATTGTGAAGCACGTGTTCTGAGATCTTCAAGATCTAAAAATAGCACAGTTATGAGCTCTGCTTTTAACAACGAAAAAAAGAACTACAGGGTCAGTAGGTGTAACCAATATCTAAACCTCATTTATATCGTAACAAATTCAATATATATGTGTGTAATTGTTGACGGAATCTTGATACGAAAGATGGATTGGATGTAGAATGAATTGTTAGTCCCCACCGATGAACATGAGTTGTTGGGAGTTCATTTCACATTAAAAAGTAGTGGAGAACATGAACCAAACATCATTTCAATATATCAATTTGGACAGTCCAAACTCCCAAAGTGACAAGATCCGAACCAGGTGTACCATGTTCCTATCCTCTGCAGTTCAAGTTGTTCATGAATATATACCCACTGGGGAAAAGAACATGAGATTTTTCTGTTCTCTTTTAAAATATTCGTATTTAATACTCATTTTCAACTTATATCTGAAAATGGGTTTAGGATATAACCCTTCATAAATCTCTCTCATATAAATTGAATATATATAGAAAAACGCATATTCGTATCCGACATTCGAATTCGGGTATTAAAGGTGTTATATTTTACCCTACACGAAAAAACATCTTCTAGAGAAAAAATGTACAAGACAGCATCTGTCTTGTTTTCTATACAAGAATTATTAGTGCAAGTAAGATAAACACTGTAGAAGCAGTTCTAGAGTCTAATCATCCTGGTGAAAACAATCCTAATCTGGCACAGGTCAGTTTTAACATTAAACACTGAATAGAAAATACAGTCAGGGAACTTCAATGGGTTGGATTTTTTTTGGACTAAAGCGGGAGTCTATCGTGCGGCATGTTTAGAGTGCGACTAAAAGACGGTAAGTTTTGGAATTTGTCTATAAACTGAAAATGTTGAGATCTTTTTATAACATTTTTTATTGATTATTTTAAGTTTTTTACAAGTATCAAAATTTGTTTTGCAAGTATCAAAACTTTGTCTTAAACTGAAATTTTATCAAAACAAAATTAAGTATCATACTTACAAAATAAGTTGCGATAATTGCAAAAAAGCTCAAAAAATATATCGAAAGATATTATTAAAAAAAGTCTAACATTTTCAGTTCGTAGACAAGTTTCGAAACTTGTCGTCTTTTAGCTGCACTCTAAACATGTCGTACCCCAGACCTACCCCTAATTTTCATTATGTATGTCCATTTAATCAAGAATAGAATGAAAGATATGGTCGTACCTTAAAAATTTTAAATTCTTATTATTATTTTCTTAAAATATTTTATTGATAATTTAATTTTACAATCTTTTAAAATTTTAATATAACTTTTTAAGATTCCACACCTCCTGAAATAAATTTTTGTATGGGTACATGCATTAAATATGTCTATTGGCAATTGTTTTTCTAGACTTGGGGTTCTCAGCTAAGTTCATTAATCATTCATTTAGTTTTGCATGTGGGTTGTGTTCAAAGTTGAAAGCTGCCAAAAACAAATGCAGCAAAGGCAATCTAGCCAATAAGCTGAGCTGAGCAGAGTATACAACTCTTGAACCAATAATAATTTAGAACAAAAAACAGCAGACTGCAGACCCATCATATGCTAATTAAGTGAAAGGTTGATCCTATCCATACCCATATCAGCATATATTGCTTTTCTTGCCAATTATTGCCTATTTGACTAAGAAAAGGTTGATCCTTTTTGTCCCTTTAAAAGAAACAAATAATAATAATATGTACTGATAAAAATATATCTCTAACCTGCAGTTTGTTTCATGTATTAAACTTTTTAACACAACGATTCGTAAACTTTTTTATCCGTAAATCATCCGTTTAAAACTTTTTTAAAAAGGCTCATCCGCTTCTACCTTTTGTAGATTCGAATCTTGGCATCTGTATTAAGAATTCAGATATCGTTCTATTGTTAAAAAATTAGCATAAACTAGTTGGCTATAGCAGGAATATGCTGTGGTAGACATAGGTGAAGAAAGTATTTCTTGGGGGAATCCACTGCAATATAAAAGGGCATTAAAATTTGCTCATTACACATTCAGATTCATTTTCGAAGCTGTAGCCTTTTACCTGCTGAATGCATTCCATCTTGTTAGCATCATACGCTGCAAGTAATGTTTCGTGGCATACTAGCAGGCGAACCCGATCGGAGAGAAATCGAACACGAGTGGCACCCTGAGGAGTCTTTCCGGCTGACAGTGGAAGAGAAAACACAACCTACAGGAAAAAAAGCACCTCTTTTCATATTGAATTTCAAAAAGGGTAATAAAGTATAAAAACATATAGGGTAAACTACATGGTTAGTCCCTTTTATTTTCGTATTGTTTTATTTCAGTCATCAAATACCAGCTGGTCACCAATATGAAATCAAAGGTTTTACATTCAAAGAGGTATAATCAAAAACCGGTTGATCTAAGAGAATGAGACACTAAATTTTTATGAATGGAGAAAATTGGGATAAAAAGGTGGTTCCTATAATGGCATGGCACAGATTTAGTAGTTGTACATATTGCTGACACAAAATGCTGTCTTAATTTCATTTTACAAAAGTGCAATAAAATTGCAACAAATGGTTACTTGAGCAACAGGTATTCGGTCTAGAGACTTTCTCTTTTCTTCAGTCTAGATAATGTTTTTCTTTCTATTAGTATATATAAACCTTTTTAAAGAGGAGTGATTGCATGGAATTATGCTAATCAATTGAAGATATATAAAACAAAATGAAGAACAAAGCAAAGGTTGCAAGCGCTTAGCCAAGATCTTGACCATATTGGAACGAGACAAAAACATGGGTTACAGGAGGTTCAAAGATTTAGAGGACTATGTATAATTTTTTAAACGAAGTTCTCAATTTTAAAAAATAAGTATTTATTAACTTGTTGCGTACGTGATATGCTGACTTTCGAATAAAAATAAATATAATAGGAGTCAAAATTAGTGACGACGTCAAGAGTCGAGATGAGGAGGCAAAGTTCAAATAAATTAAAAATTAAGGGTCTAAATAGGTAAAAATCCCATATACCTATGTTATTCTCAAAATTTATAAAGTATAACAACATTTTATTTTCTTCGTGTATTTTACTCTTAGTCTACAATTAATCTCTTATTTTTTCTTGTAAGTATTTTCCTTAATTCATTTAGAGTGCTATTCTAAAGACAATGTATAGTCACTTTTATTGTACATGTTCAAAACCATCTGATCATAATTTTTATTTCAATTTGTTTAGCTTAAATAATAAAATCCGTAAATGAAAGACTAAAAAAATTGTTTTTGGCTTTTCTTAAATTATTTTCACGTCACTAATTAATATTAAAACAAATAAAAATTAATAGGGGGGATCATTTTACTTTTTCAACGGATTAATTTATTTATTTTTCAATAAAAAGATTAAAATATAATACAAGGTTTAGAACCTATGGTTGACGGATATGCTTGTATTTAAAGCATCCATGTGCGCTTCTTTATCTCTAATCTCGCACGTGAGAACATTATATCCCACATCGGTCGTTCTTTGAGAATGAGGAGTAAAGTTGCGCTTATAAATACTGATGAGGTTGAGCCGTAAAAGCTCAGCCCGTCCTGTCAGGGTGGAGGATGACTCGTCAATGATCGAATAGAGACGGCGGGTCGTGCCAACACCTGGTACATCGAACACACCTTTTTAAGGCGAGTGGGTCCTGCCCTACTTAGGTTGGACTTGCCCGTCAATTTTTGGAAGCCTAGCCTTTCAGGCTGGGCTCATACACTCCATAATTCGAAAATTTCTAATATTTGTGTGGGTTCAAGCTAGAAATTTTCATTTGTCCATTATTTTCACTACCCATGGAGAAAATTCTACACTAATCATGTGGTTATGCTTCAATTTCACATTTTTAAGTCTTATATTATAAATAGCGAGACGAAAAAAATTCACAAAAGTTTTTAGGGTTAAAATTTTAAAAAAAAAGTTAGAGATTTAGGTTTAGGTTAATATGGTGTGTTTAAATATTGATGTGTGTTTTTAAGTATTGTTAAAAAATATTACTTATTATTATATTACAATGAATTCTTAATCAAATATTATTGGATGAAATAGTTTAAGTTTGGTCTCATGTGATTATAAAATTAATAAGTTTTAAATGATATTAAATTACTTATCACTTAAATCATAATATGATACCCACTTAAACCATAATCTGATACCCGTAGATAATTAAAGCCCGAATTTGATATCCGTCGAAGCATAATCTGCCCAAAACAATTGGGGCCTACTTAAACTTGTAATCCATAGAGGGAAAAGATAATTAAAGCCCAAATTCACATCCATCGATTGCCTGGAGGAGCTCAAATAGTGAAAAGTCTTTACTTAAAAACTTAATGATTAAAGATTTGGTTTTATTATTTTCTAAATTTGAATTTATTCAATACAAAAGATTAATTTGGTCGATCATGTCTGCCATGTGGTTTCCTCAACCATGGTGCGGGTTCTTACTTTCCGGATTAATTCACGTCATCCACCTACTTTTTGTTTCTAAAATGTCGTCATCTACTATAAAAACATTGGTGGACATTATTCATTGATTGAATTTGCTTAATTATTTAACAATTCCTTTAGGTTTAAATAAATCTAATTTAAAATAATCTTTAAATTAAAAGAGAGAGTTGATCGGCCTAATCCTAGTGCATACCATATGTTTTTTTAATTGAAATCCGTTAATTTTATTAAACGAGAAAATATCCGAAATTACAATGAAAGTTTACAATTTAGTAAACAAAACACCTAAAACTAGACATATTTTTAGTAAACAAAACTAGTGCCTCGAGATCAAAGGATGACCATACAAGGAAAAGGCAAGAACCTAATCTAAAGACTCAAAACAAAGAAAGATACAAACATTACCAAAGCGACAATGGTAGGTAAAATCATCAACAAACAACATAAAAATGCATATTACAATGAACGTACGTTGACAAAAAGGTCATTACCATAACTCAATCACAAAAAAAGAACGGTAAATATAATTGCGTATCCAAATCTAGTACAAGAGTCCGAGATAAGAAAATCAGCAACATAATAAAAGGAGCGCTATCTTAATCAGTTGGTAGATGCATACTAAATGTTTATGTTTTAACATATTCAATAATATTTTCATATTTAATTTTAATCTAAAGTATTGCATGTTGAGTGTTTGTCTAAGAAAGTTGAATCCTTCAAGTGGCATTCCCAGGTTGATTTCAGGGCCCATCACATCATATAGAACAAATCGCAACCAAATTAACTGCCAAAACTGGTAATCACTTAATTATGAAAACAAACAAATAAAGTTGGGGAGGCGAAATACAGCAAGTCTAAGATGCGGTTAAAAATAAATATATTAAAATTTGTTTAAGAATTTAAAATATTAGATTTTTAATAATATTTTAGGTTAGAATTTTTTTTGATTTTTGACAAATTTCGATACTTGTTTTTAATAACATTTTAAGTTATTGGACAAAATATCAAAACTTGTCAAAAATCACGAAAAAACTAACCTAAAAGTCTAACATTTTAAGTTATTAGACAAATTTTAAAACTTACCGTTTTTAGCCGCACCCTAAACCTACCGCACCGACTCACCCAACAAAGTTGACATCTGTACTTCTTTCACTCTTGATTGTATTTGTATTTTTAAGCAAAAAACAACTATGCAAATTCAAATCTAATCTACATGATTCGATTCAATGCTTTATATCATCAACTCATATGTCGTGTTTTTTTTAAAAAAAGAAAGAGTAATGCAAGTTAGCAAAAAGAATTTAGAGATGATTATTCAAATTTATTTTTTATATTTTAAAACCCCCAAACCCAAAAAAATTATAAAATTAGAGACCAAAATAAAAGAAAAATAAATTTGGTACGACTAAAATGAATATTTGCAAGAATGTACCCATTATATTGAAACAGTTCATAGGGAGGGACATTTAAATTATGTTAATGTTTAAAATATAAGTATATTGTGAAACTTTAAAAGGTTATAACTTTGTGTTATAGTGTTTGATTGTGGTGATTTTTTTTGTATCCAATAAACTTTTGGAGATTTGCTTACTGGTAAGTGCATTTTATTATTTCTATCCCGAAAAATCTCCTTTTTACCTTTAATTTTAACTTTTTTATATTCATCAATAATTTTAAATCTTTGATACATTATCATTATTTATAAAAAGATTTGATACATGTAAATGATGTAATTACTTTAAAAAAAATTGTTTTCGTTTTAATCTGTAATTTTAATTTCCTTTCAATTTGATCTTTGTGATGCCACTAAAATATAAAATTACAAGCAAACTAATGTGGTCGGCAACTGCCAATCCGGCAATACCGCCGACAAGTTAAGAAAGAACAAAATCCAATATTTAACATTGCTAATAAGTACCAAAAAAATTTAAAATTCAAAGTGTTCTATTTTTTTTTTCAATTTAGTCATTGTAATTTTATTTTATTCCCAAAGTTTTAGGCTTCAAACAACAATAACACTAAATGTTTTCTACTCACGTTTCTTTTAAATGACTCAATTTGTGAATATTTTCATTTTAATCTTTATAATTTAATTTTCCCCCTTCGATTTTGGTCAAATAAATCAATGAACGTGTCGTTTTTTTTCCTAAATAATGTAACGCGAGTGTTGGACAGATCTTCTATCATGCTCAATTAGGTCCCGCCAATTTTATCTTCTTATACATTTTGATTCTTAGAATTGAAAAAGGATCCAGATCGTCAATGATTTTATCAAAAAATGATTTTTGATAATAGATGACTTTAGGGTTACTGTAATTTTCACCATCAATTTCTAAATGATTCAATGACAACTACATTTCCCAATTTTTTTTCAAAATGCCGTTTTCCCCTAATTTTGCCAATAAAAAGTAGATATTGTGTGTTATTTGAGATGATTGTTTGGGAATGAACAATTAGTAGGGGTGAGCGTTCGATCGAGTAGAGTCAAAAAATTTGAGTTATTCGAGTTGACGCGTCATATTTTACAACTTGAACTTAATTTGAAATTTTTTCGAGTCGAGTTTTCGAGTTCCTATATAAATTTAATTGTAATTATTCACCATGTTATAGTACAGTTTGATTCTAATTTAAACGACTTTCTCTAATCATATAAGATATGCATATATGTTTCTTCATAATATTTTCCACATGTATAAGTAAGATTTGTAATGTTATTTAATAAAAAATATCATCTAAACTTCTAATATATTTTTTTAAATAAGGAAATTTTGGGGATAAAGTATTGATGGGAGTATAAATGAGTCAATGAATTGATGTGAAGAAAAAAATTACAGAAAAATTCAGTTGAATGATCAAATTAAATAAAATGTAAAGTTAAAGGACTAAATTGAAAAAAGAATATATTTGTTAAAAATATGAATTTAAGTTATATAGATATTATATAGTGTTAATGAATCATGCGGTTTAATTTTGATAAAAAATATACTTAAAACAAAAGAGGAATTGAAGAAATGGGAAATCATTCAAAGTTAAGGGGCTAAATTGAAAAGGTAGGAAATTTAATTTAAAAAATATAAATTGAAGTTAAATAGGTATTCTACAGTGGTTTAGGAGCATGCGGTTCAAATTTGGTCAAAATTTGACTTAAAACGAATGAGAGATTGAAGAAATGAGAAAATCATACAAAGTTAGGGGGCTAAATTAAAAAAATATGAAATTTATTTTTAAAAATATAAATTGAAGATAAATAAGTATTCTACGTTAGTTTAGAAATATGTGATTTAAATTTGGTCAAAAATAGACTTAAAATGAATGAGGAATTGAAGAAAAATAAAATTGGGGACTAAATTGAAAAATTGAAAAATTTAGTTTTTCGGTTTTTCGAGTTGGGAAAATTTCAGCTTGACTCGAGCTATAATTTTTTCGAGTTACTCAAGTTGGCTCGAACACCTCTACTCGAATCACTTAAAATGAAAAAAATATTTTTTTAGTCGAATCAAATTTTACTAACCCCTACAAATAAGTATAATGGGTAAAGCTAGGAAAAGGGGCCCCACTGAGGATTTTATAGAGGCAGGAATATTATATGGCTTGGTTCACGCATCTTCCTTCCTTGTCTTTCTCACCTCTCAATTTTCAATTGTTTCTCACCAACCTATTCTCAATTCAAATCATGACTCCCCACGCTAATCACTTTTACAATCACTTATGCCTCAGTACTCGTCGTATAGTTGAATCAGATGCGTTATTCTTCGCAAACTTGTTTGTCTTTATTTTGCTTTCTTTTGTTAATTGTTGTTGTAACCATGCTGCTGATTGATTAGTAAAAAAATTTCGTAGACTTCTTTCTGCAGGCTACAACTTCGATGATATTTTTGTTAAACCAACCTTTTGTAATTCTTTCTATTCTTAATTTTATGATTACACGATACTCTTAACTAAAAAAATTTGATGGAAATAAAAAAGTAAATGTAAATTTAAAATTGTATATATATTTTTGGTTTATGGTAAATTTACTGAGTTAAAAGGTTTAAGTTTTATATACTATCGTTTTCGTGACTAAATATTACTTTAAAAATCATACATTCGCATTGTATCATATATAAATATACCTTTAACTTTAAAAATATGCATCAAAGTGCTGAGTTTTATAAAATCTACATATCGCTACAAATTAGGCTTTAAATGAGAAAATGTCTTGAGTTTTAAGTCAAAAGATGGAATATGCCCCGTCCTGAAAAAAAAGGGTCAAAAAAGGTATGCTGAAGTAATTTTTATTTGGTTTAGGTTCAAATCTATTTTGGTGAGTTGGTTTGAAAAAATTATTTAATTTGGTTTGAATAAAGTAGGGATAGATTTGTAAGATAATAATCATCAACATGGGATATGTTTATCTTATGGTCCATGTTCGGGGTGCGAGACTGTCCATTTCAAAAATGTCGTCTTCAAAATTTGAACTCGCTTCTTCATCTTAGGAGTGCAATGTGTCTTACTAACGCACCCAACATTTGTTGGTAGAACTCCATGTTTTTATTGGTTTATTAGTTTGATTAATTATTTGTTCGATTAATGTTATATAGATGTGGTAATTGAATATGATTGTAATTTTCGTATATTCACAATATTATATTCTCAAAACAAATGTTAAGATTCAAATTTATATAAAATAAGATAATATGAACAATATTAATCACTCACTAGTAAATGTATCCCTATATAAATGATATAGACGTGGAGATGTATATGCGAGTTAATCGATGATTCTCTTATTTATGGAATACTGTTCTTTTCACCATTGGCTCTTTCTGAAAGCCAGAAAAAGGCAAGAAAACTGCTCCAAATCCTTAATCCACTTCACTTCTCCATTGCCGGTTTGGTCCGGTTCAAAAGAAGATGAATAGAAATTTTGTGCCCTCTTCAGTGTTTTTATATATGTTCTATATTAAAAATTAAGTTTAAGGTTAAGATTTGTGGTTAGGGTTTAGAAAATTTGAGGTATGATGCATTTTTAGGGTGTAGGATATATAGTTTAAGATTTAAAATTTAGGGTTAGAATTTAAAATTTATTTATTTAATATTTTAGTATTAGAGCATAAAAAAGCACCGAAAATGGCAAAAAATTTTTACCCAAAAGAAGATATTATTATCAACGGATTTCATTACACTAGATAGACTTTAATATGATTAAACATGGATAGAATGCCTCTGCATTTTTTTGTCTTAACACAAAAAAAACTTAAGTCATAACCCTAAATTTTAAATCTTAAGTTACACCTTAAACAATATATCTTACACCCAACACTCTAAACTCTAGCACTAAGCTCTAACCTTAAACTCTAATATTAAACCTAAAATTTAATTTTTTAATAATAAAGCATAAGTAGAGACACCAAAAAGAAGCAAACAATTTATACTCATTAAACATTCCTTTATCCAAAAAAAGATCTTTTTATATTATTAATATTTAAATTTAACATCGACGAATTTGAACAGAAGTATTCTATCAAAATTAACCCGTTTAATTTTAAAATGAATTCATATTATCGATATTTTAACAATGTTATCAAAATTTATCATTTTTTTTTGTATAATTTCTAGTTTCTGGCTCCGACAAATCAAATTAGATAATACAAAGAATAATTATGTGATATTCTTCTAATCTGGTTTATTTTATCAAAAATTCCATAATTTGAATATCTAACACTATTTAAAAAATTTAAAATGTTATCTCATTATACCAATCGATAATTAATTAAAAAATTATTTTTTATTACTTTGTTAAAAGTAAAATTTATTAAAATATTTTTCGTTTCCGATTTAGTTTTACGATACTCTTTTAGAGATTAATTTCTCTAAAAGAAGAAGATTAGTGTTCGAAATTAATATATTCCTTGGATGGCCGGTAGATTAGGTAGGCAATGCGTACGTTGTCATCACATGTATTCATTGATATCTATGATTAAAAATAATCATAAAATTAATTAATTGGTGAACGTCAATCACAATCACCATTAACGTGATGATCATATAACAACAAATTTGTGATTGCCAAATGTTTTGATGCATTGCATCCATACTATTAATGCAAATATGTATTTTAATATCAATTGAGCTTGTGATATAATAAGTTAATGCTTAATGACAAGCACTTCCGTTAAAATCAAATTTTAATCAATATTACATTTTATGTTTAATTATGTTATACCTCTAAAAACTAATAGCTCTGGAAAGATAACTTCGGAAGATAAAAGGTAATGATTTTACTCTCAATTTTTGTTTGAGAAGATACGTGTTTTTATAAAAACTCACATAAAATTTTAATGACATCTCACGATGTGACCTCAATTTGACACTTAAAATTAGTTAAACTGATACATAATAAATAAATCCGACCTATCATCAAGCTAGAGAATTAGCATAGCCATCATACGTGTATAACTCATAAAACTTTCATCGAACACCACCTGACAGTTAGTGGGTATAAATAAGAAAGGTAGATAGGATCAAAGAAACAAAAAATCTAATGGGAAAAAACATTCTCTTCTTCTCCTCGAAAATTATATCGTCGTTCTGTCTAAGATTCTCCACCCTAAATCTACAGAGAGTGAACTGTCTAAATTCGTCATAACTACCTTGGTCTGCCGTCTTCACCTCTTTAAAATTGGCTAAACTGACACATAATAAATAAATCCGACCTATCATCAAGTTAGAGAATTAGCATAGCCATCATACGTATAACTCATAAAACTTTCATCGAGCACCACCTGACAGTCAGTGGGTATAAATAAGAAAGGTAGATAGGATCAAAGAAGGCACAAAAAATCTAACGGGAAAAACATTCTCTTCTTCTCCTCGAAAATTATATCGCCGTTCTATCTAAGATTCTCTACCCCAAATCTACAGAGAATGAATTGTCTAAATTCGTCATAACTACCTTGGTCTGTCGTCTTTACCTCTTTATTTAGTGTCTTCTTATTTTGACATCAACAAATTATTATATTATGTTTTAGAGTACTTATTATATTATTTTATAAAATTAATATTAACTTTTGATAGGTAATTTTTGAATTGATACTTATAATTTTATGTATATAATTATAAATTTAGTTTAATTGTGTATAATATTAAAACGGAAGTCCAGAAAACTTTTAGTCTCGTCTTGATTTATTTTGATTATTAAGATTTTTGTCTAAAAAATTGGTATTCGTCTTAATTATGATTAAAATTATAGGCAATGTAATTATTTATGTATATGGAGAAATAAACGCAAAATAATACTTAGGGGCGGATTCTCTTTGAAGCCTGTGAGGCCTTGGTCCCCAAAATTAGACAATTGCACAATTGGCCCTTTAGAAATTTCAAAAATGTGAATTTGGCCCCTTTAAAATTTTAAAAAATATTATTATATTTCAAACAAATTTAATAATTTTAATTAAATTTTTTCTTAAAATTTTTAAAAGTTCTTTATAAGTCTCAATTTATTTGAAAATTTTAGTTAAATTTCTAAAAATTTACGAAAATTTTAAATTAAAACTTTCAAAATCTTTTAAAAAATAATTTAAGCTTCCACGAATTTTAAAATTTTTAAATTTTTAAATAAACTCTCTTAAATTAGATTGCCAAGATCCGCCCATGATAATACTATGTCAATAACAATATAAGTGATATGTTAAAAGTTATACACAGGTACTTAAAATTCAAATATCACACATTAAAACAATGTATATAAATTTAAAATTTATTATATCAACAAAAAGTAAGGTTTTATTTTAACAATAAAAGTAAGGTTGAAGTAAAAAATTATTAGTATTAAGTATATATGATGCATGAGCCGACACAATGGGTATTTCAATGTTCTCGAAGCAAATTTGTCTTATGGTTTTATTCATTTTTCTGGAAAAAATAAAACAGTCTGAATTTAAATGTACTATATTATATAACTAATATATATATATATATATTCTATTAAATAATTAAAGTAATTATATACATGTCAATATTTAACAACAATCAAAATTAATTATATTCCCACCAATAACTTGGTCTAAGTGATAACCAGCTTAATATCACTTAAGTAGATGTCGAATTTGAAGCGTTGTGTATGCAGAAAATTTTCGTTGAAAGACTCACCCACCAAAGCTAAATGTGATACGCGGGTCGATTGAGATTAGTCATAACAACCAAAAAAATAAATTATATTCTAACAATTAGGAAAAATACTAAATGGTCTAATTAAACAAAAAATTAATTTCTCAAGTAATATTATAATTTAAATTTTGATGTAACAAATAAATTAAAAATATTTTATATAATTTAAATTAATTAGTTAATAAATTAACTATCAACAATAACAAATAACTATACTATCCTATATTCGAATACACTTTCACATATACTAATGAACCTAAAAGAATTAGCCGTTAAATGTTAAGTTTTTTTTTTCTCCCCCAGCATATGTAGCTTTTCTTTTATCTTTACGCGGTCGGTGACATTAATTTTGATATTAGTTGTCGACCGGTATTAATATTTTTTTTAAATTTTTAAATTCAACAATTCTATTCTTTTGACAATTTTTTTTCTACTTTTTGATATGTATCATATGTTTTATGGCACGTTTTTCTTTTCTTAATCAGTCGTTTTACTGTTTTTTTGTGTTATTTAATTTTTTATTATGGTTGAATTTAACGTTACTACAACTTTCAAAGATAGTGACGCTTTTTTGATTATCATGTTAATATCTCTATTTTGGATTTTCAAATTAAATTTAAGTACGAGCTTACAATCATCGTCTTTTTACAATTAAGTTATAGTAATAAACATATTGTCAATATGCCTTATTATTTTATTATACATTTTTAATATTATTTGTTACTAATTTTTACTTTTTATTGTTAAACTTTAATAGTGCTTGTATTTATTTTGTTTCAAACTTTTTTTTTGTATGGTCTTATTTATAAGATAAAAACATTAATTTTTATGTTTTTAAAAATATATCCCTATTAAATTTAATCTTGTTTATAACCTAAAAACATTAAATATTTTTTTTATTTTTTTATATAATCTTAATTATAACCTTTAAGTCGTAAATTCTCATTCCATTTCTTTTTCTCTTATAATAAAACTGACGTACTCATATAAAAAACTATTAAATGTTGAGAGAAAGCCAAAACTTTTATTGTCACAAATATTTACCATGCATTAATACAAACATTAAAGTCTTAAGCCTAATAAGATAAACATAAAGCTGAGCCTAATCAAAGTTTTCCAAGCCCTCCTTAACACATAAAAAAGATGATTAGCGCTAATTATTATTAGTTTTATTTTATTTTTTTCCTCTAATAAAAGAGCTGAGGCTGTTCCTGATGATGTGTCACGAGGTCATCAAGCATCCAAAGGTTCACCGAGTCAGGCTCAACGTTCCCACTCAACTCAGTCGACGTCTCATCAGGCTCCAAACCCAGGAACGATTCCAGGCTCGAGATTTGCTCCTTCAGCTCCAACTCACTCTCCATCGAGTCACTCGGTCCATAAGCTTCATTCCCATACCCAAACTCCATAAAGGGTTGCGGGGTTGGTGGGCTATTGGTTCCTGGACTCGCTTGAATCAACTCAGGAGCCATGAGACACCTTCTCTTAGCTTGAGGCTGAGTTTGATCTCGAGTTTGAGGGAAGTTGAGCTTTGCTTTGTCCCCACGGATGCGCTTGGCGGCTTCATCGTAGGCTCGAGCCGCTTCTTCGGCTGTGTTATAGGTACCGAGCCAGACTCGGACGCCTTTTTGAGGATCTCTTATCTCAGCTGCCCATTTCCCCCATGGCCTTTGCCTGATTCCTCTGTAGATGTTCTTCCGAGTTCGCTGAGTCTTCCCCTCTTTTACTTTGCCTCGGCTTGCCTTCTGAGTCACCTCGTTCGTCACTGAAAATCACCCCAAACAAAACCAAAACTTTTGACATCACAAACAACAGTAAAGATTGTGTCTTTAAACTGGAAAAAATCAAAACTTTAACAGTCTTACATGAAATGAAAGCCACTATTTCAGCTTTTAAAACCATTAATACTATTCAGAAAAAAAATTCAAGAACATGCAAGAAGCAAGAGAACATTGCAACATCACATAAACCGACATAAAATCAATATCATGCAAGAAATAAATGGGGAAAAAACGTGGTTTCTGCAAAAAAAAAAACAATAAAAAACCCAGAATTTGAAGAAACCCCGGAAGCACAGACCATACCTTTGTCGAGTTGTTTACCATTGGAACCGACCTTGTCGTTGAACTGATTGAAAGAGTCTTTTCCATTGCTATAATCCAGACCCAAAAGGTCGGAGAATGTGTCGAGTTCAGACCAAAGATCCCGGACGGTTAACTTCCGGCCACGCTTCACGGCGATGAAGTCGGAAATGATTGCACCTCCACACATCTTCTATGGCGTCGTAAAAAGAGTTTCAATGTTTTTTTTTTTGGGTGACAAAGAGAGAGAAATGAAAGAAAATGGAGAAAAGAACGAAAGAAAGAGCAGCAGGCAGAGAGGGAAATGTTTAGTTTTCGGGTTCTTACATTTATAGAGTGCTGACGATTACAGTGCAACCAATCTCTGTGGATAGATAATTCAGTCTGTACTCGTTGGTCTAATTTTGGTTTTAGTCCCTCTATCCTATTTAAAATTGAGATTTGATCTCAATAATTTATTATGGTACAATTTGATCCTCTTCTTTTAAAATGTTATTAGTTGGTCCGTATTAAGAATATTATATAAAAGTGATGATATGAATTATTTTTTATTGCTATTCGATCATAAAATTCGGGTCATTTAGGAATCTTATCAATGATATTCGATAATTCGACCAAGTATGGTTAGATTGTTTTATTAGACTCCCTTCTATACAAAAGTAGTATTTATAGTCCTTTTACTTTTGAAATTTTGGTCACAATCCAAAAAATACCTATTAAATTTATTAAGTCGAATTCAACAATTAATTATTGTAATATGCATAAATTGTAGAATTAGTTTTCTATCTTAAACTTGACTAGTTTAAGTCCATGTAATGTATCAACATTGTCCCGTATTATTTAGGTCATGATTAAAACTTTAAAATTAAAAAAATATAATATCTTAAATTGAGTATATATAAGAAATATTGACATAATTGGATTATAATAAATTTATATGTCAATCATATATACGAGGTTATTTTTAAAAACACACCACTACTTATTAGTAACAAGCCAACAACTAATGATGGTTTTAGTAGGGATGGGCCAAAGGAGGGTTGGAGAGGCTGTCGCCTCCTGAAAGTTTAAAATTCGTATTTGATTTAGATTTATTTTATATATTTTTATTAAAAATCTATTTTCAATATCTTAAAATTTTATCGATTCGTCCCCTAACAACATAAAGTTTTGTGTACGTCCATAATTCTTAATTTAAACCTAACGATGACATTATAAAAGTAGTAGATCAATCATGTCCAAAATAACAAGGAATAAATGTCTAAATTCTAGCATAGAAGAAAGAGAGGCTTAAAATTGTAATTAGATCTTACTCTTTTTTTTGACAGGATTTTCTTTGATTTATTTCATGGTCCTGATCGGACAGCTGAGAGAGAATAAGTGCGGTGGAGATCGAAGAGAGATACGTAGATAACACATTTCGAGGGTATCGATTATGGCCGTAGGATTCAAAGGAAGGAAGAGGGGGGGGGGGTCCACAAAGTGGGGCCTGGTATAGGGTTATGAGAGGGGAGTACGTGGGTGTCAGTGGTTGGGGAGGAAAAGGCGGGGCTGTCTCCGAGTACGTGGTCTGAGCCGGGCTTTAGCGTAGCGCACCTCAGAATTGGTCCAAAAAGTAACGGCCCATGTGTATGTAAGCTAAGGATTTAGTCACCATTTAGTTTGATACAATTGATGTTATGAATTAATCTAAATCTTTAACACCATTAATTATTGCAGTTAATATTTAGACTGCGGTGTTATTTTCTTCTGAAAATTCATTTCAATCCAAAAACAATTTATCTTGTATGATTTGTTTATGATACCTGTGCAAAGCTTATTGACATATTAAATAAGAGAAAAACATTTTATGACCCATAGTAAATTATTTTCACAAATAAATCAATGCACTGAATATTATGTGTACATTATTAAAGAATTAAATAATACTAAACTCTATGATGAGATTAGAATAAAGGCTGAAAGTGTATTAATAATTGGGTTTGTAAAATTAAAATTTTCAACCGTTAGTCTACAAAATAATTACACAAAAATTAAAGCTAAAAGGATCTATATGAGCCACAGCCCATGGATTTGGGTTGGAGATAACATAGAAAAAAGAAAACATAACCAAATGTACATATAACATCCTACAAAAAGTAGCTAAAGTTGCAGGGTCAAACTAAAGACTGAAGAGGCGAAAAGAATGAGAATTGATAAGTTGAGAAAGATATCATAAATATATTCATCTCCCAGAAAAAGCGACCAAACAGAGAAGCGGCAGGCTTTCAGGAACACAGTCCCTTTTGAACTCCCCAAACAAACAAATTATGGACTCAGATTTCTTGCTTTCTGTTGTGCAAACCTCACACCCATCTTTAACTTGTGGATATGGCCTCACCTCCCACGTTTCTCTGGTTTGTCCATCTCTTGTTGCGAGTTGTGGCGGTGGATAGGTGGTGGTCCTTTTTTCCCTTTTTTTTTACCTTGCTTGCACCTTAAGGAATTGATGAGAATATCTGAATTTTACCCTACGAGGTTTTTTACCAGTTCTCTGATGTTTCAGTTCAACACACATAATTATACTGCTAGACTAACCGACTTGATTATGTCAATTGAACTAGCTGGTTTAATTTTTACAACCTGATTGCATAATTCAATGAGGAATAAGAGTTTCCGGAGGATAATAATTGAGCCACCGGATACTTCTTTAATGAGCTGAGCCCGAGTTATGAAACAGAAAAGTTTGTTAGAAATCTTAAATGAGTTCTGTCGCTCGTGCTTTGAAATTCGAAATACCATTAATTGTAGTGTATTTTTGTCAGGTCCGGCACCGCTAAATTGGTGAGATATTGCATTCCAAAAAAATATTTAAATTTATTGTATATTTAAAATTATTTTAAGAAATATGATATTTTTAACAATGAGATCGATTTGCTTTCTAACTGACCTCTACAACTAAAAAAATTTGAAGGCTTCTTGCTTTTTATGCAACCTCATGGTTAAAAAAAATTTCTTAATGATGGCTTGAAAACAATCCGACCTCATGGTAGAAATTAATAAAAAAAAGTATGAGGTCTCCTTGCTTTCAATCCGACTTCATGTTGGAAATATTAAAAAAAATTAGGGGGCGCATGGATTGCAATCCGACCTCATGGATTTAAAAAAAGTCATGGGGACGGGTTGCTTTGGTTCCGACCTCAAATTAAAAAAAGGTCCCAGACTGTGCAGCGTGCGGTTACGGTAATAAAGTGAGAGAAAAAAATAAAAGATGGGATGGGACAGGTCTATCAGAAATTTGAAAAGTATGTTTAATTTTTTCGAGAATTGAAGGTGGGTTGAGTGATTGAGGTATAAATTTTTAGTTGTTAAATAGGGGTTGAAAATGTTGAGAATTTTAGAACAAAATTTTTGAAGAAGATCGGTGAAAAAGTAAAAGAAAGAAGAGGAGTCGAAGAAAATATTGTAAGTTTTTAAGTTTATATATTTTGCTTTTAAATTTAGTTAGAATATTTTTCTGTAATTTTTTGTGCATTGTGTTTTTGTGTTAAATAAGTGAGGTGAAAGGTAAAAGTTGGAGAAAGTGAAAAAAAAATGAGTGAAGAAGGAGAAGAAGAAAATGGTGGAAGAAATTTTAAAGAAATTTTTAGTAAGTTGATTTGTACATTTTGTTTTGAATATGTAGATTCTTTGTTTATGTTTTATTTTGTTGTTTAGGTAAAAAAATTCGTAACAATATAATATTATGATAATTTTGATTTATGTATTTTGATTCAAAAATATACATGGTTTTGAATGTGCAGAGACAATGAGCAACGTGTTTACGGCCGCTATCCATTACGATGGAAAAATTGTGAAAACTGATATAGGCGTCGTATTTGACTCGAAAAACACTACAAAGATGAGGTTTTCAAAGAACATTTCCCTTCGATAGCTGAAGCATGACATAGAAAGAAAAATAGGAGCTGAGATTGTTCGTTTGCGGTACCGGTGGAAGACATGTGATGATCCAACCAGATATTCTGCAATAGCTCTTAAAGATGACGATGATGTTGGACTCATGATTGCAGAGCATGATTCACTACGTATTCGAAGTGTTGAGTTACATGCTAAGTTGCGTGGGAGACATGACGACTCAGGCCCATTCAGAAATGTATTTGGAAGTTATTCTCAAATGGGTTTTGGTAGTGCGGTCGAGGACCAACCATATAGGTTTGGAGACAGTTTTGTTGCTCTGTTGGAAAGTGGGACACTAGATGCATTTCATCCATATGCCGGACCTTCGATGTTCCCAACGGTTAAGCCGACAGTTGATCCAAGTGTTGGCATTGATGTTGAAAATCTCCAAGGCCAATTGGGAGAAACGCTTGCTGATTCTACTGAAGATGAAAATGAAGAAACCAGAGATCCCGATTTGAGTGGTGATGACCTTGGTGATGAGCTTATTTTTGGTGGTGGTGAGTTCGTGTCGGGTGGGATGACATTACATGGTACAAACATCCTGCTCACATGAACTTAATAGATTATGATGCAATGAGGGCACCTGAATATCCGGTCATGCCACAATTAAGTCCGGGTTCCTCTGATGAGTTATCGGTTGGGATGCAATTTAAAGACAAGGAAGAAGCCACAGTGGCAATTAAAGAGTATTCTATTAGAAAGTATGTAGACTTTACTGTTAAAGAATCTACTCTGAGAATAATGTTTGCGAAATGTATTAAATATGGAGAAGATTGTAATTGAAAGATTCGAGTGTCTAAACTTCAGAGGAGAACTGCTTGAGAGATTACAAACTACAACGGTGAACACACTTGTTTACGAAATTCAATCAACCAAGACCACCGTAAGTTGGACTCCGATGTAATAAGTCACAACGTGAAGATGTTGGTTGAAGCAAATCCCAGGGTTATTGTTTCAACGATTATGGCATCTGTGAAGCAACAATTTGAATAACAAATAGAATATGGAAAATGTTGGTATGTAAGGGATAAGACATTGAAAAATATGTATGGTAATTACGAGAAGTCATACAATGAGCCACCGATACTATTACAAGCAATGGTATATTTTATTCCGGGAACCATAGTCAGGTATAAAAACAAGAATGCATGTAACCGAGAAGGTCAGCTTCTTCCAGGAAAGAAAATATTCCACCTATTATTTCGGGCATTCAAGCCATGTATCGAAGGCTTTCCATTTTGTAAACGGATGGTTCAAGTTGATGGTACATGGTTGTACGGAAGATACAAACACGTTATGTTGATTGCCGTTACACAAGATGATAATCAAAATATTTTTTCGATTACCTTCGCAATTGTTGATATAGAGTCGGCGAACTCTTGGAAATTCTTTACGTGAACTTGTTGTTCAAGAAGATGGAGTTTGCTTGATTTCAGATAGAGAAACATGCATCTTAGCAACAAATTCATTGAGAAAACAATCGATTGACACCTCTGCACGCATATCCCGCGTATTGTGTACGCCATATTGGCAAGAACGCAATTGAAATGTGGAAAACCCCCCACATTCGCAGCGCTATTTTAGGCATGGTTAAGTAATTTTCATTTTTTTCAGACTCGATTATTTATATGTTATGAATTTTGTCAATGCTACTGCGTTCTTGCCTAACAATATATTACGGAACAGGATACGAACTACTACAGCCAAATTTTGGGCAGAAGTTGGCAAATTTACACATGGAGTACGTCGAAGATGTTTGGGCGTGAGCAAACAGTATAAAGAGGGAAAAATGGACCCAATCGTATGATGAAGGTCGACGATATGGCCAAATGACAACCAACCTTGTAGAGTGCATAAATGGTGTATTAAAAGGAACACGTCACCTCCCAATAGCTAGCTTGATGAGAGAGACGTACTATAGGTTGGCTAAAGTTTGGTCCGATAAAGGGTCAAAAATTCAAGCTATGATAAATAGGGGACAAGTTTGGTCTCCCGATTTTGTGACAAAAATGCAAAAGAATGTGGAACCGACAAGATCGATGGTTGTTCACGGGTTTGACCTAAATGGACAGATTTTTGATGTCGTTGATTCCCTGCGCAACAACGAATTAGGGCACCGCCAAATATTTCGAGTCAATTTTAGGCAAAGATGGTGTGACTGTGGTGAGTTCCAGGTATGGCGATATCCATGTAGGCATGCAACCGCATTATGTATGTCTAAATGGGTTGACCCGTACAACTTTGTGGATGAATGCTTTAATTTGCACATGATAATAAATATTTACAGATGTGAGTTCCCACCGATCCCGAATTCACAATATTGGCCACCACTAGAGCATGACGAATGGTTACCGAATCCGGCACTCCGTAGAGAACCAAAAGGTCGTCATTCATCTGCTCGCATCCATACTAGTATGGATCTTCATTACAGGGAGGTATGAGAACCAAAGAGATGTACAAAATGTATGGGTACAGGACATTCCATAAACAAATGTCCAAATCGACCGAATTACATGGCAATGCCTCAGTGATTTCATTCATTATTCGTGGTAGAACTAGTTTCATTTTTTATATTTGTATTCGAATGAACATTTGTTGAGATGTTTATTTTGGTAATGAATTATTCGTGGTAGTTAATGCATGTTCGGTGTTTATTTTGGTAATGAATTATATACTCAATTTGTTGAGATGTTTATTTTGATATAACAAAGTTGAAAATATTTTTGGACTAAATTCAACTATTGGAAAATATTTTTGGACAAAATTAAGAGTACATGAAGTAATTTTCTATACAATTTTTGTCCATATAAGAATGTGGTCGAATCGTAATAGCGCGGTGGTCATTGATCTCATTGCGGTTTTCGGAATGCATCATCATCATCATCATCATCATCATTATCAATCACCCAAGGCATATGAGGTGGCGTTGTAAACACATAGTCACTATTATGTGGTGAAAACATGGGATTGCTAATTGACGTAATCGCCATGAAATCTGTGATCCCTTGATAGTCTATGTTTCCACCAAAGCTCGGGGTACATAGATGTATGTAAATGATTAAAATCTGGTACGTATGCTCCATAAACATTTGCACCCGAACTCTTACCCATTGATGGATGATAAATGGGTGATTGTGAATGATAAAAACATGGTACGTGTACTTCAAAAACATTCACACTCCAACTTTCGCCTATTGATGGATGATAAGTGGGTGGTTGTATGATAAAATATGTCATCTACTGGATTAGAAACCGAGCTCCCGCCCATTGTTGGATGATAAATTGGTGGCTGAGAATGATAAAAGTTGTCATCTACCGGATTGGCAAACGAGCTCCTGCCCTTTACTGGATGATAAATGGGTGGCTGCGAATGATATAAGCTGTCATTCACCGGATTGGTAAACGAGCTCCCCGCCATTGTTGGATTCTCACCCGTGGTTGAAGGAGTATTGTCATACATATCCAGTGTACCAAATTCACTGTGAGATTCATCCTCTTGACTTAAGCCCGCAGTACTCTTAGATGATTGACTACGACCACCAAATTTATTTAGAAATACTCGACATTGTTTTCGTTCGTCTACGGTAGTCAAGTACGGTTTTTCATTATTTCGATAAAATATCATGTACTCTGAATTATCCGACTCCAAATCATCGGCTTACATTCCAGAGCGAGGTGGTAACTGTTCACGTCTATTGTTCTACCTTTCAACGTACTTTCGATGCTTTATTTCTCATATATGATGCCCCTTACAGCGAAAGTCCACAAGGTGTAGGTTATCATGATCGCTGTCATGATTCAGTAGATCTCTCAGAATGGGCTGGTGGAAGCCAAACTGTCTTAGGACTCTATCTCCGAACTGGTATTCCACAAAAGCAAAATGGATCATCGGTGTAATCGCACACCAGAGATAAGAATCAATCATCAATACGTCTGGTACGATTACGTGTCCGCCGACGTATGGCCTCCAAATAAACTGTAAAAAATAATAAATTTAAATTTAAAAATAAATTATTTAATGACATTAAAAATATAACATGTGAAAGTAACTTAACTCCGATACTCATTTTTGCAAGATAAATCAATACAAGCTCTAAACACTCTCACATTGTTGTGTGCTAACCTTGTGTGAGCTTTTTTTTCGCATTCCATCTGCATACACATTCCAAATAACAATCGTTTGATTATTTTGTAGATAAAAAATTAATTTTAAAACCTTGTAAACTTAAACTTCCAAATCAAAGTAAAGAAATTACCTACTGACAAGAGGGAAATTTCTCGAACTTCGAGTAACCGGTGTAAAAATGGAAGTTGTTCCCATGCCCAAGCTTGTAATAGCAGCATACATCCACCAATACCACTTGTCTTTACACTATTATTGTCTAATAGAGCGGTCTTGCACAACTCACGATACAAGAACGCTAATATTGTTGATCCCCAACTATAATTAGCAGCTTCTGAAGGCGATAACAGATATGGTAGATACCGTGTGTGAACAACGTTGGCATATTTATCTGGCATCAGTATTCCCCCAATAAGCTGTAAAATATAGGCTCAACTCGCACAACTAATTTCTTGCAGTGTGTTATTGCGCCCGAGCTTGAATTCTCTCTGCAACCAGCTCAATTTAATACGAGATCCTCTAATATCGGTTCTAGTTGGAACCTTATTGAGGTAATCATAGCAAAGCCTTTCAGCTAAATTCTCCGTCTCCTTAACTAATGAACTCCCGTTTACCGAGACCTCGATTAGCATCACCACGTCTTCAAGCGTAATGGTACATTCTCTACACGGCATGTGAAACGTATGAGTCTCTAGTCTCTAGCGCTCAATTAGTGCGATAATTAAACTGGGAATCAGCTTGTAGCCACGAATAAATGTGGAATGATAGAATCCCGCTTCTTGCAACCATTCAGTCATATCGGGGTGTGGTCCATTACTCTCCATATTCAAATGATGTTTGAAGGTTTCCTCGGTTGCCTGCATTAAATTTAAAAAATCTTAATAGTAATAAATAAAATAATAAAATAATACTAATCTCAAATTAACTTTTTTAAAAAATTTACCATATCACCAACCGCAACACTAGAGACGTGCCGATTTTCTAATCTCAACATAAAATTTGACTCAGCCATCCTTCTAACAAAGCTACATAGAGGATAAGTAAGAAAATATTAGTAAAAACAAATACCACCAAATTTAATCGTAACTACAACTTTAAAATACTAATAAATATAAAATTTTCATGATAAAAAAGAAACCAACTTACTAGTTTACAATTTGACACAAAAATATTTGAACTAAAATTTCTTCAAATCTTCTTTCTTTTTCTTCTCCAAATTTCTTCAAAATAACTGCAAATGTTCGTACTAAATTTAAAAGCAAAATATATAAACTTAAAAACTTACAATATTTTCTTCAAATCGTCTTCTTTCTTTTACTTCTTCACCCAGTTTCTTCACAAATTTTCTTCTAAAATTCCTTACCTTCAACCACTATTTAACAACTAAAAATTCAAACCTCAATCACTCAACCCACCATCCAATTAGTATAGATCACCACCCCATTCCTGAAAAATTTAAATTTACTTTTCAGATACACCCATATTTTATTTTCCCACTTTTCTAGTGTTGTACAATTACCCGTGACTATGGGTCTGAAATTTGCATGCATGAACCGACACCATTTAAGCAGACTCGTGAAACCCATTGCATGCATCTTTTCCATCAGCATGCATATGCAAACCCGTGAACCTGCCACACCTTGCCATCGGTTCCAATTCCAGCTTTCAATTTTTTTAAATTGTTTCCATGAGGTCAGGTTGAAAGCAACAAAACCTCATGTATTTTTTTATTTATTTATTGTTAAGGTCAGATTGAAAGCAAGGGGACCTCATCAATATTTTTATTAATTTCGACCATGAGGTCAGATTGCTTTCAAGCTATCCTCAAGAATTTTTTTTGACCATGAGGTCGGATAGAAAGCAACAAGCCTTCAATTTTTTTAATTTTTTTTAATTGTATGAAGTCGGTTAGAAAGCAATCCGACCTCACTGTTAAAACATCACAGTTCTTGAAATAATTTTGAATATACGGTAGATTTTTAAATTTTTTTAGGCTACAATATCCCACCAATTTTGCCGTCCGACACACAAATAATGATTTCAAGAAAAAATATTATATGAATTTAAAAATAATTTGTATACAATAAATAAATAAAGATTAAGGAAATATGCAATAATATTGTATTTTGAGGTGTATTTTTTTTATCAAAGAAAGGAAATATCATTACTAATCTAAACTCCGATCCTTAAATCCCAAATATTACATAAATCCTAAATCTTAAACCCTAAATGTTACCATAAACCTTAATACTAAATCCTAAACCTTAAATGCTACCATAAATCCTAAACCCTAAATGCTACCATAAATCCTAAACCCTAAACCATATGCACTAACTTAAACCCTAAACCTTAAAAACTAAATACTAACCTCTAAACCCTAAACAATAACCTAAACCATAAACCCTAACTCCTAAATAATACCCTAAAACTTGAACCATGAACCCTAAACACTAATCTAAATCTTAAATCCTAACCTAAACCCTAATGTTAATCCTTAAACACTAACAAAATCTTAAACCATAAATACTAACCCTAAACCCAAAATTCTAACATAAACCCTAAACCCTAAAAACTATCCTAAACCCTAAACACTAAACCCTAAACATTAAACCATAAACACTAACCCTAAACCCTAAATCCTACCCTAAATACTAAATCTTAAATGCTACCATAAATCCTAACCCTAAACCTTAACCAATAACATAAACCCTAAACACTAACTTAAACCCTAAACACTAAATGTTACCATAAACTCTAAACCCTAAACCCTAAACCCTAAATGCTACACTAAACCCTAAACCATAAACACTAAACTATGTTTTAGTTGAAACTTATTTTTAGTATTATCAATGGTTGTTTGTGGACTGTTCATGAAATTATCAAGAAACTCTACCGAACAGCAAAAAATGAATTACACAACATCATCCAAACACCAAAAAATACTTTCTGTAGTTTATTTTTTTAAAAATATAATTTATTTTTCAAAATTTATTTTTCAGTGAAACAAACGAAACCTAAATTCAAAGACCTTATCGTTTGTGTTTTCACTTTGATCAATTTGCCTTTGTTTTGTATGAATCTGACGTCTCCCGTTGGAATGTTGCATTTCCATTTTAATAGGTGTAGCGGACAAAGTTGACTAGAATCAACCTTGCAATCACTAACATATATATATGATAGATCCGTTTACATAGTATAAAATTTTTCAAATTGTACATGCTTTTTAGATCGTTAGATTGGTAAAATAGATGGATGAGATTAACGGTAGGACATGAGAAAATTTTTTAAGAGTTAATCTTAGTCATCCATTTCACTCATTCAACAATCTAAAAAACCAAAAAACCTGTACAACTTATAGTTTTACAGCGTGCATCCTAACCCTTTTTGTACATGACATCTATTGAGATCAAAGTCTTCACCTCCAAATATACAAAGTTTTTTCTAGTAGAATTCGAATAATCAAGTACATAATCGTATAATCAGACAAGATGCTCAATCTGAATCCAGGAAACATGCTTCTTTCCTTTTTCACAAGCTTACTATTAAAAGGGCCTTCGCATAGGTGGTTTGCTGATTCTAGACTTCTTCATTCATCCCTAGTAAATTTCAGATCTAAGAAGCTTTTAAGCAAATAGCCATCCATGAGGTAAAATTCTCTAAATCTGCTTAACAAAAGGATCTCGGGTTCGATTTCACTATGTTGTCTAACATCTTCCATTAAAGAGCCAAAAAACGAAAAAGAACACAACACCACAGCTGTTATCCCAAAGCAAGCAAGTATTGAATGACAAAATATATTGTTCTGAAAGAATACACCGAAGCTATTTAGGGATATCAAAGACGGGAGACTTTTCCAAACCAATATCAAAACAAGATGTCATGTAATAACCAATCACACCATACACATAAACCTTCCACAATGAGACATATTGAAAGACCGTGTATCTAGGGGAAAAAAGTTATTAATTCCCCTTAATTATGTTCTTAGTATGATGCAAAAAAGGCATCAACCTAAATGAAGAATGATAATACAAAACAAAGGGATCATCGAACCTTCTAGTCCGCCATTTTAGCCAAGCGATGAACGGTACTTCTTGCGATTCTATTACCAGGATCAATCTTCAGAACAGTTCTTAGATCTTCAGCCCCGAGTTTGTATTTCTCCATGCTTTCGTACAAGAGTGCACGTTGTACAAGGACAGATACATTGGTCTCATCATGCTCTAGCACCTGGATAGAAAAAATGGACAAAGTAACTTCATCGGTAAAACTAGTGGATCATCAATCTATATGTTGATTTCGATTGATGTGATCGACACAAATACAACCAACAGCCTCTTGATGAATACAAAATCAAAGGACCTTGCAGTGTGCAAATAGAGTACAATACTAATTACTCTTTCTCACACTCGTTTGAGATCAGGTAGTTAACCGTGAAAAGAAGCCTAATCCTATTAACATATAAATGCTTGCTCTGGAGCCAACATCAGATCAAACCTCAACTCCAAGTCACACTAACAATTTGGGAGGAGGTTTGCATAGGATTAAGTAAATTCACCAATTCGTTTGCAAACTACGTGCATGCGACAAAATTTTAATATAAATATTCACATTAATAAGTAACTATAGTATCTAACAATTTGAAGTGTCTTGTACCTTTGAACAATCAGCTACAGCCTTCTTGTACTCCCCAACCTCTTTATAGCATGAAGCCCTACATGATAAAGCCTCCATGGTGGCAGCTTTATCTTTTGTCTTTTCAAGCAGAACCACTGCCCACGACAGCCACTTAATGGCATCAGCATACTGGCCTTGCTTCTTGTTGTCGATACCCTTGCTCTTCGCAGAAGATGCTGTGACACCAGCCGGGGGAGGAGGAAGCCCTTCAAGCTCTGTTGTCGAGCCGACGTCGTTTCCTCCTCCCGCTCCTCCAAACTCAGAGTCCAACCCCCAATCATCAACTCCTGCAAATTGTTGCTCTCCACCTCCACCAAATGCTTGAGCAGCAACTCCAGCCGAAGCTGAAGATGATGAAAAGAACATGTCAAGAGGATCACCGCCCGAGCTCTGCACGGCCGGTTGACTTTGAGATCCAACACTCTTCGCAGGCATCCCAAAATCATCCATATTCAAACCAGAAGAAACATTCGACCCCATAAAATCTAGATTACTCGAACTGAAACCATTAGATGGAGACGCAGTTGTGCTCAATTTTGAAGCATTCTGAAAATCCCCAAATGCACCATCTGCAACCTTGGCATTATTTCCTTTATTACCTCTTGAATTAAGGCTACCTGATGGTTTTGATGAAAAATCAACCAAAGAACCAAAAGGGTCCTTAGAACCAATCCCACTTTTAACTCCAATTCCACCTGCTCCTCCGGCCATACTTTTCATCGGAGCCCCACCAAGATTCTGATTCTTAGTATTATTAATATTGCCATTAACATTACCGCTAAAAATACCATTGTTATTATTATATCCACTAGACGTTCCCCAATTCCCAGTACTTTTGGGCAATGAATCAGCCAAATTCCCCATTGAATATGAGCTTTTAATTGAAGAATTCGAAATCGGGTTCGAATTTTTCAAAGGAACATTAGAATTGCTATTACTCTTCCCCTGTCCCAAAGCAGAGCCAACCAAATCTCCAAACAAATTAGGGTTCTTGTTAACAACCCCAATCCCAGAGCTATTACCTCCCGAAGAGCCCCAGCTCTTCCCAAAAATGTCTCCCACCATGGAAGTGGGGCCAGATAACCCAGGCTGGGTGGCCAGATTCGGGGCGGGTTGGTGGGTCCACGACGGCTTGTTGGGTTGCCATCCGGGCTTCGATTGTGCAGATGTTGTCGATGAATAACATGAATATGAAGGAGTGGTTTTATTCTTTTGATCATTGAGAGACTTGGGCCGGCCCGATCCGAGGCCGAGGTCAAAATCGAAGCTTTTTAGCGAACCAGATGACCCTTTCCCGTAATTGGAGTTCATGGTTTTCTCCCAAAATGTGAGGATCTAAGCAGGGATTAATTGATGGGATCGAATTTGATCAAAGAACGTACCTTTTTAAATATGGGATCTTGTGTTAAGGTGCGCAACGGAGGAGGTGTCGGCGGCGGAGAGTGGTGGCCGGAGAGCGAGAGAATTGAGTCCGGTGGATTGGATGGGCGGAATTTGATTTCGATCAAGAAAGCGGAGCAGAAAAAGGTTTGGATCTGAAATCAAATTTTAGCACCTGACAAAGGAAGTAATTAAATGAAAAAAAACCAGGGCAAGTAATTACATTCTGTTTTCAAGTACTAACAGTTTTGTAAATTTGTAGTTTTTTTAGATTTTAACAAATTTGAAAATACTTATTTAACTTTAATTTATATTTTTAAAAATAAATTTTTTATTTTTACAATTTTACCCTTTAACTTTGTATTATTTTTTTATTTCTTCAAATTTATCGTTTTAAGTCTATTTTTTTTGACAAAATTTAAACTACGTACTCCGCTGTCAATATATAATGGTTCTGTTTAGTAATTAGCGGATAATTGATAACGAATTACATTAGTTGATAGCGGATAGCTGATTGCATTAATTTATTTGACTAGTTGATTACATTGGCTGATTGTATAAATTTATTTGGTAAAATTAATTGATAACTAATAGTTGTTTGATTATTTGAACAAACAAAATAACATCTAAGGACATGATTATACTTGATACTTGTTTGAATAATTTATTAGTTATTAACATTTTGTATCTATTAATATTAATTTAATTATGAAAATTAAATTCTTTTAATATCATTACTAAGCATATATGAAGATGTACATATTAATTTTTTATTTATAAAATTATCTTTCTAATATAATTCTAGTAATTATTAAATTTAAATGTATATATTAATTTATTATCTATGAAATTATATTTTGAATATAATTTTATTAATTATTAAATATATATTTATTAATTTATATATTAATTTCTTATTTATAAAATTATTTTTTAATTTTATTAATTTACCAAATTTATGTTATTTAGAGATTTTTTTTTATAATTATCAAAGACAAAATAGTCTTTATAAGTTTTTTATCCAAACTTTTAACTAAAAAAAACTCATTTTAGGAATTTTTCAAAATAAGAGGTTTTACCTCAATCCGCTATTACAATCCTCTATTTATCGAACATTTAAATTAGCGGATTTGACTAGTCAAACCTCTAAAAATGCTTCAAACCTCTAATTTTAACTCAAAAAGCTATTTACCAAACATGACCAATATTTATGTAACTTCAATTCATATTTTTAACAAAATATTTTCTTTTCAATTTAGTTCCCTAACTTTACATTTTATTCAATTTGATCGTTCAACTGTTTTTTTTTTGTAAATTCTTTCTCGACATCAATTTCTTGACTTCTCTATACTCCTATCAATAATGTATCCTCAAGAAGTTCCTTCTTTACAAATAACATTATAAATATATATTTAGAATTTTAGATGATATTTTTTTATTAAATGACATTATAAATCTTACTCGCATGTGTGAGAAAAAACCTTATATGATTAAATAAAATTGTTTAAATAAGAATTAATTCATAATATAACATTATAAATAGAAAGCTAATTTTAAATGGTGATCAAATTCATCAAGATATGAACTAAAAATATGTCTTTGGATATGGCATCTAAAGTGAATTAAACTGTTAGAATCACTATTGCTTGTTGGAAGAAAACCCAAGTTACATTGAGAAGATTGTAAGCTAATGATTTTTCCACGAGATAAAACCATGAGATTTTCGAATTAAAACCAACAATACAATTGTGACTTTCACTGCTAAAATATCCAAAATGTTGGATTAAAGGGCCCTCAAAATAGTTCGCTCGTGGATGAGACAGTGGTAAGCGTTGTTTTCTAGTTGATAAAATGTGTCGTTTTATTAGTTTAATTTTAGTTGAAAATTACGTTGTTTTGATGTTTAGAATTGAGTTAAAATTTCAGAATATTTTAGTTAATTTTTATCGATAAAATTAATTAAAATGTTTCTGTCTTCCTTTAATATTTCTCTTATTTAGCCTCCCTCTATTCTATTCCTTTTCTCCCTCATTCAAGAATTTTTTTTACTTGTTTTGTGTTGCATCATACAGAAATAAAGATCGACCGAGGAAGTTAAAGGAAGCAGTCATTTCATGAAAATTTAAAATTTATATATGATTTAAAATTATTTTTTTAAAAAATATTTTATATATTTTTTATTGAAAATCTATTTTTACCCCTTAAAATTTTATAAATTCATCTCTTAACATAAAATAAAATCACGCATCCGTTCTTGGGCAGAAATATTCTGGCTTATCACCATGGAGATTAGGCAGAGCTATAATATTGAAAAGTGGCAAGAAAGAGAGTCAATCTGTTACTTTTTGTTTGAGTAAATAAATACATAAATGAAGTGGCTGTCTTCACACATATAAAATGATTTTATCTTAAAGATAAATGAAAATAAAGTTTAATTATGAATTTATGGCAGGAATTTTCCCCATATATTCTTTCAATTTCGTATGGAACAATATAAGGGAGGTCCAACAATTCCACTAAAATTTTCCTTCTCACCTTTATATCTCGATGGGTACAGCAACAAAGATTGTGGTGATAATTTTGAATATAAGAAATTCAGTTAGAATCTTCAAAATTGAAAAACAGTTATGTGTTTGGAAAGCTGCCTTATTGTTGGATTTGGATTTAATTATATAGTCGTGGGATCTTTGGTAGGGTTGTAAACAACCAATCCTTCGTGAACCGTTCGACGAAAAGTTCGTTTATTTATTAAACGAACGAACATAAATATGATTTTACGTTCATTTAATTAAATGAACGAACAAGCCTTTTATTCATGTTCGTTTATTTAGGTTCTTGAACGTTCGGTAATTCGTTCATTTATGTTCAATTAAATTTATTCACATATATCTATTTATATGCATTATTTTTTATAACAAAAGTATTATATTTTAAAAAATTAAATTTATTCACATATTTTCGTTTAAATTCATTTGCATATGTCGTTTTATGTTTGTTCGTTTGTGTTCGTTTATCATTTTAACGAGCGAACATGAATTAACACAAATAAGCTTCATTTCTTAACAAACGAACACGAACAAGGGATTATGTTCGTTTAGTTGTTCGTGTTTGTTCATTTGTTTGTTTAAAATCAAACGAACGAACAAGAATATACTCTCGTCCGTGTTCGTTCGGTTCGTTTACAGACATGGTCTTTGGATAACCATTATAATATGTAGTTAGTCTTTGGATAACCATTATAATATGTTATTAGTCTTTGGATAACAATTATAATATGTAGTGGTAGTGGTAGTGATAGTAGTAGTAGTTACAATTTTTTCATAATAATTAATATTACTTGGAATTTAATCTTATACAGCCATGTAATTACAATTTACACGACTAAACATGACATGAAAAGAAATAAGATTTGATTACATTATATTTGTCGAGGATGTCTAAACAATTAAAATTTCCAGTTTATATAATTACTAAGATAATTATTATATTTCATACAATTACATTAGGTTATACAAGCTAGGGGTGTAAACGAGCTGAGTCGTGCTCAAGTAGTGCTGAGCCCGACTCGGCTCGTTAAGATTTTGAGTCGAGTAATTTTTAACGAGCATGAGAAATTTGAGCCCGACTCGGCTTGTTAAGAACTCGAGTCGAGTTCGAGCTTGATTCGAGCCTAATCGAGTTAAGTGTTGACCGATCTTTGACAGTGTCAGACTCAAGTAGCTCGTCATCTGTCACGTCTCATTTAAAGCCATATCAAGAAAAAATTTTGATACACAAATTGTGCAAACTCAAGCTTGTTAATTTTAGGGTTAAGGGTGTTAGTTTAGGGTTTAGAGGTTTAAGTTGTTGGATTTAGATTTTAGTGTATAAGACTTATATTTAGGGTTTACATTTTAGGGTTTTAAGTTTAGGAATTTAGATTTTAAATTATAAAAAAATTAGTATATTATATTTTCGAGTAGCTCGCGAGCTTTTCGAATCGAGTATCAAATAGCTTGACTCGGCTCGTTAAAAACTCGAGCTGAATTAAATTAAAAATTAATATTATTTTTGTACTAAATTTTGTAATCGATACTATTTTGATATTTAATTTTAGTTTAAGCTTTACTTATATCACTAGACTATTAAAATTGCTGACGTAGATAAATCTTAACAGTCCGTTTGTGAGGATGATATAAAGAGATTTTAATGACCTAATAGTATAATTGAAGTTTAGTGGTAAAATAATATTAATTTTTAGTTTAGTAATAATCTATACACACCTAAATGTTTAGTCGTATTTTGTGCAGTTTACCTTTAATTAACTGTTTCACTTTCTTTGTTTATTTTTGCACCATTATTATTTAATACATATTCATAAGTATGATCCTGGAATATTTATTGATGTATCTATACATTAGGATGGTTAATCTATTAGAAAACAATAACTGGAAATATATCGGATAAGGTATCATCCACTTGTTAACACCTCTTTTAATTCTTGACTACTAGGCCTAAAATTATGAACTACATTTGAATTCTAGTAATGTTTCTCTATTCTATCAAACATAGGATGTCTTTTTTTTTTTTTTAAGTCTCATGAGATGACAGGGATGTAACTATTAAAGAAACGACGGATTTGTGTCCTCAAAATTTCTTTTATTTAATGGCAGTTTTAATATTTGTATGTTCTAATACTTATCAATCGGATTTTTCCCTTTCAAATTTTAAATTAAATGTTTATTAAATTTCGGTTAATTTTAGAATTAAATAACTTTATTTCTTTCATTGTATAATTTTAATTCCGGCCCTGTGTTCCTGATAACGTGCCCTTGGCATTATCATCTAAAACAGGATGACTACTCACTTGGACATGATATAATGCTGTGAACAAGAAGTCCTTTTGGTGAAAAAGAAATACCCAACAAGGCAAACAGAATAAACAAGCAAAATCCTTTCTGATTGATTAATTGGAAATATCTTTTCCGATGGCATAATTTTATTCGAAGTCATTGTCAAGATTAATAAAATAAAACATTTTTCTACAGTTTGATGATTCCAAATTTGTGCTTCATATGGAAGATTGCCCTTTCCATTTGGAAAAAAAAAGGGTGAGATTCTCAACACCATGTGGTCGTCCCTGATAGTTTCTTAGATTCCTATTCAATTAATTAGAAGAATCAAGTTTAGTTCAGTTTGTTTTGATTCGATTTGGTAAATTATTTTTATGGTTCATTGATTTTTTGGTTTAATTCACCTCAGTTTGCCATTTTTTCATGTTAACTTTGAGTTTTGAGATTTTATACTTTATTTTAATAAAATATAATTATTATATAAATTTTAAATATTGTTTCATAAAGTTTAACTCCATTTCATAAATTGTTTTTTTAAAATTTTTTTAAGTAAATAAAAAATAATTAAAAATTCATATATAATAAATAATTTCACTATTTTTAAGTGTAAATATAAATTTTATATTATAAAACAATTAAAATTATTCATAAATTAAATAAAAAATCAAATTCAGTTCGATTCGAGTAACTACAATTTTTAAACTTATAAATCATCAATCGTCAGAACTCTATGATTCGGAGATTTTCGGTTTTTCGGTTTTTCAATTTTAATTACTCAGCCCTAAGCTTGTTAGTACTAACTAAAACTTAAACTCGAATTGGAAAATGCAATTAGGGAAGTTGGAAGACTTTTGAATGCAATGTTTGTGTGCTAGAAATGAAAACTCAAAATAAAGTTACTCGTACACATTAGAGAGAAACGAGATAATACAATTTTTTTTAAATGGTCTAAAGATGATTGTAGGTAATCTCTGTTCATACATATTCTTAACCCTTTGACAATGCACACACCTTGCAAATAGAGTGATTGAACCGAGTCTCCTAGATGAACATCATCCGTTTTTCTCTGGACCACTTGATTTCAAAAGCAAGTAAATAAACTAAGTACATATTACAAACAACTTAACCTAATAGAACGACCGTAATCCTACACAAATCATAGCTTATTTTCAAGCTGCTAAATATACAAGCGTGTTACTAACCCGGCCAAGGAGTTCTACATATCTACTAGAAATTGTTACATAAATCAACAAAGAAGCTAATTAATATATAGTGAATTCCAAGCCCCTATACTGTTTAGTTTAGTACCCAGCCGCATCTCATTGCTGCGAAGGACCTAGGGAAACCTGACAAACATACCATCTTTCATGGTTTTGGGTGGCCTGGATTTGCTGATAGCTGCCGGTAACAGGCTGTTGAACGACAGTTACAGCTTGAGGTCCATGATAAACGTATTGGTTCGGTACCGGCTTCTGATGATGGTAGTGATCGAGACTTCTAGGAATTGGAGCTCGCCGGTGAACCTTCTCGGCCAGTTTCCGGCTGTATAGCTCATCTATCAAGGGAAACCCTTCTGAGGCAACCTTCTTAAGATGATCTATAGAACATGCCATTGTTTTTGTAGTATACAAGTTTCTTGCATGTATGGGAAGAGAGGCATGACACTATATATAATATAGGAGGTTTAGGATAGGGGAGAACCTCTAACCTCAAATTTCAAGGAAATAAAGATTTAAGGGAATTTCTTAGGGTTAAAAACAAAGGGAAAAGAGGGAGAAGTGGGGTTTCCCATTTATTCCTCCAACTTTCTGTGATTCCAATTCATGGGGAATTTTGTTTGGATGCTGCCCTTTGAGGAACAGAATTCATGGAGTGGGGTGAAAAAAATATTTTACTAAGTAGCAATGTTATGGTGAGAGGGAAATCTTCGAAAAGGCTGAAAATTTTTAAAATGTCGTCAGAAAGTGAAGACAATTTCGAAATTTTAATTAATTTTTTAAATTGTTATTTTTAACGACTTTTTAAAATTGTTCAGTCTTTTCGATAATTTTTTTGTTTGCTGTAACAACGTCGCTACTTGGTGAAATAATTTTTCGCCTATTTCATTTGAGATGTTTTTTTTCTTCTCTCAAGCAAGTTAACTTAGTTCATGATTAACATGAATTATAATGGAAATGAAATGCTTAGTCATTGGAAATTAAGTTTCTTAGCCACAAAGTGCCATGAGCCAAGTGGCAAAAAAGTAGATATGTGGGACTACCCTATGTATACTTATCCATGGGGAATTGGAGAAAAAAGGTGAAAGAAAAGAAAAGTAAAATTTATGTTGCTTTCAAATGATTATTTGTATTAATTTAACTTATAATGAGATTCTCTTTCGAAAATCTAATATTTCTATACATTTTGACTAATCAAGAATATGATTTGATCAATAAAGGGTACTTGGACTAATCAAGATAATAACTAGAAGTCTCAGAAATGGTCGGTTGTTTCAATCCTTTTCTCGACATTATTTTCTACTTAAATCCCTCCCCACCCAAAATAAAAAGGATCTAAACGTTTAAGTATACTCAAAGGCAAATTGAGCTAAATTTAATCAAAACATTAATAAGAAGATATTGAAATATTCAATGTTAGGTAATAAAAAGTAGTGTTTATTTGGATTTTGGATAGATATTTGAAAGAGTTGCCCAAAAAGATCCATAGAGCGAAAAGATTTTGGAAATGTTTGAAAATTATATAATTAAAAGTTCCAATTCCATTTGTAAAATTCAAAATTTTCATTAAATAGATTTGATAAAAAATATTTTATATATACATTTCTACTATTCTTAATATCTATTTAAAAATTTCATCTATTGCCTGTGGTGATTGGTTGATCGGTTTCGTTAAATTTGTTGATCGGCTCTGGATGCGAAATTATGGGATGTATACCATGGGCTCACGTGTGCTTGGCAATGCGGTTGGAGACAGGTTGTTGTTGAATCTGACTGCTCGAATGCCTTGCACCTTATTGATGATTCTCAGATTGATTTTAGAGGGTGTTCATTGTTGCTCCATATCAAGGAGCTACGTCAATGTAATTGGAGGGTGCAGTTTAAGTTTGTTGCGCGTTCGGGAAACCAAATTGCTGACCGAATGGCTAGGTTGCCTGCTGATTCGGACTTGCAAGTCCAATATTTCCACTCTCCCCCTGCTGAGGTTCATTCCCTGTTGCTGTTGGACATGGTCAATTTGAACTAGTTTGTTGCTTGCTTTGTTTGCCTTTCTTTGGCTGGTCTTTATGTTGTTTATGAGTTAATTTCTTTTGAACATTTTTAGTATAATCAGTTGTATTTTTTTTCTCCTTCTAGGTTTAATGAGGTACTGATTATACTTTCTATGTATAGTTTTCTTTTAATAAAATCATACTATTTTACCCAAAAAAAAGTTCATCTATTGCATCATAATAAAGGAAAAAAGTTTGATACACAGGCCGTGTAAACTTGGCCTGCTCGTTGAGTGCCCCTCACTGGCGACCTCGTTTTGGCTCGGTCCCTCCCGACAAGGTGAAAGCGTGGTTTGGTTGTAAAGGAGAGGCTTGTCCCTTCTCCCATTTTTCTTTCGCCTCGGACTGGTTTTTCCGGTGTCTTGTCTCTGGGATCCGGTTGCAGGTTTTCGGTTCTTGTTCTCGTTCGCGGTGGTGAAGCTCGTGGCTTCTTTTAGCGGGTGACCGTTAAAAAAAATGATGAAATTTATCAAAGATGAAATTTTTTGAACTTTCACAAAAAAATTTTATAACTACAATTTAAGTTTATATTTTAACGTTGTTTGTTGAACAACATACAATTTCTGTTGAAGCTACGACAATTACTAATTGTTTCACTGAAAAATTGGAAGATTTTCAATCATTTTCGTAGATATAGCCTGTAGAAAAGTTGGTCAAATTTTATTAAAAATGAAATCTCTCAAACTTCACAATTTTTTCGGAAGTTGCAATTAAAGTTACAATATAATGTCATTTGTCGGATGATCTATAATTGTAGCTATGAGAATCGTTGATGAGATCACTGAAAAACATTGAAGAAAATTTAACATTTTTTGTAGTTACGAAAAAAAATTGTGTAAGTATGTGAGGATTTATCTTTGACAAACTTCACCAACATTTTTTTAGCCAAGACAATTATAAACATTTTAACTTTTTAATGATTAGGGTGTGCATTATTCGGTTTTAACCGAAATAACTAATTTAACTAATTTTTTGTTAATTTTAGTCACTAAACTGTTATAAATTATAAAATAATCATTAAATTGTTTGATATAGTATAAATTGGTCAATAAACTTTATCAAATTAGCATAAAATGATCATTAAATTTATTGAATTATTACAAAATAGACATTAATTTTTTTTTTCAAAATCTATCAATAATTTATAACGTGCAATGAGTCAATGACTACTTTCTAATAATTCGATAAGTATAATGATTGTTTGTAACTTTTGAAAGTTCAGTGACTAAAAAGATCATTTTAGCATAGTTTAGTGACCATTTGTAAATTTATCCAAAATTTTATAACAAATTTCGGTTAATTTGAAAACCGACCAAAGTAATCAAACTTTTTCGGTTCGGTTAAAAAATATCGAAAAATCAATTCGATTAACAGTTAAAAGAATTGGTTAATGATTTTAGGTAGTTCAGTTCAAATATAAAATTTATAGTTAGTATTTAGAATTTGTTAATTAAACTTTTTTCGGTTCGATTTGGTTAGTTATCTGAACCAACGGAATGCACGTCCCTATCAATGACTAGGTTAATTTTTCTCATATTAACCTAATTTTTCTCGTAATCTTTCAGCTTTTCTTTATAAATTTTTCATTTTTTTTATCTCACTATAAATTCCATAGCCTAGCTTAGAACGTCCCCGACAATTGAGACAGATACAGGCATTATAAATGGTTAGGATATTTTCCATCACTGAAATAATATGCATGCTAATCAAGAATAATCGGATAAAAAAAGTAAAATTGGGATATAGGAAACTCACCGGCCTTCTTTTTCTTTTCTTTCCTGGTAAGAAAATATTCCTTTTTCCATACATTTTAGTAGTTAAGATATGCTAGACTCTATCCGAAATTGCAAGCAAACTTCCACTTTCAAACCCCAGTTTTCCCTATATATTGGGACCCTTTGTAACCATTTCCACAGCAAAACAAGCAAGCAATTCCGGTGGTCACAATTACCAGTTAATTCATGGCATACAATCAAGTTGATCATCTTCAAAAGGTTGCATTAGATGGCTTCGCCATTATAGACGAACCCTTCGGGCGAGCGTCGTCGCAAAGTCAGTTTCGTCGTCTTCGTCATCGGAAGCCTGTCCCAAACCAATATTGGTGTCGAGAACCTGATGAGCCTTCTCGTCCACCCGATAAACAGTGCCATGAAACGTGGTATTTCATACCTGTACCCCAAACTCCAAAGCAAGAAGGGGGTGTCATTAGCAGCAGGCAGGCAGCTGAAAATTATGGTGGGATACTATTTAAGGATTACGAAAGTAAACCTTGTCGCTGGGGTTATAATTACGATTAACTTCGTTGCCTTGGCCCTCTCTTTTCTCTTGCTTTTTATGTTATATAAGTGTCAGAAGTTAGACCTGCTAAGATAAGTATTTGTATGAATGTAAGACCTTGTAGCATACAAGAGATGAGAGTTTGCTTGTAAAATATTAAATTTATGCTTTAAGTTTAACTTGTATTTCGTTTTATGTGTGGTTGAATATTTGATGTATTGACTATGTGATATTTTATACATCAACAATAAATATATTTGATCAAGCATGAATTTAAAAAAAATAATTTTAAAATTTTATGATGGCACGTCATCATTTGATTCATTGATAATACATTAAATTGTACACCTTCAATATATTCCGTTTTATGTATGGTTGAATATTTTATATATCGATGATATATAATTCTTTGCACCAACAATGAATCATATAACGATATATTATCAATATCGAATTTAAATGGATTTAATTTTAAATTCTTTTACGATGACACATCATCATTTAATTTAACAATTATACATAAAATTATACACCTTCAATATATCAAATATTAATGCTTTATATTGGGAGTTAGATTTCTAATTATAATATAATTAAGCGTGCAATTTGTCGCTAATGTAGACACCAAATTTGTCCTAACTACTATAATCAGACCAGCATTTGTCACAACTTATACCGACGGTTGACAACCGTCGACAAAAGTTAGTTAACAATGGTGGATTAAACAATAGTTGGAGGTGCTTTCATTGACGGATGTTTCTGTCAATTGGCCAGGTGTATATTGACAATAATAACTGCCACTATATACCGTCACACCTTTATTCAGAGTTCTTTTGTCAGGTATTTTTTTTTTCTTGAAAGAATTTTGTCAGGTATTCCATTATATAGGTAATAGGTCTTTTGACAGTTTTGAGTCTATACAAACGAGATTTAAGCTTATACTGACGGTTTTGAGTCTAAACCATCAGAAATGCAAACCTTTTTTTTTGGTAGTGCCCTTTCCTTAGGTGGAAGGGCCCTTTTTGTGCGGAAAAATAAGTGGATTACTTTAGATTTCGTTAGGCGAAGTTGATAAAACAGAAATTTAGGTGAAAAAATAGCATTAGAAGAAGTTGGAAATTTCAACCTTCCCAAAACGAGCATTTAAGATCAAAATCAAACATAAAAATTCGATGAATAGACTTAGACGTAATGTATTCGATGAAACTTTTTCATTCGACAGCTAAAAACTCTTTCAAAAGTTGTGTAGAACAAACCCTTAGTAACCTTAGGGTGATACCTAACATTTAGGTTGGATGAAAATTTATTGACCCTTTTATTATGGGATAAACTTTGATATACAGACTGTGTAAAACTAATTTTACACAAGCCTGTGTATTTACACTATAAAAACTCAAATCCTAAATTTCTATCCCTAACCCTAAAAACTAAACCCTATACACTAAATTCTAAACCATACAACATAAACCCCTAAACTGTAAACTCTAAACTAAAATCTTAATCCCTAAAATTAAAAGGCATATGTGGATCAAATCTCCGGGCCTTGCCTCTTCGTCGGTGTTGTAGCTGAACCTAATTCACTAACTTTCGGTATTGCCTCTTCGTCGGTGTTGTAGCTAGACCAAATTCACTAACTCTTGATCCTGCTTCTTCGTCGGTGTTGTAGCCGGATCAACATTACTAACTTTAGACCATGCCTCTTCGTCGGTGTTGTAACTTGGTCAAAATTCACCAACTTTCAAGTTTTATCAATGTTGTAAGAAAAATAGAAAAAAACAAAAAAAATGAAAGAGAAACAAGAAAAAAAAGCAGGAAAAAAAAAGAAAAAAAGAGAGAAAGAAGAAGGAAAAAGTTGTCAGTTTTCTGATCTTGCCTCTTCGTCAGAGTTGTAGCTGGATCAGACATCAAAACTTTCATCTATCGGTCTTGCTTCCTCGTCAGTGTTGCAGCTGGATCGAATTTTGTAGACCCTGTCTCTTCGTCGGTGTTGCAGCTGGGTCGAACTCTCTTTAGGTATTAGCTTATTATTAATAATGTAGCAAACCGTACTCATTTTGCTTCCCCAACAAACAACCCCCCATTTTGAAGGTTTTGCTTCCCCAAGAGTGACAAGGTGGATCAACCAAGACAAGAAAGAAGACCTGCATCAAGGAGAAAGAAGATCTACTGAAGAAAGAAGACATACGTCAAGGGAAGATAACCAGCTAGACCAGATGAAACGGGTCATTTTTTAGTCTTTGCTTCGTTGCCGTTACACAACAACAAGCAAAGAAGGGCAACTGTAATGACCCGTAACCAAACCAAACTAAGCCCATTACCCTAACTAAACCCGTTTCCCAAACCCGGATCCAAGCCCCAATACTTGACCCGGATCCGACCCAAACCAACAAAAGACCCAAAAAAACCTAATCCCTAAAGTGGTAACCTAGCCGTCGCTGACCTCCTACGTCGCCGCCGCCGTCAAACTTCGCTGGCAACCAAAACAAACCCAAATTTGAATCCAGAAACCACAAAAAAATAACATAAATCAAACCTAACCTAACCCTAAACCAGCCCATACCCCTGCCACAACCATACCCCTGCCGAACCCATACCCACAAAATCTGGTCCCCCAGATCTGCAATCAACAAAAATTAATTATTTGTTTTGTTTGTAAAATTTCGGTTATAAAAACCAAATTAAAAGCAAATGAAAAGGGGGCGAGAGTTAGAAAATCAAAAAAATAGAGAGTAGAGGGGAAATTCGGGGTTCAAAAAATCTGAAGAAAAAGAAGAAAGTTTGTAAAAAATCTGAAATCAATACAAGTGAAGGGTAAATTTTTTTTCTATTGAAATCAAAGCTATCTTATTTTTTTATTTTATTTTCGAATCTAAAAAAAGAAGAGGGGAGGATCAGAAGTTTACCTTGCCGTTCAAACCCCCGCCGTTACGTCGAGCCGTTGATAAACGGCATGCAATGGCCGGCCGAGCGTGGGAGTGGCGCCGTCGCCGTTCGAGTTGAGAGAGAGCAGAGGGGAGTGTTTATAGAATTAGGTTTTTTATGTTTTGTTTCGAATTAAAATGAAAACCCTTTTATTTTTTAATCGCCCCTATAAAACGACACCGTTTTAGGTGTCAAATAAGGCTGAAAACGGCATCGTCTGGTGCAGCTCGACTCGCGGTGACCCGTTAACCCGGGGAGGATCCGCGTTTTTGGCAAATGGTCTAATTACATAAGAGGTCCTCCATCTCTTTTCTCGCTTTCACTCATGTCCAGGGGATAATCCCCCTTTTAATCCCTGGCCCTTCGTCCCGCCTCTATTTCCGTCCTATTTTCACTTTAATTTTCGAATCTTATTTTCTTTTTTATTTCAATTTGGTCACCTTCCATGCATTTTTAATTTTTAGTTTTCTATTTCTGTTTATTTTCGTTTTTCTCCTATATTTTGCATCCTCTTCAGCTAAGTCCATTAATGTGTATCATTCATGCCATATTTAATCTATGCATTTTTAATCATTAACATCTAGTTTCATGACATATTTTATATTGTTCCATGCAATTTAATATGATCTATGCATTCACATTAGCATTAGTATCATCATTGTCATTGTTATTATTATTATCATTGTTATTATTATCATATTTTATGTGTTAGATTAATATTTATGTTTGTATGTTTTAGAGTAGCAATTTATTTATGTCGGGTTTGTTTTTATGCGTTAGATTAGTATTTTATTATGTTAGTATTTATCTATATTTTTATCGTATTGTGTTTATTTATGGTTGTCATATTTTGAGTTACATAACGGATATATAAATATCAATGCGGTGCCTTTTATTCGAGCGTAAACGGGGTCAGTATCAGGCGTAGTGATATTGGTTGGGCGTTTACTCTCGAATAGCGGGGCTTTTAAAATTTACTCGCACATATAACCGAATTTTAATTTAATCGTCACTTTAATCCGAAAAAGTTTAATATTAATAAAGCGGTAATTATTAAAGTACCAATTTTGGGCGGTGTGGGGTGCTAATCCTTCCCCATCCGTAACCGACTCCCGAACCCATCAATTTTAAATATCTGATTTTTACAGTGTCCGACCTACTTAAGTGGCCGGTGGCGACTCAATTTTTAAATAAAACACGTGTTTTTATAAAATTCTACGCAGAAGACATTATTTTAAAAAAAAAATAAAAAAACACCTTCTTTTTAGCGAAAAAACATCGGTACACCTGGGTAACTAGTTTAACAGAGCCCCGCCATAGATTTGAGTTGCCTCAGTGCTAGTGATAACACGAGATTCTCTCGGATAATAAATCACCCCGTTTCTCGACCCCATCCACGGCTGCTGATAAGAAATTTCATAAGGATATTGAGGATGTGACGGAGGAGGAGGAGGAGCTCTTCCGTTCCCAAACACTTCCCGACGGTGGCCGCTTATATAATTCATCTAGCATGCGGAAGTCTTCACTGAAATCTTTAGGGAGGCGATCACTCCTATTGGGTACTCGGTAATGAAATGCCATTTTTGTTTTTACAAAGTAGTGGAATATGAAATCTTGTTAGCTTGATGCTAATTAGTGTCGAAGATTATCTCTATTTATAGGACAGCCCTTGGCTTCTTCTTCATCCTTGGCATCTTGCATCATAGATAATAGTGTGTTAAAAAGATCCATCTAGACGATGTAAACTATTTAATTTTTTATTGATCAGATTATTGAATTAATTGAGTTTAATCGTTAAAAATAATGTGTTTGTTAAATTTTAATCACGTTCTATAATTTATTAATGAGATGTTAAATCAATTGTTCAAAATAGTTGAACATATTCTCATTTTATAAGAGATTATTTTTGAGCTTTCACTCAAGGCTCTGAAAATGTCTGACACGGCTCTACTTATATCTAACATTAACCAGTGTTGAGTTGGCAGCATAATTTATTTTTGTCACTTTTGTAATTCAAGTGAAAGGGTAAAGCAATTTTATACCCAAATAATTGAGATTCGCGCGCACACACATGCATAATATACTCAAGTTTATGGAAAAGTAAATTCCTTTCTATCTTCTACTGAGCTTCTCTTTTTGAATGGATGTGGTTTCTGATCTAATATTCTTGGTGAGGAAGTGTTTTTTTTTTTCAATAAAGATAATGTAAAAGTAGTTGGTATGTGCTTTCTCTTTTCCATATTCTGTCTTTCCATTTGATTCTCTACAGAAATAAAGAACAAATATCTATATGTTTTGTAGTAATTGATAAAAAGGTTTTAGGTTTAATTATTTAAGCCACAATCTTCCTGGGACCTTCGTCCAACTTTGGAAGATATCCTTGTTTGTATATATATATATTACTCATCCTCTTGATTTTTATAGAACAACGGTCGCCATCGTCGGAGACTTAGGAGATTATAGAAGAACGGTTTTATCAAATGTATAATTCCGTGGCGAGATGCGTTAAAAAATCTTCATGAACAGAGTAATATCCTTATTCGTCCAAAACATCCCTCCGACCCTTCATTGGAGTGGATTGCGACAAGCATTTGGGAAGTATGGCGACGTTGTGGACTCTTTCATCGCCAGAAAGGTTGACAAATCAGGGACGCGTTATGGCTTTGTCCGATTCTTAAATAGGCGTGAGGCTGATAGGGCTATAGAATGTTTAAATGGGGTTAGGCTTTTTGGGTATAGGTTCTTTGTATCGGATGCGAAATATGGTGATGCTCCGGCGGCGTCTTGGCGAAAAAATGAAACAAACAAGACTTGAGGAAAGAATGAAACAATCAAGAGTAAAGAGCCTCTTTTCTATAGAGATGGTAAGCACATGCAGGGTGTTCCTCCTTGAAGCCAAGCCAGTAGACCTTCATTCCGTGATGTCGTGCTCAATCGAGGTGGCAAGGAGGTGAAAAGCGTTCAGGGTTTCGTCGAGGAGGATGCCTTAGGGTGCCTTAAAAGCTGCTTGATTGACACTATGGATTCTGTATGCAGTGTTACTAAAGTTGAAGAGAAGCTAAGTACTTGGGGGCTGGGAGATATCGTTGTTAAAAGATTGGGGGGCCGTTGTTTTTTACTGGAAATTAAGGATAAAGATCTTTATGTTACTTTAGAAGATTTGAAGTGGTCATATCTCAAAGAGATTTTCTCTTCTATCGAACCATGGTAGGAAACTTTCCATGTGCCTGAAAGAATTACATGGCTTCGTTTAACTGGGATTCCCCTTCAGTGTTGGAATCATGAAACCTTCTCGAGAATTGCAGGTAATTGGGGCAATCTGCTTTCGTTAGGGGAGAATGCTCGTCATTCGTTGGATGCGGAAGCTGTCACTTTGTTGGTGTCAACTAAATAGATCGAAAAGGTTGATGAAGTCATAAAACTGGTTGTGGGAAAAGAGTCGTTTCTGATTCAGGTTGAAGATACAGGGATTCGCGATCTTGTTAGGCCTTCAAAGGTCTCGATGAAATCTGGCCCTTCTGCTCAGAAAGATGATGCGAAATCACCGATGAGTACTTCTGAAGCGTCATCGGATTCCTTCCGGCGTGGCCAGCAGTTGATTGCTTCTAACTTGGAAGCAGTCCTTGAAGATGAATCGGTGCTAGTTTGCTGCATGGGAAAGGGATCTTTTGGCGGCGACTTTCAATTCCCGAAGAAGATGGGTAATTCTGTCGGTGTGGCTGTTTTTTGTTTTTATGATTCTACAATTAACTTCATGCAATGTTATGCCTCCTGTAACGTTGTGTACCATTAATTATGTATATTAAATTAATTATTTTAATTAATTTTAAAGTTATAAGTATTGAAAACATTATTATTTTTTTTTAAATAAAATTTAAAAAACAAATTTTATATTATTTTTTAGATTTTTTCTTTTTGGGTAAAATACTGAAATAATAACTGAACTTTAGTAATTATTCAATTTGATAACTAAACTTTCAATAGCTTCAATGTTACCATTGAACTTTTTAGTTTTACTCCAAATTGGTCATTAACCCGTTAACAGAAGTTAAAAGGGTGATGTAGCAGTTAAAATATTTTATATAATAACGCATTTAGTCATCTATATTTGCACATGCAAACAATTTTGTCCTATTTCAATAATAATAATAATAATACATTTAACCCTCGTTATTTATACATTATTTAAATTTAGGACTATTTTTATTAAAAATAATTTAACCCTAAACTACTAAACCTTAAGTCTTAAACTCTAACACTTAAACACTAAACCTTAAAACTGAAACTGTAAACCCCTAAACCAAATTTACGTGGACAAAACTTGTTAAAAGAATTCCAAAACAATGTTAATTAGTAGAATATGCTTTTCAAGTAATTTTACAATGTGTCAACCAACAATTTTTATGTTATTTTTTCATATTTTTTGGATAAAGTACACAAATGCTTTCAATTTGGTTACTAAAGAAATCCAAAACCAGTCTCCTGAGCTTTCTCGGATCTCCATTCCAACCTTCACTTAAATTCAAACCGTGAATGACTCTTTATTTTGCTCTGATTTTCACTGTCCGTTGAAATAGAGAAGTATTTGGATCACCCTCCTTCAACCATGCCATTCTAGATTTTTGTCTCCACAATGATCCCGTTGTTAGCTTTGCATTTTTTTAAGATCTTCTTAGCTCGAAAGATTCAACTCGCTAAAGTCTCCCATAGGATCCAGTGCATCGAATCTCATTTCCAGCGCTACAACTCATTTGATAAAACCTTCACAAGAAACTGAGTCCCATTGTTTAAGAGCAGCTTTGGTTCTTTTTACATTAAGAGCAATTCCCGGACCTTCTTCCAACCACATATATACCTCCTATATAAACTTTAAGTTCAATTAGAAAACTTGATTCACATTAAACTTAATACATATCATATGAAGTTAAATAAACCTAATTATGATCCTTTTAACTGTTGTTAATGAGTAAGTGACCAATTTGAAGCAAAATTAATAGTAACATTAAAGTATTTAAAAGTTTAGTTACCAAATTAAATAATTTACTAAAGTTCAGTTACCATTTGTTTATTTTACCCAAAAAATAAAAAAATCTAAAACGTTAATATAAATTTTTTAGATTTTATTCTAAAAAACAATAATAATATTTTTAATTCTTATAATTTTAAAAGTAATTAAAATAATTAATGTTATATAATTGTACACACAATTAATGGTTTTCCAAGAATGTTGGCTTTAAGCTGACTTTTTCGAGGCAAATTATGGGGATTCGGGGCAACTTGAATCTCTTAATATTCTGCATAATATTAAGAAGGTGGGCCAGGGCGTGTCTTCATCTCAAGGTGGTCCTTATCAAGTTTTTAATGGGCCAGCTAAATTTGTCTCCAAGGAGAATTTGGTCGAGACAATTTCTCATTATCAAGTTGGTAATTTGGTCCTCAACCATTTGCATTTGATGAGTTTTAAAAATATAGAGCTCGATCACGGTACAGATCTCGAATCAGAATCCGAACATGATATTTCTAAAGAGCAAGTAGTGTCGGGTAATTGGGCCGAAAATGTTGATATACTACACAACAAACCAATTGGAATTCCAAGTGAGTTTGGGTTAGATGATAGGGGGGCTCGTGTTCCCCTGTTGTGTCGTTAGCTCGGGGGGCATCGGATTTATTTCTTTCAAAATTTCACCACCCCCCTAAAGAAAAACAAAAAAGTATGATTTTTTAGCCGAATATCAGGAGAGAGACATGACAAAAACAGGGGAAAAAAAAGATCGGGCTTTAAAAAAGAAGAAACAAGAGGCGGCGGTGAAAAATTCAGAATTAGGCGATAGATTTTTTTTCGAACGCAGACCTACAAACTAGACGGGATTACGCTACTAAAGAGGCCAAAAAGGTTATTGAAATGGAATCAAATTTTGGAGTGCAGTTCATTGGATCGGAGGAAGAGATAATCCGGGATATCGTCGAGTTAGAGATGAATGATTATGCGTCTCAAGGTAGCAAATCCTTTTGATATCTTTCGACTTGAAATTGGAGCGTGTTATCTTGCTGTGGCTTGTTGAGTTTCTTGGAGCTTGGCTTGTAGGTGTCTTATTTCTTTAGGAGTTCTTGGCAGAGTGTGTATTGGTTGGAACTTTTTTCTAATCTCTGGTGTATACTTACTTTTTTTTGTTATACTCTTTTTCTCTATTTAAATTTAGAATTTTTTTTAATAAAATACACATTTGGGTGATTTTTTATAAAATTTATATCAATAAAATTAATTTGCTGAGCAAAAAAACATACACTTCGAGTTAGGGTTAATATAAAGTCGAATAACTCATAAATTGTATTAAGTCACAATCCTTATTATTTTTTTACAATTAAAAAATTTCTCTTCTGCTATCTATGATTTTTTTCAAAAGAAATTTTCACATAAATTTTAGTGTTTTCTTATATTTATGCGATCATTTATTTTTCAACAATATTAATTCCAAATGCCTAGCCGTATGGAAAGCTTCTAACAGATCACGAGGCTTTGAACCGTTTAAGTTGTCCTGAATCAACAATTTAATATCATGTCTAAAGTCGTTAAGTCTGTAAGCAAATTGGAAGTGAGATTATATAAGTGATGAGGTGTAGGGTCTAATGGGGCTTATGTTTCTAGAAGCAACACTAGAAAGTCCTCCACGATTGAACTTTCCATAGGCCCAAATATACCTAATGGATTATTCTTAATGTTTAAGAAATATTAGAAAAATATTTTATATTAGATTCAAAATATATATACATAATATTAACCAACAAGGCTGGTCTAAGTGATAAATAGCTTGATATCGTTTAAGCTTGTTTTAGGTTTGTTTTGTGTATGCAAAAAATCTCCGCTTGGAGATTTACTCACCCTGGTGTGTGACAAGGGCCAATCCGAATTAATTAGGGCATATATATATATATAAGAGAAATACTTTGATACACAAACTTGTGTAAACTTTAGTTTATACAAGTCTTTTATTTTTAGAGTCTAAGGGTTTAGGTTATAAGGTTTATAATTTAGGATTTATGATTAGTATTTAAATTTTAGGGTTTAGGAATTTATGTTTTGAAATTTATAATTTTTTTTGAAATCAACGAAATTTTATAGATTTAATCATTGATGGCATCAGCTGTTACAGAAGCTCAGATACACTCCGAATAATCCATATTAAATTGGGCCTCATTAACATCAACTAGAGCCCACTGAGCTAAAGTGTGAGCAACTACGTTACACAAACAACTAACATAACGAAAACTCATCCTATTATTCTGCCTAAGGAGCTGTCCAACTGCACTCGCAACGTCGACAAATCCAGGATCGGGTTGGCCAGGCGATTAAGAATATCAATGGCGTCCCCCTCTATCATGGCGTCCAGCCAGCCATTGTCAAACGCTAACTGTATGCCAGCAAGGAAAGCACATACCTCGGTTGTAGCTGCATTGTGTAATCCGTGCATGAAGGGTTGTGTAATTTTTTTATATAATTTGTGTATCAAAATATAACTCTGAAATAAATAACAATCAAATGCCAACTGAATTTCAGAATCATGTCTAGACCCGATTTGAATACTGAACTCGACGAATATTTTGTGCCATAGACAACTTTAATCGAAAGTCAAGTAAAAGCATTTAAGCAATCATATGTTAAATCCTTAATTAGCACAATAATGGTTTCTTCATTAATACTATAACACTTTTTTCCAATTGTACTTTCAATCCCTTTAATATTGAGACCGTTGGGTCCAAAATTTAGGCATACACTTGCATACATGTGAAAGATGAGGTTGCCTGTCCTCATAATTTGCCATGACTTCTTTATTGATATTTTTGAGACATTATTGTCTTCTTTTTTCTTTTGGACCCATGAAATCGCTTTCGAAAACCTAATTAGTTGGTAGTTATTGAATATAATTGAAGAGAAATGATTCGAAGCTAGTCATAGGTTATCATCAACGCTAAATCTTTTTGTTCAAGACTTTAAGTTATGTATTTTGACCCGGAATTTTCTAATTCAAACTCGAAAGATTCGTTAAACCAGCATCGACAACTCTTGGTCCTTTATATATTGTCGTTGATACAATATATAAAATGACGTAGATTGAGTATGCTTAAATGTTTAATATCTTTTAATTTATAAATAAAAAATATAGGTAATAAAAATATTACACCGAATGTTAAAAATAATTGAAGTCACTTTAGTATTAAAACAACTTATTAATACATTCATTTTTAATGTATTTGGTAACTTTTGGTAATTTTAAGTTTTAAAGTCGTAAAGTTAGAAAATGATAAAATCACATTCTTACTCCCGTAAATGATGCCATTTTATTTTTTTAATTTATAAAAGTATAAGTTAAAATAATAATAAAATTATATTTTAATCCTTCATTTTTTTGGGAAAAAAGTATACAAACATCCCTAAGATTTTATAGAAATTTCACTTACCCACATAGTTTAACGATGTCCATTTACTCCCAAGGTTTAATGAAAATACACTGGCCCCCTCTATTTAAATCCAAAGACAATTATACCCTTGTTATTAAATTATAGTTTCCATTTATACAAAATAATTTAACTACATTAAAATTATACAAAGACAATTAGTTATCTATATAGTTTCCATTTATTTTTTCTTTTCGATTACAAAATAACGAGTATTTAACAACATTAAAATTACATTAAAAACTTTGAAATGAATCATTATTTTTTTAAAAAATTTAACTTTATTATATGCTAATTAAAATATCACAATTTTTTCAAAACTTTTTTAAACATTGAACTTAAATATTTATTTAATTAAATTTCCCAAAAAGTATTTAAAACTACATAATTCATATTTTTCTTTCAGAGATGAGAAAACTACGAATATGCGTTTAAAATAAAAAAGAATAGTAAAGAATTACTTTATTATTGATAGTCATTACTTTAATCGACTAATAGGACTAAATTAGTAATTTGTGAAAAGTACTTTGTAGTCATTTCCACTAGTTAAAGCCTAAATTAGTATTCTTATTAGGGTAAACTACCGTAATGCTCACTTACGTTTGAGTTGTGTATACTTTTGCTCACTGATTTTAAAAATTGAACTTTATGCTCATTTACGTTTTTAGGGTGTAAACTTATCCTCACTGAAACGTTTTTCACCGTTAACATTTAACGGAAAGCTGATTTGACAGATTAAAGGTTAATTAATAAAAGGCTTAATACCCAAATAGGCGCCCAAACTATGCTTGTGGATCACTTGTGGTGCCTAAACTATTTTTACCTCTAAATAGGTGCTTAAAGTTTCAATTTTGGTCATTTTAGGTGCCTAACCATTAACTACCGTTATTTTTATTAAGAAAAATATTTTTTTATTTAATTTATTTTTTAACTTGATTTTTTTTATGAAAAACCCTAAATTTCTCAAAACTCACAAAATAACCCCAAATTCAAAATCCCTAACTTCTCCAACCGAATTCACTATCGATGGTTACGCCGCCGCCCCTATATCCGCCGCTGAACTACCAAGATCGTTTCCCCCAACCACCCATCGCCAGTAGGTGTGTCGATCGGCTTCCTAATGTCGAAAAGAAGCCAAAATCGCGAAAGGAAGTCGTCGGCACACCTACCGTCGATTATCGGCGATGAGTGGTTGGGGGAAACGGTCGTGATGGTCCGACGGCGATAGTTGTGGTCTCCGGTGAGGTAGTAAACGGCGACATCAATGGTAATTTGGGGATTAGGGGTTTTGGGTTAGGGATTTGGGACTATTTTGTAAATATTTAAAACTGTCAATTTTGTTAGAAAATTGAATTTTGAATTTTATTTAAAAATTAATTAAAAGAAATTAAAAATTAAGAACATGCCACTTGTCACAGTTTAATAGGCTAACAGATTTTTATTAACGATTAAGCACCTAAAATGACCAAAATTTTAGAGCTAAAAATAGTTTAGGCACCAAAAGTGATCTACAAGCATAGTTTGGGCACCTATTTGGGTATTAAGCATTTTATTAATTAACATTTAATCTGCCAAATCTGCAACGTTTCAGTGAGGATAAATTTACACCCCGAAAACGTAAATGAGCATAAAGTTTAATTTTTAAAATCAGTGAGTAAAAGTGTACACAACACACCCGTTAGTGAGCATTACGGTAGTTTACCCTTCTTATTATGCTATCTAAAAGTCTCTTTGTATACAATTTACATTACTAATCATTTGTGTATTTCATCCACTCATTTTTTGTTCGGTCCTCATTTTGTTTAGCAATATATGTATGAGAATTGATAGGTAGAACAATTGAATCGACTCTTATAAACCCTATTATAACATTTCTCTTAATACTTTATCGACAATTGAGGCATTTATGGTTACATTAATCGGAGATACACAAAATTTATTAAAATATAAAAAGAAAGAAAGAAAAAGAAAGAAAGAACAAAATAATTTCATATCAAAATTAATATCTAAAATTGATTTAAAATTACATCTAAAATATTTAACATGTATTTGCATAATAAATTGTTAGACAATAAAAAAGAAAAAATATTTTTCAAAAAAAAAACTTATATATACTACTTAAAAACATGTTTAACATATACATATACTAGAATATAATGCATATATAATTTTTAAAATTTAGTAATAATTAAATAATTCTATAATTAACTAAATTATTTTTATTTTAATTGAAAATTGTGTAATAAAAATGACTGAAGAGTCAAGGTCATATTAGCTTTTCTCTAATCTATTTTGGTGGCTCTATTTTGGTGGCTCAAGTCTAGTTGTATTTTTGTTCTTGATGTCGGCGTGGATGCGAAGTTTGTTTCGTTGATGTTCTTTCATGCTCATTTTGTTTCGTGGAATCTGTAATCACTCATTTTTACCTGTAAATACATATTAGTGTTGCATGTATACATATTATATTATATGTTTATTATTTGCATGAGTGTTACTAATATATATATAAGGTGTGGTGTGTGCATGTATATTATAAGCTATGTATGTATACGTATTAATGGTGTATGTGTGTCGCGTATGTATCTATAGAGTACGAGCGTATTTGTTTAATGTATATAGATGTTATGTTAATTATGTGTATGATTATATGTACGTATGTTAGTATGTTATATTAATTAATGTTTGCATAAGTATATACGTTTGTATTATCGTATGGGTATTGTAATTATACTATTACTAATATTATTGGACTAATATATAAAATGAAATCCAAAAAATATATATTAAACCAAATAAATAAATTACAGTCCAAGTCCAATTACAAATAATTACAAGGCCGGTTGGCCCAAATCCAAACCCTATCTAATTACAATTATTGTTGGTGCGGTGATCGTGGGACGTTGGATCAAGATCGATCCAACGGCCACGATCCAACCAAGGAACAAAAATATCGCCGGCCGGCGTGCACATCACGTATGGACCGTTCGAGTGCCCGCGCGCGGACGCTTTGATATCCCACGCGTGCGTGAGCCCCACGCGCTCGACCCCTCATTCGCCGAGCTCCACGTGGCGCGATGCGGAGCCGTTTCACCAAATCGAGGCTTCATCCGGGCCGTTCATCCTTCAAGCCATCTCGACCGTTAGATCAGATCGATCTAACGCCGAGAACATCTCCGCCGCAGCGAACCCCCACACCGCCACCATGCTGCACCATGCCGACCTTCAACCACCGCGCTCAGAACATGTCAAAACACGACAAGAAAAGAAATGTTAGTTAGCAGTCCAGATCTGAAAAAGCAAATAATATGCAACTTGCACCAAAACCAAAGACAGGCATATATATGTACGAAACAAATATTTTGTAACAGAGAGAGTTGTAACAGACAAGAACAGAGAGTTGTAATCGAAAGAACAAGTTGTAATCGAACCAGTCAAGTTACAATCGAAATACAAAAAGTCAGTCTAGTGGTAAATACTCGTTTCCCCTTTTTATTTTTTTGCATGCATCACAAAAGAGAGGTAAAAAAAAGAGAGAGAGTTATCTTACCGTCGCCGTCTGTGGGTCTCCCCTCACCAGTGACAAGCCTTGTCGGCTTCCCCAAGCCAGATACGGTGAACTGAAAGGAGTGGGAGACCCCTTGTAGTTTCGTTTTGGGTTAAAAAAATGGGTTTTTCGTTTCGTATTTCCTAGATCTAGGGCAGATGGAGGCTTTTCCTCTGAATCCAACCTTGGATTCATGTCGAGGGTGACATGCGGGTTATTTTGGTAGGTTCATTGAGGCTCGCCGGATTCTAGGTTTCAGGGGAGAGTTGAGAGAAAATGAAGAACATAAGGTTATTACAAATCTGAAAAATAAAACAAAATGGGGGAAAATTGGTTTCGGCCTAAAAGAGGGGTTTATATAGTTATTATTATTTCGTTAAATGGGGAAATTACATACTAAATCCCCCTGCATTTCCAATATTTTCACTTATGTCTCGCCGCATGGTATATTTACAACTCTGGTCCCCCTTGTATTTCAAAATCTTGCAATCAAATCCCTAAATTACATCAAATCAGTTTTTAAATGGTAAAATTACCCTTTTAACCATCCCGCGTTTTTGAACTTTTCATTTCGGGTATGCCCCTTGGTCCAATTACAGTTTTGATCCTTTTAGGTTTTGTTTATTTCGCATTTTCGTCCTTAAATTACATATTATTGTTCTTTAATTTCTGCCACTGACTTTTATTTTTTTTCATTTCAGTCTTGTTTCCATGTAAATATTCATGTTCGTATTATAATCGTATATGTTAATGTAGTCTTTTGTCTTATTTTATATCCCTCGTATATGTCATGTATTTTTATGTTTACATGTATATGTGTATTAAGTTTATGATAGTTATGTATCTTTTTTGTTCGGTTATTCATATTAAGCATGTTATGTTCTAGTTGATTCGTACATGGTATATTTTGTATTTTTGTATGTGTGTATGTTCTCTTGTTTTTTTTAGGTTACATGTTAGCATATTTACCCCTTTTTTATGTATAATATATTGTCCCATATATTTTGAAATATGTTTTATTACTAGTATGTATGTTTTCTTGAAATATATGTTCGTCTACACACGTATTTACTCATGTCTTGTTATTGTGACATGTTAAATTTGCTTTTATCTACTGTTAAGCTTGTTATGTATATGTATGTTTTAGATTAATATTTTATTACATTAGTATTCTGTTATGTGAATATTTACTGTCTTTAAATTACCTGTCATGCTTTATATTTTTGCCACTAAGATTACATATCGAGATATAAATTGTTAATGCGGTGCCCTTTTATCCGAGCGTAAACGGGGCCGATGATCAAAAGCGTAGTGATAGTGGTTGGCGTTTATTCTCGGATAACGGGCCCTTAAAATTTATTCGCAATTATGACCAAATTTTAAAATAATCGTTGTTTAGCAATATATGTATGAGAATTGATAGGTAGAACAATTGAATCGACTCTTATAAACCCTATTATAACATTTCTCTTAATACTTTATCGACAATTGAGGCATTTATGGTTACATTAATCGGAGATACACAAAATTTATTAAAATATAAAAAGAAAGAAAGAAAAAGAAAGAAAGAACAAAATAATTTCATATCAAAATTAATATCTAAAATTGATTTAAAATTACATCTAAAATATTTAACATGTATTTGCATAATAAATTGTTAGACAATAAAAAAGAAAAAATATTTTTCAAAAAAAAAACTTATATATACTACTTAAAAACATGTTTAACATATACATATACTAGAATATAATGCATATATAATTTTTAAAATTTAGTAATAATTAAATAATTCTATAATTAACTAAATTATTTTTATTTTAATTGAAAATTGTGTAATAAAAATGACTGAAGAGTCAAGGTCATATTAGCTTTTCTCTAATCTATTTTGGTGGCTCTATTTTGGTGGCTCAAGTCTAGTTGTATTTTTGTTCTTGATGTCGGCGTGGATGCTAAGTTTGTTTCGTTGATGTTCTTTCATGCTCATTTTGTTTCGTGGAATCAGTAATCACTCATTTTTACTGTAAATACATATTAGTGTTGCATGTATACATATTATATTATATGTTTATTATTTGCATGAGTGTTACTAATATATATATAAGGTGTGGTGTGTGCATGTATATTATAAGCTATGTATGTATACGTATTAATGGTGTATGTGTGTCGCGTATGTATCTATAGAGTACGAGCGTATTTGTTTAATGTATATAGATGTTATGTTAATTATGTGTATGATTATATGTACGTATGTTAGTATGTTATATTAATTAATGTTTGCATAAGTATATACGTTTGTATTATCGTATGGGTATTGTAATTATACTATTACTAATATTATTGGACTAATATATAAAATGAAATCCAAAAAATATATATTAAACCAAATAAATAAATTACAGTCCAAGTCCAATTACAAATAATTACAAGGCCCGGTTGGCCCAAATCCAAACCCTATCTAATTACAATTATTGTTGGTGCAGGTGACTGTGGGACGTTGGATCAAGATCTGATCCAACGGCCACGATCCAACCAAGGAACAAAATATCTGCCAGCCGCGTGCACATCACGTATGGACCGTTCGAGTGCCACGCGCGGACGCTTTGATATCCCACGCGTGCGTGAGCCCCACGCGCTCTGACCCCTCGACTGCTGAGCTCCACGTGGCACGGTCTGGAGCCGTTTCACCAAATCGAGGCTTCATCTGGGCCGTTCATCCTTCAAGCCATCTCGACCGTTAGATCAGATCTGATCTAACGGCCGAGAACACGTCTGGCCGCAGGCAGAACCCCCACACCGCCACCATGCTGCACCATGCCGACCTTCAACCACCGCGCTCAGAACATGTCAAAACACGACAAGAAAAGAAATGTTAGTTAGCAGTCCAGATCTGAAAAAGCAAATAATATGCAACTTGCACCAAAACCAAAGACAGGCATATATATGTACGAAACAAATATTTTGTAACAGAGAGAGTTGTAACAGACAAGAACAGAGAGTTGTAATCGAAAGAACAAGTTGTAATCGAACCAGTCAAGTTACAATCGAAATACAAAAAGTCAGTCTAGTGGTAAATACTCGTTTCCCCTTTTTATTTTTTTGCATGCATCACAAAAGAGAGGTAAAAAAAAGAGAGAGAGTTATCTTACCGTCGCCGTCTGTGGGTCTCCCCTCACCAGTGACAAGCCTTGTCGGCTTCCCCAAGCCAGATACGGTGAACTGAAAGGAGTGGGAGACCCCTTGTAGTTTCGTTTTGGGTTAAAAAAAATGGGTTTTTTTCGTTTCGTATTTCCTAGATCTAGGGCAGATGGAGGCTTTTCCTCTGAATCCAACCTTGGATTCATGTCGAGGGTGACATGCGGGTTATTTTGGTAGGTTCATTGAGGCTCGCCGGATTCTAGGTTTCAGGGGAGAGTTGAGAGAAAATGAAGAACATAAGGTTATTACAAATCTGAAAAATAAAACAAAATGGGGGAAAATTGGTTTCGGCCTAAAAGAGGGGTTTATATAGTTATTATTATTTCGTTAAATGGGGAAATTACATACTAAATCCCCCTGCATTTCCAATATTTTCACTTATGTCTCGCCGCATGGTATATTTACAACTCTGGTCCCCCTTGTATTTCAAAATCTTGCAATCAAATCCCTAAATTACATCAAATCAGTTTTTAAATGGTAAAATTACCCTTTTAACCATCCCGCGTTTTGAACTTTTCATTTGGGTATGCCCCTTGGTCCAATTCTGATTTTGATCCTTTTAGGTTTTGTTTATTTCGCATTTTCGTCCTTAAATTACATATTATTGTTCTTTAATTTTCGCCATTGACTTTTATTTTTTTCATTTCAGTCTTGTTTCCATGTAAATATTCATGTTCGTATTATAATCGTATATGTTAATGTAGTCTTTTGTCTTATTTTATATCCCTCGTATATGTCATGTATTTTTATGTTTACATGTATATGTGTATTAAGTTTATGATAGTTATGTATCTTTTTGTTCGGTTATTCATATTAAGCATGTTATGTTCTAGTTGATTCGTACATGGTATATTTTGTATTTTTGTATGTGTGTATGTTCTCTTGTTTTTTTTAGGTTACATGTTAGCATATTTACCCCTTTTTTATGTATAATATATTGTCCCATATATTTTGAAATATGTTTTATTACTAGTATGTATGTTTTCTTGAAATATATGTTCGTCTACACACGTATTTACTCATGTCTTGTTATTGTGACATGTTAAATTTGCTTTTATCTACTGTTAAGCTTGTTATGTATATGTATGTTTTAGATTAATATTTTATTACATTAGTATTCTGTTATGTGAATATTTACTGTCTTTAAATTACCTGTCATGCTTTATATTTTTGCCACTAAGATTACATATCGAGATATAAATTGTTAATGCGGTGCCCTTTTATCCGAGCGTAAACGGGGCCAGTATCAGGCGTAGTGATAGTGGTTGGGCGTTTATTCTCGGATAACGGGGCCCTTAAAATTTATTCGCAATTATGACCAAATTTTAAAATAATCGTCACTTTAATCCGGAAAATCCAATATTAATAAAGCGGTAGTTATTAAAGTACCAATTTTGGGCGGTGTGGGGGTGCTAATCCTTCCCCATCCGTAACCGACTCTCGAACCCAATATTTCTTGAATCTCTGGTTTTACGGGCCGGTGGCGACTCCAATTTTCAATAAAATGCGGGTTTTATAAAAACTCCACGCGGAAGAAAATATTTTCCAAAAAACACCACGTTTTTTTAGCGATAAGAAAAAAAGACATCGCTACAGAATCTTTGGTAACTTTTATGCTGGTTGCAATGTGAAAGGCTATTGGATTTGGGGAAGGGCTATTCGGTGCTTCTTGAGCTTTTTTGGAGTGAAGGTTATCGATGTTGGTACAAAGAGGTTGAAGTTTCAGCTTCTTTTGATCGGTCTTTATTTTCTACAGGAAGCGTTTTTGGAAGGTTAGAGGGTGTAGATGAATTTCGTAATGGCACAAACCAAAAGTTCGGATTAGTTTAGGTCTCGTTTAGCAATGTTTATTAAACGAATTTTTGAGTGCCAACCGCCGAAATTTAGGTAAACAAGTATATTAAAAGAGCGTTTATACCGTTTTTCTCTCAAAATTTTCTTTTAAACGGGCGTTTCTCGCCGCACTAAATTTCAGCTTCTGCCCTCAAACGAGCGTTTGATTAGAATTGGCGTTTTTCCAGCCCTGGTGAACGGGACCTTAGTAGTGACAGGTTGCTATCTGTTAGGGGGTAGCATAGTAGAGTTCGGGTGTTTTTGTTTGATGGGAAGGACATGATTTATTTGCCTTTTATTTTTTGTTGCGTGTCGACTTCGTTCTTAGTGTGTTTTCTTTTTTACTTGTGTTATATTTTTTTCTCCAATTAAACTTAGATAAACTTTTAATGAGACACACAACGTAAAATTTGGAGTTGTATGTTTCTCTTTTTTAATAAAATTTTATTTGTCGAACAATTTTTTTTTGTCTTTTTGCATTTTTTTTCAATTTGATCCCATATCAGCTTTATTGTTATTTTTCTTCATTTTGTCATTTATTTGTTGCATTGTATACTTGTTATTATTAGAATTTTATTTTATTATCATAAAACACCACTATTATTTTCTCAAAAGTATATTTTTAATATAATTATTATTATATAATATTTTTGTTTTTTATTTTATTATATTTATTGTTACTCTTTTTTATAAATTGAATCAAGTTTTAAAGTGAAATTTTGAGCCAAGGTATCCACCGATAGCAATGACTAATCCTCTCGCCTCGGGTGCTCTCACTAAAAGGTGAACAATTTACAATGAAATGTACTATATTCCTATTGGTAAGAATTGAACTCCTGACGTCATAGTTAAAGGATAAGGTGAGCAACCATCACACCACATCTCATGATTACCAATAATAAATTTTGATAGTTTATTAAATTTACATTTAATCTACTTGTATTTATATTTATGACTCATCAATAAAATACTAAATTTAAATTCCTAAATCTATTCGGTCTTCCTTGATCCACTGCCACTATATGTTGGAATTTGGGAATAACAAATATTAAACTATTTACATACGAACAGTAAAAAAAATAGAGTAAACTACATCAGTGACCACCGAACTAATTGGGATATTTATTTTGACCACCGAACTATCAAAATCGTCAATCAAACCACCAAACTTATTAAATTAACTATTTTGACCACGGACCTCCTGAGAAAAACACTCATGCCATTACTACTGCGTCAAACCATTTGTATTGATACAAGTTACACCCTTATATATATATATATATATATATCTTATAATACTGTAATTGTTAGGGAAAAAGAAGTAAAATGATTGAGAGGGGATTCGAACTTAGGTCATTTGGGATTTGTAAAAATATACAAACTGCTAAATAAATTTAATTTTTTTAGTAGAAAATTAAAAGTATTTTGAATATATTTAAAGTATAATTAAAGCAAGATTTAAAATGAAAACAAATTTATGATTTTTATATTTTTAGATTAAATTGAATACTTTTTTTCACATTTAGTTTAAATTAAAGTTAAAATAAATTCTCCAATCGGGTGATGACACGTGTCGTCATTCTATTGGATGATTAATTTAATTAAAATTAGGACCAAATTGAAATTATAGGTAAATAATAGGGACTAAATGTAATTTTACAAATTTTTGTTAACTGCCACGTTACCCCTTCGTTACCCATCCATTAATTTTTTAACGGCGGTGGTAAAAATAAGTCAATTTAATAAATTTGGTGGTCTAATTGATGATTTTTAATAGTTCGGTGGTCAAAATAGGTATCCCCAATTAGTTCGGTGGTCACTGGTGTAATTTACCCAAAAAAAATTATAACCAATATTGATCTTGCCTCCATAGTTGACGGAAACTAAAGATATCTAACTTCTAAGATATCTAATATCTGGTCGTCATATAGGAGCTTAACTACTCTCAAATGGAACGAAGTTGGATTCATCCCATACCAGAGAATTTCTTCACCATTTTTTTGTTTAATTATAGATATCTGACTTATTAGTCGACTAATTAGGATAAAATTTTGTAGAGATTTAATATGGGGCGATCCTCTCAACCCAGTTTTCTCCATTCACAACAGAAAATTTTAAATCCTTGACTTTGTTTAAAGGACCTAGCGCTATGGGTGTTCATGGTTAACCAAAACACTACAACAATTAACCTGTAAGTTATGTTTTTAGTGCAATTAGACGATAATATTTAAAGATAACATGTTCTAATTATACTAATAATAAAACCTACAAATTAACCGTGGTAGTATTTTAATTTTACATCTATTTATTTCATTCACCAAAATCTCATTATTTTTTTTTACATTCGAAAAATCTCGACTAACGTAAACAAAAAGGTATTGAAGTGCTATATCTAATAAGAAAAAGTCAAGCTCAAAGGGCCACCCACCATGGATCTTATTGCCCCCTAAGATTCACAAAATCTATGGATTCTTTTGACTTGCATTTCCCATTGCACCAGAAGAAAGTAAAAAAAAAAAACCCAAAAATCCAGTCTTTTGGACGATCTATATAACATTTTTCTAGACATCTCAAAATCTTTGCTTTTTCTCTCTTTGGTTTGTAAATGGTGCTTTTCGACCTAAAAGAGATTGTGCAACCAATACAACCAACATACATAAAGTGGGGGCAGTGAAGAAATGCAATGGTATAGCCCCCAATTTGTCAACTTTGAGCTTTTAGACTGAAACAGTGAGATCTTTTATCTCTTTAGTATTTTATTATTTAACTATTAGTATCCGACTTATTAGCTGACTAATTCAGTCCAAGTTTTACATGAGTGACCCTCTTAACTTGATTGTCTTTATTCACAACGTCAATATTTGAATCTCCGACCTTTTGCTTTTCCCTTGTTTGAGTTCGTGCATACAATGAGGAAAGAAATATAAAGATCAGACGATATGTCCTCCCTACACGACCAAAGACACGACAAAGGCTTTAAATTTCGGAGATGTGACAGTTTGATACGTTTATGTCCTAACCATAAATCTGTTAGCACAGCATTGGTTAGAAAGGTTTAAACTCTCATCCATAGACAAGGAGAAAACCAAGAAAAAGAAAAAGAAAAAGAAAAGAAAAGGGTTTTGATTGAAATGCATTTTGTCGACAGGATTACTTGAAGTGGGTGTAATAATTGTGGATGAAGACCGATTCTTTTTAAGACCATTTGGTGTAACTAGATAGCACATGCATGGTTTCATCTAAGTGTGACAACTAACTGCTGGTTTAAGTGTCTGATTAAATTTGTTGTTATAACTGGTCCATCGCATAACAATTTTTTTATTTCTTTTCGAGGCTTTTTTCTATGTCCTACATAAAAAAATAAAATTTAGAATTTGTATTTAAGGTTATAATTTAGGGTTAAAATTTAAAAGATTAAAAGTAAGGTGTATTTTTAAAATTTTAAATTTTATAATTTAAAATTAAAATTAAAATTAAAATTAAAATTTAATTTTTAATGTTTAAACATAAAAGGAATACCGAAAAGAATAATGAATTTTTGCCCTTCCATTGCATGCCTATAAAATTGATCACGCAATTGCGGGACGGTGAAGATAAAAGCTTGCTTTTCTAAGCATTAATGGCAGAGTTTGATTCGAGAATATATATGGTACTGATCAATTATTACATTAAATATCTAAAGCCAATAAAAATGCTTTTATTACAAGAAGCTAGCGTTCCCTCTTTTGATAGATGTATATAATTAAATAAATAAATTTAAAATGTTAAATTATCTTGCAAAATTATACAAAAAATAAACACGACAAAAATAAACAATAAAAATTACGTAATGAAATAAATATGATTATACAAATTAATGTAAAATGAACTAATTGATTGGTTCAAGTGGTAAGCAGTTTGATATCGCTTAAACATATTTCAAATTCGAGACGTTGTGTATGCAGAAAATTTTCGCTAGGAGACTTACGCATCAAATCCAGGTGTGCGACATGAGTCGGTCCAAATTAGTTAGGGTGAAACTTAAAAACTAGAAGGGCAAACAAAAAAATTAATGTAAAATAAAATATTAACGTGTAAATAATTATATTAATTTCTAATGCTTTACGCATTAAAAAGTAATGAGAGTTCTAATAACTACAATATTTTAATAATTGGTGGATTAGTTATCAAGTTAAAAAAATAAATTTAAGAAAGAGTTAGGGAACAATAAAAAAAAAACCAAGACTTTTGTTCATGTCATCTACGTAATTGTTGGTGACTAACAAAATAAAATAAATAGAAATCTTCGATTTTTCTTGGTGCTTCTATTCACACCCGTTTAAAATTTAGGTTACCATTAATATAATTTTAACTTAAATTGGACAAAAGTTTTATTTCCCCTTTTCGTGTCTCTTTTTATACCCAAATAATAAATAATTAAATTTTAAGTTATAAATCTTAAACTATAAAATCATAAAAATACACTCTACACTTAAATTTTTAAACCTTAACCTTAAACCTAATTTTTTAATGTACGAGTATAAATAAAAGAACCGGAAAGGACACATTTCTATTCATGAAAATTATCTCCGCCTATTTATTTTTCTGTTAGGAGCGGTGTCTAAGCCCTAAGGTGATGTTTGAGGGTCGTAGAGTTTGGTGTTGTCAAGTTCAATGTTATTTTGCTTCTGCCGACAATATATACCCCACAATCTCTTGGCTTATAAAAACATATTTCCCCATACATTTCCGCAGCAGAGATAATTAGAGTGATCAATTGCTAAGTGAGAAATAAAGATATGGTCCAACTTGAAGCACTTAGATCTCATCAAAACCACCCAACAATGGCAGAGGTATACAATCGTTTACCCAACGAGTGTTTTTCATTTTAACATATGCTTATAACTTAACAGACTTCTGTTTTTTTTTTTATCTGTTTCACTGTGTATATTTAGGTGACTGAGGAGCTAAAGAAAATAACTGATATAGGGTTCCCTATAGTAGCTATGAGCTTGGTGGTTTACCTCAGGAACATGGTTTTAGTTTTTTGCATGGGAAGATTAGGCAGCCTTGAGCTTGCCGGTGGGGCGTTAGCTATCGGTTTCACAAACATCAGCGGCTACTCCGTCTTGTCCGGCCTTGCTACGGGCATGGAATCGATTTGCAGTCAAGCTTTTGGCTCGAGGAACTTTTCAATGGCAGCTCTCACTTTGCAAAGAACAATTATAATGTTGTTGCTTACTTCGGTACCTATTGGTTTGATATGGTTTAACCTTGAACCTCTCATGCTTAGCATCAATCAAAACCCTGATATTTCCAAAGTTGCAAGCCTTTATTGCCGGTTTGCGATCCCGGATCTTATAGCCAACAGCCTGCTTCATCCTATACGTATTTATTTGCGTTGTAAAGGAACAACTTGGCCTTTACTGTGGTCGGCTTTAGTATCGACCCTTTTTCATCCTCCGATCACAGTCCTTTTATCCTTTACTTTACGTTTAGGTGTCCCCGGGATAGCGATTTCCACTTTCATCACTAATTTCAACACCCTTTTCTTCCTTGTTTGTTATTTGTTCTACACTCGAACTACTAATCTTGTCCCCGAGGAGGAGTCGATACGGACACCATTATCGGCCGCGCCGTTGCCGCCTTCTTCGACGGGTCTGATAGGGAAGGAATGGGGAGTTCTTATTCGATTGGCAATACCGAGCTGCATTGCCGTTTGCTTAGAGTGGTGGTGGTACGAATTCATGACAATTCTTGCAGGTTATTTATCGGAGCCTCGAGTTGCTTTGGCAACATCGGCAATAGTGATACAAACAACGTCTCTCATGTACACATTACCAACGGCACTCAGTTCATCAGCCTCGACCCGAGTCGGGAACGAGCTCGGAGCGGGGAGGCCGAGCAAGGCGCAGCTAGCAGCCGTGGTAGCCATAGGGCTAGCCGTTTCGACCTCGTTTTTGGGACTCATTTGGACTGTTTTGGGGAGAGAAGCATGGGGAAGAGTTTTCACAAAGGATAATGAGGTTCTAGAGCTAACCATGACTGTACTGCCCATAATTGGACTGTGTGAGCTAGCAAATTGTCCACAAACCACGAGTTGTGGCATTCTAAGAGGCAGTGCTAGGCCGGGGATTGGTGTAACCATAAACTTCTACTCGTTTTACATGGTGGGTGCACCTTTGGCAATAGTCCTAGCCTTTGGTTGCGGACTAGGGTTCGTGGGGATGTGTTATGGGCTACTAGCTGCTCAGATTGCATGTGTAATCTCCATTTTAACTGTGGTTTTCAGGACAGATTGGAATCGAGAGTCAATCAAGGCCAAGGAATTGGTGGGCAAAACAGACCATTTTGCACATGCAGACCAAACGCTACTCAACAAATGTGAAGAAGGGAATGGATTTCAAAAAGATTTGGGTTTTGAAAAGTGAAAGAAAAAAAATGAAAGCTTTTGGTGGTTCATCCAGGAAACATACACAAAAATACGTCCTTCTAACAGAACAAATTTAACCAACTCATGTTTTATATGATATTACCTGTTTTTGTCTTGTCTTTTCTTGCCCTTTCCTTATCTTTTAATTTTACTACGAATTAGTTTAGCATGCACAAGATCATGTAGGCGTGCACCTTTGTATATGAATTATCAAGTAATGTTAATCGTACGTATTCAATTTTTTTAACAAAGACGACAAATAGAGAAAAGAGTTACAAATGATGAAATTCTCGATTTATTAGATTTTCACTTTTGAAACTGAATGCAACAACTTCCTAAAGTTATTATTTAAATATGTTTGGTTGGAATGAAAAATAAAGAAGTGGGAATAGAATATTAGAAAGAAAATATATTTGATAAATAAAAGTGAAAGGAAAGAAAACAATAAATGATGAACATCTTTATCATTTTAAATTAGAATGATAGATAAGAGGGGAGTATACATGTTTACAAAATTATGTAATTTTCTTTTAAAATCTTTAGTTTCTCCCCTGTTGGTTAAATTAGGGTAAAATTTTAAAACATTTTTTATTTGAAAAATAGATAATCAAGAGAAATTATTTAGGGAATTGATCCTTTCCTATCATCACCAACTGTGGATTATATGATAATGAATTTTTTCATATTTTAGTGTAATTACATATATGTTTTTTATTTTTAGAAGCCTTTTGAAAATGTGCACATACCGTGCAGATTACACTGCTCAAACTCAGACAACTTAAGAGAAACAATATCATTCTTTAACAATTGGACCACTCAATGGGTTCGAAATTTTAAACATTCGTAATTAGTGTTATAACTTACATCTCACACATTTTTTTATCTCGTCATTTTAAATTAGAATGATATGTTTTTATTTATTAACATAAAACATGATCACATTTCCTATTTTCTTTGGTCTAACTTTTCTTTTCTATCAAACATATTGAAGATTATTTATCTTCCAACTTTTCAACTCTCTTTTTTTTCTTTCTACTTTTCCATGCTACCAAACACACCATTATAAACTCTATCTTTCTATTTCTCTCAAAATTTTCAACTTCACAACTTTGGACAAAGACCACACCCAAACCAATTAGGGCAGTTAAAGCAAAAGAATGGGTACTGACTAGAACTACCGTCGTTGTCCTTCCTAAAGTGTTATTTTCCTTGTTCCCGCAAAAACCAATTAATCATCTCCTTGTTTTGAACCCCCATGAGCAAAAGATATAGTAATAATATGATATATGGTGGCGCAGTTCGTTCTGCCCGCCCCTTTTTGTCACTTAAAAAGAATACAAAAGATACCAAGCCATCGAGCTAGCCAGCCAGGGGACCTAACAACGCAGTATTCTGCTGGCACACATGTGCACCATGTGCATGCCCTTCGATTAGGTTGGTCATCTTAGCTCATTCAGTACCTAAAAACAGTCTTTTCTTAAATAACAACAACAAAAACTTAAACATCAATGTCTTCCGCTTCCGCTAAATAAACGAGTATGAACAATTTTTTTATGTTCATCTAATAAACGAACGAACATAAACATAGGTGTGTTCGGTTCGTTTATGTTCACCGACAAGCTCGTTCATTGGCTCGTTTAACGACTCGTTTATTAACTTGTTTATAAGTTAGTTTATCGACTTGTTTATAAGCTTGTTTATCCGGTTCACCTTCTTCTTTTTATTTTTTTATATTTTAAATATTTGTCAAAGTAAGGACTAAATTGAAGATACGGTAAACTTTAGAGTTCAAACGGTGAAGCCTAAGGACTAGTAGTGTAATTTCATTATTTTAGCGAACATATAAACGAACATATTGGTGCATGAATGGAGCTATAGGATCAAACATTGGGATGGGCACAGGTTTGTTAAGACTTTAAATCTAAAAATTAGGAGGGGCAAAAACCTTATTTTACTACTATTTAAACTAAAATGACCTCAAATGCTATTATACCAAAAAAATTGCCCCTCTCATGCTAAACATAGCTCCGTCCCTGTGTTGGTGGACATATAAATGATAATGTTCGCCAATATATAAACGAACATGTTTGCGAACGATAAACAAACAAACACAAATACCTTTAAAAATAAACAAACGAACACGAATAGAATCTTGCTCTTTCAAACTTGATTCATTTACACCTTAGTCTTCACTCACTCACTGTTTTTTAATCTGCAAATTCTGGTCGTAGAAACTAAAAGCTTTACGTAAATATAATTATCGGGTTTTTCCACTGCATGCTAAAAAAGTGACGTATAAAGAAATTTCACCTTTAAGACTTTGCTTGAACCGACGGCTATGTATGTTGAATTTTCTGCACACTTTCTTGCAATGGCGATTTGTTAAGAGGCTAATTTTCCATTGGGTTCATTAGGTTTCAAACTTATGTATGAGAAAATTTTCAACTGTCAAAGATTATGTTCCAAATTCATCATCATACACTGAATCTAGCTGCCAATAGTAAACGATCTCGAAGATTGTTGTTCGTTAAAGTGTAGGAAAACTTTGTGCCACCTAATTTCCCCTCTTTTTGAAACCAAGGGAATTTCATGATTTTGAAACCAAGGGAATTTCATGACTGGTCCAACATTTCTGCCCAAGAAAAAACCAGTGGTTTAATGATCATGATTTATGACCCTCATTTCTGCCCAACATTTCTGCCGATAGGAGAGTAATTGTATATAAAGATCTTTGTCGACAAAAATTACTACAAAGTATAATATATTTAGGTTATATTTTTTATAAAAATGCATTTATATTCGATTGGTAATATGGTTAGAGATTTTTTTGTTTCCACTGCTTGTATATGGAATTATTACCCTATAAAAGTTATAAATATATTTTAACAATTTTTACCTAGGGGCAAGGGGAAGGGGAATATGCTCCCAATGGATTTTGAACCCATACCCCAGGGGAGAAGGGAGAGTGTCAATTGAGAGCATTAACCACTTGCTCTAAAACTTGTTGATTTATATAAGTTATATTTTGATACAAAAGCTTACGTAAAAATATTACACAACTCGTCTTTAAAATTTAAATTCCTAAACCTAAAATCATAATCCTTATAACCTAAACTCTAATCCTTGTAATTTAAACTAACACTCAAATTTGTGTAAATTAAAGTGTACGGAACTTGTTTATCAAAAATTTTTCATGTGTGTGCGTTTCAGCCGTTAATGAAGCACAATCTTGCCCTCGGATTTCGCAATCAAGATACGAAAGCTACCGGCAGTTCATGAATTTGAAAAGGAAGAACCATATATAAACTATTACACAATGATATTGATATGACTTCACGTACATTGATTTTCCTTGTCCAAGCTTAAATATCCTTTGCAATAATGAAATTTCGGAACCATGTACAGATCCAACAGCTACTGAAAATTTCCACACATAAAACATAAGCAAAACGAAACAATGGACAATAAATTATAGCACCATGCACATTGGCTGAGCACTGTAATTATTTTCCATATAATAGTATTTTGGTTTTTGGACATTTGTGTTTTGTATTTTCTCTTGTAATCTAAAGCGATTGATTTTGAATCGACTGGTTTGGGACTCAAGTTTTGGCGCGAAGACAATGGAACAGATACTGAGGATGTACAGGTTCTCAGATCCCAATTATAAAAAGCAGCAGGCTGAGGCTGACAATCGGATGGACATAGTAGACTATCACATCGAGGAGATAATGCGCGGTAACAAATGGACCACCCTAATTATGCACAATCAAACCTTCATTTGCACGGTCATGACGTATTGTGCATGCCTTCCGAAAGTGACATCATAACATTACTAACCATTAACTTGAAAAATATAGGTACAGAAACCATACCCCTTCTCTTTTTTTTCTTTTCTTTACCGTCGTTTTCTTTATTTTTTTCTCTCTTGTATTGTCGACATGGCACTAACTTTATTCTGGTAGACGGATCATTTATTTTAGATTTTTTTTATTTTATATTTTTGTGATACGATTTTTTATACTTTGTGGCACAGTTCTTAAATACATTTTTAGTAGTTTTGCGTCCTTGTAGATGTTATCATAGCGTACGCCCCTAGTCAGGGAAGGTCAACGCTCGACAATTCGTACATGTACAAAAGAAAGCAAAATAACAACGATTTCTTCACAAAATTAGCTAAATGCAAGGTCAAACCCAATAAACAGAAGAACTACGGATTTATGCATGAAATACTGCAAATGCAGCTAAATAGGCCTAAATCTAACCAATAATAAGAGTAAAAATATATAAAATACAATATTTTTTTACACTTAATATATAACAATAAACCATAGGGTAATTTATAAATTTCATCACTCAACTTTCTTCTCACTCGTATTTTATTCACTCAATTTAAATTTTTTTAATTTAACCATTGAACTTTTACTTGTTCCTATTTTGGTCATTTGAGCGTTAAATTAAAAATGGAAGGGTGACATGGTAGCCACCTGTGTTAATGTGGACTATTTTTTGCTAACATGACAACCACACGTCATCTACATCATGTTTTCCTTTTTTCTTACTTTTTTTATTTTACCTTCTCCCTCAAAGACGAAAGTTTTACAATTTCAACCCTATATCATGCCAATGGTGAAATAATCATTCTTTAACGCCTTCTTCGACCACTCAAGATACCAACAAAGTTGTCTCATCGTCTCCTACCACTCTATCAGTTTAGATTTTCTCAAAATCACTTTAAAATTCACAAAACTCAACCAAAAAGCTAAAATGTGCAAAAAACCTAAACTACTCCGATCTACAATATCCATCGTTTGATCAATGTGGAATCAGGATATACTACTCCCTTTTTCCTTCTACCCCTCCCATCGTTGAGATTTGGTAGAAGACGATCTATCATTACGAAATCAAAAGAAATATGAAAGCAGAGAGTTTTCACAAAAATAAAAAGTTTTGGGACATTCTATACTTTTTAAAAAATAGATGTTTAATCATAATGTTGTTAAGTATTTAATGGCACAATGACGAAAAAAAGAGCAAATCGAAACTTCAATAACTAAATTTAAAATTTTTAAATTTGAGTGACCAAAATAAAAGTAAGAAAAAAATTGAGTGACGAAATTTATAATTACCTTAAAGAATATGGTGAAGCAATAATGTAAAAACTAAAACGAACAAAATAATATGAGTAAAAACCAATATAATCGGAAGCGATATAAGCCTTTCAATATTTTACAACAATTAGAACTCAATAAGTGGAAAAGAGGATTATCCCATGCTACGAAACCTAGGTTATGTGTGTGCAAGATGTTAATTTTGTTTAGTTTTTTCTTATTTTGGTTGCCAAATTTTGGAAAGTAACGTTTGTTGGGCAAAACAAGGTTAAATTCGAAATAAAAAATAGAATTAATAAACGGAAGACAATAAATAAGAAGAATTTTAACAGATTCGAAAAAACCGAAAATAGAATTGTTGAGGCCTGCTTGAAACGCAGTTTCCTTAAGACAAATTCGACCACTCCTCGATGCTTTAGTTCTTAAGTCGTCAGTCTCCCAAGATACAACAACGGATGATCTTCGGCAGCAGCACTACTGAAGAGATCACGAACAGTACTCGAGCCTTTGACTATCGGCAGGAAAATAATGCTATTTGAGAGAAGAAAGCTTTTCGAATTGTGTTTTAAAACTGAAGGGATGCCATTTATTTATAGGGGAAAATTAGGTTAAACGTGGGAACCAAAATATTTCGTATTAATGGCCATAAATCCTCCATCCGATTTTGATTCGAAAATCTTTGACTTGTGCCATATTTACTCGGATATATTTCGGTGAATTGCAAGCATTACCATTTTTAATATTCGCATTTAAGGAACCAAAAATATCCCTTTAAATTCGGAATATTCTCAAAAGATATGCTATCTTAAAGGAAAAATTTAATTTGAAGTGGTAAAATATTTGTATTCTCAAAAGATATGCTATCTTAAAGGAAAAATTTAATTTGAAGTGGTAAAATATTTGTAGGCCCAATAAATTCAAACATTCACAGCACCCACATTGTGGATATGTGCCTCAACTCAAATGGAATTGAATTCACACCCCTAGCACACAAAGAACAAATTCCATTTAAGTCATTCAACAATCACAAATTGGGTAAGTGTATATAAACACTTCTCATTCCATTTATCCCATCCATGTGGGATATGTGGGTTTTATTTCCTTTACTCAAATCACAACTACCTTACTTTGAGCATCAATTTCTCATTCATTACTCAACTATTTTGAGCATATGAAATACCGTTGTAAAGGTCTCATAAAGTAGAACAAGACCCAACCGAATCCTTATTCAAATCTACACCTTTACCCATTTGAAATATGGCTCAAAGTAACCATTTTTCTCACGTTTTTCCAACAACGTTTTCGTTACTCATGTTATAAATTTGTTGTATTTTTTTGCACATTAAAAAAATAATTTTTAATTTAACTTTTAAACTTTAGATAAAATATCAATTACCTTAACCTCTCTTTTCATTGTTTATCATCGACGTCGATCCAACACCCTTCTTCGACCAGTTATGACACCGAACCACACCAAAGCTCCCCCATTCCTATTTTCGTCTATAGTTTTATTTCCTTGAACTCAACACGAAAAATCTTGTGTCGCCATTATTTTTGGTGGCAAATAATGGGATGTAGTAGTACAGCAGCTCACTCGTACTTTTCGAACAATAATATTCCTTTCTCGTTGATACTCAACTTCACCTCTTTGGTGCATGATTAAAACGGCTCTTCTTACCTGCTAAACATATATAATAGATGTATTATCACTATAAGAAAATGCATTTTTAGTGACATTAAAAATGGTTACAAAAACTATTAAATTTAGCCACTAAAATTTACAGTGACAATTTTTCTGAGTCGTCATCAGTCGTCACAAATAACTTCGTCACTATTATATTAGTGACAACTTTCGTGCATTTTGTCACAATTAGTTATTTTTTTATGACTATACTTTTTGGCACAAATGATTATTATTAACGACTAGAATTTAGACATTAATGTTATTTTTTCGGTGACAAACATTTTATCACAAATACATATTTGAATAGTGTCTACAATATGTTGTCACTTTCAATAATAATAAAATAATTATATTTTTAGTTGTAACCATTTTATTTAGGGTTTAAACTAATCACTAATTGTCCCTGAAATTTAATGGAACTTTTTTTTTGCTCAGCAAGAGTTTATTCATTAAATTAAAACTACTTTATTTGCTCGGCAAAATAAGTTTTATTTATAATAGCTTAAAAGCTTGCGCCCACGTTGCATGCCTCGTTAAAAACCTCTTTAAACCTAATTAAACATAATTAGAGGAAAAGAAACCTAATAAAACTACCTCGATCATATGCCTCGTTAAAAACCTCCCCAACCTAAATTAGAGGAAAATAATACATACAATAAGGATTACAAAACACTACAAGTCCCAATTTGAACCAGAAGAAACACTAAAGTCAACAACTCCTTACTTTCAAGGATTACACCCTACAAGACAACCTTAAAACATAGGACAAAGCAGGAGAAAATACAAGAAGAACTTCGATGTAATATAAGGGAAAACTACCACCATGCCTTAAAGGGTTTGTCTGCACCTCCCAACTTTTGCAAGGTTGTCTGCAAATGCATTAGCTTGCCTTGGCACAAAAACAAAATTCACACTTCCTAACTTTTGGGACAACACATCAATGTTAACGAGTATCGACCACCAACACCATGGACATTGCATCGGATTATTCAACCAGTTTAGGATCACCTTGGAGTCGAATTCCACAATCAACCTTTCATTCCCAGGCCATTTTGCTTCTAAAAATAATTTCAGCGCAGTTTTGATTGCGGCTAATTCAGCAAAATCAGCCACAATACCTTCTGAAGGACCGGAAAACATCATTCTAATGATACCTTCCTCGTTTCTCAATACTCCACCAACACCTGCAATCCCATCCTTAAAGGAACCATCCACACTAAATTTAACAAAACATGTACTTGGGGGAGTCCATTCTACATCAGGCTTGACGAATTTGTCTTGCTTCTCCAGCACACTCCACACAAATCAATATTATCTTGAGTCGTCTGCAAGTGGTTTTATTTCAATTGCTTCGTATGAATGGCAATCGAATGGCCGGAATTTCTCACTGTCGTTCTTGTTGGTTACTTGGAAACAATGTCAATCATGGAAAGAAACACGTAAAGGAAAATAAAACCGTAGAAGCAAAGAGGGAAGAGAGGATTTTGGTTTGGTGTAATCACCTGCCGAAGAAGGTGGTCGAAGCGACGTGATAATGAATGGTGAAACTGTGGGCTAAATTAATATTATATTTAAAGTTTTGGGTTAAATTGATATTTTCCTAAAGTTTAAGAGTCATATTCGAAACTAAGAGTGCATTTGGTTCTTGAAAACATAGGCCATTTTATTTTTATTTTCTTGAAAAATAGAAAACATCGATGAAAACGCGTTTGGTTGTAAAATAGAAAATAATTTCTAGAAAATAAAAATAAAAATGAGTGAAAATTTAAAAACATTAAAAAGATGTTTTCACTATTTTTATTGAAAATGTTTTAGAAAATAGAAAACATGAAAACAAAGGATTTTTAAATTTTTAAGTTTATTTAACTCGAGATGAAATCCTTCTAATGCCATTTTTTTTTTACAAATTTTTAACCCTTTTCCAATCTTTAAATTTAAATTTCTTTTAGTTTTCAAACATAAACTCTCCACAATTGTATCTCGTTAATTATTTGAATTCTTTTTTTGCTCTTCTTCTTTACCAAGTAAACAATTAAATCTACCTTTATTTCTTATTTTTTATTATTACTATTTGTAAATATGAGTATTCATTTTTATTTTTTGATAATTTTGTTGTATTTTATTTTTAATATTGGTGTATTTATTTCATAGGCGTGTGGATATCTAAACATACCGAGATTTTTAGCATCATTTCATGGACAAAGATACCGTACACACTTTATAGGTGGTGAAATGTGATTGAGCGAAGTATTATCGAGGGAAAGAAGAATTATTTGATACGAGACATTCTTTTGCTCGAAATATGATTGAGCGAAGTATTGGTGTGTTAAAAAATTGCTATATTGAGAGGTAAGCTCAATTATACTCTTAGAAAACAACATTGTATACAGGAAGCGTGTTGTACTATGCATAATTTTATTAGGTTGAAAGCTAAAAAGGATGAATTGTTTGAAGAAGGTGAAATAGAAAATGAACAAGAACTTGATGACACGAAAGTAACTTCTTCTTGTTCAAATTTGGAACATATGTCACAAACTGTTAAGATGACTCAAGTTAGAGACGAAATTTTAACATCATTATGTATTAATTATAAGCAGAATTGAAAATCTAAAAAATAGTCATTATGAACACCTTTTATATTATTCTTATTAAGAATAAAAATTATTTTTATTGATTTTAAAAATTTGGTCTATTTAATTATATTTAATTTATTATATTTTTAGTATTTTAATTTTAATTTTTCACCTAAAATATTTATATTTTAATTTAATTTTTTGAGAATTACTTGTTTATTTTCATTTTGAAAAACTAGATACCAAATACATTTCTACTATTTTTATTTTCAAAAACAAGTTTTCATTTATATTAACCAAACGTGTTTTCCATTTTTTTAAAAACTTGAAAATGAAAATAATTTTTTTTGAAAATAAATATAGAAAATGAAATTAGAAAACATTTTCTAGAACCAAACGGGCCCTAATCCTTTCTGTTAACGTGTTATATTCTTAACGCGCCAGCTAATGATCAAATTATAATAAATTAATAATATAAGTGACCAAAACGTAACAATTGAAATTTGAAAATACAATGATCAATATAAGAAAGAATCCAAATAAATGAATTCCGTTGTAGTTTACCCAAATATCTTGTGAATCAATAAACAGAGCACGTGTGTTCATTATCGGATATCAGATCGAATATTCGGTTACCTGAAAATATAATTTGAATTAACTATTTTTCAAATTTGAATGTCGTATTTATGAAAATTTCAGAATTTCGAATATAACAAACAACAAATTGCTAAATATAAGGAGATTCACATCCATGAAAAATTCGATTTTTTTAATTTTCGGATATAACAAGCATCAAATTGTTAAATATAACAAGATTAATATTCATGAAATTTTGAATTTTCGAATAATCTGGAACTTGAAATATTGTGATCCGTATTCTATCTGAAAAATTTAAAATCAAATCGAATATCTAAATTTTTAGATTGGGTCAACAGATGATTTAGTTCAGATCGAATATTTTTAAACACGTGTAGCGCCTACAATTAATTGTACCGAAAAAATCAATTAAAGAAAAAATGATGGAGGTAGCGTAGGCATAGGGAATCCTTTAAAAAAAAATTAGCACTCGTGTACATGTTCTAATATTAAAAAATAAAAAATATAGTTTAGAATTAAAATTTAGAGTTAGAGTTTGATGTTTAAGATTTAGTTTGTAGGATTTAATTTTTTAGAGTTTATGATTTAAAAATTAAAATTATAGTGGTCTTTGTCTTGTACGGTATGATTCGAAATCAATAAAATCTTACTATTTGGTTTTTCAAAAAAATAAGGTTATAGTGTAAAGTTTAGTTTTTTTAATATTTGGGCATAGATAGGGGCGCCAAAATGGGGCAAGGGACTTTTGTTCAGGCATAGTTAGGATGTAAAATCATGTATTTGGATGTGTTTCAGCTCAGGTCAAATCAGGTCAGTTTTATATCAAATTCGAGTTATGTCAGGTCAAGTTAATTGTTTCATTCATGTTGAGACTGATTGGGATCGACTTTGGTCTAGGTCAACACCAGGTTGATCCCAACTTAGACTTGATTCGGGTCGGGTTAATTTTAGGTCGGGTCAAAATGTTTCAGTTTGAACGGTGAATTATCGGGTTAGTTCAAGTTCGGATAGACTTCAGGTGAAGTTATTCTAGGTATTAGGTTAAGTTCAGGTTGGGTTTACGTCGATTTCAGATAAAATTCAGGTCGAGTATTATCTGTTTGGGAGAACTTCATGTCGTGTCTTAATCAGATACAAATAAACTTCGACTTGTTTCATTTTGGGTATCATATTAACTTCAAGTCATTTCGGATATCATGTTAAGTTATTCTATTGCAATTTGTAATATATGTATTGTTTTATGTCTTTCACTTATAGGGTTTAAGAAAATTAAGTTCTGAGATTTAGGGTATATGAAAAAATTGATTTTTTTGACAAATTAAATTTTGGATTCTGAGAGTAATTTTCCTCTCAAGCCCAAATGCCCAAATGTTCTTTTTACTCATATAAAAACAACTAAACAAGAAACTCTAAATATTTTAAAACCTAATTGAACCAATTAGGTTAAGTTATTCTATTGTAATTTGTAAAATATGTATTGTTTTATGTCTTTCACTTATAGGGTTTAAGAAAATTATGTTATAAGATTTAGGGTATATGAAAAAATTGCTTTTTTTTGACAAATTAAATTTTCGATTGGGAGAGTAATTTTCCTCTCAAGCCCAAATGCCCAAATGTTTTTTTACTCATATAAATACAGCTAAACAAGAAACTCTAAATATTTTAAAACCTAATTGAACCAATTAGGAGCCTTAGACGTTATTGTTAAGCGTTGCAACTTTTCACTAAACGTTGAGTTGCCTCCGTATCCGCACAAAACATCAAGATGCATACGCTATTTAGATAGTGCCGATGTACATAATTTGTGGTGATTTTATTCAGATGTAATTTAATACTTATTATTATGCATAATAAATTTGGGGTTAAGGTTTAGAGTATAGAGTTTATGATTATATGGTTTAAAAATTGGAGTTATAGGGTATATGAAATAAATAAATAAATAAATTTTGAATTGGGCGTCTCTCCCAAAAAATTAAGAGTCTTGATTATGAAAAAAATGAATTTTGAATTGGGCAGGGTAATTTTCCTCTCAAACAATTAAGAATATTTGGGGTTAAATTTAATGCAAAAGGTACCGCTTACTCTACTCATTTACAGGTTTGGACAATTAACATACCATGTCATTTACATGTCGAGCCAACAACAAATCGAGTTTATAACAAGTCGGATATAATCAAAATTTGGGTCGTTGCAAATCAGGTTATATCATATATTTATCGTATTTATTTCGGGTTCAGGTTCATATCAGGTCGGTTGCAAGTCAGGTTCAGTTTATCACATTATTGGATTCAATTTAAGTTAGATTCGTTCTCAATTCGAGTTCGAACCAAAACCATCAAGTCTAATTCGAGTTCGAGTCAATTTTTTACACCCTAGACATAGGGAGGAAAACTTATAGTATTAAATTCCTCTCCACATTATCATATTCTTAAACAACAATATCTATGTAAGAATAGTGAAAATATATATTTTTTAAATATTAATAATTAATTGTTTAACAGGATAAGATATTATGTATTTTAAATAAGGTTAAAAGTTCTAGTCCTAACATTATAAATGAAAAAAAAAAGAGATTTGGAGGCAGGGTGGTTCAAATAATTTAGGGGCCCTATGCAATTTATTAAAATTAGGCCCTTAATTTATAATAGTAATAAATAAGTTTTTTATCTTAATACAAAAAATTGTTAAATTACCCTCTTGAACAATAAAAAATAACTTATAAACATCTAATAATCTAACATTTGACTTAAAAAGTATCGTTCTTTTTCAATGTTTTGAAACAAAATCATCTACAACGTTTGCAATATCAACTTCTTCCAAAAGATCACTCTCGATTGACATCAAAGCAAGATCATTTATTCTTTTTTGCGACATAGTTGTTCGTAAGTATGACTTCAACAACTTCAATTTTGAAAAACTTCGTTCTGTAGAAGCAACAATAATAGGAATAGTTAATAAGATTCCATAAGCAATTGTTGCATTTGGGAAGCAATTAAAATGATTTAAAAATCTTAATAAATCTATTACTCCCATTTTTCCCCCTCAGGTAAAAATTCTCTAAGTAATTTCATCTCAATAAATAACTCATTTCCATCAACATCAGATAACTCATATTTTCTCATCTTATTGACTTAATACTTTCAACACAACTTTCCCATCTGTGACCAACAATGATTTAAAAGTTAAACTCTTCACATTTTCTATTAATACATTTCATCCCTTTGTAAAATTAGCAAACAAAGTATAAATACGTTGAACTATTGTAAAATAGTCTCTCGCTTTTCATTGAAGTGTTTGCAATGTCACACAAAACCAAGTTAAGACTATGACACCCACATAGAGTATAAAATGCTTTAGGATTCAAGTCCAAAAGTCTTCAGAATAAATTTGGATTGTGGTATTAATCGTTTGATAGTTGTTAATTATTAGTACTTTGAAATAAATTTAGATTGTGGTATTAATTGCTTATAAGTTGTTAATTATCGGACATAAAATTTGTAATTTTTTGTAATCATTTAATTAAGTTAAATTACATTTTTGGGCCCTCTTTTTTAAGAGCCATGTGCGGCCGCTCATATTGCGCATGTCTAGAACCGCCAGTGTTTGGAGGGTCACCCCATAAAAAAAGCTTATGCAAAAATTTGATTTGGATTAATCTACCAATAAATTAGATATACGTGGTTAAAAAATATTCTAAATAGTATTACAACAATAACACGTCAGCATGCTGCAAATATAGCTGATCTGGCAAAGAGGTAAAGCTCAAGGATAGTCGAGGATGGAAGGAAGGTCCTAAAAATTTAAAATTCTTATATAATTTAAAAAAAATAAAAATTTTCTATGTATTTCTTATTGAAAATTTATTCTTATCCCTTTAAATCTTATAAGTTCATCTTTCTTAAAATTTTATAAATTTATCCTCTAACATAAAGTTTTACGTCTGTCCCTGATTAAGCTGCGGATCATTAACTTTGCCTTGATGCATACATCATTTCATAACTCTTCTTTCTTTTTATGGTAAATCTATTTTCTTCTATTTTTTCTTCAGGTGTTTTCTTGAGAGTCTAACTCTCTTGTCCGTTTAACTTTATGAGTCCAGCATCTTCCCTTTGAGTGTGGAAATTTCAGGTTCCTTTTGGCTGAAATAGTCTATTGATTTTGGTATATCTATAAACAATTTTTTTGAAAGACCTATAAACAAAATTAGTTGTTGTAATATGGGATGAAAGAAGGATTTTATGTTAGGAAGCAAACTTATAAAATTTTAAGCAATGAATCTATAACATTTTAAGCGCGAAAATAGATTTTTAATAAAAATATATATAAAATTTTCCAAACCATATACGAATTTTAAATTTTTATTGGGCGACAGTGTCTTCCTTCCTTCGGTCCATCCCTGGTTGTGATGATAAAAATTGAATGCTATAAATAATAATCAATAATTATATGGTATAATAGTATGATAATTTATATTTTAAAATAAAATTAATATTTAAATATGACATTAATACTTGTAATCACTTGTAGATTATTCAAAAAAACATGACATTAATAAGAAATATAGTAAAAAATATGAAATATAAATCGTAAAATAAATATGAAGAATAAAATAATAATATTTTAACATTGAAAATTATAAGTTTGAGCGTAATATGTTTAAATGCAAAATAGTTCTAATGGAAAAAATAAATATTACTAGGCTTTACAACTATTAGATTAACATTTTAAATAATGAACTTTTATTTATTTTGAAAAATTATAATCAATATTTGTTAAAATTTATCAATAAATAATAATACTTATCAGAATAATTGTGATTTGAATAAATTGTAAAATATTTTAAGAACTATATATAACAATTAAAAATATTTTACATTAAAACAATATACTTAAAAAGTAATATGATTTGTGTTTCAGTTGGTTGAGAGTACTATTAACACATTGATAGAAATTAAGGTCTAAATCTCACTTATGATCTCATTTGGCCTATGAAAAAACTAAAACAATTCGAATATAAATATAAATTCAGAAAATAAAAGAAAAACACAAAATATAGAAGTTTCCTCATTCCTGTTTGGTGTTTAACACTGAAAGTTCTTTCACGTAAGGACGCTAAATCCTTGATTTATTAATTTTTAAATACTTTTTCGTAAGAATATTATTATTTATTTCATTAAAATGCATTTAACTAGGGTATTCATATTATTTTAATTGATATTCAAATAAACATTTAACCATTAATTTATATCTTAAAAAGCTATACCAAAGATTAAATTTTCAGTTAGATCTAAATGAAAAGTATAAGTCTCCATTTGGCACAATCAGGGACCGACATACGATTCTATGTTAAAGAGCGAACTTATAAAATTTTAGGAAAAGAAAATAGATTTTCAATAAAAAAATTTTTTAAATCATATACAAATTTCAAATTTTTAGGGGGCAACTATCCTCTCCAGCCCCCTTAATCCATCCCTAGATACAATAATTATATAAAACTTATAAAAGAAAACCAATAAAAGAATTGTTTTTAATATTCTCATTATAAGAGGGGGAACTGATAAAATATCCCATTATTTGGATAAACTTTTAATAAATGTTTCGAAAATGAAAATTACGTTTCGCTCTCAACTAGCTAGCTAGCTAGACTAATTATGGTATTTATTAATTGCTTAGATGCATAAAGATGATCTTTGTATGGTCATATTTAATTTTAATTATTAATTCAATCCAAAGCCAATAAAAGAAAGTGAAAGTGTTTGACGTTTATGTATTGTACAACATTTCTCATTAATCAATCATGCAAAACTTGGGATAATGTAAATCAATTATTTGATAAGCACATGAAAGTGAAATTAAGCTTTAAGGTATGATTATTATTATCATTCTAGTTTTCTTGTTCGGAATTGCTTTCCTAATTGTCAAACAAAATGTGTTGTTTTTTTATAGGTTTGGGGTTTGAAATGGATTGGGAAACTTTGAAATTCATCAAAAAGTATGAATGCTAAGTTATCTTGCCAATGGTGCAAAAGTAACTTCAAGAAAGGTTTTAATATATGCTAGATTTTGTTTTTTGCGATGTACCCAGGACGGGCGTAAGATAATATGTTAGAGGGTGAATCAATAAAATTTTAGGTGGTGAACATAAAATTTAGGGGTAAAATAAATTTTTAATAAAAAATTTATAAATCATATACAAATTTCAAATATTCAGAAAGATAACTACCCTCTCCATTCCTCTTAGTCTATCCTTGGGTGTACCATAATTTTGTTTTATATAGAAGTAATTTTTGTTATGGTTCAACTGATAATAAAAAAAAGCTCTACTATATGTTAGATATTTGTCACACTCAAGTTACGGACGAAAGAATACATTTATGTAAGAAAAGAAAAAAAAGTAAACTACCCTTCAAGTTACTTAATATGAGTTTGGTAACAAAAAAGTTATTTTTCTTCTAAAAGTTATAAACAAATTATTTAATTAAAATATTGTTATAAATAAGTCATTGGTCGTTAAATATTATACGATAATAGTGATGTGGTATGGTATAATACTAGTTTTAGTCTTAACAATTATACAATTTATTAATTTGATCCTAATTCGGAATAATTTAATAAATTTAACCCTTCATATTTAAAATTTTCATCATTTTTTTCATTCTCTTTAATTGTTTGTTCTTCTCCCAAAAATGTTATATTACTTTCATAATATATTCCTAGTATAATAATAATTTAATAGCAACTTATTTATGTTTGATGAAAGAATGTAATTATCCAACTACTACTTTGACCAGATGAGCTTGTTTGCTTTGAGATGATCATTAAAAAATGATGGATTTTCGAATATGAAGGGTTAAATTTATTAAACTGTTTCGAAATGATAAAATTAATAGAATTGTTAGTTTTAGGGACTATAAGTATTATTATACCAAGCCACATTAGACGTTCGTTTCAATTTTAAGACATAGTGACCTATTTGTAATAATATTTTAATTGAGTGCTTTGTTTGTAACTTTTAGAAGAAAATTGACTTATTTATTATCAAACTCATAATTAAGTGACCTCATTGTAGTTTACCCAAAATTATATTTATAAATAGTTAAAGAACAATTATCATCCGTAGAGTGATAAAAATGTACATAAATTACAGGTCATGTTTTCAATTCTTAATGACTTTTAGTTATTTTGTTTGCAATATATAAATGAACGAAAACATAATAATATATTTGGTTAAAAACATATTTTCAATAATTTTTCAACTAAATAGAAAATTAATTAACTAGTGACGTTAGTTTAATAAAACATTTTAATAATAGTATACATATATAGGGATTCGATCCAATTATACAATGTAAAAAGTTTTTAACTTTTACATGTTTTTTAGATCGTTAGATGAGTGAAATGAATGACTGAGATTAACACTGAGTTATATGAAGATTATCAGTTTATCACTTGTAAAAAAATAAAGAATTAATCTTAGACATTCGTTTCACCCATCCAAAAATCTAAAAAAATATAAAACTATGAGTTTCACATTCTGTGTAAGTGGATCATAACCATACATATATATATTATAAATAACTATACCCAATTTAATACAAGAATCTTGCCAGTAATAATAACTTATTTAACCTTAGCCGATGCCCGTAGTATATTCAATATATTTTTTATAGAATAATAATCGCTATTTTTATTGGATAAAGAATGAATATAATAAAATTTACAATAAAAGTATACAAAATTATAGTAGTAAACCAGACACATTAACCATTGATTTTTCCTAATATCATTGAAGTACACAATGATAGAACCAAATCATAAATAAATATAAAATTTAATAATCAGAATCTATCATGTCAAATCATCAAGAACAATAAGCCTAGTAAACTAAATGCAAAATCGTACTTGAATTCATTGATAGATTCAAAACTTTGAATCTTGATGTTGAAAACTCAAATCTTTAGTATTGATCTTTCAAGAAAATATGTTATATCTTGACGTAAAATTCTCTGGCAAAGAGAAAAAAACAAATTAACATATTTTTTAGGGACCACTATCTCTTTATATATAAATGAAATATCTTGAAATTTAAAATTTTTTGAGGCCATTGCTCAATTATAATACCGTTTGTTTTTTAAGGCAATTAATCAGTTTCCAAGTTTTCAATAAATTGAATGAAAAGTCTTAAAATTTTAAAAAATTGGTTAAATAAATAGATAAGACGTGCTTTTTTTAATTTTCAATTTAGCATAAAAATTTTCAAAACTTATAATTTTCCCACTAAACATTTACATATTCGAAATTTTATGGGGTACTTTCCCATGAAAGTGGGGCTCTGGGCAGGCGCACATGGCGCTCTTGCTATAAGTTAGGGCTGGAGATATGTAGATAAATTATGTTTCTTCAATGGAGTTTGACATATTATTTATTGATGATCGAAAAAAATAATAGTGAACTTTTAGACGATTCACTTAGGTTGAGTTGGACGAAGAGTCGTTGTCCATCGAGATGAAAGAAGAAGAAGGAGAAGGAGAGAAATAAAGCTTGGTTGCTTTTTAGTATGTGGGGTTCGGCTTGGAAGAGTTGATAGCTTATCTTGTATATATATTAGGGAGGTCTGATGATTCTGTGAAGTCTATTCCTTGTAGGATATGATGGATGGAGTAGAGTAATTTTGTTTGCCGGTCGATAAACTTAGCCGGTAATTAAGTAGACTTAACGCTTGTCTCGTCGAGGATATTGTAGCTTTGAGATGAGATCACTCTGGAAGTCTTTGGTATGTCTCACTCTGAATACTACTTTGACTGATTTCTGTTGAGTATAGGCAAAGGGATAGTTTTAGAGGTCACTCCGAATAGACTGAAGAGCGACGAGACATAATGCGAAGGGAGTATGACAAAAATTATAATGGATATAATATTTTTTAACAATTTTTATTTAGTACAGGAAATTGAGAATTTGTTCATAATGAATTTTAAACTCACAACTTAGGAGAGAGGAGAATGTGTCAACTAAGAGCTTTAACCAGTTTTTTTTTTAGATTTTAAGATTATTGACAATAACACTATTATTTTGAAGATGAATGAAGAATTCTAATCGGGGAAAAGAAACTTTGTATTAAATCGGATTCCAAATTTACAATACATTACTATAAATTTAAGGATGAAGATAAGCATACGCAGTGGTTCGTACATGCCGTCTTTGTGTAGGGTTTTGAATTAGCAGCCACAGCCTTTATTAAGCCTACGTACCCAGACAAAACCATTCAGAAACATGCATCCAGACAAAAAGGTAAGGCGTGGATCAGCTAATTAATACTACATTATAATTGATCCTGGTATTTTTTTTTTTAAATCCTTAATAATGATAAGAATCATAATATAATTCTTAACTAATGTATCATCTTATCATGGAATGTGTGATTCTCATAAAATCTACGAATAGAGTAAGTTATTTATCTTTGTTCTCTTATATTCCGGTAAGTCATAAGTTTGAGATTCACTAAGAACATTCATTTTCCTTCCTTTAAAGTTCTCATTCTCCTCCCTTTAAGTAGGATTATATTTAAATTTAAATTTTATCAAAAACAAATAATAAACAACTCTTAATCAAGAAAATTTCAAATTGTAATCGAATAGATTTTGGGTTAATTGTATTACATATTATAATTATGTAAATGTTTTTAAAGTTATCAAATCCAAGTTGTCATCTAAAGTAAACGTTAGAGAATGACAGTTACATCGACGAAAAGATGCAGTAATAATAAGGTTATTTTTTTGAAAATTAAAGATAAATATTTAAATAAAGACTTAATATTTATTTAAAATATTAAAATAAAAACTTAATGTATTCAAATATATTTAAATGATAAATAAAAAATTGTTGAAAATGTACTGTTATTTGAACATATTTGAAAATGTTGTGTCATTATTTGATCGTTTTGAAACTGCATATATTTGAGTAAATTCAAAAGTGTTAAACTATTATTAAACATTTAAAAGATTAAATCTTGATATGACCATAAGGGTAATTAACAAGGCATATGATGTGGTGTATCACGGACGGAGCCATCGTTCTGACTGAAGGGAGACAAAATATAACTTCTTTGAAAGTAGGGGCAATTTATAATTACCCCATAAATTTTTAATATTTATACTAAAGGTAAAATAACTGGGGTTGGGAATAGTACTTTTGTCTAAAAAGAAGAAGCATGTAGGATACAAAAAAAAGAAGAAGCATGTAGGATACATGTTGAAAGCATGAGCAGGACGAAATTAAAATTGAATGTTAGGAGAGTAAATTATTGAATTTTAAAAATATAAAAAATTATTAAATATTTGAAAATTGAAGCATAAGATATTTATCTAGTATTTAAATTTATAAAGACTTAAATTATTATTATTATACAAAAAAATTAAAACGATCAAATTGACATTATAAAGATTTTAATTAACAATATTAATATATATATAATTTTTAATATAAATTTCTAAATATTTGAGATGGTCAACGTAATTTTTGTAAAATTACAAGATTTATTATGCAATTTCTAAATTCTCGGGGGTCAAGGCCTTTTGGGCCTGACTTATGTTCTGTCCTTGGACATGAATTAATGGATTTGTTTAAAATTAGGCGTCTTAAAATTAGGCGCATATTTTTGTAGCTACAAAATTTTTTATTATTCGGGCAAGGATTTGTGTAGAATAGATAAGAAATTGTATAACTATACAATTATTGTGTAACTACAAAATTCATTACCATTTGTGTAACTACGTAATTATTGTGTAACTGCCTAATTATTGTGTAACTACACAATTCTTATATGATAACCTAATTCCTTACCATTTTTATAAGAAATTGCGTAACTCGTGTTATTGTAAGGGATTGTGTAGCTACTTAAATCCTTATCATTTTTATAAGAAATTGTGTAACTCGCGCCTAATTTTATCCTAATAATAAGGATGCCTAACCCTATAAGCTCTCATAATTAATACATGTTTAGATCGAGTGAAACACATGTATGTCTTGTCATTCAATCACTCAATGACTAGGGATGGGAATTGTGTGGAAAATATTCAAAAATCATAGGGATTTGAACCGATAGGAATGAGGAATAACCGAAACCTTAACCCACAGGGACGGGAATTGGGAAAATTTTATCACCGAAACTCAAATGAAGATAGGGACGAGGATTGCTATATCTGAACCGTAAGAATAACCGAACCGTAATCATATAAATAATTGTGGGATACCGAAAAGTATCCACAAGGATCCCGATATTTACAAAAAAAATTAATATATATATAATTAACTTCCATTTATATGTATATATACATATCTTATTATCAATATTTCAATCCATTAAGATATTTGTATCTTTTGTTTAGACCTTATTATGTTTGGGTGACATCTCTAGTAATTTACCTTTTTGTTAATTAAGAGTATATAATCTATTCATGCCGTTCATGTTACCCAAAAACCATGTTCCCCTTCAACCATTATTTAAGTGTATTGAATATATGATTTGTAAACTGAAATCGACTATATATTTTAGTTATTAAAGTAGTAAAATTTGTTTAACTTCTTAGGATGAGGATTTCTCGAAATTCTTAGAGATTCGATGGATATGGGAACGAAAAAATTACCGAAACATATAATAAAAATTATCCAAAACTATATCCGCAAGTATTGTGGACAAAGTGAATAATACAAAACCGTCCTCGTGCGACGGATTTCTCTCCTATCAATGACCATATGTTTAATATTTAAACACTTGAAAAAATTAATATTTAACTAATGTGACGTTTGCTCCTTTGACTTATCTCACATTGATTAAATTTAGCAAAGACAAAGAAAAGAGCATGAAAAAAATGGAAACTAAATAAGAGGGACGCGTGGCAGTAAAAGGGAAATTGGGTGTACAAAATCAAACCCCTGTCTACGCAAATCGTCCTTTCTTACTGCTGCTCTTCTTATTAGCTCTGCCAACACCCCATGTCCCCATCTCTCTTTAAATTTCCAGTTTTTTATTCATATTTTCTCTCACAAATTTGTAATTTTCCCATCAACCAAACAAAACTCCCAAAACAAAAGAATGTAAAAATGGTGGGACTGAGTGTAGTTCTGGAGAGTGGCAATATAATCGGTAAAAAATCTCCACAACTCATTAGCAAAACAACCATGTTTTCTTCTTCTCAGTTAAACCACCCGTCATCACTTCCTTCCTTCCTTGAACATTGTTTTCTTTGCAAACAAAAGCTTTTACCTGGAAAAGATATCTACATGTACAAGTAAGTTTTTATTTTTCTCGTAAAAACCCCAGTTTTTTTTCTCGTTTTTACATGACTGATATGGGTTGTTTTTGGTAGAGGGGATAGGGGGTTTTGCAGCGTGGAGTGTAGGTGCAGGCAAATTTTCATGGATGAAGAAGAAAGTTTGAATAAAGAAAATTGCTGTTTGGCTTCCAGGAAAATGAAACCTTCAACTTCTTCCTACCAATGGAACAGCCAAGCAGGAAAATGAAACCTTCAACTTCTATTTCTACTTTAGTAAATTTCAATTGTAATTTCTGGTTTAGCTTGGCTAATTGTGTAACGACTATGCTATGCGTTGTCGTTTTGGTTCCTGGAATGAAGCCGAAAGAGCTTTTCTTTTAAACCATTTTTGGCTTCACTTTTTTTTTTTTTCATTTT